>NC_069469.1:8361720-8406664 GCF_026875155.1 Cherax quadricarinatus | reverse complement strand
AAGTATCACACAGGTAATTGCTTGTCGTTTAGGCTGGGACCAGAGTTGGTCCACGTGGAACAGGCCGGCGATTCGAAATGCCGCACCGTAGAGGGAGAGGCCGGAGCATAGTCAGAGGAGAGCGAAGGTCAGATAAATCGAAGGAGTCAGTCGAGGCCTCAGTACCTGAAGCGGGTGAGGAAACAGCACGGGCAAGAGGTACAGAGGCATGAGGAGTGTCCGAAGATTTGGGTCCAAAGACGAGGCGGGGTCAGAACGGGGTGCGGTATCAAGAAGGGGCCCGGGGTAGCAGGTTCATGGACTAGGGCTGCCAGGGTTTAGCTTACTTCTTTCTTTTTGTTTTTAAGAAAAAAAAAAGAAGAAAAGAAAATAAATAAAAAAAAAGAATAAAAAAAGGGGGGACCGGGGAGGGATAGTTCCTAGGAGGAATGAAAGGGCCAGAAATCTCCCTCCGCGCCCAAGAGGACCTCAGCACCGCAAGTAGCGCAGATGGCAGCATGGAACCCGTGCCATACCCTACCCATCATGCCAGTAAACCGGCAATCCGGGATAGCAACCTCAAAATCTGCCGAGCTACCTCGGTGGACAAAAGAGAGGGCGGCTGGAAATCCGCCACAAAGCATACCTCCTTCGGCCACCACCCCCGGAATCCGAAAGGTGGCTTCCAGAGATACACCCGTCGCCCGAGAGACACCCAAAGCCACCCTCCGGGATACCGGAGGGGGAAATCAGGGCATCCCCAGGCAATCCAGATTCCACGGCAAACTACGCCACCGCCAAGAACCTCAACGGAATGGGATGGACCCTGGTGCCCTTTCCCCTACCTAGGAACTAGTGTGCCTGTGGAAAAAAAAAAAAAAAAAAAAAAAAAAGGGCCAAAAAGGAAGGGCAAAAGGGAGGGGTGAGGAGGAGGAGGAGGAAAGGAAAAAGGGGAGGATGGGATAGGGAATGGGGGATTGGGGGGTAATTAGGTTCGGTCTGAGGAAGTAGACCGACAGGTCTAATTCCTCAGACCAAGAGCCTCTTCACCACGCCAAGGAGCCCCCCTTGAAGAGGTTTCGCCTACATAAATCCTGTCACAGCCTCCACAGGGTATAGTGTAAACCCCTGCATTGACTGGTTCATGGTGCTTGGATTTTGTCCTGGTTAGATCCTTTATTGAAGTGTTGGAAGTGATGGCGACTAGTGTTAGCTTGTGCTAGTACAGTGGTACCTTGGGATACTAACTTAATTTGTTCCAGAAGGCTGTTTGAGTGCCGATACCGAACGAATTTGTTCCCATAAGGAATAATGTAAATTAGATTAATCCATTTCAGACCCCCAAAAATACACTTACAAAAGCACTCACATAAATACATTTACACAACTGTTCAAGTTTTGAGCTGTTTGTATCCTGAGGTACCACTGTACTTTAGAAACATTCAGTGCAACCTGGCTGTTGGGAAGAATTATAACTTTGTTAGGAGTGGTGTTGGTGCGTGGAGAATTAATGATCTGAAGAGCTTCCTTTCTTGCAGTCTTTGATGAAAAAGGAAGGAAAATGTAAATCAGTGAAGATTTGGTGAATGTATGTACATTCCTTGTCAAGAAACTCAGGACTACAAATTTGGTAAGCTCTTAGGAAAAATCTGATGATGATGCCTCTTTTGGTCCTAGTATCTTGACTGGAATAGAAATGTGTGAGATCATTTTTATTTGTAGGTTTCTGGTAAACTTGAAATCTTAGATTATCTGCTTTGTGGATGAGGATGTCTAGAAAAGGTAGCTTGTCATTGGACTCTAGTGTGAACTGGATCACTGGTTCAACTGCATTGAGCCTTGCTTGAAGATTCCGTGTATCAAAACGTTGGTGAGTTATTACGAGGACGTCGTCCACGTAACGTAACCAAGTGACGCTTGATGGAATGATGTTGGTGAAGTGTTCAGCCTCTAGGTGTTCCATGTACAAGTTGGCTAAGACGGCACTGATGGGGGACCCCATTCCCATGCCATAGGTTTATTTGTAGAGCCTGTACAGTGGACCCCCGCATAACGATGGCATCACATAGCGATTTTTCCGCATACCGATTACTTTTATCGCAAAATTTTTGCCGCGCATACCGATTAAAAACCCGCTTACCGATTTTCGTCCGAGACGCGTCCAATGTGCCCTCAGCCAGCCTCACATGTGCCGGCCGTCCCATTGTTTACCAGCCAGCCTCCGCGGTAACATCCAGGCATACACTCGGAATATTTCGTATTATTACAGTGTTTTCGGTGCTGTTTCTGGAAAATAAGTGACCATGGGCCCCAAGAAAGCTTCTAGTGCCAACCCTGTGGTAAAAAGGGTGAGAATTAGTATGGAAATTAAGAAAGATTTTGAAGGGTTTGGGGCTAACCCTGAGAAGCCTATGCCAGTTGTGGAATCCATTGTGCCTACTTCAAAGATTAAGGAAATGTGTGCACAGTGGGTTTGAACTGCAAACCTTTATAGATGAAAATCACCTGACACAGCTCTTGCAAGCCGTGCTGGTGACTATTTCAATGACAATGTTGTGGCCCATTTTAGACAAATCGTAAAGGAACGGGAGGTACAGAGCTCTATGGACAGATTTGTTGTGCGACAGAGGTCCAGTGACTCTCAAGCTGGTCCTAGTGGCATTAAAAGAAGAAGGGAAGTAACCCCGGAAAAGGACTTGCTACCTCAAGTCGTAATGGAAGGGGATTCCCCTTCTAAACAGTAAGAAGATAATGCTCTCCCCTCCTCCCATCCCATCAATCATCACCAGATCTTCAATAAAAGTAAGTGTCATTTAATTGTGCATGCCTTTTTCAGTTTGTGTGTATTAAAATTAACATTTCATGTGGTAAAAAAAATTTTTTTTCATAACTTTTGGCGTCTTGCACGGATTAATTTGATTTCCATTATTTCTTATGGGGAAAATTCATTCGCATAACGATTATTTCGCATAACGATGAGCCCTCTTGCACGGATTAAAATCGTTAACCGGGGGTCCACTGTATTGTATTACTACTACTAATATTATTACTACTACTACCACTATTATTACACCTCACTCTCAACCTATATATACCCCCTGTGTCCATGTCTTGTTTGTAATGGCTTGATAAAGCTCCTGGAGAGCAAAACGTTACCACAATAAAATGTCACATTAGTTGCATTTGTGTCCTTTTACTTAACAACTTAAGTACTTTATGTATTTCAATAGTGATTAATTCAAAATGCAATCCCTGGATACCCAAAATATGAGATTCTACTATATAGAGTACATTAAATTATTATTGTTACTATTATTATTATTATGTACAGTAAAACCTTGGTAAAAGAAAGCTCTACAAAGTGATTATCTGGTAAAACAGACAAAAAAAATTGACCAAAGGCTCAACATGTCTGCTTAATGAGGCATCTGATAAAAATAGGAATGCAGCAAACCAAATCTGCCATATTGCACAGCTGTCTGGATTGGTCACACCATCAATAAGTTGGATTAAGTCTGATTAACTGCAAGTTTTTCCGGTCCAAGTTTCACCATGGACATGTCCATTTTCATTGTTCCATGGAAGCAGGACCAGTGACTCAGCCCATGTGTTTGTTATTGTCTGCTCACACACTCACATACTATCATCATTTTGATTCCAATTTTCCCTTGATTTACAGTGTTTTCCATTAATTTATTAAAGCACTCTATTGAGTATTATTAACCATGGCCTCTAAAGCAAGTGATAGTGCCTTGACTGTTAAGCAGAAACTTGAATTAATAAGGAAGCTGGAAGCAGGTATTTTAGTGGCCCAGATATGAGAGGAATATGATATAGAAAAAACAAGTCTCTAACGGTAGATCGCAAGGAACAACTTACAGTATATGCTATAAAGGACAGTGTAGGGAAACCTAAAAGGTTCTTCATTACTTCCTAGGAAGTACATATAACAATGGCCCAAGATACAAAGATTGAAGCAGCAGTGCATAAATGGTATGCTCAACAGCACACTGCTGTGTTAATGTTTGCTCTGTTGAACTTCACTCTATAGATAAGAAGCTAGTAAGTCACAGGGGCATAGAGCTCGGGGCAAGTTGTAGTTGGCTTAGTCACTTCCATAAATAATATGGCTTAACAGAAAAAAACCCTCAATAAAGGTTCCTTGATGCTGGTGAGGGGTTATTGATCTAGGGAATTGGATCTGTGCTCCAGTTCCCTGAATTAAACCTGAATACCTTCCACATCCCCCCATAGGCACTGTATAATCCTATGGGTTTAGCGCTTCCCCCTTGATTATTATAATAATAATAACAGAAAAACTTAGGGTGAGGCTGGCAGTGCACACCAAGACAAAAATGACTCATTCAGATTGTTAAATGATCTGATGGAGAATGAAATGATCCTTCTATCTCAACTGAACAATGCTGATGATACTGGTCTCTTTGTATTCACTACCTTTCCATACCTCAGCCTTTAAGAATGCAGAAAGGATACTAAGCCGTACACTTAGTAAGGACTGCTTCTCATTATTATGCTGTGGTAATGCTGACAGTATGCAATGCTTGAAACTTAAGGTCACTGGCAAATCAGCATGACCACAGTCTTCAAGGAACTGAATGAGTTATTATAATCATGGGGAGCGCTAAACCCATAGGGATTATACAGCACCTGTGGGGAGGGGGGTGCATGGAAGGTATTCAGGCTCAATTCAGGGAACTGGAGCACAGATCCAATTCCCTAAATCAAGAGCCCCTCACCAGCATCAAGGAACCTTCCTTGACAGGAAATGAGAGAGTTGCCAGTCCAGTATTACAAGAGTAAGAAAGGATGGTTTGACAGGGATATATTTTTTGACATTTTTTTAAACATTTTGTTTTTGAAATAAGCAAGTAGTAACTAGTGAACCTTACACTTGATCCCGACAGAGTCAACAGTCAGCTCGTGTTTGATAATGTATCTGTTCATCCGAGGACTAAAAATTAATCAGTAGTTATGATAGACTTAAGACCATGTTGCTACCTCCTAATACCACCTCCCTGATACAACCTATGGATCAGGGAATTATTGCAGCCTGCAAGATCTTGTACTAGTCAGAATACTTTGATGAAATATTGAAGATTTGGAAAGAGATAGCAGAGGCCAATGGACATAGGAAAATACCAAGTATAACCTAAAGTCTGCTGTCTTCAATGTTGCGGCATCATGGAAGGAACTGAAAAAGAAAACATTAGCTAATGGTTAGGAGAAATTGTTAAATAATGTTGACATTAAGTTGGACTTTGAGGGGTTCCAGGCCACTGATTTTCATCAAACCCTTCAGAGGGTGGGAGATATAGACATTACAGAGAAAGAGACAAAGCTATTGGTACTCCACATATGAACAGGATAGTGATGACAAAGAAGAGACTAAGGTTACCAAAATTGTCAACAGTTTGAGATGTGACTAATGTCCTCATCACATACACTGTCCTCTTGCAAAAAGAGAAGCACAGGCCTATTATCAGAACTTCTGCACTTTGGGGAAACATATAAGGGCATAGCATCAACATGCCAAACAAATGAAGCTAGGTTCATTTTTGAGACTTGTTCTTCATTCAACACCTCCCAAACCATCTACCAGTAGGCCCAAGCCATCTATGTAACCTCAGTCATCTCTATTTGCTGAACTGTCTATATCTTCCACACCAGCTGTGATGTTACTACTGGAGTTTTACACTTCTCTGACTTGGAATAAGTTATTCTGTGTCACCACTAGATCACACAGGAATACTGTTCATCTGTAAGCTCATCTATCAATCAGAAAACGTAAGAAAAGTCACTGTTACTGTACACTATGCATTGTACAATACTTTTAACTCTTTTTCTTTTCTGGTACAGGTACTGTACTGTACAGTATTGCATTGTAATACTGTACTCTGGTTTATTCTTACAATGTCCAGTAGTTCATTAATACAGTCGACTATGTCTGCTTCCTTGGTTGTTTGTCCAGTAGTTGATTAAGTGGACTGTCTGCTTAATCAAAACTTTCACTATAATGGATTTTCACTACAATGGACACCCCTTCCCCATTAATCCATTATACAGAGGTTTTTCACTGCATAATCCTTTGGTATAGGTGTGGTGGGTTCCTATTGGTTTGGTCCAATTTTTTCCAGAAATGTGAAATATTTTGTATTATATTTTTCTAAAGCTGTTATCCAAAATTATTTTATATTTCTCTCATAATAAAGATAAACATACTAAACTACGGAAAAAAAAAACTCCTCCTCCTCACATAGCCTAATTACGAGAGATATCTGTCTTCATGTCAAGTTTTCATATTGGTCAGTCACAATGACATCCAATTAATCATTGGATGATTAAGAGAAGCACTCACTGTAGTGTAAGATGCAATACAAACACATACAGGCCTTTAATATTACAGTAATTGGGTATGTAAGCCAAGCAGGAAAACTGACCTGTTACATGACATAAGCCAAGGTTCTGGACGTAAAGCAGTAGGGTTCGTACAGCTTGTCAGGCAGTTGTAGCCCTTTACTCCAATGACAAAAGTGAAATTGAATATGTGCAAAAAAAAAAAAAAAAAAAAAAAAAAAAAAAAAAAAAAAAAAAAAAAAAAAAAAAAAAAAAAAAAAAAAAAAAACTACACGGTATTTTAATTGCACAACAACTGAGGAAGTAAGCTGCCATAGTCATTCTCAGCTTGCAGACCATCTCCTGTCTCCAGTTGGGCAACAGCTCTATTTATTGATGATCTCTCTCCCCCAGCTATACACAGTGCACCACCTTCTGTTTGTGTTTCTAGTTTCTCTCCTGGATAGGAAAAGCTTTGTGGGTTACCTCAATATCCTTGCCCTTGCATGCAGGGTAACTGGATGTGTCACAAAGTTGTGGCTTGAAGTTCATATTAATCACTTTACTCAAAATCAATTACAGGAAAAATAATTATTAGTTGTGTGAACCTTGAGCTACACCTGTAACAAGCATAAAGTTAGTCCAGTCAAAGACAATATGCAAGAAAGAAAAGTAAAAAGTTCATCTTACTACAATTTACAAAGAAAAAGGTGAAATGTGTATCCCACTATAACGTACAAGAGTAAAATACTCGTCTCCCTATAGTTTCACTGGAATTATCTCAAAGACATTAAAGTGTCACATTAAACCTGTATATTTAAAAAAAAATCTAAGAAGGGGAAGCAACTGACTGACCACTCTCTCAAAACTCACAAGCAATTATAATGTCTTATCCTGAGCTGCATTTATGTACAGGTGCAAAGTTATCTGAACCTATTCCTCCTCACCTCAGTACAGTGCCTATATTCTGAAAGAGGGGTGGAGATATTGCAATCTGGAGAGGCATCTGAGCTGTAATGTCAGCACATCTACAACAAAACAGTTACAAAGTGGTGAAAGCGTTTTTTCTGTTTCGGGTCATCCTATTGCAATAAGACAGCCAGTGTGTTAAAAAAAATAGTAGAAAAGATCTGAAAGGCGTAAAGATGCCAATAAGCATGTAGTACAAATACAGTGGACCCCCAGTTAACGATCTTTTTTCATTCCAGTAGTATGTTCAGGTGCCAGTACTGACCGAATTTTTTCCCATAAGGAATATTGTGAAGTAGATTAGTCAATTTCAGACCCCCAAACATACACGTACAAACGCACTTACGTAAATACACTTACATAATTGGTCGCATTTGGAGGTGATCGTTATGCGGGGGTCCACTGTACTTATAGCAGTACACAAATAACCCGCACAAAGGAGAGAGGAGCTTACGACGACATTTCGGTCTGACTTGAACCATTTACAGTATTGGGATATTTTGGTGGAATATGTATTTAATTAACGAAGTCTGACTGTTTAGTACTGACATACTATTTGTAAATAAATATACAGAGTACTGACTTTTATTTTAATTTATTGGTTAAAAAATGCACAATATTTTATTTCACTTGTGTATAATACTGTACATGTAGATATATTTATTTCTAAGTTTACAATATTTATATACATTATCACTGCACTATGTATTTATTGGTATGCATACATGCAATTCAGGTAATGTACTGTACTGAGGCAATTTTTTTTTTTTACGATTCCTCTATTAATTACCATTTTCCTCTCTTCGCCCAGTCTTTCGGGGTCCAGTGTAAGTATTTCGAGTCAATTCTGATTTTTCTCTTCTCCATAATTTTTCTATGGCTTTCAACTAAATCTTTATTTAAAGTTAAAATGTACTGCCCACGATAATAATTTATTAATTCTAAATTAGTTAGTGTCGATATAACATCTTCCTTCTTGATGCTTGTCTGCTCGCAGATCTCACTGAAAATATGAAAAAGTATTATAAATGTTTGTTAATATCTCTTAATTTTTTTATATACACTACAATAAACATTAATATTAATACAAGACAATGTGTAAAGGGAAACCATTATTAACCCTTTGACTGTCGAGACCCCAAATCCTGAAGTGTCTGTGTCACAAAATATTCGAAAACAAAAAAATTATTTTATCTTATGAAATGAATCTTTTCCCGATGGTAATGACACAAAAAGTATGAAATTTGATGGAAAACTTATGGAATTACGCTCTTGCAAAGTTAGTGATCTCGGAGATATATATGCATCAGTGATTTTGCCCACTTTGAGCCCTATTTTTAGCCAATTCCATTGCTCCAGTTGACTAAACTCATAGCTTTTCCTTTAGAACTCCATTTGTTCTATTGATTGAGTACAAAAAACTGCCCATTTACCGATTTCAACTACCCAATAAAATGGTCAGAAATTGGCAATTCAGCCAATTTCAAGCAAATTAAAAAAGATGCCAATTTCAAAATAGGGTCCAGAATAAACAATGCAGACATTTTTCGGCACTAAAATAACATTTTCTCTGTTCATTAGTCACGTCTCTAGGCTCCTCTTACATTACTCTTGCTTTCTATTTTGAATTTTTATTCACACAAAAAACAGAAGATTTACTGTTATGCAGACTACTACATTACTGTAATAATTGTATAAATAATGTCAACGCATTTGTGACTGCTTATAAGAATGGCTAGTTGGACACTTACTGGACGGTGACGTCATTTGTTTACTCTTGGACATTGGCAAAAATTGAACATTTCCACTACTTTGAGCTCAATTTCAAGGTCCTTTTCATCATGAAACCAATCAAAACTATCTCTATTTCTGTAATATGTCTTTCATTCTATCAAATGAGACCAAGAAAATGAGAATATAACCATAAATACATGAAAATACACCTCAAAGTCAGTGTTTTAATCCAAAAACACGGTTTGAGTTCTTTTTTCTGATTATGCACTGCGTGCTGCAGAATTTTTTTATACTGCGCACACTGACCACACAGACCCCTTCTCTCACATGTGGGCCTACCAGCTTTCTCCTGCTTGATTTGAAGCCATTAGAATTTTGGCGTATTAATACGTCACCAGCACTGGCTCGTAAGACGTATACATATGACACTAACAGTCAAAGGGTTAAGATGTTTCGCCCAGGACTGGACTTGATCAAGAAATACTCAAAGTTCAGTCCCTGAACAAAGTATTGTCAGTGTCAAAACATTGTCATTCTCACTACCTGTCAGCTTATGCCATTGTTTATACAAAAGGATTGGAATCCTGGAGATGCTGAATGCAGTGCCTGTATCCTAAACGAGGTGTGAGTGTTGCAATTTCACGTATCATATAATTTGAACTGTTATGTTATACACTTACGGCAAGACAGCTTTTGAATGAATGATAGCAAATATTTCCTTCTTGGGTCAACGTACCCTGGGAGGAGATGGTTGGTGTAGTTAAAAAATAAAAAAATTGCACGTCACAAAAGTGGTCAGATTTATATTTAAACTGCTTAATTTTTGTTTAAACAATAAGTAACTTTATGACTAATTTTAAAAAATTTCTTGTGTGGGATGAACTTTTTAAAAAGTAATGTTCTTAACTCATTGCAAGTAGTGTTGTAAGCCCTACCTAGTATGAGGTGCTGTCACTCTTTGTTAAGTAACAGGTATTCATCCTTTAATTTATCATTACAGTATTTTGTTTTTAACACAGCAATTTCATACAAGACAGTGACATCCACTATTAATTCTGACACTATTCCTACACATAAGCAAAAATAATGCTTTTATCATAAATGATTTCAGCCACTGGAATTTGCAAAAATTTTCAATAATCATTACCATCTGTGTAACCCAACATTCTACCTTTTCTCCGTGCTTATTAGATTATCTGTGAAATTAAATTTTGATGGTTATCAAAATCAATCTAGTCCTAAGACTATGCTTTGGTGAATGCATTTGTGGTCTGCAGGCCCACAGATATCAACCCAATTGATTAAAAACCTCTAATTCCTTTCTGACTAGATTCTACATCTACTGTATTTCTCACCCTACTACGTTATTTTAGTTTGCAGACCAGGGGCTTGACCTTGGAGTATCTATTACCTTTCTATGTAGTATATAAAACAGCAACTAACATTTAACAAACAGAGGCAATTATAAAACTAACTTCAACCAAAAGCAGACCCACTTGATTGTTAATTGCGGCTTTTCTTGCCCTTCTTGAGGTTTGAGTGCTATTAGGATCTCGAGTATAGTCTGTTTCCAGTAAGATCGGTAAGAGAGTAATCCCAAGTCACTGAGTGGCTTTTCTGGTGACCCTGTCTTGCCTTCAAATTTTGAAAGTTCATAACCTGCAAATATAAATTTCAAGAAATTGAAATCAAACCTTACTGTAATGAATTCCTACTACAGCCTCTCCTCACTTAACAATGGAGTTCCATTCTTAAGACCACTTTGGTAAACAAATTTGTCACTAAGTGAGGAGCATACTATAATGGTAGTGGGTTTGTGTCAACCATCTTTGATATTGTTTTAATGTCACCTCTGCAGCATTTATAACATTTCTGGTATATTTTTAAATGTTTATACAGCAGTGTACTGTATATTGTAATAAACAGGATAGAGGAAAGCAGCTCTAATATACATTATTTAAATATGCATACTGAATCATCTGTAAACGAGTACGTCGCTAAGTGAGGAGAGGCTGTATTTACAACAGAGATGAATTCTTAAAGAAAAACAATAATCCCCACAGACTTTCAAATGGAAGTTTATAATCTCAAATAATAATACACTATGTATGTACATATGCATCAAAAATTTACACAATATGAGGCTTATGCTAGATTAGTTATTTTTGTTACCTAAAAGGAGAGTGAGGTGTAAAACACTGTACAAGTGGAATTCAAGCACTTTGTTTTTTGTTTTTTTTTCAAGAAAATTTGACACCAAATTATGAGTAAACTGAAAATGGATAAAACAGTGCTTTTATGTGGAAAATATTTAAAATCTATTTTGCACCAATTTTTTGAGAAATTGTTAATTTTCAAAGAGTTATCCAAAATAAAAAACTTGAACTTACTAAATTCAATAAGAAGCTTTCCATAACCTTTTCGCTGATAAGGAGGCAAAGTTAATATACAGGCCACATTGTAGTCTTCTGATGATTCTTTCTCCTGGAAACAAAATTAAACTAAGTCATCTGTTATCTTTTAGCAGTTCTGGGACACATGTTCTCCATAGTCTGGTCTCAGACCAAACCTATTAAGTTGGATAGGAAATATAATCTGATTAAGAAACACATTGGCCATTTCCCACCAAGGCAGGGTGGTCTGAAAAAGAAAAACTTTCATCATTATTCACTCCATTACTGTCTTCCCAGAGACATGCTTACACTACAGTTATAAAACTGCAACATTAACACCCCTCCTTCAAAGTGCCGACACTGTACTTCCCATCTCCAGGAATCAAGTCCGGCCTGCCAGTTTCCCTGAATCCCTTCATAAATGTTACCTTGCTTACACTCCAAAAGCACGCCAAGTCCTAAAAACCATTTGTCTCCATTTGCACCTGTCTAACACACTCATGCACGCTTGCTGGAAGTCCAAGCCTCTTGCACACAAAACCTCCTTTGCCCCGTCCCTCCAACCTTTCCAAGGCCGACCCCTACCCCGCCTTCCCTCCACTACAGATTCATATACTCTCAAAGTCATTCTATTTTGTTCCATCCTCTCTACGTGTCCAAACCATCTCAATAACCCCTCCTCAGTCCTCTGGATAATAGTTTTGGTAATCCCACACTTCCTCCTAAGCTCCAAACTACAGATTTTTTTTTTTTAACAAGTCGGCCATCTCCCACTGAGGTAGGGTGATCCAAAAAGAAAGAAAATCCCCAAAAAGAAAATACTTTCATCATCATTCAACACTTTCACCTCACTCACACATAATCACTGCTTTTGCAGAAGTGCCCAGAATACAACACATTGCCCTCAGCCATGACATCTCCACTGCCTTCAGCCTTCTCCTTGTTGCAACATTCACAACCCATGCCTCACACCCATACAAGAGTGTTGGTATAACTATACTCTCATACATTCCCCTCTTTACCTTCATGGATAAAGTTCTTTGTCTCCACAGACTCCTCAGTGCACCACTCACCTTGTCAATTCTATGATTCACCTCATCCTTCATAGACCCATCTACTAACACATTCACTCCCAAATATCTGAACACATTCACCTCCTCCATACTCTCTCCCTCCAATCTGATATCCAATCTTCCATTACCTAATTCTTTTGTTATCTTCCTCACCTTACTCTTTCCTATATTCACTTTTAACTTCTTTCTTTTCCATACCCTACCAAACTCATCAACCAACCTCTGCAACTTCTCAGAATTTCCCAAACAGTGTCATCAGCAAAGAGCAACTGTGACAACTCCCACTTTGTGTTAGATTCTTTATCTTTTAACCCCACACCTCTTGCCAACATCCGAGCATTCACTTCTCTTACTACTCCATCTATAAATATATTGAACAACCATGGTGACATCACACATCCCTGTCTAAGGCCTACTTTTACTGGGAAATAATCTCCCTCTCTCCTATGTGCTCTAACCTGAGTCTCACTATACTCGTAAAAACTTTTCACTGCTTTCAATAACCTACCTCCTATTTCATACATCTGTAACATCTGCCACACTGCCAACCTATCTACCCTATCATATACCTTTTCCAAATCCATATATGCCACAAAAACCTCTATACCCTTATCTAAATACTGTTCACCTATATGTATCACTGCAAACACTTGGTCTACACGACCTCCTACCTTTCTTAAAGCCTCCTTGTTCATCTGCTATCTTGCTCTCCATCTTACTCATAATTCTTTCAATAATAACTCAACCATACACATTACCAGGTACAGTGGTATCTTGAATTTCGAACAGCTCCCAACTCGAACAATTATGTAAGTGTATTTTTGAAAGTGTATTTTTGGGGGTCTGAAACGGACTAATCTAATTTACATTATTCCTTACGGGAACAAATTCGCTTGGTAACGGCACTCAAACAGCCTTCTGTAACGAATTACGGTTGAAATTTGAGGTACCACTGTATACTCAACAGACTTATTCCCCTATAATTTTTACTCTCTCTATTGTTCCCTTTGCCTTTATACAAAGGAACTATGCATGCTCTCTGCCAATCCCTAGGTACCTTACCCAATTCCATACATTTATTAAATAATAGCACCAACCATTCCAAAACTATATCCCCTCCTGCTTTTAACATTTCTATCTTTATCCCATCAATCCCAGCTGTCTTACCCCCTTTCATTCTACCCACTGCCTCACGAACTCCCCCACACTCACAACTGGCTCTTCCTCACTCCTACAAGATGTTATTCCTTCTTGCCCTATACACGAAATCACAGCTTCCCTATCTTCATCAACATTTAACAATTCCTCAAAATATTCCCTCCATCTTCCCGATACCTCTAACTCTCCTTCTTCTAAAAGCTTACTCACTTCGCAACAGATACAATTTTCTTCGTGATTGCATCCAAGAAATGGTCTTACCAAGATCTACTCCTCCTCAAATTGCCAACATCAAATCTCCTTTATCCGCTACAGCTCGGACCTACTTTGAAGAGTGTGCAGATGACTTAAACAATGCTACAAAGGAAGCTTTTCTCCAAGCCAGAACACTAGGCACAGCACTCCGGGGCAACATGAACAGACGCACCGCCGAAATCATTCGCAGCAGAGTTACCACAGCGAATGTTCAACAGAAGATCAGACTTACTAGGAAACTACAAACCCTCTGCAATAATAGTCATTGGAAAAGTTTAGGAAGACCTGAAATTATTCAAAATCTTCCATCTCGTCCACTGTCAACCACAGAAACTGAAGCCCTCAGCTTAGGCCTCAAATTCGCAACAGGAATTACGAAACCAAAACAAGACCTCAATTTCATCGCCAAAAACTACAGACACAATGACTCCGACTTCCAAAAAGGTTATCTTCAAGGCATCATCTCAGCAGCCATCTCAACACACAGCTCCCCAGTCATACCTCGACGTTACATCAATGCACTTAAAGGTTTAGCAGAAGACACGGCCATCAGGGTCACCACCGCTGATAAAGGAGGTGGTGTTATTATCATGAACACTGACGATTACAGGAACAAAATGCTCAATCTACTTAATGACCCAGATACCTACAAACCTCTCACAACTAACCAAGTGGACAACCTTACTAAAACTTTTCTTCAAAGGACTCGCCACATTCTGAGGGACTCAGAACAAGGGAAGAAACTTCTGCACACCATACCCAGCAACACCAGACCTGCCAGAATGTACGGCCTGCCAAAAACTCACAAGCCTGGTATCCCACTGAGGCCCATATCCTCGGGAATAGGCAGTGCTCCCCATCACCTCTCAGGAATTCTTGCAAAACACCTCTCTAAACTCTTGGGCACTATCAGTCCAGCACATCTCAAACACTCGGGTGATCTTCTCAATCGCATTTGCAACATCAACATCAGGAACAAGAAACTTTCCAGCCTTGACGTAACTTCCCTATTCACCAAAGTACCTACTACACAAGCCATCGATCTCTTGCTCAGGAAAATTGACGATTCACTTGACCTTCCTATTCCAGCCAGCGATTTCATCAACCTTGTTGAACTATGTGTTGGCTTTACATGTTTCTCTTTCAAAAATCACTTCTTTCAGCAGACTTTTGGACTACCCATGGGTTCGCCACTTAGTGCAGTCTTGGCGAACCTATACATTGAACATCTAGAAGCCGAGCGTTTCTCCACCATTATTCCTTCGTCTGTCACCTGGCTCCGTTATGTTGACGACATTCTCCTCATAACTCCTAGACGCTTCAACGTTCAAGCTCTCCAAGACAAGCTCAACCAGGTTGAGCCCTCAATCCAATTCACACTTGAAGAAGTCGACAACACTCTTCCTTTCCTTGATGTTCTTCTCTGCAAAGCTGACCATGAACTTCGTTTTTAAGTCTATTGAAAACCCACCAACCAAAATGATCTTCTCCACTTCTACTCTCACCACAACACCAAAACTAAACGTGGTGTAATTATAGGCTTCTTCCTGCGCGCACTCAGAATCTGCAGCAATGAGTTTCTTGAGGAAGAATGCGCTATAATTGAACAAGTATTTTCTAAACTCCACTATCCTCGTCACTTCATCAGAGACTGCAGACAATGGGCATTAAACATCTTCAACACACCCAGAGAAGACACTGCCGAGAAGAGATACACAGTCCTCCCCACCAACTCCATTGCCAAACACATTTCCAACATCTTTTCCAATACCTCATTCCAAGTATCTATCTCAACAACCACGACCATCAAGGACATTACCAGTAATAGACAGGACAAGCTTCCATCCTCTGCAGGGATATACATAATCCCTTGTAATGACTGCAGCAAATTATACGTGGGCGAAACATCAAGGGACCTCCAAACACGTATTTTAGAACACCAATACGCAAGCAGGTCTGGCGATACAAGGAATGCCTGTGTACAACACTGTAGTTCACACAACCATTTAATAAACTACAGAAACTCAAGACTTATCGCCAGAGAAGACAACACTCAATAACGAAGAATCCTGGAATCATCGCTTATCTCTATATCTGACAACTTCAACCAGAATAATGGCTTCTATAACATAGCTGAACCACTTGCCAAGAAACTTCTTCATCGCTATCCCACATAAGAACAAAGGAATGGAAGAACACTGCAGATTGTCTGCTCACAAACTTATCCAATCTCCCTTCCAAGCTACCCAAGATTTTAGACTCTATAACCCCACTCTGTACATCATCAGATGCAGCATTCTCCACCTGACCTCAGCATTCTGAACATGACTATAAATACTCGCGTACCTTCCACCCCAGGTAGATCTGTTTGTGACTTGAAAAAGCCCACTGTGTGGGTGAAATGTTGTCAATAAAGGATCACATTATACTGCATATGTGTTTATATTTCCACCTCTAACTCTCCATTTAATAACTCTCCTCAACTATTTTTGCCTAACAAATCCATTCTTTCCCTAGGCTTTCTCAACTTATTAATCTCACTCCAAAACTTTTTCTTATTTTCAACAAAATTTGTTGATATCTCACCCACTCCTTCAACATTATTGCTACCCCTTCCTTAGCTGTAACTCTCTCAGATACTCCTGACTTAATCACGTTTATTTCTCCCCACTGAAACTCCCCTATCCCCTTCAGCTTTGTTTTACTTAGAGCTAGGACATCCAACTTCTCATTCATAACCTTTGCAATCACTTCTTCCTTATCATCTGCACTACATCCACACACATTCAAACATCCCAATTTTATAAAGTTCTTCTTTTCTTTCTTTTTAGTAATTTATACAGGAGAAGGGGTTACTAGCCCACTGCTCCCGACATCTAGTTACCTCCTACGACACGCATAGCTTACGGAGGAAGAATTCTGTTCCACTTCCCCCATGGAGATAAGTAGAGATAAACAACAACAAGAACTAGGAAGAAAATAGAAGAAAACCCAGAGGGGTTAGTATATATATGCTTGTACATGCATGTGTAGTGTGACCTAAGTGTAAGTAGTAGTAGCAAGACATACCTGCAATCTGCAAAACAATTACAGGCTTATGTTTCACACTCATTTGGTAGGATGGTAGTACGTCCCTGGGTGGTTGCTGTCTACCAACCTACTACCTCAATAAAGAAATGTGTACATATACTAAATGTAAGTAGAAGTTTGCAAGATTTACCTGTCATCCTACATGTTTATTAGACAAAAAGAAAAGATCAACAAGTATACAAAAAAAGTATTCAACATACTTTCATTTCACACTCATCTGACAGGACAATAACACTTCCTGGATGATTGCTGTCAACTAATCTACTACTTACTTAAAAAAGAAGAGAAGAGAAACTTGAAAATCCTAGACATATGATAAGGATGATTGTTGAAATAAAGTGCAGGAGTCCCTCGATTTTGGCAATAAATACATTATTGGAATATGGTGCATAAAGCAAACCCAATATAACATGTACAATGTAGAAATACATTCAATGACTTTTCAAATTCCACATTTCTTGACGAATGCTTAAAAAAAGAAATCACTGCACATGAACCAAATGATCATATAAAAAATGAACTTGGTCAAAAAGCAGAAAAAAATTATAATCCGAAATTTAATCATAATCCCTATAATGCAAAATTAACAGCCAGAATTGGTAAAAGCTTCCATATTTATTGACTTATTTTTTACCAAAATATTATGAGCATACCACATAAGCATTAAATAGCTATACAACAACAAGCTAATTTTGTTCAAAAACAAATGAGAAAAAATAAAATTTAAAATTCACTCCCAATCCACTTGTCTTTACCCTCCCTTCTTCCATCAACCAACTGGCCTCTTTGTTGAGGTTGAAGTGCATTTATTACCATGTGAATGGTGATCTCCCTACTTATCTTTTATCCCTCCTTCCTCTGACTTTGTGATGGCACCAGCTGAGGCATGTACCTAATTTTTTTTTCTGACTTGGTGCAAGATTTTAATTGAAAACCAGCAATAGGATTTCATTAAAGATATGTTCATTGGATTTCCCATTCCCAAATTTATTGTATATTATTACTTACATTCATGGGGGTTATACAGGACCTGGGAGAATGTGAGGCATTTAGGTCTGATTTATGGAATAAGAGCACAGGTCTAATTCCTTTGATCGAGAGCCCCCTCACTCGCATGAAGGAAGCGCCCTCGAGAATTTTTTTTAAAATGTCAATATAAACCTATTTAGTGATATTCAGTGGCGCTGGGCTTGGGTGATTGCATAAGAGCAAATTTATACCACAAATGGGAAAATATCAGCAGAAATGAGGTTACCTCATAAAAGGAAATTTGGCATAAAGAGAGGGGTCAAACCTGTATATGAATGAAGAATGAGAAGGCCAAAGGAAAAACTCAGATAAACAGGATTCAATGGCTGAAAACAATGATTAGCGTGTCTGGGAAGGTAATGTGACAATGGTCCGTGATAGCTGTTTTGTGGGTACTGAAAGGCAGAAAAACCATTATGGGTAATATGAATTTCCTCTACTGCTCTCCAACTAAAACACAGAGATTACTAAAGTAGTAAAGAACAAATATGAAAGAACTCTGTATTAGCTATCATGTCAGAATAGGTGCAGTAAGAAAATGAGTGGTGCAATGACCATGTGAGTTTTTTTTTTTCAACAAGTCGGTTGTCTCCCACTGAGGCAGGGTGACCCAAAAAGAAAGAAAATCCCCAAAAAGAAAATACTTTCATCATCATTCAACACTTTCACCTCACTCACACATAATCACTGTTTTAGCAGAGGTGCTCAGAACACAACAGTTTAGAAGCATATATGTATAAAGATACACAACATATCCCTCCAAACTGCTAATATCCCAAAACCCCTCCTTTAGAGTGCAGGCATTGTACTTCCCATTTCCAGGACTCAAGTCCGGCTATATAAAAATAACCGGTTTCCCTGAACCCCTTCACTAAATATTACCCTGCACACACTCCAACAGATCGTCAAGTCCCAAATACCATTTGTCTCCATTCACTCCTATCGAACACGCTCATGCACGCCTGCTGGAAGTCCAAGCCCCTTGCCCACAAAACCTCCCTTACCCCTTCCTTCCAACCTTTTCGAGGGCGACCCCTACCCCACCTTCCTACTCCTACAGATTTAAATGCTCTCCATGTCATTCTACTTTGATCCATTCTCTCTAAATGACCAAACCACCGTCAACAACCCCTCTTCAGCCCTCTGACTAATACTTTTATTAACTCCACACCTTCTCCTAATTTCCACACTCCGAATTTTCTGCATAATATTTACACCACACGTTGCCCTTAGACAGGACATCTCTACAGCCTCCAACCGCCTCCTCGCTGCTGCATTCACAACTCAAGCTTCACACCCATATAAGAGTGTTGGTACTACTATACTTTCATACATTCCCTTCTTTGCCTCCATAGATAACGTTTTTTTTACTCCACATATACCTTAACGCACCACTCACCTTTTTTCCCTCATCAATTCTATGATTAACCTCATCCTTCATAAATCCATCCGCCGACACGTCAACTCCCAAGTATCTGAAAACATTCACTTCTTCCATACTCCTCCTCCCCAATTTGATATCCAATTTTTCTTTATCTAAATCATTTGATACCCTCATCACCTTACTCTTTTCTATGTTCACTTTCAACTTTCTACCTTTACATACACTCCCAAACTCATCCACTAACCTTTGCAATTTTTCTTTAGAATCTCCCATAAGCACAGTATCATCAGCAAAAAGTAACTGTGTCAATTCCCATTTTGTATTGATTCCCCATAATTTAATCCCACCCCTCACCCGAACACCCTAGCATTTACTTCTTTTACAACCCCATCTATAAATATATTAAACAACCATGGTGACATTACACATCCCTGTCTAAGACCTACTTTTACTGGGAAGTATTCTCCCTCTCTTCTACACACCCTAACCTGAGCCTCACTATCCTCATAAAAACTCTTTACAGCATTTAGTAACGTACCACCTAGTCCATATACTTGCAACATCTACCACATTGCTCCCCTATCCACTCTATCATATGCCCTTTCTAAATCCATAAATGCAATAAAAACTTCCCTACCTTTATCTAAATACTGTTCACATATATGCTGCAATGTAAACACTTGATCTACACATCCCCTACCCATTCTGAAACCTCCTTGCTCATCCGCAATCCTACATTCTGTCTTACCTCTAATTCTTTCAATAATAACCCTACCGTACACTTTTCCTGGTATACTCAATAAACTTATTCTTGTATAATTTTTAGTCTCTTTTGTCCCCCTTCCCTTTATATAAAGGGACTATACATGCTCTCTGCCAATCCCTAGGTACCTTCCCCTCTTTCATACATTTATTAAACAAAAGTACCAACCACTCCAAGACTATATCCCACCCCCCCTGCTTTTAGCATTTCTGTCATGATCCCATCAGTTCCAGCTGCTTTACCCCCTTTCATTCTACGTAATGCCTCTCGTACCTCCCCCACACTTACATTCTGCTCTTCTTCACTCCTAGAAGATGGAATACCTCCCTGGCCAGTGCATGAAATTACCGCCTCCCTTTCTTCCTCAACATTTAAAAGTTCCTCAAAATATTCTCGCCATCTACCTAATACCTCCCTCTCCCCATCTACTAACTCCCCTACTCTGTTTTTAACTGACAAATCCATACGTTCCCTAGGCTTTCTTAACTTGTTTAACTCACTCCAAAATTTTTTCTTATTTTCATTAAAATTTCTTGACAATGCCTCTCCCACTCTATCATCTGCTCTCCTTTTGCACTCTCTCACCACTCTCTTTACCTTTCTTTTACTCTCCATATACTCTGCTCTTCTTATAACACTTCTCTTTGTATAAAAACCTCTCATAAGCTAACTTTTTCTCTTTTATCACACCCTTTACTTCATCATTCCACCAATCACTCCTCTTTCCTCCTGCACCCACCCTCCTATAACCACAAACTTCTGCCCCACATTCTAATACTGCATTTTTAAAACTCATCCAACCCACTTCAACCCCCCCCCCCCCCCACTACTCATTTTTGCACTAGCCCACCTTTCTGCCAATAGTCGCTTATATCTCACCCGAACTTCCTCCTCCCTTAGTTTATACACTTTCACTTCCCTCCTACTTGTTGTTGCCACCTTCCTCTTGTCCCATCTACCTCTTACTCTAACTTTAGCTACAACTAAATAATGATCCGATATATCAGTTGCCCCTCTATAAACATGTACATCCTGGAGCCTACCCATTAACCTTTTATCCACCAATACATAATCTAATAAACTACTTTCATTACGTGCTACATCATACCTTGTATATTTATTTATCCTCTTTTTCATAAAATATGTATTACTTATTACCAAATCTCTTTCTACACATAGCTCAATTAAAGGCTCCCCATTTACATTTACCCCTGGCACCCCAAATTTACTTACTACTCCCTCCACAACATTTTTACCCACTTTAGCATTGAAATCCCCAACCACAAGTACTTTCACACTTGGTTCAAAACTCCCCACACATTCACTCAACATTTCCCAAAATCTCTCTCTCTCTCCTCTACACTTCTCTCTTCTCCAGGTGCATATACACTTACTATAACCCACTTTTCACATCCAACCTTTATTTTACTCCACATAATCCTTGAATTAATACATTTATAGTCCCTCTTTTCCTGCCATATCTTATCCTTCAACATTATTGCTACTCCTTCTTTAGCTCTAACACTATTTGAAACCCCTGACCTAATCCCATTTATTCCTCTCCACTGAAACTCTCCCACCCCCTTCAGCTTTGTTTCACTTAAAGCCAGGACATCCAGCTTCTTCTCATTCATAACATCCACAATCATCTCTTTCTTATCATTTGCACAACATCCACGCACATTCAGACTTCCCACTTTGACAATTTTCTTATCCTTTTTAGTAATCTTTACAGGAAAAGGGGTTACTAGCCCATTGTTCCCAGCATTTTAGTTGACTTTTACAACACGCATGGCTTATGGAGGAAAGATTCTTATTCCACTTCCCCGTGGATATAAAAGGAAAAGTAATAAGATGAGTATGTTTGTGTACAAGTTACATTGTGTACAAGTTGTCTCTACGTTGATACAGTACAATAAATAAAGAGGAACACTCCCATTCTCATGTAACACCATTTTTAGAAGAAATGACACTCTGAGTGAAGGCGTACGAAAGGAATAATCTTCTGATGTTGGGCTAGAGAAAACGTTATTCTTGCCGTCATTTTTACAAGTCGTCTGCCTACCACATCTCATATTTATGTTAATTTATTCTACTGTGGGTGTATTTACCATGTTTATGTGTTACATATCGTGCTCATTATATAATTTAAAAAAATATCATAGATGGATCAATGAAAATGTGTATATTAACATAATATATAACATTTAATGAGATTCAGTGATTATTATTATTCTTTCTTTCAACACACCAGCCGTATCCCAACGAGGCGGGGGTGGCCCAAAAGGAAAAACGAAAGTTTCTCCTTTTACATTTAGTAATACAGTATATACAGGAGAAGGGGTTACTAGCCCCTTGCTCCTGGCATTTTAGTCGCCTCTTACAACACGCATGGCTTACAGAGAAAGAATTCTGTTCCACTTCCCCATGGAGGTAAGAGGAAATAAACAAGGACAAGAACTAGAAAGAAAACCCAGAGGGGTGTGTATATACATGCTTGTACATGTATGTGTAGTGTGACCTAAGTGTAAGTAGAAGTAGCAAGACGTACCTGAAATCTTTCATGTTTATGAGACAGAAAAATGGACACCAGCAATCCTATCATGTAAAACAATTACAGGCTTTTGTTTTACACTCACTTGGCAGGACGGTAGTACCTCCCTGGGCGGTTGCTGTCTACCAACCTACTACCTTTATATGTACATGTATTTACATTAATTCTTAGGGAAATATTACTTCGGTTTTCGCCCTTTTCAGATTTAGGCCAACCTTCTGGAACAGATTACAACCGAAATCTGGGGTTCCACTGTACAGCAGGCAGACAGTTTAAAATTTGAAGCACATTTTGTGTAGATCGTACAGTGGTCTAAGCAACAGATCGTCAGGTCCCAAGTACCATTCGTCTCCATTCACTCCTATCTAACATGCTCATGCACGCTTGCTGGAAGTCCAAGCCCCTTGCCCACAAAACCTCCTTTACCCCCTCTCTCCAACCCTTTCAAGGACGACCCCTACCCCGCCTTCCTTCCCCTATAGATTTATATGCTTTCCATGTCATTCTACTTTGATCCATTCTCTCTAAATGACCAAACCACCTCAACAACCCCTCTTCTGCCCTCTGACTAATACTTTTATTAACTCCACACCTTTTCCTAATTTCCACACTCCGAATTTTCTGCATAATATTTACACCACACATTGCCCTTAAACAGGACATCTCCACTGCCTCCAACCATCTCCTCGCTGCTGCATTTACCACCCAAGCTTCACACATATACATAAGAGTGTTGGTACTACTATACTTTCATACATTCCCTTCTTTGCCTCCATAGATAACATTTTTTGACTCCACATATACCTCAATGCACCACTCACCTTTTTTCCATCATCAATTCTATGATTAACCTCATCCTTCATAAATCCATCCGCCGACACGTCAACTCCCAAGTATCTGAAAACATTCACTTCTTCCATACTCCTCCTCCCCAATTTGATATCCAATTTCTCTTTATCTAAATCATTTGATACCCTCATCACCTTACTCTTTTCTATGTTCACTTTCAACTTTCTACCTTTACACACATTCCCAAACTCATCCACTAACCTTTGCAATTTTTCTTTAGAATCTCCCATAAGCACAGTATCATCAGCAAAAAGTAACTGTGTCAATTCCCATTCTGAATTTGATTCCCCATAATTTAATCCCACCCCTGTCCCGAACACCCTAGCATTTACTTCTTTTACAACCCCATCTATAAATATATTAAACAACCATGGTGACATTACACATCCCTGTCTAAGACCTACTTTTACTGGGAAGTATTCTCCCTCTCTTCTACACACCCTAACCTGAGCCCCACTATCCTCATAAAAACTCTTTAAAGCATTTAGTAACTTACCACCTATTCCATATACTTGCAACATCTGCCACATTGCTCCTCTATCCACTCTATCATATGCCTTTTCTAAATCCATAAATGCAATAAAAACTTCCCTACCTTTATCTAAATACTGTTCACATATATGCTTCAATGTAAACACTTGATCTACACATCCCCTACCCACTCTGAAACCTCCTTGCTCATCCGCAATCCTACATTCTGTCTTACCTCTAATTCTTTCAATTATAACCCTACCGTACACTTTTCCTGGTATACTCAGTAAACTTATTCCTCTATAATTTTTACAGTCTCTTTTGTCCCCTTTCCCTTTATATAAAGGGACTATACATGCTCTCTGCCAATCCCTAGGTACCTTCCCCTCTTTCATACATTTATTAAACAAAAGTACCAACCACTCCAACACTATATCCCCCCTGCTTTTAACATTTCTGTCATGATCCCATCAGTTCCAGCTGCTTTACCCCCTTTCATTCTACATAATGCCTCATGTACCTCCCCCACACTTATATTCTGCTCTTTTTCACTCCTAAAAGATGGTATACCTCCCTGACCAGTGCATGAAATTACTGCCTCTCTTTCTTCCTTAACATTTAAAAGTTCCTCAAAATATTCTCGCCATCTACCTAATACCTCCATCTCCCCATCTACTAACTCCCCTACTCTGTTTTTAACTGACAAATCCATACTTTCCCTAGGCTTTCTTAACTTGTTTAACTCACTCCAAAATTTTTTCTTATTTTCATTAAAATTTCTTGACAGTGCCTCTCCCACTCTATCATCTGCTCTCCTTTTGCACTCTCTCACCACTCTCTTTACCTTTCTTTTACTCTCCATATACTCTGCTCTTCTTGTAACACTTCTACTTTGTAAAAACCTCTCATAAGCTACCTTTTCTCTTTTATCACACCCTTTACTTCATCATTCCACCAATCACTCCTCTTTCCTCCTGCCCCCACCCTCCTATAACCACAAACTTCTGCCCCACATTCTAATACTGCATTTTTAAAACTATTCCAACCCTCTTCAACCCCCCCACTACTCATCTTTGCACTAGCCCACCTTTCTGCCAATAGTCGCTTATATCTCACCCTAACATCCTCCTCCCTTAGTTTATACACTTTCACCTCCCTCTTACTTCTTGTTGCCACCTTCCTCTTTTCCCATCTACCTCTTACTCTAACTGTAGCTACAACTAAATAATGATCCGATATATCAGTTGCCCCTCTATAAACACGTACATCCTGGAGCCTACCCATTAACCTTTTATCCACCAATACATAATCTAATAAACTACTTTCATTACGTGCTACATCATACCTTGTATATTTATTTATCCTCTTTTTCATAAAATATGTATTACTTATTAGCAAATCTCTTTCTACACATAGCTCAATTAAAGGCTCCCCATTTACATTTACCCCTGGCACCCCAAATTTACCTACTACTCCCTCCATAACATTTCTGCCCACTTTAGCATTGAAATCCCCAGCCACCATTACTCTCACACTTGATTCAAAACTCCCCACGCATTCACTCAACATTTCCCAAAATCTCTCTCTCTCCTCTACAATAACTTTTAAAAAACTTGAAATTTTGGAGTTTCCATACATAATGGAGAGACGTGGTGCTTAAGAAGCTCATGGAAAATGTAAACAAACCGGGTGGGGTGCAGTGACCATATTAGAGGAGGGTAGTCGTATAGCGAGTTTTGGTCATAATTTGAAATGTCCGTATTAGCAGAACGCCGTAAAGCAGGGCCCTACTGTATATATGCACTAGACACTGCACACTCACTCTATACTTACTGTTTACTATGCCAATTACAGTTGCTAGAGTTTATGAAACTCTTCATAATAAGGTTCCATATACAGTGGAATTTTTGCAAGTTTTATGCATGATGTTTTCATTGAATTTCTGGTAGGCTGGTCTACTGCTGCTCTTCATCAGGTACATATACACATTCAACATGACAATATCAAGAAGGTGAAAGAACAGTTTAAGGTACCACTCATTACTCCTACGCTCACAGTCAACATAACGAATCTGCATATCACATTTGTCTACCAAATGCACATTGTGTCTTCACCCGTTTCTGTTTTTCTTGCCCATCCATTGCAACTCATTCTTGTGAATAGCTGTCAACACTGTCACATTACATTTATTATGCCAACAAATTGACATGAAGTAGTCATCAACAAATACCAGCATTTTTTCTTTATTTAGTGTTCTTAATTTTGGCATATAACTTTAATTTTTCTTTTTTGGGCCACTCTGCCCCAGTGGGATACAGCCAGTGTGTTGAAAGAAGAAAAATTATTTTGGCATATGTTTCCTTGTTGCTCTGACTGTTCCACACTTCTGTATCATTTGCCCTTAGGTAATATGACAGCCAAGGATTTGTATACCAGTTCTTCTTTCAACAAACCAGCCACATCCCACCAAAGCAGGGTGGCCCAAAAAGAAAAACAAAAGTTTCGCTTTTTAACTTTAGTAATGTATACAGGTGCAGGGGTTACTAGCCCCTTGCTCTCGCATTTTAGTTGCCTCTTACGACATGAATGGCTTAAGAGGAAGAATTCTGCTCCACTTCCCCATAGAGGTAAGAGGAAATAAATAAGAGCAAGAACTAGTAAGAAAATAGAAGAAAACCCAAAAGGGTGTGTGTATATATATGCTTGTACATGCATGTGTAATGTGGCCTAAGTGTAAGTAGAAGTAGCAAGATGTACCTGAAACCTTGCATGTTTATGAGACCAAAATAAGACACCAGCAAACCTGCCATCATGTAAAACAATTAGAGGTTTCCATTTTACACTCACATGGCAGGATGGTAGAATCTCTCTGGGTGGCTGCTGTCTACCAACCTACTACCTAGGATAAAATAATCACCTAACACAAAATAATGGTACCATATGCTATATCATCAAGTTGCATGCAAAAATTTGAGCACTGCAAATCATGAACATGACTTCCCTCCTGTTGATAACCCACACCACCTAGAGTTGCATTATGGAAGTCTTCCACCCCATTCTGTTTATCAAGTAAATCTGGATATTTTTTTCACTAATGGGTCTCTTGACATTTACCATGGCACCCAAGAGGAACATAGAGTGATGATGGAGGTACAAGAATAATAAGTGTGAGTCTATGACTATTGAAGAAAATGAGAGCAAGACATGTTTAGAAGTTGTGTTTATGATGAAAACTTATGGTGAGATTGGCATGAAAGAATAAAAATGTAAGTGTGTGCATTTAGTCGTTGTTATGCAGGGTTCTGCATGACACCGTATGTATATATAGTGAGAAGTGTGCCATAATAGTATGAATGTTATAATTGTAGAGCTCAATTTTATAATTCATAATGTGCATTTGGGGGTACTGTAAAGTACTTTAAATGGTAAATGCAAGGAAATCCTGCCAGGGATTTATTTTCCAACTGTGTTTGGTGAGCGGGTAAGCCTGAGTGGCGTGGCTTGGGACAGTCATGTGGAGGCAGCATAGACTGAAGGCTGGTGTCTGGGATGCCGTGTATTTAAGCTAAGTTTTGTAGTTGTGTACCCCTTTTGTTTAGCTAACTCAAGCCATAGGCTCTTCTATGGTTCACCTTTATGCTTCCCTAGGCTCTGATATGGTCAGGGTTCTGTGGGATGAGTGAGGACATAAGAGGAAATGGGGTCGGTAGTGGAGAAGAGAAGGACGGGCCTCGCTGGGCTAAGTGTTTATGTTTTGCTGGACTCTCCAGCCGCCTGCTCCTTGTGTACCATTATTTGGGCGTTGAGGATAGGAGATACAGGAAGATGTTCTTCTAGAGAGTGTATACAGTGTTATGCCTAATAAACGTCTATTTTCCTAACTAGAAATTTTGCATAACCCTCTGTGAACCAATCCACTGAAGTAATAAATGCTGGTTTAGTGCTTACTGTTTTGACTGAGATAGCCCTGGGTGGCCTGTTTCTGCCTGAGATGTGTGTAACTTTGCCTTTGCCCACAGACAAGGCCTTAGCCCCCAGGGGATCCCACTTTCTGCGTAACAGTCGTACAGTGAAACCTCAGTTGTCGAATTTAATTTGTTTCAAAGGTCAATTCGACATCCAAAGCAATTTTTTCCAGCAAGAATAATGTAAATAGAATTAATCCATTCCAGACCACAAATGACAATATAATTTATTAAAAATGTACTAACTACTATATAAAACTGTAAAAATGAATACTAAAAGAAACTTTAACTGATAACTGCACAGTAAATGAAAATTTAACTGCCTCTTACCTGTCAGAGAAGAGCTAATGGCATACTGAAAACAGGTGGTGTAGGAGAGGAAGGGGGGTATGTTATTGATTAGAAGGAGAGTCACCTGATATGTCACCTGATATGTCCTTCTGGTGTTGTTTCTCTTCTTTGTCTCTTTTCACCACTAACACCTTGTTCTGGCTCACTGAATCTTCGTCTCACTAAAAACCTGTGCAGTGAGGTATGCTTTATGTTTTGTTTTAACACTTATCTAAATTGAGACATTACACTGTCATTGTACATGTTAAAGAGACGGATGGCCACTGCTTTGTCTGGATGGTATTTTTCAGCAAACTCCTGCACTTCATGCCATTTAGCACACATTTCCTTGACAAGTGCAATGGGCACATCATCCTTTCCCTCCTCTTCCTCTGATGACAGCTCCTCTGCTGCAATCTGTTGCTGCTCCTTCTGAAGGTCTACAAGTTCTTTTGTGGTGAGTTCAGCTCTATGCTCCTTTACCAGCTCCTACACATCATATTCAGTCACCTCTAGGCCCAAGGTCTTCCCCAGGGATACAATATAACATTGTTCCTCTTAAAACCTCATGGATTTTTGGAATGATAAACAAGTAAGGGCTTCAATTTCAAGTCCCCACTTGCATTACTACACAATAACAGAGTGAGCCTGTCTTTCACTGGCTTGTGTACTGGCACTGACTTTTCCTCTTTAGTTATGTAAATCCTCTTGGGCATTTTCTTCAAGAAGAGGCCTGTCTCATCACAATTAAACACTTGGGGAGAAATCCCTCAGCCTTTACGCACGCTTGGAATTTAGTAACGGACTTTTCAACAGCCACTTTGTCAGCACTGGCAGCCCCCTCCACCCATGCCTAGTCACACTATGAATGCCACTTCTTTTCTTAAAATTATCAAACCAACCCCTACTAGCCTTGAAGGATTGCATTTCAGCACTTGTTTCATTTTTTTTCAGGTGGTCATCATGCAACTGCCTCACTTTTTCACAAATAATGGCCTCTGAACCACTATCAGTTTGTAGCTTTTTTGTTTATCCAAATCAACAAGAGTTTTTCAACCTCCTTAACCATTTGCGGCCTTTGCCTTGATATCACTTTCACGGCTTTCACAAGGTCAGCTGCCTTATTTTTTTTCCCTTTGGCCCAGTATCATGCTGATAGTAGATGCTGATTTATCAAAAAGTTTTACTATATTGACCACACAGAGCCTATCTTCATACTTCAAATAACTTCTTTTTTAAACTCAACAGAGCTGTTTTACAACTTTTCTCTTTGCTTTCATCTCATTATCCTTCTTTGGACTCATAATAAGAACATAAGAAAGGAGCACTGCAGCAGGCCTACTGACCCATGCAAAGCAGGTCCATGCCTCCCCCCCCACCCCCGGATTAGCCCAATGACCCACCTAGTCAGGTCACTTCCACTTAAGGAAGGAGCACGGCATCAGACCTAGTAGCACAAGCTAGTCAGGTCCAACTCACACCCACCCACACCCACTCATGTATTTATCTAACCTATTTTTAAAACTACACAATGTTTTAGCCTCTATAACTGTACTCGGAAGTTTGTTCTACTCATCCACACCTCTATTACCAAACCAGTGCTTTCCTACATCCTTCCTGAACCTGAATTTTTCCAACTTGAAACCATTGCTGCGAGTCCTGTCTTGGCTGGAAATTTTCAGCACACGCTATTTACATCCTCTTTATTTATTCCTGTTTTCCATTTATACACCTTGATCATATCCCCCCTAATTCTATTTTTTTTTCTAGAGAGTGCAGATTCAGGGCCCTCAGTCTGTCCTGATAGGGAAGATTTCTGATATATGGGATCAACTTTGCCATCCTCCTCTGTATGTTTTCCAGTGCATTTATGTCCATTCTGTAATAGGGTGACCATAACTGTGCAGCATAATCTAAACTAGGCCTAACCACGGATATATAGAGTTAAAGAACAACCTGAGGACTTCTATTATTTATACTTCTAGATATGAAGCCAAGGATTCTGTTAACTTTATTGCGAACTCTAATACACTGTTGTCATTAACTTAACATTAAGATCGACAACACTCTAATTGCCAGACATAATGTGGGCAAATTCCTTGGCCTTTACCTCGACAACAACCTAAATTTCAGCGCCCATATCCAACACATAACGAAAAAAGTATCCAAAACGGTGGGGATCCTCTCCAAGATACGATACTACGTACCGCAAACTGCCCTTCTCACACTATACCATTCACTTATAAATCCATACCTCACCTATGCTATCTGTGCTTGGGGTTCAACTGCAGCAACACACCTAAAGCCAATAATAACCCAACAAAAAGCCGCAGTAAGAATAATCACTAAATCCCATCCCTGGCAACACACCCCCCACTCTTCATAGATCTAAACTTACTCCCTGTTCAGAACATCCACACTTACTACTGTGCAATCTATATCTACAGGACCTTAAATTCCAATGTTAACCTTGACCTAAAATGCTTTCTTGATAGTTGTGACAGGACCCACAGGTATAACACCAGACACAAACATCTCTATGACATTCCCCGTGTTCGACTAAACCTTTACAAAAATTCAATGTATTTCAAAGGACCTAAAATCTGGAACACCCTACCTGAAAACTCTAGAACTGCAGACACATTCATCACTTTCAAAACTACAGTTAGAAAACATCTTATCTCCCTGATCCACCCCAACAACTAACTGGTGGTTCAAAATTACACTCACTCACCCACTGACTATAAACCCAGAAATACTAATCTTAATCTTAAAATAATAAATTCTAACTAATCACAAGTTTACCTATGATACTCAAATATAGACACCTTGTATTGTGCCAAAACAAAAGCATTCACATTGCTAAACTCACAAATTATGATGTAGTCACTTAGCCTTAATACCATAATCTGTAAGGATTTAATGTTAAGATTTAATCTAAGTCTGCTTGAAATGCCTAGCCATGCTAGGTGTCCTAGTGGCCCCCTCTGTAATTAGTATTTTATAACATGTAAACCACAAAATACCCAAAACCTGTAAACCCCACATTGTAACCATTATAGAGAATAAACTTGAATTGAATTGAATTGAACTGCTAACCAGAACTCCTAAATCCTTCTCGCAATCAATAGTATTAAGATCTACATTATTTAGTTTATATGTGGCATGGTTATTTTCCTGTCCAACATTTAGAACTTTGCATTTGTCTATATTAAACTGCATCTGCCACTTCTCCGACCATTGCATCAGTCTATTCAAATCATCCTGGAGTGCTCTAGTGTCCTCATTAGAATGAATTGGATGGCTTATTTTGGTGTCATCAGCAAATTTGCTTATGTCACTATTTATTCCCTCATCTATGTCATTTATGTAAATTGTGAACAACAACGGGCCCAACACTGACCCCTTGTGGAACACCGCTTGTGACGTGCCCCCATTCTGATTTCTCCCCATTTATGCAAATTCTCTGCTGCCTATTTGTTAACCATGCCTCTACCCAGGAAAAAATTTCTCCTATTCCGTGTGCCTTAACCCCTAAATGGTCCAAACGTATATATATGTTCTTACGCATACCACCCCAAACGTATACATACGTTTTAATTTTCCTGCCTCCAAATTTGGCATGACTGGCCTGAGATGCCTGGTCAGCAAAGAATGGATCTTAACACTCGGTGTGCGCAGTATTAAAAAAATCTGGGACCACTCAGTACCTTGTGGGAGCACCAGTTATTCTGAGCGCCAGCTAGAGCAAACAGTGGGGCAAACACCAAGGATTCTCTGATGTAATGTTATATTAATACTCCCCTTTTAAGAGGAAAGTGATGTTAACCCCAAGTTTAGGGTCTGTCTATTTGTCTCTGTCTATTTCTGTCTATCTCTGTCTCTGTCTCACAGGTACACACAAATACAATTATACATAGTGTAAATTACCTAGAATAACCTAAAAAATCCTGAAGTGCTATACTGTGCTTGTAGATATAATGCATAAGAATACCTGTTGGTTCACAGTGGCTTTCTCTAAGACAAACAGAGAGATGGAGACAGCAGACAGAGAAATAAGACAGAGAGACAGATAATCAGAGATACGAGCTCATCAAATGTCATCCCTTATCTCTGCACCCTCGCTGGCGCCCATCAAATGTCATAGCTTATCTCCTCTTATCTCTGCATTATCTCATCTTATCTCTGCACTCTCGCTGACACCCATCAAATGTCATCTCATATTTGATCTTATCACTGCCCTCCCGGATGCTTGTCACTGAACACTTGTCTTACACATTGCTTCAAGTCAATTTTTTCCTTCTTCCTTCTTCCTCCTCCTCTTTCCTTCTTCCTTCTTCTTCTATACTCCCATGTATCCAAAACATTGCTGGGATCTATAAATACTTTGTACAGTGGACCCCCGCATAGCGGACGCCTTGCATAGCGGATAATCCGCATAGCGGACGCTTTGTTCGCTAAAATTTTGCCCCGCATAGTGGACAAAAACCCGCTCAGCGGCCTTCGTCCGAGACGCGTCCAATGTGCGCCCTCAGCCAGCCTCACATGTGCCGCCTGTGCCATTGTTTACCAGCCAGCCTCCGCGGTAACATTCAAGCATACACTCGGAATATTTCGTATTATTACAGTGTTTTCGGTGCTGTTTCTGGAAAATAAGTGACCATGGGCCCCAAGAAAGCTTCTAGTTCCAACCCTACAGCAATAAGGGTTAGGATTCCTATTGAAATGAAGAAAGAGATCATTGATAAGTATGAAAGTGGAGTACGTATCACCGACCTGGTCAGGTTGTACAAGAAACCAAAATCAACCATCTCTTCTATTGTGGGCAAGAAAACGGCAATCAAGGAAGCTGTTGTTGCCAAAGGTTTAACTGTGTTTTCGAAACAAAGATCGCAAGTGATGGAAGATGTTGAGAGACTCTTATTGGTGTGGATAAATGAAAAACAGCTAGCAGGAGATAGCGTCTCTCAAGCGATCATATGTGAAAAGGCTAGGAAGTTGCATGACGATTTAATTAAAAAAATGCCTGCAACTAGTGATGATGTGAGTGAATTTAAGGCCAGCAAAGGTTGGTTTGAGAGATTTAAGAAGCGTAGTGGCATCCATAGTGTGATACGGCATGGTGAGGCTGCCAGTTCGGACCACAAAGCGGCTGAAAAATATGTGCATGAATTCAAGGAGTACATAGAAACTGAAGGACTGAAACCTGAACAAGTGTTTAATTGTGATGAAACAGGCCTGTTCTGGAAGAAAATGCCAAGCAGGACCTACATTACTCAGGAGGAAAAGGCACTCCCAGGACATAAGCCTATGAAAGACAGGCTTACTTTGTTGATGTGTGCCAATGCTAGTGGTGATTGCAAAGTTAAGCCTTTATTAGTGTATCACTCTGAAACTCCCAGAGCGTTCAGGCAAAAGAATGTCCTCAAGGATAATTTGTGTGTGCTGTGGAGGGCAAACAGTAAGGTATGGGTCACTAGGGAATTTTTCTATAACTGGTTACACCATGCATTTGCCCCCAATGTGAAAGATTACCTAACTGAAAAGAAATTAGACCTTAAGTGCCTCCTGGTGTTAGACAATGCCCCTGGTCATCCTACAGACGTGGCAGAGCGACTTTATGGGGACATGAGCTTCATTAAGGTGAAGTTTTTGCCTCCTAATACCACTCCTCTCCTGCAGCCCATGGACCAGCAGGTCATTTCCAACTTCAAGAAACTGTACACAAAAGCTCTGTTTCAAAAGTGCTTTGAAGTGACCACAGACACTCGATTGACTCTAAAAGAGTTTTGGAAGGATCACTTTAATATCCTCAATTGTGTAAACCTTATAGGTAAGGCTTGGGAGGGAGTGACTAAGAGAACCTTGAACTCTGCTTGGAAGAAAACTGTGGCCAGAATGTGTAGACAAAAGGGATTTTGAAGGGTTTGAGGCTAACCCTGAGAGGAGTATACCAGTTGAGGAATCAATTGTGGAATTGGGGAAGTCCTTGGGGTTGGAGGTTAGTGGGGAGGATGTGGAAGAGTTGGTGGAGGAGGACAATGAAGAACTAACCACTGATGAGCTGATAGATCAACTTCAAGAGCAAGAGGCCAGACCTGGGGAAACTGGTTCAAAGGAGGGGAGAGAGAAATTGAAGGAATTGCCTACTTCAAAGATTAAGGAAATGTGTGCAAAATGGCTTGAAGTGCAAACCTTTTTTGATGAAAATCACCCTCACACAGCTATTGCAAGCCGTGCTGGTGACTGTTACAATGACAGTGTTGTGAACCACTTTAGACAAATCATAAAGGAACGAGAGGTACAGGCCACTATGGACAGATATGTTGTGCGAAAGAAGTCCAGTGACTCTGAAGCTGGTCCTAGTGGCATTAACCCTTTGAGGGTCGACAGGCCCTCTCCGAAACTCGTTCTCAGGGTCGGCCAAATTTAAAAAAAAAAAAAAAATTATTTTCTCTTATGAAAAGATAGAGAATCTTTTCCCGATCATAAAGACACCAAAAGTTTGAAATTTGATAGAAAACTTACGGAATTATGCTCTCGCAAAGTTAACGGTCTCGGCGATGTTTACGCATCGGCGATTTTGCCCACTTTGAGCCCCATTTTCGGCCAATTTCACTGTACTAGTCGACAAAAAACATGAATATTTCGCTAGAACTCCATTTTTTCTATCGAATGGGTGCAAGAAACCACTCATTTATGAAATTCAACTATCCAATACAGTGGTCAGAATATAGCAATTTTGCCAATTTCACACAAATTTCAAAAGATGCCAATTTCCGAATAGGGTCCAGAATAAACAAGAAAGACATTCCTGGCACTAAAATGACATTTCCTCTGGTCATTAGTCACGTCTCAAGGCCCCTCTTATATTCTTTTGCTTTCCACTTTGAATTGTTTTTTCTCACAAAAAATTGAAGATTACTGTTATGCAGACTACTGCATTAGTGTAAGAAATGGTATAAATATTATTGGTGCACTTGTGAAAGAATATTAGACTCACCAGTTGACGTGTATTGCACGCTTGGCACAATTTGTTTACTTTTGAAGTTTGGTAAAAATCGAACATTTCTGCTACTTTGAGCTCAATTTCAAGGCACTTTTCTTTGTAAAACCAGTCAAAATCATCTCAATTTCTGTAATATGTCTTCCATTCTATAAAATGAGACCAAGAAAACTAGAATACAACAATAAATACCATACGAAAATACACTGCAAAGTCGCTGATTTATTAAAAAAAAATGGTCAAAGTTTTTTTTTCTCATTATGCACTGTGTGCTGCAGGATTTTTTTAGACTGTGCACACTGACCACATAGACCCATTCTTTCATATGAAGGCCTACCAGCTTTCTCCCACTAGATTTGAGGCCGCTAGAATTTATGAGTACTAGTACGTCAAAAACCCCTACACGTAAGACGTACTAGTACGACGAAAACCCTCAAAGGGTTAAAAGAAGAAGGGAAGTAACCCCAGAAAAGGACTTGCTACCTCAAGTCCTAATGGAAGGGGATTCCCCTTCTAAACACTAACACTCTCTCTCCCCTCCTCCCATCCCATCAATCATCACCAGATCTTCAATAAAAGTAAGTGTCATGTAATTGTGCATGCCTTTTTCAGTTTGTGTGTACTAAAATTAACATTTTTTTGTGGTAAAAAAAATTTTTTTTCATACTTTTGGGTGTCTTGCACGGATTAATTTTATTTCCATTATTTCTTATGGGGAAAATTCATTCGCATAGCGAACATTTCGCATAACAGCCAGCCCTCTTGCACGGATTAAGGTCGCTATGCGGGGGTCCACTGTATATATATTCCTAGACAATAGTAAATGACCAAGGCAGGTGTAAATGTCCACCTGTCAATGTGTTTGTGACAATCTGAGTACAATTTCAGTACCTAATATTAGTGTCAGAAAAAAGATTATGAAAAAGGTTATGAAATGACAAGAACTACAATAAACTATAATTATCAGAGCATAAAAATTATATAAAATAATGTAAAAATGAGAAAAAATGGTATATAGGCAACACTTCTGCAAGTGGCAGGATTCTATGTTGCCGTCAGTTGAGCATTAAGTGCCAACTCTGCAGCCTCATATCTCAGTAAGTACTGAGGCTCAGGTTAGGGTGTGTAGAAGAGAGGGAGAATACTTCCCGGTAAAAGTAGGTCTTAGACAGGGATGTGTAATGTCACCATGGTTGTTTAATATATTTATAGATGGGGTTGCAAAAGAAGTAAATGCTAGGGTGTTTGGGAGAGGAGTGGGATTAAATTATGGGTAATTAAATACAAAATGGGAAGTGACACAGTTACTTTTTGCTAATGATACTGTGCTTATGGGAGATTCTAAAGAAAAATTCCAAAGGTTAGTGGATGAATTTGGGAGTGTGTGTAAAGGTAGAAAGTTGAAAGTGAACATAGAAAAGAGTAAGGTGATGAGAGTATCAAATGATTTAGATAAAGAAAAATTGGATATCAAATTTGGGAGGAGGAGTATGGAAGAAGTGAATGTTTTCAGATATTTGGGAGTTGACGTGTCAGCGGATGGATTTATGAAGGATGAGGCTAATCATAGAATTGATGAAGGAAAAAGGGTGAGTGGTGCATTGAGGTATATGTGGAGACAAAAAAATGTTATCTATGGAGGCAAAGAAAGGGAATGTATGAAAGTATAGTAGTACCAACACTCTTATATGGGTGTGAAGCTTGGGTTGTAAATGCTGCAGTGAGGAGGCGGTTGGAGGCAGTGGAGATGTCCTGTCTAAGGGCAATGTGTGGTGTAAATATTATGCAGAAAATTTGGAGTGTGGAAATTAGAAGGTGTGGAGTTAATAAAAGTATTAGTCAGAGGGCAGAAGAGGGGTTGTTGAGGTGGTTTGGTCATTTAGAGAGAATGGATCAAAGTAGAATGACATGGAAAGCATATAAATCTATAGAGGAAGGAAGGCGGGGTAGGGGTAAACGCATTCTTGTGGTTGGTGACTCTCAGGTAAGATATATTGACCGTGCTTTTTGTAATAGGAATAAGAAGATGAGAGATAGTGTGCGCTTCCCTGGAGCTGGTGTTGGGGACATAGTTAACAGGCTGGATAATATCATGTCAGGTAATGGGAACAAGCCCATTATTTGTCTCAGTGCTGGTGGAAATGATATTGGGAAGGGTAAGAGAGAAGAGCTGCTAGGTAAGTACAGGTCAGCTATAGATTTCATTAAGTCTAAGGGAGGGGTCCCAATCATATGTAGCATCTTGCCTAGAAGGGAAGTAGGAAATGAATGGTTGTCTAGGGCAACTGGTGTAAATTGCTGGCTAGACAGATACTGCAAGGAACTTGCAATCCCATTCATTGACAACTGGAACAACTTTTATGGCAAGCATGATATGTATGCAAGGGATGGGGTACATCTCTCTGGGGCTGGGGTGGTAGCACTTGCAAACTCAATTGAGAAGGCCATTGGTGAAATGCCTATGATTTTAAACTGATAGAAGATAGAGGTATGGGTGTGTGTGAGAAACAAGCAGGTTGCAACACTAGGGTTGGAAACAGTAAATGTATAAAAGGCATTCAGCATGAAGTTATAAATAAAGACAATAGATCAGGTCAGCAAACAAAGGGGGACAGCAGAGGACAGCAAGGGACTAGCTCCCTTAAGGTTTACTATACTAATAGCAGGAGTGTAAGAAATAAAATAGATGAGCTAAGATTAATTGCAAGTGCAGGAAACATAGATATTATTGCTATAACAGAGACCTGGCTCAATCTGAAAGATAGAGAGATGCCCTCTGAATGTCACATACAAGGCTATAAATTATTCCACACTGACAGGGTCAACAGGAAGGGTGGTGGAGTAGCGATGTATGTCAGAGACAATTAAAATTGTTGTGTTAGACAAGATATAAAATTAGAAGCGTCAGTCACTGAATCTGTTTGGGTACAGCTTCTCGAGGGCCGAGAAAAACTAATTTTGGGTGTGATTTACAGGGCCCCAAATCTTGATAGGGAGTGCAGTAAACTTCTATGGGACGAAATTCGTAAGGCATCTACATACGAAAATGTTGTGCTAATGGGAGATTTCAACTATAGACAGATTGACTGGAGCAATTTGACAGGAAATTTAGAGTCAGGTGACTTTCTTGATACGATCCAGGATTGTTTTTTTAAAACAGTTTGTGACAGAGCCAACTAGGGGAAATAACCTCCTTGACTTGGTTCTTGCCAGTAGGGAAACACTAATTAATAATCTTGAGGTTAATGATGAGCTTGGGGAAAGTGATCACAAATCACTCAGTTTTAATATATCATGGAATTCCCCTAATAATGGCAATCAAGTCTCCGTCCCTGACTTTCGCTTGGCTGATTTCATAGGACTGAAAAATTACTTAGGTGGGCTGAACTGGAATGACCTGACTAAGGGTCAGGTAGGTGGTGATGGTTGCTGATATGATGCTTTCCAGGGCATAGTTCTAGCTGCTCAGTCAAATTATGTTCCAAATAGGGAAATCAGATCAAACAAAAATGATCCTAAATGGATGAACAATAGATTAAAATATCTGATTGGTCAAAAGAGAGGCATATATAGGCAAATCAAAAGAGGAGAGGGGCAGTTAAGAAATCGATATATTCAGTTAAAGAGAGAAATAAAAAAGGGAATTAGAAAAGCAAAAAGAGATTATGAGGTTAAAGTTGCAAGAGAATCGAAGACTAACCCTAAAGGATTCTTTCAGGTATACAGAAGTAAGATCAGGGACAAGATAGGCCCACTCAAAAGTTCCTCGGGTCAGCTCACTGACAGTGATAAGGAAATGTGTAGAATTTTTAACACATACTTCCTCTCAGTTTTTACACAGAAGCATACCAGCGATATTCCGGAAATGATAAATTATGTAGAACAGGACGATAATAAACTGCGCACGATTAGGGTCACAAGTGACATGGTCCTTAGGCAAATAGATAAATTAAAACCTAACAAATCCCCAGGCCCTGATGAACTGTATGCAAGGGTTCTAAAGGAATGTAAAGAGGAGCTTAGCAAACCTTTGGCTAATCTTTTCAACATATCGCAACAAACTGGCATGGTGCCAGATAAGTGGAAAATGGCAAATGTGATACCTATTTTTAAAGCAGGTGACAGGTCCTTAGCTTCGAACTATAGACCAATAAGCCTAACCTCCATAGTGGGAAAATTTATGGAATCAATAATTGCCGAGGCAGTTCGTAGCCACCTTGAAAAGCATAAATTAATCAACGAATCTCAGCATGGTTTTACAAAGGGGCGTTCCTGCCTTACGAATTTATTAACTTTTTTCACTAAGGTATTTGAGGAAGTAGATCATGGTAATGAATATGATATTGTGTATATGGACTTCAGTAAGGCTTTTTGACAGGGTCCCACATCAGAGACTATTGAGGAAAATTAAGGCACATGGAATAGGAGGAGAAATTTTTTCCTGGATAGAGGCATGGTTGACAAATAGGCAGCAGAGAGTTTGCATAAATGGTGAGAAATCAGAGTGGGGAAGCGTCATGAGCGGTGTTCCACAGGGGTCAGTGTTGGGCCCCCTGCTGTTCACAATCTACATAAACGACATAGATGAGGGCATAAAGAGCGACATCGGCAAGTTTGCTGATGACACCAAAATAGGCCGTCGAATTCATTCTGACGAGGACATTAGAGCACTCCAGGAAGATTTGAATAGATTGATGCAGTGGTCGGAGAAGTGGCAGATGCAGTTTAATATAGACAAATGCAAAATTCTAAATGTTGGACAGGACAATAACCATGCCACATATAAACTAAATAATGTAGATCTTAATATTACAGATTGCGAAAAAGATTTAGGAGTTCTGGTTAGCAGTAATCTGAAACCAAGACAACAGTGCATAAGTGTTCGCAATAAAGCTAATAGAATCCTTGGCTTCATATCAAGAAGCATAAATAATAGGAGTCCTCAGGTTGTTTTTCAACTCTATACATCCTTGGTTAGGCCTCATTTAGATTATGCTGCACAGTTTTGGTCACCGTATTACAGAATGGATATAAATGCTCTGGAAAATGTACAAAGGAGGATGACAAAGTTGATCCCATGTATCAGAAACCTTCCCTATGAGGATAGACTAAGGGCCCTGAATCTGCACTCTCTAGAAAGACGTAGAATTAGGGGGGATATGATTGAGGTGTATAAATGGAAGACAGGAATAAATAAAGGGGATGTAAATAGTGTGCTGAAAATATCTAGCCTAAACAGGACTCGCAGCAATGGTTTCAAGTTGAAAAATTCAGATTCAGGAAAGGATATAGGAAAGTACTGGTTTGGTAATAGAGTTGTTGATGAGTGGAACAAACTCCCAAGTACATTATAGAGGCCAGAACGTTGTGTAGTTTTAAAAATAGGTTGGATAAATACATGAGTGGATGTGGGTGGGTGTGAGTTGGACCTGATAGCTTGTGCTACCAGGTCGGTTGCCGTGTTCCTCCCTTAAGTCAATGTGACCTGACCTGACTAGGTTGGGTGCATTGGCTTAAGCCGGTAGGAGACTTGGACCTGCCTCGCATGGGCCAGTGGGCCTTCTGCAGTGTTCCTTCGTTCTTATGTTCTTAAAACCAGTTACTTTATATAACTGGACTTGAGTCCTGGAAATGGGAAGTACAATGCCTGCACTCTAAAGGAGGGGTTTGGGATATTGGCAATTTGGAGGGATATATTGTGTATTTTTATACGTATATACTTCTAAACTGGGCACCTCTGAAAAAACAGTGATTATGTGTGAGTGAGGTGAAAGTGTTGAATGATGATAAAAGTATTTTCTTTTTGGGGATTTTCTTTCTTTTTGGGTCATCCTGCCTCGGTGGGAGATGGCCGACTTGTTGAAAAAAAAAAAAATTAGAAAAATGTGCTCTTTATTTTCATTAAAAAAATTATTTTTTATTTTTCAAAATATTTCGGGCACTGGGGTAGTGAACATATATATACGTTTGGACCGTTTATGGGTTAACAGCATCTATCATGAGATTGCTTAAGTAAACCATGGTGGCCAAAATATTAACCAAATTGTATTTTATGTGGTGAAAGGCAATATAAAACAGCTGTGCACCAGATTCCCAAGTATGATATACATATTATGTACTAAATATATGTATAAATATATTTTTTAAGCCTACATCACCATCACTTGAAACACTCATGAGTTATACCTGACTTTCCCTACTCTCTTGCACACTGGGTAATATTTCATAAAATTTTAAAAATATTATTTAAAAAGCAATTAATTTGCTCTGTGAAAACATCTACATCAGTTGCAACTTGAAATACGATATGGTGCATTTATTCAGACACACTGTATTTATTTGTTAGAGTATAATGACATGTGACTTTCCATACCTTTGAGAAGTAGCCCACTATGTGATATCCCCGAGCATCGTACTCGGTCATAACGTAGAACAGAAATGGGTCAGTGTCGTAATATAAGGTCTTGTGATCCAAGAAAAGTTTTGCCAGAAGACACAAATTTTGTGCGTATAATTTATTTTTACGCCCATCGAGCTCAAAAAATGATATGGATCCCTTTCGATAAATCTCGTTGCCTGGTGGATGTTTGAAGGGGCATTTTTGCTGAAATAAAAGATAAAAAGGTGTTTATTTAAATACATATACAACTGTAGGGCTAAACACTTCATAATAAATCACAATACAATTTGCCTCGGTGGGAGACGGCCGACTTATTAACCCGTAAACGGTTCAAACGTAATATATATGCTTTTTCAACATTTGAAAGTATGTAAAAAAGTAGATCTTTTTTGTTTTTTTACATTTGAAAATGTGTAAAAAAAACTTTGATCTACTTCTTTTTTGTTATATTTGAAAATATGTAAAAAAAATGTAGATCTACTTTTGTAGCACTACACATGTGAACGTAGATCTACTTGGACTGTTTACGGGTTAAAAAAAAAAAAAAAAAAAAAATTGCAATGTGCTATATTTTGACAAGTTTATCATTAATAAAAAATACCCATTAGCCAACAATATGGAAAACAAACATACAGGTCTCCCTCAACATTTGCGTTTTCCACTTTTGCGGGCTTCAAACATTTGCAAATTCCCAGCTGCCCAATCATATTTAACCCTTTGAGGGTCAACAGGCCCTCTCCGAGACTCGTTCTCAGGGTCGGCCAAATTTAAAAAAAAAAAAAAATAATTTTTTCTTATGAAAAGATAGAGAATCTTTTCCCGATCATAATGACACCAAAAATATGAATTTTGATGGAAAACTTACGGAATTATGCTCTCGCAAAGTTAGCGGTCTCAGCGATGTTTATGGATCGGCGATTTTGCCCACTTTGAGCCCCATTTTCGGCCAGTTCCACTGTACTAGTCAACAAAAAAACATGAATATGTCGCTAGAACTCCATTTTTTCTATTGAATGAGTGCAAGAAACCACCCATTTACCAATTTCAACTATCCAGTACAGTGGTCAGAATTTAGCAATTTTGCCAATTTCACACAAATTTCAAAAGATGCCAATTTCCGAATAGGGTCCAGAACAAACAAGAAATACATTCCTGGCACTAAAATGACATTTCCTCTGTTCATTAGTCACGTCTCAAGGCCCCTCTTACATTCTTTTGCTTTCCACTTTGAATTTTTATTCTCACAAAAAATAGAAGATTTACTGTTATGCAGACTACTGCATTAGTATAAAAAATGGTATAAATATTATTGGCGCACTTGCAAAAGAATATTAGACTCACCAGTTGATGTGTATTGGAAGCTTGGCATGATTTGTTTACTTTTGAACTTTGGTAAAAATCAAACATTTCTGCTACTTTGAGCTCAATTTCAAGGTACTTTTCTTTGTAAAACCAGTCAAAATCATCTCAATTTCTGTAATATGTCTTCCATTCTATAAAATGAGACCAAGAAAACTAGAATACAACAATAAATACCATACGAAAATACAGTGCAAAGTCGCTGTTTTATTCCAAGAAAACGGTCAAAGTTTTTTTTTTTCTCATTATGCACTGTGTGCTGCAGGATTTTTTTTATACCATGCACACTGACCACATAGACCCATTCTTTCATATGGAGGCCTACCAGCTTTCTCCCACTAGATTTGAGGGCGCTAGAATTTAGGCGTACTAGTATGTCAAAAACCCTGGGTTGTAAGCCATACTAGTATGTCTGAAACCCTCAAAGGGTTAAAATATGTCATTGCATATGTTAGGAATTGTGGAGGTGGCAGAGTTTATTTGGAGATAGGACAAGATAGTCCTTCAATATGACACTAATATCAACTCTACGGCTTATTTATCTATCACAATTCAACTAATATGACATAATAAACAATATTAATAACATGGAAACATGACATATACTCTAGAATGAACAAAATATGTCTTTAAGTATGTCATGAGTGTTGCTGTGTTGTTGGTGTTGGGTGTATAAGGGCCACTGAGAGCATAAGCCTTACATAGTGGTGGTGAAGGCGGCAGCAGAGACGGCAGTATTGTCAGTCACCCTATATAACTCCAACAACACTGGAGGAGTTAGGTTCGTGCTGTCTTTTTTCTATCGGTTAATCGCTTAACTTACTGCTACACTGTTAATGCTACACTTTATTGCTGGGTGGTGCTATAGCCTTTATTGACTCGCTCTGCTTTAGTAGCGTACATATCGTAGAATCACTGAAGAAGGCACATTCTCCCCTCTCTCTTCCTCCTCCACTTTGGTACTCTGATACGAGTTCTTTCTTGAATTCTATAGTCTTTCTCACCTTCTTTACCAAAGGGGTGGCACTAGTACAATATTTTATAATGTTTTCATGTGCTTTATGATTGTTCATGGTTCAATAGGTTAAAGGATCAGTATTATTATATTTCCCTACAATATATTTGTGCACCAAATATTCGCGATTTTTCAACATTCGTGAGGTTCTTGATCCTCTAACCCTTGCGAATGTGGAGGGAGACCTGTAAAAGTAAAAATATTACCAAGTGATTGGCAGTCACCGATGTTGCCGTAAGTGGTTCATTTTCTGTCAACTTCAAGCCTCTACATCTCGGTAAGTACTGAATGCAAAAATTTTTTGTTCTTTTAAAAATCAGAAAAATATTCATAAGACAACACTAATGAACTTCTTAAAATTTCATCATGTCAAATATTTGGAATTTGGAACCTATTTTCCCCATTGACACCCATGTTATAATCAGAGATGCATTCCTGAGCCATAATATGTATCCAATTTCATTTATCTTTTAGGCAATAATATTTACCCAATACTTTACATTTATTATTGCTTCTTTTCACTGAGAAATAGTATGGCATTAAACACTGTTCCCCTACTGTACTATATGTTTATTAAACAGAACAGGGCTGCTATAATACAGTATACAGGTCTATACATAAGTGAAGGGGCAAGCAGCAGGGAAGGGAAGTAAGTGAATTAGAGAAGGAAGGGAGTGGATTTGCAACTTTCTGCTGTCCTGTTCCTTACACTGATATGTCTAATGTGGGCATCAGGAAGAGAGGTGGGGAAGGTGGTGTAAGCAGATGCTGCCTTACCCACTTATCACTACATACCAAGGCTTCCCCCCCCTCT
>NC_069469.1:8324220-8359220 GCF_026875155.1 Cherax quadricarinatus | reverse complement strand
ACTATATGAAAATAACCGGTTTCCTTGAATCCCTTCACTAAATATTACCCTGCTCACACTTCAACAGATCGTCAGGTCCCAAGTATCATTCGCCTCCATTCACTCCTATCTAATACGCTCATGCACGCTTGCTGGAAGTCCAAGCCCTAGCCCACAAAACCCCTTTACCCCTCTTTCCAACCCTTTCGAGGATGACCCCTACCCCTCCTCCTTCCCCTATAGATTTATATGCTTTCCATGTCATTCTACTTTGATCCATTCTCTCTAAATGACCATACCACCTCAACAACCCCTCTTCTGCCCTCTGACTAATGCTTTTATTAACTCCACACCTTCTCCTAATTTCCACACTCCGAATTTTCTGCATAATATTTACACCACACATTGCCCTTAGACAGGACATCTCCACTGCCTCCAACCGTCTCCTCGCTGCTGCATTAACCACCCAAGCTTCACATCCATATAAGAGTGTTGGTACTACTATACTTTCATACATTCCCTTCTTTGCCTCCATAGATAACGTTTTTTGACTCCACATATACCTCAACGCACCACTCACCTTTTTTCCCTCATCAATTCTATGATTAACCTCATCCTTCATAAATCCATCCGCCGACACGTCAACTCCCAAGTATCTGAAAACATTCACTTCTTCCATACTCCTCCTCCCCAATTTGATATCCAATTTTTCTTTATCTAAATCAGTTGATACCCTCATCACCTTACTCTTTTCTATGTTCACTTTCAACTTTTTACCTTTACACACATTCTCAAACTCATCCACTAACCTTTGCAATTTTTCTTTAGAATCTCCCATAAGCACAGTATCATCAGCAAAAAGTAACAGTGTCAATTCCCATTTTGAATTTGATTCCCCATAATTTAATCCCACCCTCTCCCGAACACCCTAGCATTTACTTTATAGCATTTTCTTTATACATTTAGTAATTTATACAGGAGAAGGGGTTACTAGCCTTTTGCTTCCAGCATTTTAGTTGCCTCTTACGTCACGAATGACTTACGGTGGAAGGAGTCTTTTCCACTTCCCCATGGAGTTTTATGTGCATTATTTGAATTCTTTTTTTTCCATATAAATTACAAGTAAAAAGGAAGGTTAAGAGAAGCATGTTTATTTTTTAACACGTCAGCCATTTCCCACCAAGGCAGAGTGACCCAAAAAGAAAGAAAAGAAAAAAAAAACATTCATCATCACTCATACAAAATCACTGTCTTTGCTGAGGCACTCAGATATGACAGTTTAGATGTCCCTCCAAACTTCCAATATCCCAAACCCCTCCTTTAAAGTGCAGGCATTGTACTTCCCACTTCCAGGACTCAAGTCCGGCTAACCGTATTCCCTGAATCCCTTCACAAAATATTACTCTGCTCACACTCCAACAGCTCGTCAGGTCCCCAAAACCATTTGTCTCCATTCACTCCTACCTAACATGCTCATGCACGCTTGCTGGAAGTTCAAGCCCCTCGCCCATAAAACCTCAATATATTACCAGAGATGCTTAGCTTTTTCAATGGCAAATAATAACATAAACAAGAGTCATCACCCCAGAAACAGTCATGATATTAAACAACAAAGTTGTGATCACAACAGAACAGGCTACCTCTACTCACATAAACTAACATGTTTATCAAATCTGAAAATCTCCACAAAACAAACATGAATCTACTACACATAGCTAGTTCAGTAAATCACTTCACTGAAGATATCTGTACCATGCATAAGTATATATGATTAAATATACTATATAAAAAATACACTAAATGATCAAACAGCTTCTCCCAAAAAATAATAAAAAAATCCACATATCATTATCAAAACGTCAATACGTATAAAATAAGATTTTTTTTTTTATTATCACACTGGCCGATTCCCACCAAGGCAGGGTGGCCCGAAAAAGAAAAACTTTCACCATCATTCACTCCATCACTGTCTTGCCAGAAGGGTGCTTTACACTACAGTTTTTAAACTGCAACATTAACACCCCTCCTTCAGAGTGCAGGCACTGTACTTCCCATCTCCAGGACTCAAGTCCGGCCTGCCGGTTTCCCTGAATCCTTTCATAAATGTTACTTTGCTCACACTCCAACAGCACGTCAAGTATTAAAAACCATTTGTCTCCATTCACTCCTATCAAACACGCTCACGCATGCCTGCTGGAAGTCCAAGCCCTCGCACACAAAACCTCCTTTACCCCCTCCTCCAACCCTTCCTAGGCCGACCCTACCCCGCCTTCCTTCCACTACAGACTGATACACTCTTGAAGTCATTCTGTTCGCTCCATTCTCTCTACATGTCCGAACCACCTCAACAACCCTTCCTCAGCCTCTGGACAACAGTTTTGGTAATCCCGAAACCTCCTCCTAAGTTCCAAACTACGAATTCTCTGCATTATATTCACACCACACATTGCCCTCAGACATGACATCTCCACTGCCTCCAGCCTTCTCCTCGCTGCAACATTCATCACCCACGCTTCACACCCATATAAGAGCGTTGGTAAAACTATACTCTCATACATTCCCTCTTTGCTCAAGGACAAAGTTCTTTGTCTCCACAGACTCCTAAGTGCACCACTCACTCTTTTTCCCTCATCAATTCTATGATTCACCTCATCTTTCATAGACCCATCCGCTGACACGTCCACTCCCAAATATCTGAATACGTTCACCTCCTCCATACTCTCTCCCTCCAATCTGATATTCAATCTTTCATCACCTAATCTTTTTGTTATCCTCATAACCTTACTCTTTCCTGTATTCACCTTTAATTTTCTTCTTTTGCACACCCTACCAAATTCATCCACCAATCTCTGCAGCTTCTCTCAGAATCTCCCAAGAGCACAGTGTCATCAGCAAACAGCAGCTGTGACAACTCCCACTTTGTGTGTGATTCTTTATCTTTTAACTCCACGCCTCTTGCCAAGACCCTCGCATTTACTTCTCTTACAACCCCATCTATAAATATATTAAACAACCACGGTGACATCACACATCCTTGTCTAAGGCCTACTTTTACTGGGAAAAAATTTCCCTCTTTCCTACATACTCTAACTTGAGCCTCACTATCCTCTTTAAAAACTCTTCACTGCTTTCAGTAACCTACCTCCTACACCATACACTTGCAACATCTGCACATTGCCCCCTATCCACCCTGTCATACGCCTTTTCCAAATCCTAAATGCCACAAAGACCTCTTTAGCCTTATCTAAATACTGTTCACTTATATGTTTCACTGTAAAACCCTGGTCCACACACCCCCCACCTTTCCTAAAGCCTCCTTGTTATCTGCTATCCTATTCTCCGTCTTACTCTTAATTCTTTCAATTTATAACTCTACCATACACTTTACCAGGTACACTCAACAGACTTATCCCCCTATAATTTTTGCACTCTCTTTTATCCCCTTTGCCATTTATACAAAGGAACTATGCATGCTCTCTGCCAATCCTAGGTACCTTACCCTCTTCCATACATTTATTAAATAATTGCACAACCACTCCAAAACTATATCCCCCCCTGCTTTTAAACATTTCTATCTTTATCCCATCAATCCCGGCTGCCTTACCCCTTTCATTTTACCTACTGCCTCACGAACTTCCCCCACACTCACAACTGGCTTTTCCTCACTCCTACAAGATGTTATTCCTCCTTGCCCTATACACGAAATCACAGCTTCCCTATCTTCATCAACATTTAACAATTCCTCAAAATATTCCCTCCATCTTCCCAATACTTCTAACTCTCCATTTAATAACTCTCCTCTCCTATTTTTAACTGACAAATCCATTTGTTCTCTAGGCTTTCTTAACTTGTTAATCTCACCCAAAACTTTTTCTTATTTTCAACAAAATTTGTTGATAACATCTCACCCACTCTCTCATTTGCTCTCTTTTTACATTGCTTCACCACTCTCTTAACCTCTCTCTTTTTCTCCATATACTCTTCCCTCCTTGCATCACTTCTACTTTGTAAAAACTTCTCAAAATGCTAACTTTTTCTCCCTTACTACTCTCTTTACATCATCATTCCATCAATCGCTCCTCTTCCCTCCTGCACCCACTTTCCTGAAACCCAACAAACTTCTGCTGAACATTTCAAAACACTACTTTTTTTAAACCTCCCCCCATACCTCTTCGACCCCATTGCCTATGCTCTCATTAGCCCATCTATCCTCCAATAGCTGTTTATATCTTACCCTAACTGCCTCCTCTTTTAGTTTATAAACCTTCACCTCTCTCTTCCCTGATGCTTCTATTCTCCTTGTATCCCATCTACCTTTTACTCTCAGTGTAGCTACAACTAGAAAGTGATCTGATATATCTGTGGCCCCTCTATAAACATGTACATCCTGAAGTCTACTCAACAGTCTTTTTATCTACCAATACATAATCCAACAAACTACTGTCATATAAAATAAATAGATACAAAATACCAATGTACTTACTTGGTTATTAACCTGGCATTCAGCTTAACCCATTAACTGTCCAAACATAGATCTACATTCTTACCACTAGCGCTCCAAACGTAGATCTACGTTTTATTTTTCCTGCTTCCAAAATTGGCATGATTGGCCTGAGATGCCTGGTCAGCATAGAATGCGTCTTAACAGTCAGTGTGCGCAGTATTAAAAAAAATCTGGTACCACTTAGTACCTTGTGAGAGCTCCAGTTCAATTGAGTGCCAGCTAGAGCAAACAGCGCAGCAAACACCAGGGATTCACTGATGTCATGTTGTATTAACACTCCCCTTTTAAGAGGAAAGTGATGATGACCCTGAGTTTAGTGGCTTTGAGGTGAATGTGGCCACAAGTGGTCAAGAAAATATCAAAAAACTTGATAAAAACCCATGTGCAACATTTGTGTAACACCCTTTCAACTTGGGTACCACTGGTAGACATCCTGCCAGAATGTCCTATAACCTATGCCCTAAGTAAAAAGAAACAATTCTGAAACATGTAACACATGTTCGGCAGGCTGACTGGCCTGCTGGCTGGCCAGCGGCTGCATGGCTGGCTGATTGGCTCTGTCTATCTCTGTCTGTCTTTCTGTATTTGTCTGTCTCTGTCTATCTCTGTCTCTATCTCATAGGTACACATAAATACAATTATACATAGTATAAATTACCTAGGATAACCCAAAAAATCCAGACAAAGTGCTATACTGTGCTTGTAGATATAATGCATAATAAGCATGACTGGCAAGTAATACACATTTTCACTTGTTCAGGAATCAGACGTGAATACTCTGCATCGTGTGTAATACCTGTTTGTTCACAAGTTGCTCCCTCTCTCTCCGAGACAGAAAGAGAGACAAGCAGAGAGACAGAGACAGACACAAAGACATAAGCAGAGACAGAGATAAACAGCTAGACAGACAGACAGACAGATGGACAGACAGAGATGTTTATGTGTAATAGTGAAAACAAATAAAGCCAAGGTAGTGCACATTCATCAAATGTCACTGCACTGTCAGCAGTGGAGAGACACTCGTTTTACACCATGCTTCAAGGAAACTTATTATTATTATTAATTATTATTATTATTATATACTCCCACATGTCCAAAACACTGGTGGAACCTATAAACACTATGTATATATATCTAGACAAAAACAGTGCAAAAACAGTGATTATGTGTGAGTGAGATAAAAGTGTTGAATGATGATGAAAGTATTTTGTTTTTGGGAATTTTTTTTTTTTTGGGGGTCATCCTGCCTCGGTGGGAGACGGCCGACATGTTAAATAAAAAAAAAAAAAAAGGTGACTAAGGTAGGTGAAAATGTTCACCTGTCACTGTGTTTGTGACTATTTGAGTACAATTTCAGTACCCAATATTAGTGTCAGAACAAAGACTGGATATGAAATCACAAAAACTACTACAAACTGTAATTATCAGAAATTTTTTTTTTTAACAAGTCGGCCGTCTCCCACCGAGGCAGGGTGACCCAAAAAGAAAGAAAATCCCCAAGAAGAAAATACTTTCATCATCATTCAACACGTTCACCTCACTCACACATAATCACTGTTTTTGCAGAGGTGCTCAGAATACAACAGTTTAGAAGCATATACGTATAAAAATACACAATATATCCCTCCAAACTGCCAATATCCCAAACCCCTCCTTTAGAGTGCAGGCATTGTACTTCCCATTTCCAGGACTCAAGACCGGCTATATAAAAATAACTGGTTTCCCTGAATCCCTTCACTAAATTTTTTTTTTTTTCAACAAGTCGGCCATCTCCCACCGAGGCAGGGTGACCCAAAAAAGAAAGAAAATCCCCAAAAAGAAAATACTTTCATCATCATTCAACACTTTCACCACACTCGCACATTGTCACTGTTTTTGCAGAGGTGCTCAGAATACAACAGTTTAGAAGCATACACATATAAAGATACACAACATATCCCTCCAAACTGCCAATATTATCTAAATATTACCCTGAATATAAATAAAAATAAATAAAAAAAAAAAAAAAATGAGAAAAAAAAGTATATAGGCAACACTTCTGCAGGCAGCAGCGCTTCATGTTGCTGTCATGTGAGCAACAAGTGCTGACTTTGCAGCCTTATATCTCTGTACCTACTGACTAAATTTTTTTTTACATTATGTAAAAAAATGTCCTCTTTATTTAAAAAAAAAAAAATTATTTTTTTTTTCAAAATATTTGGAGCGCTGGGCAAGAGAACGTAGATCTACATTTGGACAGTTAAGGGGTTAATAACCTACCACATATAAATAACAAAAAAAAAAAAAAAAAAAAAAAAAAGGCACAATACCGTGACTGGAACGATACACAAATAACGCGCACATAGAAGAGAGGAGCTTACAACGATGTTTTGGTCCAACTTGGACCATTTACAAAGTCACACTAATGAAAAGGAGAGCAGGATGGGTATATATAGGCAGGAGCTGGTAGTAGTAGTAGTAGTAGTGGTAGTAGTGGGGAGGTAGTAAGAGAAGGAGGGGCCAGTCAAATACTAAGAAAGAGGAGCACTGCATGGGAGATAGGTGCCCACAGAGGGTAAGAGCAAGAACACCGAGGGGAGAAAAACAAATAAATAAATAAAGAAGGAACAAATACACAGGGCAGAAGAAAGACAACCCAAAGGAGAAAAAGGAAAGAGGAAAGGGGAAGAGAGAGAAGAAGAAAAAAAAAGGAGAAATCAGGTGAGGTTACGAGTGTTCTGAAGTTTGGAGCATTTTACAATGTAGTGGGAGAGGAAGGCATCTACAGAGATGAAGCCAGGACTAAGATTCATACAAGGAAAGTTGTGTATTAGGGAGGATTCAACCAGACGGCGACTATTAAGGTTGGAAGTAGGGAAGACAGTTTTAGCAGAAGATCAGTCAATAGGATGGCTGTGATCTCTGACGTGACAGAAAAGAGCATTGTTAGTGTCTGCAAGCCTAACACTATTTTTGTGCTCCCTAAGTCTGTCAGAAAGAGATCGGCCAGTTTCTCCAAAGTATTGAAGAGGACAGGAGGAACAAGAAATAGAGTAGACATCAGGAGCATCTGTAGAGGGAGGAAAGGTATGAACAAGATTAGTGAGAAGACTAACACTCTTCGCACTAATCTCGTTCATACCTCTCCTCCTTCTACAGGTGCTCCTGGTGTCTACTCTATTTCTTGTTCCTCCTGTCCTCTTCAACACTTTTGAGAAACTGGTCGATCTCTTTCTGACAGACTTAGGGAACACAAAAATAGTGTTAGGCTTGCTGACACTAACAATGCTCTTTTCTGTCATGTCAGAGATCACAGCCATCCTATTGACTGGTCTTCTGCTAAAACTGTCTTCCCTACTTCCAACTTTAACAGCCACCATCTGGTTGAATCCTCCCTAATACACAACTTTCCTTGTATGAATCTTAGTACCGACTTCGGCTCTGTAGATGCCTTCCTCTCCCACTACAATGTAAAATGCTCCAAACTTCAGAACACTCGTGACCTCACCTGATTCCTCCTTTTTTTTTTTCTTCTTCTCCCTCTTCCCCTTTCCTCTTTCCTTTTTCTCCTTTGGGTTGTCTTTCTTCTGCCCTGTGTATTTGTTCCTTCTTTATTTATTTATTTGTTTCTTCCCCCCTTCGGTGTTCTTGCTCTTACCCTCCGTGGGCACCTAGCTCCCTTGCAGTGCTCTTCTTTCTTAGTAGTATTTGACTGGCCCCTCCTACTCTTACTATCTCCCCACTAATACTTCCTTCCACCTCCACTACTACCACTACTACTACTACTACCACCTCCTGCCTATAATTGCCCATCCTGCTCTCCTTTTCATTAGTGTGACTTTGTAAATAGTCCAAGTCGGACCGAAACATCGTCGTAAGCTCCTCTCTTCTATGTGCGGGTTATTTGTGTGTCTACCACATATTAGCAACACTTGCTACATCACTCCCTTGTCCATCCAATCATATGCCTTTACAAAATTCATAAATTTAACATATCTAGATACCTTCGTCTAAGCATTTGCAACTTGTATAATTTAACACAAACACTTGATTCACAGTCGCTTTTCCTTCCTAAATTCTCCTTGTTACTCTGCAATACTAATGTTTATCTTTCCCTAAACTCTTTGAATAATAATTACACTATACATTTTATCAGGTATATTCAACAGACTATTTTCCTGTAATTCTTTCTCTTGTTTCTGATTACATTTTATTCAGGAAAATAAACTGAATGCCAAACACTCTTAGTCACCAACAAAATTCTGGAATGCATCTCATTGGTTAGTTGTTAATCTCTCGTTTAGTGAAGGTTGGAAAATGAGCTAAATACTGGTAGGAAAATAATGCATTGCAGTGACTTACAAGGTGTCTTTCTAGGCACTTCCGACTTTTGCGGTACTTCAAACAGAATTCGCATATGTAGATACAATCCAAATTTGTTATTTCCTGTTCAGAAGAGAAGATAATCAAACGTATATAATTTACAAAGCGTAACAGGCATTATTAACCCTTAAACTGTCCAAACATAGATCTACGTTCACATGCATAATGCTTCAAAAGTAGATCTACGTTTTTTACATATTTTCAAATATAACAAAAAAAACGTAGATCAAAGTTTTTTTACACGCTTTCAAATGTAAAAAAAAAAATAAAAAAAAAATGTACGTTTTTTTGCATACTTTCAAATGATGAAAAAACGTAGATCTACGTTTGGACAGTTTAAGGGTTAATGAACAGTATACAGCATAACATAAATTACGAAGCCTGGAAATTCAACTGATTTTCAGACACAAAACATTGAGACAATTAAACCATTAGATACACTGAATGACCATTATTTATTAAATTCACTGGGCTGAGCTAAACTTGTAGCAAGCATTCATCATCTGGGGAATGAAAGGTACCAGTAATGAGTAATGATAAAAATATGATAGTTCCAATTCCTCAGATTAAGAGTTCTTCAGCATCATCAAGGCAGTACCCCATCATCAAGGTACACTTCAAGTTCAACAATCATTATTACTAACTCTATTTTTCCTGCTTCCAGGGAAGGGGAAATATTGAGGATTTTTTTTATTCTGTAGTTTTGCCTTTCTCCTGTAAGTTTTGACATTAAAATCAACAAAAAAAAATTTTGAGTGAAAAATTTGAAATGTACTCTGGACTTGCAGTGAGATGGTCAAAATAAAAAAAAATCTTGGGGTGGCAGTACATGCCAAGTGCCAACAATTTTTTTTTTTTTGTGGATGCCTTCTTGGGCATGTGTGCCATAAGTCTGCTACCCCTGCTCTACAATATCTTAAAATATTTTTGCACAACCCAGAAGTAAGCATTAAATTTAAGGGTCTTAGATTAAAGGTTAAATACATTAATAATTACTAAGGTAAATAATTATAGTAAACAAGGTGGAAAACAACCACCCAGATTTTGATTAAACAATTACAAAATAAATTATTTTGCAATGGCCCTAGGGCTTCTCAGTTGTGTTTAAACAGTTAAGAGCTGCACAAAATCACCAGCATAACACTCATGCGCAGATCACCGGTCTGGTACAATGTCCTAGGGTCGTCACAGCCCTTCTACCCAACAAATGACCCTAAGACCATGTAATATTTCGCCCTAAAAATATGATACTATACAGCTATAAAATTATGCCTTTTCAAATATTTCAAATATTTTCAGGCAAAAAGAAAAAAAGTATTGGGTAGGATTTGAGCCCATGCCAAGACAGTACTAAAACTAGCAGGCCAGTGCACTAACCATGTTGGCCTAACAGGATTTGCCCAACCAGGTGCATTTCTGCACCAGGAAGGTTGACATGGACCACCTCTGTGACCACAAATGCAGGTTTCTACGGCTGAATCTCACACCAACATGGCTGTGGCAAGCTCACTCAAGTACTGTACCTTCAAAGCTGTTATTCATGACTTGTGAAATCTTAAGATTGTCAACAATTCACAGAATGGGCGGGTTTCAAACCCATGGCAAGGCGGGTGTACAACAGAGTACACTATATATTTTTGTAAATAAAGATTGCATTATGAAGTGCAATGTGTGGTGGGTTCCACTCTTTATATTGATTACCCTATTTTTCTATACTTTTCTATTCATTCCTGGTAATGTATGAGCAAATTAATATCAATGAAGGGATTTAGGGAACCAGATAACTCTACTTGAGTTATAAAGGTGGGAAGTATAGGGACTGTGCTTTGAAGAATTAGTGGGGATGTTACAGTGTCCTGGATCATTTGAACTGTGATGCAAGTGCATTTCTGGGAAGACAGGTGAGAAAGTGATGGTGAACATGTTTTTCTTTCACAGATTACTTATTTACGTATCTATGATGTGCTTCCCCACTCCATGAAAGCAGGAACTGGGTAGTGATGATGATAAAGACATGAATTGTGCTTACATGTTTCAGTATGCCTGATCCTTTCAATGATCCACCCTGCAATATCATGGAGAAAGACGGAAAACAAGGTGCAGCTAGTGTAACTCACTTCACTGCCAGCATATGAAACATGAGTTGACAAACACTTAAAAGACAGGTATAACATGTACAGATGAGCACCTTGTTGAATGTGTACATGTACGTGTGTAGAAAGATAATAGTTAAAGAGTTAAAGTATTTTAAAAGGGCCAATGGCAACAAGATAAGTGAAGTGACAAACTGAGACTTTAATGTAGCATGGAAACTTTATAGATGACTAAGTTTTACTTATGAAGGAGCTTTTTTCAGTTCTGGCAGATCTAATAAGGCAACCTTACCATTTAACCCTTTGACTGTCACAGGCCCCTTTCTGAAACTGTCATTCTATGTCGCAAAATATTCGAAAAAAAAAAAAAAAAAATTTCGTATGAAAATGTTAGGATTATTTTAATGAGTGTTTTAAGCCTAAAAAATTTTTTTGCCATCAGTACTTACCGAGATATAGAGCCGCAAAGTTGGCAGAAAGTGAGGTGCGTACGGCAACAGCGGCGACTGCCGCCCACCCGGTATTCTTTTATTTACTCTAATTCAAAAGTTTCTTGTATTTTCCAATATTTTTCTTTTCCAAGTAACTTATGTGGCCTGTGAGACCAATGTAAGGTGCATTGTTCAAATATACACTCATTGTTTACAACACAATAACTGAACTAACTTTATCACTATTAGTTTGTGTATAAAATTTGTTTACACAAACAAACAATACAAAACAATGTTTATTACTATTGTTCCATAATATATATACATATGTACAGTCACTGAACACGTTCCTAGAACTGCTGCAGCTTGTGGAACTCTTTGAAACATGGGTATATGCAGAGTGGCACTTGACACTCCTCACACATAAAACGAGTGACTCTGCGCGTTTGTGGGCGTTTTGTATGTGTACATACATAACACTTCTTCTGAGCATTTTTCTTGGAAGCAGTAGGAGGCAGCTGTATGGGGTAGTGATCACCAGGCCTCAAACGAGATGGCGTGTGTTGGTAATTTCGTGGGCGCTGGTCTATTGCAGGTGTTGCTCCTTGGTACTTTGCGATTATTTGTCTGATTACTGACAAACAAAATTCACCATATTTTGGTGTTTTGTTGGTCTTCAACTTGTATATGTTATAAACATTTAGCATGGAGATATCAACAAGATGGAAAAAAAGTTTTACATACAGTACCACTTATAACTCTTGCGTACACAATCAGCAAACCCAATCTGCATGTCACATTTGTCCACTAAGTGCATATTGAGGTTGTAGTCCATGACAGCTGCAGGCTTTAGAATGGGTTCATTGGTCTCTCTGTTGTGCCTGCCACTGTGTGCCATTTCGTTTCGGTGAGCTGATGTCAACAATGTGACATCACGTTTGTCATGCCACCGAAATTCCATGATGTCATTGGCAGCAAAGGCTTGCACCTCACCTCTGCGAGTGCCAGCGTTGAACCTTGGCATATGTTTACGATTACCATGCACTGTGCCACACACGTCTGTCAAGTTCACTCGCAAGAAATCACTGAGTAAGGGGCTTGTGTACCAGTTATCAGTAAATAACATATGCCCCTTACCAAGATATGGTTCCATCATTGTTCTAACCACATCACCAGAGATACCCAATAACTTCATGGTATCTCACAAAGTATTACTGCCAGTGTACACAATGATATCCAAAACTAGACCACTTCTGCAATCACACAGTACAAATAACTTTATACCAAAGCATTTCCTCTTGCTTGGTATATATTGCTTGAATGAGTCTTCCTTTGAACAAAATCAAAGACTCGTCAACAACAAGCTTCCTGAAGGGATAAAAATACATGCTGCACTTTTGTTTTATGTACATAAACACATTTCTGATCTTATATAACCTGTCGCTTCTGTCAGACCTGGTTTTGTCTGAAAAGCGTAACATACGTAACAGTATCAAGAAACGATTGACACCTATAATGTCACTAAAACCTGGAGTTGAAATCAAGCGTTCTGTTGCCAAGTATGTGGTGACAGTGTGCTTATACACATGTGGCATAAGCATTATTGTGGCAAAAAACAGGTACATCTCTGCACACAGTTGTCTCCTTCCACTGGTGTAGCCGTGATCTTGGTGAGAGAATTGTATTTGCCATGGTGTATTCATAGTATGTGTTGGTTTCCCTGACAATGATGTCCATCAGGGGTTCATCGAAGAATAACTCAAAGCATTCCAGTTCACTAGCATTGTTCCCAAGTGGACATGATGGCTTTATTCCACTTTGTGTTTCATCAAAGTCTTGGGGACTGGGAACAAACTCGTCACCTTCTTGCCAATCCCAGATGTGGTCTGCTGGTGGGTTCTGGATATTGTAATGTGGTTGTGGTTGTGCAGGTTGTGGTTGTGCAGGTTGTGGTTGTGCAGGTTGTGGTTGTGTAGGTTGTGGGAGTGTGGGGTTGGGTGAGGCTGGTTGTTGTTGTGAAGAGTCAGCAGCACGGGTAGTAGCATGGCCCGCTGCTGGTGCCACATGGGTCATGCCACCATCACTATCACCACCACTGCCTGCTGCCTCACTCACATCATTCATACCCATCGTAACAATATCGTCATCTTCATTATCAGGTCGTGGTGTAGGGCCACGGGATGTGCTCCCAGAGTTTCTCCTTCCCCTTGGAACAGCATATAAAACACTACCAGACCGCATGCTACGTCGTACATACTGTCGCTTCACTGTCACAACTAGAACTGCTTTCAATAACCTTGAAATCACTATCACTATCACATTCACTGCTAACATCTGGGTCTTGTACACGACCAAATAGTTTCCTCTTTCGTCCTGGTACAGGTGAACGTGAACGTGAACAAGCCGGCCCAGCACCAGAGGTGGATGGTTGTGGGTCATCTGGGTTTTCATCACTAATTACGTCACCCTGGGCACTTTTTTCGGTCACACTCACTTGAAAACCCTGGAATTCACTGTCACTGACACTTTCGTCGCTGTTAGAGCTATCACTCGGGAACAAAAGACCTCCAATCCGCCGAGGAGTGAGGTACTTCTTACCACGAGGCATGGTGAAAATGGACTACCAAGATGGCTTTCCCACAATGCACCGCCGAGTCCCAGATTTTTTTCACAGGGTGCACACCCACCACTAAGACCCATTCTCTCTCATGTAGGCCTACCAGGCCTTTCCCGCTTGATTTGAAGCTGCTAGAATTTATATGTATAAATACGTCAGAAACAGTGGCGCGTAAAACATATATATACGGCGTAAACAGTCAAAGGGTTAATATTAAAAATATACAAAAAAAAAAATGAATACAGCCTCTCCTCACTTAACGACTGAGTTCCACTCCTAGGACCACGATGGTAAACGAATTCGTCGCTAAGTGAGGAGCATATTATAATGGCATAGAGTTTGTGTCAACCTTTGCACCATTTACGTATAACATTTCTGGTATATTTTTAAATATTTATATAGTAGTGTACTGTATACTGTAATAAAAAGAATAGAGAAAATTAGCTCTAATATACATTATTTAGGTATGCATACTGGTCAGAGAGCCCGTCCGAGTCGTTGGTAAACGAGTATGTCGCTAAGTGAGGAGAGGCTGTATTATATTGCCAAGCTGCACAGGTAAAGCATATGCAGCTTGGCAATGTAGCACAATAGCAATCAAACTAGTAATTGACATAATGAGCATAAACACCATCAAAGTCTGTCTACCTGTGGATAAGGGGAGAAATACCAAGGTTTTATCCGATATTTTCCAAGCTCGATCATCTTCATATTTTTTATACGAGTGATGGCATGGTCGTCAGAGTGGGTGGCGAGAGAGCCAGTCTGTCTAGGAACAGTCTGCTGTTGAGTTATTAGAGGAGGTATCTCAATGTCACACAAACTCCCCATGGACCCTCCAATAGCACTTCCAATAGATGCTCGGCGACCTTCATCCTCCTGTGTAGGTGGAGACTTGCTCTGAAATATTATACAGAATAAATGTATTGTATCAGTTATGGAAGGAGAAAAGAGAATATGAATGCGTAAATTCAAGAATTATGTGGATTAAAGTAAAGGTTGGATGCGAAAAGTGGGTCATAATAAGCGTGTATGCACCTGGAGAAGAGAGGAATGTAGAGGAGAGAGAGAGATTTTGGGAGATGTTAAGTGAATGTATAGGAGCCTTTGAACCAAGTGAGAGAGTCATTGTGGTAGGGGATCTGAATGCTAAAGTAGGAGAAACTTTTAGAGAGGGTGTGGTAGGTAAGTTTGGGGTGCCAGGTGTAAATGATAATGGGAGCCCTTTGATTGAACTTTGTATAGAAAGGGGTTTAGTTATAGGTAATACATATTTTAAGAAAAAGAGGATAAATAAGTATACAAGATATGATGTAGGGCGAAATGACAGTAGTTTGTTGGATTATGTATTGGTAGATAAAAGACTGTTGAGTAGACTTCAGGATGTACATGTTTATAGAGGGGCCACAGATATATCAGATCGCTTCCCAGTTGTAGCTACACTGAGAGTAAAAGGTAGATGGGATACAAGGAGAATAGAAGCATCAGGGAAGAGAGGTGTGAAGGTTTATAAACTAAAAGAGGAGGCAGTTAGGGTAAGATATAAACAGCTATTGGAGGATAGATGGGCTAATGAGAGCATAGGCAATGGGGTCGAAGAGGTATGGGGTAGGTTTAAAAATGTAGTGTTAGAGTGTTCAGCAGAAGTTTGTGGTTACAGGAAAGTGGGTGCGGGAGGGAAGAGGAGCGATTGATGGAATGATGATGTAAAGAGAGTAGTAAGGGAGAAAAAGTTAGCATATGAGAAGTTTTTACAAAGTAGAAGTGATGCAAGGAGAGAAGAGTATATGGAGAAAAAGAGAGAGGTTAAGAGAGTGGTGAGGCAATGTAAAAAGAGAGCAAATGAGAGAGTGGGTGAGATGTTATCAACAAATTTTGTTGAAAATAAGAAAAAGTTTTGGAGTGAGATAAACAAGTTAAGGAAGCCTAGAGAACAAATGGATTTGTCAGTTAAAAATAGGAGAGGAGAGTTATTAAATGGAGAGTTAGAGGTATTGGGAAGATGGAGGGAATATTTTGAGGAATTGTTAAATGTTGATGAAGATAGGGAAGCTGTGATTTCGTGTACTGTATAGGGCAAGGAGGAATAACATCTTGTAGGAGTGAGGAAGAGCCAGTTGTGAGTGTGGGGGAAGTTCGTGAGGCAGTAGGTAAAATGAAAAGGGGTAAGGCAGCCGGGATTGATGGGATAAAGATAGAAATGTTAAAAGCAGGTGGGGATATAGTTTTGAAGTGGTTGGTGCAATTATTTAATAAATGTATGGAAGAGGCTAAGGTACCTAGGGGTTGGCAGCGAGCATGCATAGTTCCTTTGTATAAAGGCAAAGGGGACAAAAGAGAGTGCAAAAATTATAGGGGGATAAGTCTGTTGAGTATACCTGGTCAAGTGTATGGTAGAGTTATTATTGAAAGAATTAAGAGTAAGACGGAGAATAGGATAGCAGATGAACAAGGAGGCTTTAGGAAAGGTAGGGGGTGTGTGGACCAGGTGTTTACAGTGAAACATATAAGTGAACAGTATTTAGATAAGGCTAAAGAGGTCTTTGTGGCATTTATGGATTCGGAAAAGGCGTATGACAGGTTGGATAGGGGGGCAATGTGGCAGATGTTGCAGGTGTATGGTGTGGGAGGTAGGTTACTGAAAGCAGTGAAGAGTTTTTACGAGGATAGTGAGGCTCAAGTTAGAGTATGTAGCAAAGAGGGAAATTATTTCCCAGTAAAAGTAGGCCTTAGACAAGGATGTGTGATGTCACTGTGGTTGTTTAATATATTTATAGATGGGGTTGTAAGAGAAGTAAATGCGAGGGTCTTGGCAAGAGGCGTGGAGTTAAAAGATAAAGAATCACACATAAAGTGGGAGTTGTCACAGTTGCTCTTTGCTGATGACACTGTGCTCTTGGGAGATTCTGAAGAGAAGCTGCAGAGATTGGTGAATGAATTTGGCAGGGTGTGCAAAAGAAGAAAATTAAAAGTGAATACAGGAAAGAGTAAGGTAATGAGGATAACAAAAAGATTAGGTGATGAAAGATTGGATATCAGATTGGAGGGAGAGAGTATGGAGGAGGTGAATGTATTCAGATATTTGGGAGTGGACGTGTCAGCGGATGGGTCTATGAAAGATGAGGTGAATCATAGAATTGATGAGGGGAAAGGGTGAGTGGTGCACTTAGGAGTCTGTGGAGACAAAGAACTTTGTCCTTGGAGGCAAAGAGGGGAATGTATGAGAGTATAGTTTTACCAACGCTCTTATATGGGTGTGAAGCATGGGTGATGAATGTTGCAGCAGGAGAAGGCTGGAGGCAGTGGAGATGTCATGTCTGAGGGCAATGTGTGGTGTGAATATAATGCAGAGAATTCGTAGTTTGGAAGTTAGGAGGAGGTGCGGGATTACCAAAACTGTTGTCCAGAGGGCTGAGGAAGGGTTGTGTGGGTGGTTCGGACATGTAGAGAGAATGGAGCGAAACAGAATGACTTCAAGAGTGTATCAGTCTGTAGTGGAAGGAAGGCGGGGTAGGGGTCGGCCTAGGAAAGGTTGGAGGGAGGGGGTAAAGGAGGTTTTGTGTGCGAGGGGCTTGGACTTCCAGCAGGCATGCGTGAGCGTGTTTGATAGGAGTGAATGGAGACAAATGGTTTTTAATACTTGACGTGCTGTTGGAGTGTGAGCAAAGTAACATTTATGAAGGGGTTCAGGGAAACCGGCAGGCCGGAGTTGAGTCCTGGAGATGGGAAGTACAGTGCCTGCACTCTGAAGGAGGGGTGTTAATGTTGCAGTTTAAAAACTGTAGTGTAAAGCACCCTTCTGGCAAGACAGTGATGGAGTGAATGATGGTGAAAGTTTTTCTTTTTCGGGCCACCCTGCCTTGGTGGGAATCGGCCAGTGTGATAATAAAAATATAAAAAAAATGTATTGTAAAAACAACCTGTAGAAATGTACAATGGTTTTCCTATAATATAAATAGCATGTTTAATTCTTTATAGAGAACACTACGATTTACTGATAAATATTTTTCAACATTTACTGCAGGAAATCTCAAGGCAACTGAATGTAGGAAATCTCAAAATCTTGGTCAATTAATAATATTCCCAGGGCTGACCTATAATACATTACTGAATATGGGATTCCCAACTTTTCAATTCCCAAGTTATCAACATACCTACTTACAAACAAGGTTCATAAACAATATCTTAAAAACTAATGATTTAATGAATGCCAGTCCAGTTACAAAAATGTGTAACACAGATATTCTTCAAAATATTGTTTCCAATAGAACAATAAGCTCTAACTTATAGATAGCTGATTTTTTTTTAACACACCAACCATCACATATGCAACATTTAAAATCCTTATAACAGGGTTGGTGCAACTATACTTTGGAACATTCCCCTTTTTCCTACATGCATAAGGTTCTTTGTCACCACAGATGCTTCAATGAACCACTCACCTTTTTTGCTTCGTCATTTCTATGGTTCACCTCATCTTTCGTTGACCCATCATCTGACAAGTTGGCTTTCAGATATCTGAACACATTTACTTCCTCCATACTCCCTCCCTCCAGTCTGATATCCTAGATTTTTTGGTATTCCCATTACTCTGCTCAAACTCACCTACTAACTTCTGCAACTACTCCTCAGAATCTCCCAAAAGAACCACATCATTGTCAAAATGCAATAGTGACAACTCTCACTAGGTATCAGATTCGTTTAATCCCACACCTCTTCCAACACCCTAGCGTTCACTTCTCTTATAACCCCATTTATAAATATGCCTAAGGCCAACTTTTACTGGAAAATAATCTCCCCTCTCTCTTACATATTCTAACCAGAGCCTCACTATCAAAATAAAAACACTTTGCTGCGTTTAATAACCTTCCACCTCTTTCATACATTTGCAGCGTCTGCCACATTACTCTTATCCACCCTATCATATGCCTTTTCTAAATCCATAAATGCAACAATAAGCTCCTGACCTGTGAGTATTCTTTACTCATATGCTTCAAAGTAATTACTTGGTCTACATATTCCCAACTCTTCCTAAAACTGCCTTGTTCATCTGCAATCCTATTCTCTGTCTTACCTTTAATTCTGTCAATAATAATTACCATTCATTTTACCTGGTATAATCAAAGCTTATTCCCCTATAATCTTACACTCTCTTATCCGCCTTTCCCTTACACAAAGGCACTATGTCAGCTCTCTGCCAATTTGTAGGTACCTTTTCCCCTTTCATGCATTTTTTTTGTTTTTTTTAACAAGTCGGCTGTCTCCCACCGAGGCAGGGTGACCCAAAAAGAAAGAAATCCCCAAAAAAGAAATACTTTCATCATTCAACTCTTTCACCTCACTCACACATAATCACTGTTTTTGCAGAGGTGCTCAGAACACAATAGTTTAGAAGCATATACAAATAAAGATACAAAACATATCCCTCCAAACTGTTAATATCCCGAACCCCTCCTTTAGAGTGCAGGCACTGTACTTCCCATTTCCAGAACTCAAGTCCGGCTATATAAAAATAACCGGTTTCCCTGAATCCCTTCACTAAATATTACCCTGCTCACACTCCAACAGATCGTCAGGTCCCAAATACCATTCATCTTCATTCACTCCTATCGAACATGCTCACACACGCCTGCTGGAAGTCCAACCCCTCGCCCACAAAACCTCCCTTACCCCTTCCTTCCAACCTTTTTGAGGATGACCCCTACCCTGCCTTCCTTCCCCTACAGATTTAAATGCTCTCCATGTCATTCTACTTTGATCCATTCTCTCTAAATGACCAAACACCTCAACAAACCCTCTTCAGCCCTCTAATACTTTTATTAACTCCACACCTTCTCCTAATTTCTACACTCCAAATTTTCTGCATAATATTTACACCACACATTGCCCTTAGACAGGACATCTCCACTGCCTCCAACTGCCTCCTCGCTGCTGCATTCACAACCCAAGCTTCACACCCATATAAGAGAATTGGTACTACTATACTTTCATACATTCCTTTCTTTGCCTCCATAGATAATGTTTTTTGTCTCCACATATACCTCAATGCACCACTCACCTATTTTCCCTCATCAATTCTGATTAACCTCATCCTTCATAAATCCATCCACCGACACGTCAGCTCCCAAGTATCTGAAAACATTCACTTCTTCCATACTCCTCCTCCCCAATTTGATATCCAATTTTTCTTTATCTAAATCATTTGATACCCTCATCACCTTACTCTTCTCTATGTTCACTTTCAACTTTCTACCTTTACATACACTCCCAAACTCGTCCACTAACCTTTGCAATTTTTCTTTAGAATCTCCCATAAGCACAGTATCATCAGCAAAAAGCAATTGTGTCAATTCCCATTTTGTATTTGATTCCCCATAATTTAATCCCACCCCTCTCCCAAACACCCTAGCATTTACTTCTTTTACAACCCCATCTATAAATATATGTATTAAACAACCATGATGGCATTACACATCCCTGTCTAAGACCTACTTTTACCGGGAAGTATTCTCCCTCTCTTCTACACACCCTAACCTGAGCCTCACTATCCTCATAAAAACTCTTCACAGCATTTAGTAACTTACCACCTATTCCTTATACAGTGGACCCCCGAGTTTCATGATTAATCCGTTCCAGAGAGCCTGCTGCAAGTTGAAATTCATGAAACTCGAAACCATTTTCCCCATAAGAAATAATGGAAATAAAATTAATCCGTTCCATACACCCAAAAATATTAAAAAAAAAATTTCAAATTAAATAAAGATTTACATACTGAAAACAATCAGAAATCAAGGACATGCATATAAAAAATAATAATAACATTACACTTACCTTTACTGAAGACTTCTGGGTGGATGGAAGATGGGAGGAGGGGATAGGAGGAAGGTGTACACTATTGTTTGGAAGGAGAATCTTCTTCCATTAGGACTTCAGGTAGCAAGTCCTTTTCTGGGGTTACTTCCTTTCTTCTTTTAATGCCACTGGGAACAACTTGAGAGTCACAAAATATCGCACAAAATATCTGTCCAGAGAGGTCTGTTTCTGGCATTTCTTTATGATTTGCCTGAAGTGGGACAAGGTTTTGTCACTGAACATGATGCAGATATGGCTTGTTTCAGCTTGGTCAGGGTGATATTTTTCAACAAAACTTTGCAACTCATTCCACTTTGAACACACGTCCTTAATCACCGAAGAAGGCACCTCCTTAACTCTCTTTTCCTCCTCCTCTGAAGCAAGTTCCTCAGCTGTGGTCTGATGCTGTTCCAGTTGAAGCTCTTGCAGTTCGTCAGTGGTTAGCTCTTCCCTGTGGTCCTCCACCAACTCTTCAACATCCCCGTCACTCACCTCCAACCCCATGGGCTTGACGAATACCACAACACCTTCCACAACAGGCAGAGGGTCGGCAGGGTCAGGGTTTGCCTCAAGGGGTGATTAGCGTTAACACATGAACTTTTTTATTTTTCGTTCGATTTCTTTCATTTTTTTTGTATGTAAAGAAGCACCTTTCAATAGTAATGTGACCAAGTTTCAATAAGATAGCTCAAAAAACAACTGAGAAAAAAATTATTTACTAATAATCATACATATTAAACAGTAACTTCGTAATGGGACTTGGAGAAGCTGTTTTGGCATTATCTACGCATAAAACAATGCTAAACTGTATTTCCAATGATTATCCTTTCTGTAATTTATCCTTTCTTCATTCTTAAAAAAAATAAAGTTTGTATGGTTTTGACATTCAGCCAAATATCTGACTTTTGCCCTCACAAAAATAAAAAACAAATTATGATATCTCAAAAAGCTAACCACTAGCTTGTAAAACAATCTTTCCTTTATGTTCTCTGTGAATTTCATTACATTCCTGCTATTATTAACGAATTTAGTGGCTCATATATGTGAATAACTTACTTCCGAGATAATCCGTGAAACAGCCGGACCACCGATTTTTTTTTTTCGAGAAAATAACATTTTTCTCTGTCTTATACTGCATTACGAGTGTATATCATAGTTACCCATGTTCGTTTTCTTTAATATAAGGACCCTGGAGGTGAAAGAAAGATAATGGAAGCCCCTCTCTGAGAATGGGAATCTATTATTCCCGATGGAGCGCTCTGAGAATATGCCATATATTATTCATTCTGGAGTATTTACCATATTTCTTTGTTATTTATATTGTTTATTATGTCATATTAGATCAATTGTGATAGATAAATAAGCCGTAGAAGCTATAATAGCGTTATATTGAGCCATATTCCCCGGCCACCCCGAGACTGGAATTTTCCATGACGTCAGCAAAATGGTGTCGGGAGGTTCCTGGTTGGTTGTAACTCTACGTATAAGTCCCACCCACTGTATTATGATGCCAAATCGTCAATTATTATCTTAGAAAGAATAATACAATAAATACACGAAAAAAAAACGGAAAAAAAAAAAATTGACGACAGGTGAGCACACCTGCCGCGGGTGGTGACATCACCCTAGGTGTTTTAAATGACCATAATTCCTTGTAGGAATGTCGTAGAACAATGATTCTGGTACCATTGTGTTGCCAGAGAGTTAAGCTATTTTTCTATAAGATTAACTCAGTTTGTGAATTTTTCGACAATTTTTCATTCGCGCTGAGTAGGTGCTAATTACCCCTCAAACCCTTCAAAATCCCTCTGGATCGTTCTTCGCTTTCTTTACCAAAGGGATTGCACTAGCTTTCCTTGGGCCCATGGTGACTTATTTAGCAGTTGCAATCACAAAAAACAATGGATTATTACATATGAACCCGCGGGGTGATCGTCACGTGTTGGTAAACAATGGCACACTGACCATGAATGGCGTGGGAGACTGGCTTTGTGTGCACGGTGACGGGCAGACGGGTACCGGACGGTCGCCAAATCACGAGTCTAATCACGAAACTCGAGGCCAAATTTTGCCGAAAAAACTTGCCGAAAGTCGAATTTCACAAAAGTTGATGCTGCCGAACTCGGGGGTCCACTGTACTTGCAACATCTGCCACATTGATCCCCTATCCACTCTATCATATGCCTTTTCTAAATCCATAAATGCAATAAAAACTTCCCTACCTTTATCTAAATACTGTTCACATATATGCTTCAATGTAAGCACTTGATCTACACATCCCCTACCTACTCTAAAACCTCCTTGCTCATACAAGGCGGCATACCTCCCTGCCCATTGCTTTAAATCACTGCTTTTCCTTCTTCATCAATATTCAAAATGTTTCCTACATTTTCTCAATACATCCACCTCCCCATCTAACAACTCCCATCTTTTGCTTTTAACTTAAATCCATTTGTTCCCTAGGTTTTCACAGTACAGTAAATTGTGCACCTTTTTTTTTAAACGCCCTTTTATCTCATTATTTTGTAGTTTGGAGACTAGGAGGTGCAGAGTTACTAAAAGTATTATCCAAAGGGCTGAGGAGGGGTTGTTGAGGCAGTTTCATCTTTTTTAGAGGTGGGGTAGGGGTTATTCAAGGAAAGGATGGAGGGAGTGAGGGGTAAAGGTGGTTTTGTGTGCAAGGGGTCTGGATATACAGCAGGCATGTGTGAGCATGTTAGACAGGAAAGGAGACAAATGGTTTTTGGGACCTGATGTGCTGTTGGAGAGTAAACAAGGTAATATTCTGTGAAGAGATTCAGATAAACCAGTTAACTGGACTTGAGTTCTGGAGGTGGGGAGTACAGTGCCTGCACTCTAAAGGAAAGGTTAGGGATATTTGCTGTTTGGAGGGACATCTGAACTGTATGGAATTAAAATTGTAGCTGCACGCCTCCGGCAAGGAATATTGTGAATGATGGTGAAAGTATTTCTTTTTCGGGTCACCATGCTTTGGTGGGAGACGGCCAGCATGTTAAAAAAAAAAAAAACATTTATTTTGTTTTTCCTATCAGTTGCATACTTGCAGCTCTAATAAGATTTTCCTTCAATGTAAAAGTGTGATAAGTAATAATCAAGGAACTTAAGTAGTATGAAGTAGAGGTAGCCAGAACTTCATTTGTAAATATCATACTTCAAAATACCTCCCTCCACAACTGTAACCAACACTTGAATTCAGTCAGTGTAATTCTCACATGCATAATTAGTAAAGGTACCTGTAATAGTACCTGTACACGTATTAAAAGAAAGAAGAAATTACTGTCTGTAGCAAAAAACAAAACAGGTGTCACTGAGTGGTGACTCAATGACACCTGGAAGGAGCTGCAGTGAACTACATCTAACATCATGATCATTAGGTTCACTGGTAGTGTCCCGGCCCGGGTCTGTCCAGCTGGTGACCCGGCAGAAATGTCTAACAACATTAAGTAGTGAACACTATAAAAAATCGTTTGCGAATACAAACATACCAGCGATACATCTAAAGTACAGTACACAAACTGCACACAAATAATGTTAGAAACATACGAAGTGGCACACAAAAATTAAACATTACATAACATTACTATTAAATATAACATTACAACTGCATATACTACACTTAATTCTATTACATAAAATTATTTTATACTTAATTTTACATAAAAAATGTTGTATTAATGATGGTAGCATTACCGACAATTTTTTTTTTTTTTTCAACAAGTCGGCCGTCTCCCACCGAGGCAGGGTGACCCAAAAAAGAAAGAAAATCCCCAAAAAGAAAATACTTTCATCATCATTCAACACTTTCACCACACTCACACATTATCACTGCTTTTGCAGAGGTGCTCAGAATACAACAGCTTAGAAGCATATACGTATAAAGATACACAACATATCCCTCCAAACCGCCAATATTCCAAACCCCTCCTTTAAAGTGCAGGCATTGTACTTCCCATTTCCAGGACTCAAGTCCGACTATATGAACATAACCGGTTTCCCTGAATCTCTTCACTAAATATTACCCTGCTCACACTCCAACAGATCGTCAGGTCCCAAGTATCATTCGCCTCCATTCACTCCTATCTAACATGCTCATGCACGCTTGCTGGAAATCCAAGCCCCTAGCCCACAAAACCTCCTTTACCCCCTCTTTCCAACCCTTTCGAGGACGACCCCTACCCCTCCTTCCTTCCCCTATAGATTTATATGCTTTCCATGTCATTCTACTTTGATCCATTCTCTCTAAATGACCAAACCACCTCAACAACCCCTCTTCTGCCCTCTGACTAATGCTTTTAACTCCACACCTTCTCCTAATTTCCACACTCCGAATTTTCTGCATAATATTTACACCACACATTGCCCTTAGACAGGACATCTCCACTGCCTCCAACCATCTCCTCGCTGCTGCATTTACCACCCAAGCTTCACATCCATATAAGAGTGTTGGTACTACTATACTTTCATACATTCCCTTCTTTGCCTCCATAGATAACGCTTTTTGACTCCACATATACCTCAATGCACCACTCACCTTTTTTCCCTCATCAATTCTATGATTAACCTCATCCTTCATAAATCCATCCGACGACGCGTCAACTCCCAAGTATCTGAAAACATTCACTTCTTCCATACTCCTCCTCCCCAATTTGATATCCAATTTTTCTTTATCTAAATCATTTGATACCCTCATCACCTTACTCTTTTCTATCTTCACTTTCAACTTTCTACCTTTACACACATTCTCAAACTCATCCACTAACCTTTGCAATTTTTCTTTAGAATCTCCCATAAGCACAGTATCATCAGCAAAAAGTAACTGTGTCAATTCCCATTTTGAATTCGATTCCCCATAATTTAATCCCACCCCTCTCCCAAACACCCTACCATTTACTTCTTTTACAACCCCATCTATAAATATATTAAACAACCATGGTGACATTACACATCCTGTCTAAGACCTACTTTTACCGGGAAGTATTCTCCCTCTCTTCTACACACCCTAACCTGAGCCCCACTATCCTCATAAAAGCTCTTTACAGCATTTAGTAACTTACCACCTATTCCATATACTTGCAACATCTGCCACATTGCTCCTCTATCCACTCTATCATATGCCTTTTCTAAATCCATAAATGCAATAAAAACTTCCCTACCTTTATCTAAATACTGTTCACATATATGCTTCAATGTAAACATTTGATCTACACATCCCCTACCCACTCTGAAGCCTCCCTGCTCATCCACAATCCTACATTCTGTCTTACCTCTAATTCTTTCAATTATAACCCTACCGTATACTTTTCCTGGTATACTCAGTAAACTTATTCCTCTATAATTTTTACAATCTCTTTTGTCCCCTTTCCCTTTATATAAAGGGACTATACATGCTCTCCGCCAATCCCTAGGTACCTTCCCCTCTTTCATACATTTATTAAACAAAAGTACCAACCACTCCAACACTATATCCCCCCCTGCTTTTAACATTTCTGTCATGATCCCATCAGTTCCAGCTGCTTTACCCCCTTTCATTCTACGTAATGCCTCACATACCTCCACCACACTTACATTCTGCTCTTCTTCACTCCTAAAAGATGGTATACCTCCCTGGCCAGTGCATGAAATTACCGCCTCCCTTTCTTCCTCAACATTTAAAAGTTCCTCAAAATATTCTCTCCATCTACCTAATACCTCCCTCTCCCCATCTACTAACTCCCCTACTCTGTTTATAACTGACAAATCCATACTTTCCCTAGGCTTTCTTAACTTGTTTAACTCACTCCAAATTTTTTTCTTATTTTCATTAAAATTTCTTGACAGAGCCTCTCCCACTCTTTCATCTGCTCTCCTTTTGCACTCTCTCACCACTCTCTTCACCTTTCTTTTACTCTCCATATACTCTGCTCTTCTTATAACACTTCTGCTTTGTGAAAACCTCTCGTAAGCTACCTTTTTTCTCTTTTATCACACCCTTTACTTCATCATTCCACCAATCACTCCTCTTTCCTCCTGCCCCCACCCTCCTATAACCACAAACTTCTCGCCCACATTCTAATACTGCATTTTTAAAACTATTCCAACCCTCTTCAACCCCCCCACTACTCATCTTTGCACTAGCCCACCTTTCTGCCAATAGTCGCTTATATCTCACCCGAACTTCCTCCTCCCTTAGTTTATACACTTTCACCTCCCTCTTACTTGTTGTTGCCACCTTCCTCTTTTCCCATCTACCTCTTACTCTAACTGTAGCTACAACTAAATAATGATCCGATATATCAGTTGCCCCTCTAGAAACATGTACATCCTGGAGCCTACCCATCAACCTTTTATCCACCAATACATATGTTAAGTAAAAGAACACTAGTGCAATTAATGTGACATTTTACTGTGCCAACGTTTTGCTCTCCAGGAGCTTTATCAAGCCATTACAGCACTTAACATAAAAAATGTTGCTTAATTTTTTCATGTAAAATCAAATCTGATGTAATGTTGCTAAGGAGGACAATGGGGAAGAGAAGGGAAAATAAAAGAAAAGGGATGAGAGCAAATAGGAGAAAGAGGGCAGAGAGGGGAAGAATAAGGAAAACAAAGATGAGAGGGAAGGTGGGAGATCAAGAGTACACAAGAAACATTTACTAAATTAGTTGTTATAAGTGGAAACTGTTAAAAGAAACAAATTTAAGTGTACATGGGATACAACTGAAAACATGAACAAAAAGCTCAACTTATGATTAAGTATTAATTGGTTAAACATTGCATCTACAATCAATGTTAACTGCATAAGTTAACTGCATTACAATAATTCATTTTTTGCTGTAAAAATGAAATTTTCAACAACTGACTTATTTCTTTACCAAAGATATTAACTAAGCAACCAAGCATATAAAGGTAAAAAGTAACTACTTTAGATTTGGAAAAAGGATGTATATTAATAAGCTTGTTACACATACAATGAGGGAAAGGGTTTTCTACATAATTAATGAATTACTTACCTCAGTGTGATCCAACTTCCTCTTTCTGTTCTTCTGTTGTTTTTGCTGCAAGGCAGCTAACACTGATGGGCCTGTGATTGGGTCCTGAACCACGGCAGAGAATTGACCTCTTTAGTATCTCAACAGGGTATATACTGATCAGAGCAACAGACTAACTGATTTCAGTTTAACACAGGCATGCATTAATTTTGCTGCACACATAAAAAATATTGAAATTCCCATATGTAGGCTGTTTACACATAATTCAAGTTCTCCTACACTGTTACAGTAACAAATCCAAGACCATGGCAATTAAATACAGTATACAAAAAAAAGCAACATTATAACCAATAAATCCCACATGCATGCCAAGTATATACTGAATACTGATTCTCACTGGAGTCAATCCTGGAGAAGATGGACGTGAATTGGTGGTGCCAGTTAGTGTCTTTTTTGGTGTATTAAGACCAGTCGTAGCTGCAGATGCCAAATCTCGACGAGGATACTGAATCTTTCTTGTATCTAATCGATCTTCTTCAACCCACTCGTCCAGACGCTTATTATCTGATGTGAAATCACACCAGATGATTAATATACAGTACTGTAATATGTAAAAGCAAAATACTGCTGCCAAGCAAAATTTATACAATTTTTTTAAGATATGATTTTTAACCCCAAGTATCCAAATGAAATGAAGAACATTGAAATATCCAAAAAAACTGAAAAAAAAGCTATTATAAAATGATGACAAGAAAAAAGCAAAAGGACCAGACACGATAATACCATCAAATTTAAAAGAATATGCAGAACAAAGCTATCTACTATTTTCTTTTTTATCACACTGACCGTCTCCCGCTGAGGCAGGGTGACCCGAAAAAGAAACCCTTTCATCACTGTTCACTCCATCACTGACTTGCTAGACTGTGAATGCAGATTCTACAATCTTTTTAATTTAATTACAAGATAGTAAAATTGGCAGATAAATGGAAAATGACAAATGTTGTGCTGATATTTAAAGGTGACAGGAAAAAATGCATCTCAGTGGTAAACACTGTAAAAAATACTGGTAAAATCTTGGATAAAATTGATACAACATTTGAAGAGCAAAAACTTACCGACAATCAGTTTGCCAGTCAATCAGCAAATTCCTGTATATTAAATTAATTAAGCAACTACAGTGGAACCTCAAATTTCGAACTTAATCCATTCCAGGAGCTAGTTCTAAATTTGAAAAGTTTGAAAAGCAATGAAATATTTCCCAGAAGAAATAATGGAAATACAATTAATCCATTCCAGAAACCCAAAAATATTCACAAAAAAATACATTTTATAGATAGTATTACATTATAGCTTTACATACACACAACAAATATAGTGTACAATTATGTATTAATAAATTTAAATAAACATATAAAATAACATTTTTACTTACCTTTATTGAAGATTGGTGATGGCATCTGGAAGATAGGGAGGAGGAGAGAGGGAGTTGGGGTTAGTGTTTGGAAGGGGAATCCCCCTCCATAAAGACTTCAGGTATCTAAGCCCTCTCTGGGGCTACTTCCCTTCTCTGTCTTTTAATGCCACTAGGACCAGCTTGAGAGTCACTGGACCCCTGTCTCACAAAATAACTGTCTACAGTCCTCTGTTTCTGGTGCCTCTGTATTATTTCCTTCTTCACATCTATGGTGCTTCTCACTTTCTTTACCACAGGGGTACAACTAGCAAGTTTCTTTGGGCCCATGGTAGCTTATTTCACAGTCCCACAAGCACTAAACACAATGAATTAATCATAAAATGTTTGAATGAGAGCACAGGTTAGTGTTCATTCAAGCATCAATAAAGCCAGACTGAGCGGGCTGGCGGACAGGTCCAGTATCCAGCGGTTCGAAAATAGGGGCGAGTTCGATAATTGGGACAAAGTTGGTTAAAAAAAAAAACGGTTGATTTTTAAAAGTTCAATAAGCGAATGGTTCGAAATTTGAGGTTCCACTGTATAACAATCACAAATTATTCAAGAAATAAATGAATGGGGAGACTGGATTTATTTAAATTATGATTAAGTTTTCAACGGTTAACAATGAAGCAACTACTCTGAAAGCTACAAAACATATGAGAAATAAGAAGCAAGTTACTGACTGAGGTATTTTATTTGAAAGGAAAATGCAAACAGCGATGAAACACACACACACACAAAAAAAATGTCTTTAATGGCAAATGTCATCAGTGGGGTGCCACAAGGATCAGTGGTTGCAGTCATGATTCTAATTTTTATAAACAATTCAACAGAAGGAATAAAAAAGAGCTACAGCAGAATATTCCTGAAAACCAGCACTCCACATGAAATAGTGATATATGGACTGATAAGTTTGTGGAAGGTGTAGGTTGTTATACAAAATAGGTACTGTAATAATTATTTAATATAAACTTGGATTAATTCAGCAGTCCCTGATGGATAATACAATTAAATGTTGATAAAAAACATGTAGCAGGTAAACTCCAGGTTGGTAGACAGAAACCACCCAGGGAGGTACATGTACTACCATCCTGCCAAGTGAGTGTAAAACTGAAGCCTGTAATTGTTTTACACGATGGTAGGATTGCTGGTGTCTTTTTTTTTTTCTTGTCTCATACACATGCAAGATTTCAGGTACGTCTTGCTACTTCTACTTACACTTAGGTCACACTACACATACATGTACAAGCATATATATACACACACCCCTTTGGGTTTTTTTCTATTTTCTTTCTAGCTCTTGTTCTTGTTTATTTCCTCGTACCTCCATGGGGAAGTGGAACAGAATTCTTCCTCCATAAGCCATGCATGTTGTAAGAGGCGACTAAAATGCCGGGAGCAAGGGGCTAGTAACCCCTTCTCCTGTATATATTACTAATTGTAAAAGGAGAAACTTTTGTTTTTCCTTTTGGGCCACCTCGCCTCGGTGGGATACGGCCGGTGTGTTGAAAGAAAGAATATATATATACAGTGGACCCTCGACCAACGATATTAATCCATTCCAGAGAACTCATCGTTAGACAAAATTATTGTTAGTTGAATTAATTTTCCCCATAAGAAATAATGGAAATCAAATTAATCTGTTCAAGACACCCAAAAGTATGAAAAAAATATTTTTACCACATGAAATACAGTGGAACCACCCAGGGAAGTACTACCGTCCTGCCAGGTGACTGTGAAACAGAAACCTGTAACTGTTTTGCATGATGGTAGGATTGCTGGTTTCTTTTTCTGTCTCATAAACACGCTAGATAACAGGGATATCTTGCTACTCCTACTTACACTTTGGTCACACTTCACAGACACGCACATGCATATATACATACATACATCTAGGTTTTTCTCCCTTTTTCTAAATAGCTCTTGTTCTTCCTTATTTCTTCTATTGTCCATGGGGAAGTGGAAAAGAATCTTTCCTCCGTAAGCCATGCGTGTCGTATGAGGCAACTAAAATGCCGGGAGCAATGGGCTAGTAACCCCTTCTCCTGTAGACATTTACTAAAAAAGAGAAGAAGAAAAACTTTATAAAACTGGGATGCTTGAATGTGCGTGGATGTAGTGCGAATGACAAGAAACAGATGATTGCTGATGTTATGAATGAAAAGAAGTTGGATGTCCTGGCCCTAAGCGAAACAAAGCTGAAGGGGGTAGGGGAGTTTCGGTGGGGGGAAATAAATGGGATTAAAATCTGGAGTATCTGAGAGAGTTAGAGCAAAGGAAGGGGTAGCAGTAATGTTGAAGGATCAGTTATGGAAGGAGAAAAGAAAATATGAATGTGTAAATTCAAGAATTATGTGGATTAAAGTAAAGGTTGGCTGCGAAAAGTGGGTCATAATAAGCGTGTATGCACCTGGAGAAGAGAGGAATGTAGAGGAGAGAGAGAGATTTTGGGAGATGTTAAGTGAATGTATAGGAGCCTTTGAACCAAGTGAGAGAGTAATTGTGGTAGGGGATCTGAATGCTAAAGTAGGAGAAACTTTTAGAGAGGGTGTGGTAGGTAAGTTTGGGGTGCCAGGTGTAAATGATAATGGGAGCCCTTTGATTGAACTTTGTATAAAAAGGGTTTAGTTATAGGTAATACATATTTTAAGAAAAAGAGGATAAATAAGTATACAAGATATGATGTAGGGCGAAATGACAGTAGTTTGTTGGATTATGCATTGATAGATAAAGACTGTTGAGTAGACTTCAGGATGTACATGTTTATAGAGGGGCCACAGATATATCAGATCACTTTCTAGTTGTAGCTACACTCAGAGTAAAAGGTAGATGGGATACAAGGAGAATAGAAGCATCAGGGAAGAGAGAGGTGAAGGTTTATAAACTAAAAGAGGAGGCAGTTAGGGTAAGATATAAACAGCTATTGGAGGATAGATGGGCTAATGAGAGCATAGGAAATGGGGTCGAAGAGGTATGGGGTAGGTTTAAAAATGTAGTGTTAGAGTGTTCAGCAGACGTTTGTGGTTACAGGAAACTGGGTGCGGGAGGGAAGAGGAGCGATTGGTGGAATGATGATGTAAAAGAGTTATTAAATGGAGAGTTAGAGGTATTGGGAAGATGGAGGGAATATTTTGAGGAATTGTTAAATGTTGGTGGAGGAAGGGAAGCTGTGATTTCGTGTATAGGGCAAGGAGGAATAACATCTTGTAGGAGTGAGGAAGAGCCAGTTGTGAGTGTGGGGGAAGTTCGTGAGGCAGTAGGTAAAATGAAAGGGGGTAAGGCAGCCGGGATTGATGGGATAAAGATAGAAATGTTAAAAGCAGCTGGGGATATAGTTTTGGAGTGGTTGGAGCAATTACAGTGGACCCCCGCATACCGATTTTAATCCGTGGAAGAGGGCTCATTGGTATGCGAAATAATCGGTATGCGAATGAATTTTCCCCATAAGAAATAATGGAAATCAAATTAATCCGTGCAAGACACCCAAAAGCATGAAAAAAAAAATTTTACCACGTGAAATATACATTTTCCTACACACAAAGAGAAGGATACATGCACAATAGTAGAGTAGTACATGCACAGTATATATTGTGCATGTACTAGTCTACTAAATGAAGAATAAATGACACTTACCTTTATTGAAGATGCAGCAATGACTGATGAGACACTGTGTCCTGGGAGTGCCTTTTCCTCCTGAGTACTGTAGGTCCTGTTTGGTATTTTCTTCCAGAACATGCCTTATCACACTGTGTATGTCACTACGATTCTTAAATCTCTCAAACCAACCTTTGCTGGCTTTAAATTCACCAATATGACCACTAGTTCCAGGCATTTTTCCCTGTTCACCTGGGTGTTAGTCGACTGGTGTGGGTTGCATCCTGGGAGACAAGATTAAGGACCCCAATGGAAATAAGTTAGACAGTCTTCGATGACACTGACTTTTTTGGGTTATCCTGGGTGGCAAATCCTCTGGGGTTAATTGTTTCTTGGTATATTCTCAATAAGCCACACCAACAACAGTGCTACAGCAGCAGCAGATGATGCTACAGCAGCAGCAGACGATGCTACAGCAGCAGCAGACGATGCTACAGCAGCAGCAGCAGCAGACGATACTACAGCAGCAGCAGCAGCTGACAGTGCTACAGCAGCAGCAGACGATGCTACAGCAGCAGCAGACGATGCTACAGCAGCAGCAGCAGCTGACAGTGCAGCAGCAGCTGACAGTGCAGCAGCAGCAGCTGTACCACCAATAGTAGCGATGGTTGATTGGGGTTTCTTATACAACCTGGCCAGCTCGGAGACACGCACTCCACTTTCATACTTATCAATGATCTTTTTCTTCATCTCTATAGTAATTCTCACCCTTATTGCTGTAGGGTTGGCACTAGAAGCTTTCTTGGGGCCCATGGTCACTTATTTTCCAGATAAAATCACCAAAAACACTAATAATACGAAATGTTACGATTGTATGCTTGGATGCTACCGCGGAGGCTGGCTGGTAAACAATGCCACCGGCGGAACATGTGAGGCTGGCTAAGGCGCACATTGGACGCGTCTCGGACGAACAGCGGTGAGCGGGTTTTTAAGTGGTATGCGAGGCAAAATTTTAGCGATAAAATGTATCGGTATGCGGATTAAACGTTATGTGATGCCAACCGTATGCGGGGGTCCACTGTATTTAATAAATGTATGGAAGAGGGTAAGGTACCTAGGGATTGGCAGAGAGCATGCATAGTTCCTTTGTATAAAGGCAAAGGGGACAAAAGAGAGTGCAAAAACTATAGGGGGATAAGTCTGTTGAGTATACCTGGTAAAGTGTATGGTAGAGTTATTATTGAAAGAATTAAGAGTAAGATGGAGAATAGGATAGCAGATGAACAAGGAGGCTTTAGGAAAGGTAGGGGGTGTGTGGACCAGGTGTTTACAGTGAAACATATAAGTGAACAGTATTTAGATAAGGCTAAAGAGGTCTTTGTGGCATTTATGGATTTGGAAAAGGCGTATGACAGGGTGGATAGGGGGGCAATGTGGCAGATGTTGCAGGTGTATGGTGTGGGAGGTAGGTTACTGAAAGCAGTGAAGAGTTTTTACTAGGATAGTGAGGCTCAAGTTAGAGTATGTAGGAAAGAGGGAAATTATTTCCCAGTAAAAGTAGGCCTTAGACAAGGATGTGTGATGTCACCGTGGTTGTTTAATACATTTATAGATGGGGTTGTAAGAGAAGTAAATGCGAGGGTCTTGGCAAGAGGTGTGGAGTTAAAAGATAAAGAATCACACATAAAGTGGGAGTTGTCACAGTTGCTCTTTGCTGAGGACACTGTGCTCTTGGGAGATTCTGAAGAGAAGTTACAGAGATTGGTGGATGAATTTGGTAGAGTGTGCAAAAGAAGAAAATTAAAAGTGAATACAGGAAAGAGTAAGGTTATGATAACAAAAAGATTAGGTGATGAAAGATTGGATATCAGATTGGAGGGAGAGAGTATGGAGGAGGTGAACATATTCAGATATTTGGGAGTGGACGTGTCAGCGGATGGGTCTATGAAAGATGAGGTGAATCATAGAATTGATGAGGGAAAAAGAGTGAGTGGTGCACTTAGGAGTCTGTGGAGACAAAGAACTTTGTCCTTGGAGGCAAAGAGGGGAATGTATGAGAGTATAGTTTTACCAACACTCTTATATGGGTGTGAAGCATGGGTGATGAAGTTGGGAGGGAAAGGGGA
>NC_069469.1:8296010-8323720 GCF_026875155.1 Cherax quadricarinatus | reverse complement strand
GGTGCCAAGGTAGATGTAGATCATTCAAGCCAAAACCTTAGGTACTGTAGTGCTTTAAAAATAGGTTGAACAAATATACAAGAAAGAAGGGTTTGATTAGAGAAGGCCATGCTTAACATGTGCCAGCAGGCCTGTTACAGTGCTCCTCCATTCTTATGTTTTCACATTTAGTGATGTTGATATCAGGTGATGGTTGACTGTGGTAGTAGCTAGTACTGCCTGTTACATATGTACATGTATTTTCCACAACAACCCTCTCCACACACCCTTCAGTATCAACAAGCAATGACAACTATAATACAAAACATTATAAACTTATTATTTTTAACAGATTAAGAAAAAAAAAAAAAAAGGCTTGTTGGCAGTGTAAATAACTATATTTTTCAAATATATTCTCTACCTCACATTATAAATATACATCACATAGCACCATTTCAGGAGCATTACCCAAGAAATGTTTAAGAGTTTACTGCCCCTCCCAAGAAATTAAAATAGTTTGTCAATTAATGAAATAATTTTTGTTACATTATACAAGTGCTTTGAAAACTCACTTGTCTTTTGAGGACGTGTGTCCGTTTTCCTTTGGTTTGGCGTCTACTGACGAACTGCCTCCGTCCTACGGGAGCACAAGAGACGGTGTAACGGCAGCACCAGCCAGAGGTGGGTGGTGGGAGAAGGGCAAGGGTGGGGAGAAGAAAACAGAACAGCCACGCATTAGTTCACTACATAATTATGAAACCTATCATTACATTCTCCCACCAAGTACCAAAACCTGGTTATAAAAACTGAATTCAGACACGGTTAAAGCTACACGTAATACCTTGTAGGAAACTCCTGTAGTGGTATGTAATGGGACATATACAGAAAAGCCCAAGAGTTTCTCAGCAAGGTCTGCACTACAAAATCTTTCAGAAAAATCACAACCATACCACACTTTCATTTGGTGTAACAGTCAGAAATGACTAATGAATCATACATAAACATGCATTCGAATAATCATCACACACTTCCGATAACAACACTAAACATGTTGGGTCACTGTCAAAACCACAAGGATACACTACATTAAGTGCACCCTAAGAAAATTTCACACCAGTGCACCTTCTATTTCTGTGCACCAATTTAGTAAACATAATGCAGTATCCTCCAGCCCGCTAGTACCTGAAGTCTCTCTAGCCGTAGGGTCCAACCAAGGCACGGCCGCCTGCAAAACGCAAACTTTAGACTGGAGCCTTGACGCCACGTGTAGTTATATTGCATCAATATACAACACATGCACCAGTCACAGCACAAGAGGAAAATTAATAATAAAAAAAAGAGGAATATAAGATCAGACTGACCACAGCATAACTTAACATTTTTCTTCAAGGTTATACCTGTTTTACTGACTGTCCTCATGACACATAAACAACAAATATTGTGGTCAATTTAAGGTGGTGGGTGTTGAGTGGAGTGAGTAACGAGCGAGATCCCTCGGTGTTGTGAGCTTGCCAGCGCCAGCATCTGAGTGGAGATACCAAGTTGTCAGTACCAGGCCACCACGGACACACTGAAGCTTCACCAATAACCACTTTTCTTCACTTTGGTACCATTCTTTTAGCACAGCAGTGTTCACTACTATTTCTTCATTTGCTTGGAAACTTCAGCAATTCACAAGTTGTTATTTAACTTTTTATTTAGGAAACTAAGCTTTAAACAATTTCAAAAATTCCTCCAAAGTATTCTGCACGAAAAAAATTAAAAACAGTTATAAAAAGATAACACAGCAAGCTTATGAAAGAATTCCTTGAAAGCCTTGAGAGGGTTGTCATGTTCAAGAAAACATCTATTCAAGATATCATGATCATCTTACAACTTGATATCTAAATATCCAAGAAAAGACAAAAACAAGATATCCTGATAGCAACTTCATAAGGCTTGCTACATTGTCTTCCTATACTTATACCCTATACTTGAAAATTACTGAATTACAAAAATTTGAAATCCAGGATATTCATTTGGCTCCATATATTGTATATCATATATAGTTACTTCTGGAACTGCTGATGAACTACCACTATGGCTGATCTATGTTTGAAACACTGAATATCTTACTTTTAACTGATGTACATGGATTAAAATTAATTTAATTGAAAACAATATTTGCTACAAACTACTACTCTGAGCAAGACCATAGGTAAGATGAAAGTTTTAATGAGAATACTAGCAATGACTTACAGAGGTATAACTGTTCATAACTAGACAAAACACATTAAAGATAATACAAGCCACCAGACTCTACTCTCACAACAAAACATTATGCTGGAGAAAGCAAAGTTAGACCATATATCTTCAACATGTACTCCCTCTAATGTGTCTTGGCCAATTAGGGAACAGTTTACATGATACATCATTGTGTCTTCATCAACAAGAGGTATAACTTATGACTACCAGTACCTGGCGATGGTGGGAGCACAGTATTCGAGCTCACGACCGTTTTATCATGGAGGGTGGGAGACAGTGACTGAATAGGTTATCTAAAACAACAGAGAACGGGGAGAGAAGATCAGCGAGGCACACGGCTGATTCACACTCACCAACTTACAGCCTTGATAAAAATATTTATAAAACACATCTACTAAAGCATTAAGAGTTTTACCTAACAGTAGATGATTGAGGATCAAATTTCAACATCTAAACTCATGATAAAATACCAACAATACTCTTAATATCTTCAACAAGGCTGCAAGATTATATATATACCAACACACACACACACATCCATACTGATACTTCCATGTAACTAATATCCATACTGCAGTCACCCACATATTCATTATACTCATGTTCTTTATATAAGTATACACCTGTATCACATAAAACACAAGTAAATATGGAGAATGGCTTCGAACACTTTCTGCAAAAAACAAGTACGGAGTGTAAATCTTAGCTGACAGTAAATTATGTACTATATATATGTATATTTATTGAACCTTAGACTTTTAAAAGTCACTTCAAATGTAGACATAATTGAAAAACTATTATATCAACCTGCTTAAAATTCACAGCATATCATACTCAAATTCAAAGTGTCAATCATTCTATTAACAGTGACATTACCTGAAAATAAGAAATACTCATCCTTTTATACCACTTACCTCCTTTTTGAATGGAGCTTCTAACATGGCATCCACATCAAGGTCATCGGTCATTTCCGACTCTGTAAACCGAGAAAGAAAAACTTCCATCAATCACTCCACTACTGTCTTGCCAGAGGCAAGCTTACACGTGTATACAGTCATAAAACTGCAACATTAACACCCCTCCTTCTAAGAGCTGGCACTGTACTTCCCATCTCCAGGAACCAAGTCCGGCCTGCTGGTTTCCCTGAATCCCTTCATAAATGTTACCTTGCTTACACTCCAACAACACGTCAAGTCCTAAAAACCATTTATCTCCATTTACTCCTATCTAACAAGCTCACTCAAGCTTGCTGGAAGTCCAAGCCCCTCGCACACACAACCTCTTTTACCCCCTCCCTCCAACCTTTCCTAGGCCAACCCCTACCTAACATGCCCTCTACTAGAGATATACATGTATACACAAAGTCATTCCATGCATGAATAATCAAGCCATACCTTTTTTTAATACTAAAATTAAATGACAAGGCTGTACCATTAAGCTAGGGACCAGGAGACCTGTGTTAACCTGCCATGGCCAGTACATAGTGTATATAAAAAGGAAAAAGAACATGAAAATCACCTTTCCATGTAAACTTAATTAGTGTTAAATACTAACACACAACATGGCATCAAAACATATAATATACGTATAGCATAATAATACAATACAGTAAAATCTCTTAAACTTCTATTTAACATTTTTCAGCAAATTAAGGAAAAAATGGCCAGACAAATGTTAGAATCATAGGATAAAATAGAAAAAAAATGCATAACTCCAGATTTTGTCCATAGCAGTTGTCTGGTTGTATTCTGAATCATCAGACCAAGTCAAACAACTTCAACACGTGTCCGTACGGGCCAGAGCGGCTACATTCTGGACCTGCATTTTTTCTTCAAGCCATTGGTCACCTGTGCCAGTTCATTGTTTGTGCTCGCTCACACATACATGCATCACTCAGTCTCCATTTTCCCTGCATTCAGTGTAATGAACATTAACCCTCTCAGGGTTTCCGACGTGCTAGTACAGCTTACGCACCAGGGTTATCGACGTACTAGTACGCCTAAATTCTAGCGCCTTCAAATCTAGTGAGAGAAAACTGGTAGGCCTACATATGAAAGAATGGGTCTGTGTGGTCAGAGTGCACAGTATAAAAAAAATCCTGCAGCACACAGTGCATGAGAAAAAAAAACTCCAACCGTGTTTTTTGTTTAAAACAGCGACTTTACAGTGTATTTTCATATGGTATTTATAGTTGTATTTTAGTTTTCCTGGTCTCATTTTAGAGAATAGAAGACATGTTATGAAACTTTAAATGATTTTGATTGGTTTCATAATGAAAAGTACCTTGAAATTTAGCTCAAAGTAGCAGAAATGTTCGATTTTTACCAAAGTAAACAAATCATGCCAAGCGCCCAATACACGTCAACTGGTGAGTCTAATATTCTTTCGCAAGTGTGTTGATATTACTTATACCATTTCTACACTAATGCAGTAGTCTGCATAACAGTAAATCTTCTATTTTTTTGTGAGAATAAAAATTCAAAGTGGAAAGCAGAAGAGATGTAAGAGGGGCCTGGGGATGTGACTAATGAACAGAGAAAATGTTATTTTAGTGCCAGGAATGTCTGTCTTGTTTATTCTGGACCCTATTTGGAAATTGGCATCTTCTGAAATTTGTGTGAAATTGGCAAAATTGCCAATTTCTGACCACTTAACTGGATAGTTGAAATTGTTAAGTGGGTGGTTTCCTGTACTCATTTGATAGAAAAAATGGAGTTCTAGCGAAACTGATATGATTTTTGTCGACTAGTACACTAGAATTGGCTGAAAATAGGGCTCAAAGTGGGCAAAATCACAGATGCATAAACATCGTCGAGACCGCTAACTTCGCGAGAGCATAATTCCGTAAGTTTTCCATCAAATTTCATACTTTTGGTGTCATTATGATTGGGAAAAGATTCTCTATCATTTCACAAGAAAAAATTAGTTTTTTTTTTTTTTTTTTTTTTTCAAAAATTTTCGACCCTAAGAACGAGTCTAGGAGGGCCTCTCAACCCTGAAAGGGTTAAGTAAGGTGCAGTAAACAATGGCTTCTAATGTAAGTGGTGGTGCCATGAGAAACATGGTTCTCAGTGTTATGTAGAAACTTGAACTAATAAAAGAGGGCTGAGTTTAGAAACTTAGTGGCATGAATATGTGAGCATGAATACAGTGGACCCTCAACCAGCGATGGCATCGATTAACGATAAATCTGACTAGCGATACATTTTATCGCAAAAATTTTGCCTCGATTAGCGCTAAAAAACTTGACCAACACTATTCGTTCCGTCTGAGACGCATCCACTTCTGGCCAGTGTTTACAAGCCAGCCAGCCACCGCGGTCGCTTCCAAGCATACAATCGGAACATTTCATATTATCACAGCCTTTTTAGTGATTGCACCTGCAAAATAAGTCACCATGGGCCCCAAGAAAGCTTCTAGTGCCAACCCTACAGCAAAAAGGGTGAGAATTACTATGGATATGAAGAAAGAGATCATTGCTAAGTATGAAAGTGGAGTGCATATCTCCGAGCTGGCCAGACTGTACACAAAACCCCAATCAACCATCGCTACTATTGTGGCCAAGAAAACGGCAATCAAGGAAGCTGTTCTTGCCGAAGGTGCAACTATGTTTTCGAAACTGAGATCGCAAGTGATAGAAGATGTTGAGAGACTGTTATTGGTATGGATAAACGAAAAACATAGCAGGAGATAGCATCTCTCAAGCTAGGAAGTTGCATGACGATTTAATTAGAAAAATGCCAGCAACTAGTGGTGATGTGAGTGAATTTAAGGCCAGCAAAGGTTGGTTTGAGAGATTTAAGAATCGTAGTGGCATACATAGTGTGATAAGGCATGGTGAGGCTGCCAGTTTGGACCAAAAAGCAGCTGAAAAATATGTGCAGGAATTCAAGGAGTACATAGACAGTGAAGGACTGAAACCTGAACAAGTGTTTAATGGTGACACTGACAATGTTGTGAAACACTTTAGGAATGTCATAAAGGAACGGGAGGTACAGGCCTCTATGGGCAGATATGTTGTGCAACAGAGGTCCAGTGACTCTCAAGCTGGTCCTAGTGGCATTAAAAGAAGGGAAGTAACCCCGAAAAAGGACTTGCCACCTCAAGTCCTAATGGAAGGGGATTCCCCTTCTAAACACTAAGACCATCAACACACTCCCCTCTTCCCATCCCATCAATCATCACCAGATCTTCAATAAAGGTAAGTGTCATGTAACTGTGCACGTCTTCTTCAGTTTGTGTGTATTAAAATTAATATTTCATGTGTTAAAATTTTTTTTTTTTTCAATGCTTTTGGGTGTCTTGCACAGATTAATTTGATTTCCATTATTTCTTATGGGGAAAATTAACTTGACCAACGATTATTTTGACTAACGATGAGCTCTCAGGAACGGATTAATAGCGTTAGTCGAGGGTCCACTGTATATGGTGTTAAGAAACAGAAATGTGTGAAATCCATGGAAGAACAAACTAACAGACAGTATTCTCAAGTTTAGTGCAGATGCTGGTCAAAGGTTCAACAGTTGGTCTTAGAAAGCATATGAATGACCAACAATAAAAAGTTTGCACTGCATATATGGTGCGGAAAATATTTTTCCAAAATTATATTGTATAATTTTTATAATGTAAATGTACATGATTAACACATTACTGTTGGTCTGAAGTGTACGTATATTTGAAAGTGGAAGAGAACCAACAGATAAACCCTGCGCATGCGCTGGGGTGCGCAAGGGTAGAAGAGGAGACGCAGGAGTGTTTTGACTGGGGTTAACATGCTGGTCAAAAAATGGGACCGGGAAATTGGCATCAACAGCGGCCTTAGGATTAATATAGGCCTCACTTCATAATAGGAAGTGTTGCAACTGTTCCCAGTTTAGAATATGGGACAAAGTGAATGAAACCACCATAATAGGGTAGTGAGAATGGGAAATAGTGAGGGACACATGCTTGGAGATGGTGGAGGTGGTGACAACAAACTTGTCTAATTTAATCAAGCTTTATCGAGGACAGATAACAGTGAATCGACCTTCAATGAACAGAAAATAATACGGGAATGTAATATACTGTGAATTGTGAAGAATATACGTGGAAAACACTCAACTAAGGTGATATTACATGAAATAGAGAGTTCACCATATTGAAATTCCAGTGTGGATACCTGGTAACCTGGCATCCCATTTCCGATATCCACGGAGGTTTTTAACCCTTTCAGGGTCCACAGGCCCTCTCAGACTTGTTCTCAGGGTCCCCCAAATTTCAAAAAAAAAAAAAAAAAAAAAAAAAAAAAAAAAAAATAGAGAATCTTTTCCCGATCATAATGACACCAAAAGTATGAAATTTGATGGAAAACTTATGGAATTATGCTCTTGCGAAGTTAGGGTCTCGACGATGTTTAAGCATCGGCAATTTTGCCCACTTTGAGCCCTATTTTCGGCCAATTCCAATGTACTAGTCGACAAAAATCATAACTATTTCGCTAGAACTCCATTTTTTCTATCGAACGAGTACAAGAAACCACCAATTTACTGATTTCAACCATCCAATACAGTGGCCAGAATTTAGCAATTTTGCCAATTTCACACAAATTTCAAAAGATGCCAATTTCCAAATAGGGTCCAGAATAAACAGACATTCCTGGCACTAAAATAACATTTCTTCTGTTCATTAGTCACATCCCCAGGCCCCTCTTACATTTCTTTTGCTTTCCACTTTGAATTTTTATTCTCACAAAAAAAAAAAAGAAGATTTACTGTTATGCAGACTACTGCATTAGTGTAGAAATGGTATAAATAATATCGGCGCACTTGTGAAAGAATATTAGACTCACCAGTTGACGTGTATTGGACGCTTAGCATGATTTGTTTACTTTTGAACTTCGATAAAAATCAAACATTTCTGCTACTTTGAGCTCAATTGCAAGGTACTTTTCATTGTAAAACCAGTCAAAATCATCTCAATTTCTGTAATGTCTTCCATTCTATACAATGAGACCAGGAAAACTAGAATACAACAATAAATACCAAAGAAAATATAGTGCAAAGTTGCTGTTTTAATCCAAAAACACAGTCAAAGTTTTTTTTTCTCATTACGCACTGTGCTGCAGGATTTTTTTTATACTGCGCACACTGACCACACAGACTCATTCTTTCATATGTAGGCCTACCAGCTTTCTCTCACTAGATTTGAAGGTGCTTGAATTTGTGTACTAGTACGTCATGGACACTGGTACGTAAGCCGTACCAGTACGGCCGAAACCCTGAACGGGTTAATGAGCTCAGCCTCCTGTACTGGAATAAAACAAATCGGAAATAGTGTCTTGCTGAAGTTGCATCATATCAACTTAGCAAGACTTCAAAATGAGATGGTGAATGGAGGAAATAAGGAGCATCAACTACCCACAGCTAAGTACACCTTGTTATGTTGAGTTAGCTGGCCAGTTTAATTAATTTCTATGTAATATGATAAGTATTATGGGTGATCCAGCTGCATCAAGTGACCACCAGAGAAAATCTGATAAGTGGTGGTATTATATACAAGTATTTTTCCTTGATGGATATAAATGTACATGTGTCTAACCCCTCCCCCCTTTTCTTCAGTCTAATATAATCCATACAGTCCACAACTAATTAGTAGTGCCGTACTTGTGGGTGCTATCCACGTCTAAGTTATAATACTGGCCAAGGATAGATGTGCCTAGTGTGTGTGGCATCAGAGGGAGTGACTCAACGCGGCCAGGAGTGACAAGTTTTCCCACACGTTTCTGCAGGGTAACTACTGTGAATAGTATATGACTTACCTCCCAAGGAGATTATTTGTATGAATGTAATGATGAGGTTCATACAGGTAACCCCTTATAAATTTTCCACATATGGTATGTTTAACCCTTTCAGGGTCCGTCCCGTAGATCTACGGCTTTACGTTCAGGGTCCAAACCGTAGATCTACGCCATGAGCTCAGCTCACTCTGATAAACTGTGAGTGGTACATTTGGGCCTAGATATGAGAGAATACATCTATGTGGTATGTGTGCACCACATAAAACAGATCCTGCAGCACACTGTGTATAATGAGAGAAAAAAAATGAAATCATGATTTTTCGATTAAAACAGCAACTTTGCAGTGTTTTTTCGTATGTTTTTTATAGTTGTATTTGCGATTTCTTGGTCTCATTTGATAGAATGGAAGACATATTACAGAAATAGAGATGATTTTGATTGGTTTTAGCACTGGAAATGGCTTGAAACTGAGCTCAAAGTAGCAGAAATGTTAAATTTTTGCCGATATTCAAGAGTAAACAAACGACCTCACACATCTAATACACGCCAGCTGGTGGGCCTAATATACATTCACAAATATGGTGATGATATTTATACAATTATTACAGTATTGCATAACAGTAAATCTTCTATTTTTTGGTGTGAATAAAAATTCATTATGTGAATAAAAAATCAAAATGGAATTTATTTGTAAAGCCTCAAAACATAACTAATGAACAGAGGAAATGTTAGTTTAGTGCCAGGAATGCCTACATTGTTCATTCTGGACCCTATTTTGAAATTGGAATATTTTGAACTTTGTGTTAAATTGGCCAAATTAACAATTTCCGATCACTTTATTTTGTAGTTGAAACAGTTGACTTGGCGATTTCTTGTGCTCAATCAATAGAATAGAAGTAATACTAGTGAAATAGCTAAGAATTTGGTTGATTGGAATAATGTAATTGGCCTAAAATGGGAGTCAAAGTTGGCAAAATCGCCGATTCGTAAATATCGCTGACACATCAAAATTCGCGAGAGCATAGTTTCGTCAATTTTCCACCAAATTTCATACTTTTTGTTTTATTACCTTCACAAAAAGATTCTCTACGATTTCATAAGAAAAAATAAATTTTTTTTTTGAAAATTCTTGGACACTGGTGCGTGACTCCAGATTTGGGCCTTGGACCCTGAAAGGGTTAACTACATTCTGTTGATTCCAATGTTTGTGGTGTTGATCCTCAGTCTGTTGCTCATAGGCTAGCAAAGCATATGGACATAAAATTTCAAGTGATGACTGGCTTTGGCACTTCTATATTCATGACTTGAGTAATGTTAAGCCTTATGACGAGGCTGGGAGCACACCCACAATGTCGAGCTCCAGACTAGGGGTGGAGACACATGAAAAAAGCAGAAAATCTACCACCTTGGTTTTAACTGAATTTTACTCTTTCATGAAGCTTTAACTAGGTAGCATTCCAGCAAGCTCTGCTACAATGGAGATCATCTACTTTTGGGCAAATTCATAATAAATTAAAAAGTTAACATTTTGTTCGGATTTTTAACCCTGGAGGGTTAGCCACCCAGGATAACCCAAGAAAGCCAGTGCGTCATCAAGGGCTGAGTTATTTCCACTGAGATCCTTAAATCTTGTCCCCCAGGATGCGACCCACACCAGTCAACTAACACTCAGGTACCTACTTGCTAGGTGAATGGGACAGCAAGTGTAAGGAAACACACCCAATGTTTCCACCCTTGCCGGGGAATGAACCAAGACACTGAGGCGAGTGTTACCTACCAGACCATGGGACACCACGATTAGATAATGACTGAAAACCTTGCGAGACGTAACACGATGCTTAACCCTTCCCGTCTCTTACATAAATCTACATTACACATGTCAGTGTCACATAGATCTATATTTTGGAGCAGTAAATTTTGACCTAGACATGAATGGGTCTGTGGTGAGTGTGCAAGTTTTGGAAAAAAAAAAAAAATGCCCCACATGATGCATGATGGAGAAAAGCTAACCTCCAACCTTGCATCTGCTTTAAATAGTAAAAAGTTTTTAAGATGGTTTTATGGCTTCATTTATTGTTTCTGGGCATACCAAATAGAATGAAAGACATACTACAGAAATAGGAATGATTCTGTTCAGTTTCAAAACCAGAAGTAGCTTGAAATCAGGCTCAAAGTAGTGAAAATCTTAAATTTTTGAAGATTCTCCTGAGGTAGGGAGGGCATCCCCCCCTCCCCATGATCTGCTTTACAGGTTTTTACTTAGTCTGATCCAAAATGACTAATATTTCTTTCTAGTGATGCAACAATGCTCAGTGGGATCTGACAAAACACACTGGCCTATGTAACCCCCCACCCTTTTTTTTTTGTTTTTGCACTACCCCTCACATAGCGAGCTGCAGGTGCACTCAGGTGTCACAGCAAAATTTGTCAGACCCCAATGGAAATAAGTCACTGTCTGACTTTTTTTGGGTTATCCTAGGTAATTTACATGTGTGAAATGTAATTGTAATGACCTTAATTTGTGTAACTGTACCTACGTGTACCTAAATGAACATACTTGCTTCGGGAAGCAGGTCTCCATACAGTGTAAGCTGCCATTTACCGTTATTAGATTCAGGGAGAAAGGAGAAAAGTAATTCCGAAAGAAAAAAGTAGTTTCCTTTGCAAATAAAAAATAGAACTAAAAATTTCAAATTAGGTCAGATGGACTCCCCTGTAGGTGTCCTGGGTGAAGAAGACACTACCCTACCTGAGTTTAGTAACCAGCTTTCCATCATATCCGTGAAATAATCTCAAGTGGAAAAATGTAGCTGATGAATGGTGCCCATGGCCTGGTGGCTGAAGCCCTCACTTCACATGGCGAGGGTCTGGGTTCAATTCCCAGCAAGGGTAGAAACATTGGGTGTGTTTCTTTACACCAGTTGTCTGTGTTCACCCATCAGTAAAATGGGTACTGGGAGTTAGTCAACCAATGTGGGTCACATCCTGGGACAAAACTGGCCTAATTTGCCCGAAATGCTCTGCATAACAAGCAACTTTCTATATAGTAGTAGTATGTCATTGATGTCAGCTAGGCCTGTATACCTTGTACATGTACTTGTAGTAAATAAAGATATTATTATTTAATAATAATCATAAATAATAAATCTATTTCTACACGTACATGTACAAGGTATACAGGCCTAGCTGACAACGACATACCACTACAGTGGAATATCAGTTGTCAAATGCCTTACTTGCCGAACAAATCAGTTTTTGAATGAGGAATTCAAGAAAAAATGTCCTGTTTTTGTACATACTCTTGGTTGTCGACAGGCAACACTAACAGGACAAAGTAGCTCGCCAGATAATGAGTCAACAGCATGGATGAGTCTGTATAGCCACTAACTTGCATGCTGTAAACATCCCTCCAGTTTTGTTGTGCATCTTGTTAACTTTTTTTATTTTGGGGCTTTGATACAATTTTTTTTATCGAGATAAGCCATCACAAGTCCAAAGAAGGATAACGAGAAGAAATCTAAAAGAAAAGTTGTAAAAAGTACTGCTGTGTTTAAAAGAGAAGTTATAGTGGACCCTTGACCAACGATATTAATCCGTTCCTGAGAGCTCATCGTTAATCGAAATTATCGTTAGTCGAGTTAACTTTCCCCATAAGAAATAATGGAAATCAAATTAATCTGTGCAAGACACCCAAAAGTACTGAAAAAAAAAAAAATTTACAACATGAAATATTGATTTTAATACACACAAACTGAAGAAGACATGTACAATTACATAACACTTAACTTTATTGAAGATCTGGTGATGATTGATGGGATGGGAGGGGAGTGTGTGGATGGTGTTAGTGTTTAGAAGGGGAATCCCCTTCCATTAGGACTTGAGGTGTCAAGTCCTTTTCCAGGGTTACTTCCCTTCTTTTAATGCCACTAGGACCAGCTTGAGAGTCACAGGACCTCTGTCACACAACATATCTGTCCATAGAGGCCTGTACCTCCCGTTCCTTTATGACATTCCTAAAGTGTTTCACAACATTGTCAGTGTCACAATTAAACACTTGTTCAGATTTCAATTCTTCACTGTCTATGTACTCCTTGAATTCCTGCACATATTTTTTCAGCTGCTTTTTGGTCCGAACTGGCAGCCTCACCATGCCTTATCACACTATGTATGCCACTACGATTCTTAAATCTCTCAAACCAACCTTTGCTGGCCTTAAATTCACTCATCACCACTAGTTGCAGGCATTTTTCTAATTAAATCGTCATGCAACTTCCTAGCCTTTTCACATATGATCGCTTGAGAGATGCTATCTCCTGCTATCTGTTTTTTGTTTATCCACACCAATAACAGTCTCTCAACATCTTCTATCACTTGCGATCTCAGTTTTGAAAACATAGTTGCACCTTTGGCAAGAACAGTTTCCTTGATTGCCGTTTTCTTGGCCACAATAGTAGCGATGGTTGACTGGGGTTTTGTGTACAACCTGGCCAGCTCGGAGACACACACTCCACTTTCATACTTAGCAATGATCTCTTTTTTCATATCCCTAGTAATTCTCACCCTTTTTGCTGTAGGGTTAGCACTAGAAGCTTTCTTGGGGCCCATGGTGACTTATTTTGCAGGTGCAATCACTAAAAACGCTGTGATAATATGAAATGTTCCGATTGTATGTTTGGATGGGACCATGGTGGCTGGCTGGCTTGTAAACACTGGCCACAAGTGGACGCATCTCGAACGGAACAAATCGTGTTGGTAGAGTTTTTTAGCGCTAGTCGAGGCAAAATTTTTGCGTTAAAATGTATCACTAGTCGGATTTAACGTTAGACGATGCCATCATTGGTTGAGGGTCAACCAACGATGCCATCGTTGGTTGAGGGTCAACTGTATTCGAAAGTATGAAGACAGGCTCCACATGGTTGATATAACAAAACTTTCTGGTAAATCAGCATCTACATCAGCAAGATATAGGGTCAAGGGAAAAAAAAAATTAAAGCTGACATTGCGAAAGGTGCAAAAGTGATATCAAGGGAAAGGTCACAAATGATTGAGGAGGTTGAAAAAAAACTTGATTTGAATAAACAAAATACAGTTTCATGTTGATAGTGTTTCGGATGCCATTATTTGTAAAAAAGCAAGGCAGTTGCATGATGACCTCCTGGGATAAAAAAAATGGAACAAGTGCTGAAATACAATCCTTCAAGGCTAGTAGGGGTTGGTTTGCTAATTTTAATAAAAGAAGTGGTATTCATATGTGGCTAAGCATGGGGGGATTCTGCCAGTGATGAGAAAGTGACTTAAAAAGTATGTCACTGAATTCCAAGCATATGCAGAGGCTAGGGAATATATCCCTCAAGTGTTTAACCCTTTCAATGCCCATGCCGTAGTTCTATGGCTTTGAGTTGAGGGTCCAAACTGTAGATCTACGCCATGAGCTCAGCTCACTCTGATAAGCTGAGAGTGGTAAATTTGGGCCTAGATATGAGAGAATACATCTGTGTGGTATGTGTGCACCACATGAAACAAATCCCACAGCACACACTGCATAATGAGATAAAAAAAAAAAAAAAGACCTTAATTTTCGATTAACCCTTTGAGGGTCGACAGGCCCTCTCCGAAACTCGTTCTCAGGGTCGGCCAAATTTAAAAAAAAAAATTATTTTCTCTTATGAAAAGATAGAGAATCTTTTCCCGATCATAAAGACACCAAAAGTTTGAAATTTGATAGAAAACTTACGGAATTATGCTCTCGCAAAGTTAGCGGTCTCGGCGATGTTTACACATCGGCGATTTTGCCCACTTTGAGCCCCATTTTCGGCCAATTTCACTGTACTAGTCGACAAAAAACATGAATATTTCGCTAGAACTCCATTTTTTCTATCGAATGGGTGCAAGAAACCACTCATTTATGAAATTCAACTATCCAGTACAGTGGTCAGAATTTAGTAATTTTGCCAATTTCACACAAATTTCAAAAGATGCCAATTTCCGAATAGGGTCCAGAATAAACAAGAAAGACATTCCTGGCACTAAAATGACATTTCCTCTAGTCATTAGTCACGTCTCAAGGCCCCTCTTATATTCTTTTGCTTTCCACTTTGAATTTTTATTTTAACAAAAAATATAAGATTTACTGTTATGCAGACTACTGCATTAGTGTAAAAAATGGTATAAATATTATTGGTGCACTTGTGAAAGAATATTAGACTCACCAGTTGACGTGTATTGCACGCTTGGCACGATTTGTTTACTTTTGAAGTTTGGTAAAAATCGAACATTTCTGCTACTTTGAGCTCAATTTCAAGGCACCTTTCTTTGTAAAACCAGTCAAAATCATCTCAATTTCTGTAATATGTCTTCCATTCTATAAAATGAGACCAAGAAAACTAGAATACAACAATAAATACCATACGAAAATACACTGCAAAGTCGCTGATTTATTAAAAAAAAATGGTCAAAGTTTTTTTTTTTCTCATTATGCACTGTGTGCTGCAGGATTTTTTTTAGACTGTGCACACTGACCACATAGACCCATTCTTTCATATGAAGGCCTACCAGCTTTCTCCCACTAGATTTGAGGCCGCTAGAATTTATGAGTACTAGTACGTCAAAAACCCCTACGCGTAAGACGTACTAGTACGACGAAAACCCTCAAAGGGTTAAAACAGCGACTTTGCAGTGTTTTTTCGTATGTTTTTTATAGTTGTATTTGCGATTTCTTGGTCTTATTTGATAGAATGGGAGATATACATGTACAGTGGACCCCCGCATAACGATGGCATCGCATAGCGATTTTTCCGCATAACGATTACTTTTATCGCAAAATTTTTGCCCCGCATACCGATTAAAAACCCGCATACCGATTTTCGTCCGAGACGCGTCCAATGTGCCCTCACATGTGCCGGCCGTCCCATTGTTTACCAGCCAGCCTCCGCGGTAACATCCAAGCATACACTCGGAATATTTCGTATTATTACAGTGTTTTCGGTGGTGTTTCTGGAAAATAAGTGACCATGGGCCCCAAGAAAGCTTCTAGTGCCAACCCTGTGGTAAAAAGGGTGAGAATTAGTATGGAAATTAAGAAAGATTTTGAAGGGTTTGGGGCTAACCCTGAGAAGCCTATGCCAGTTGTGGAATCCATTGTGCCTACTTCAAAGATTAAGGAAATGTGTGCAGAGTGGTTTGAACTGCAAACCTTTATAGATGAAAATCACCCTGACACAGCTGTTGCAAGCCGTGCTTGTGACTATTTCAATGACAATGTTATGGCCCATTTTAGGAAAGTCTTGAAGAAACGGGAGGTACAGAGCTCTATGGACAGATTTGTTGTGCGACAGAGGTCCAGTGACTCTGAAGCTGGTCCTAGTGGCATTAAAAGAAGAAGGGAAGTAACCCCAGAAAAGGACTTGCTACCTCAAGTCCTAATGGAAGGGGATTCCCCTTCTAAACAGTAAGAAGATAATGCTCTCCCCTCCTCCCATCCCATCAATCATCACCAGATCTTCAATAAAAGTAAGTGTCATGTAATTGTGCATGCCTTTTTCAGTTTGTGTGTATTAAAATTAACATTTCATGTGGTAAAAAAAAATTTTTTTCATACTTTTGGGCGTCTTGCACGGATTAATTTTATTTCCATTATTTCTTATGGGGAAAATTAATTCGCATAACGATTATTTCGCATAACGATGAGCCCTCTTGCACGGATTAAAATCGTTAACCGGGGGTCCACTGTATTACAGAAATAGAGATGATTTTGATTGGTTTTACTGGAAATGGCTTGAAACCGAGCTCAAAGTAGCAGAAATGTTAAATTTTTGCTGATGTTCAAGAGTAAACAAATGACCTTACACGTCTAATACATGCCAACTGGTGGGTCTAATATACGTTCACAAATGTGATATTATTTATACAATTTTTACAATATTGCATAACAGTAAATCTTCTATTTTTTAGTTTGAATAAAAATTCATTATGTGAATAAAAAATCAAAATGGAATTCATTTGTAAAGCCTAAAAATGTAACTAATGAACAGAGGAAATGTTAGTTTAGTGCCAGGAATGCCTGCATTGTTTATTCTGGACCCTATTTTAAAACTGGAATATTTTGAACTTTGCATTAACCTTTTGACTGCTTTGGTCGTAGTATATATACATCTTACGAGCCACCGTTTTTTACATATATATACTCAAATTCCAGTGGCTTCAAATCAAGCAGGAGAAAGCTGGTAGGCCCACATTTGAGAGAATGGGTCTGTGTGGTCAGTGTGCACCACATAAAAAAAATCCTGCAGCACGTAGTGCACGAGAAAAAAAACTGACCATTGTTTTTAATTAAAATGACGACTTTGTGGTCTATTTTCGTATAGTATTTATGGATGTATTCTCGTTTTCTTGGTTTCATTTGATAGAATGGAAAATATATTATAGAAATAGAGGTGATTTTGATTGGTTTTACTATGAAAAGAACCTTGAAATGAAGCTCAAAGTAGGGGAAATGTTTGATTTTTGCCGATGTTCAAAAGTAAACAAATGGTTTTTTGTCCAATAAATGTCCAAGTAGCCATTCTAATATGCAGCCATGAATGGGTTGACATTTATACAATTATTACAATATTGCAGTAGTCTGCATAACCATGAATCTTCTATTTTTTTGTTTGAATAAAAATTCAAAATAAAAAGCAAAAGTAATATCAGAGGGGCCTGGAGACATGACTGATGAACAAAGAAAATGTTATTTTAGAGCCAGGAATGTCTGCATTGTTCATTCTGGACCCTATTTTGAAATTGTCATACATATGTATTTTTTAATTTTCGTGAAATTGGCCAAATTGCAAATTTCTGACCACGTTATTGGATAGTTGAAATTGGTAACTGGGCAGTTTCTTGTACTCATTCGATAGAAAAAATGGAGTTCTAAAAATATAGCTATGAGTTTGGTCGACTGGAACAATAGAATTAGCCAAAAATAGGGCTCAAAGTGGGCGAAATCGCCTATTCGTAAATATTGCCGAGGTCGCTAACTTCGCGAGAGCGTAATTCCATCATTTTCCATCAACTTTCTTTCTTTTGGTGTCATTACAATCGGGAAAAGATTCTGTATCATTTCATAAAAAAAAATTTGAGGGGGATGGGGGGGGGGAATTTTGCGACACCAGGAGACCTCAGGATTTGGGGTTGCGACAGTCAAGGGGTTAAATTGGGCAAACTGCCAATTTCCGATCACTATTTTGTAGTTGCAACAGTTGACTTGGCGATCTCGTGTTCTCATTCGATAGAATAAAAGTAATACAGTGGACCCCCGCATAGCGACCTTAATCCGTGCAAGAGGGCTGGCTGTTATGCGAAATGTTCGGTATGCGAATGAATTTTCCCCATAAGAAATAATGGAAATCAAATTAATCCGTGCAAGACACCCAAAAGTATGAAAAAAAAATTTTTACCACATGAAATATACATTTTCCTACACACAAAGAGAAGGATACATGCACAATAATAGAGTAGTACATGCTCAATATATATTGTGCATGTACTACTCTACTAAATGAAGAATAAATGACACTTACCTTTATTGAAGATGCAGCAATGACTGATGAGACACTGTGTCCTGGGAGTGCCTTTTCCTCCTGAGTACTGTAGGTCCTGTTTGGTATTTTCTTCCAGAACAGGCCTTATCACACTGTGTATGCCACTACGATTCTTAAATCTCTCAAACCAACCTTTGCTGGCTCTAAATTCACCAATATGAGCACTAGTTCCAGGCATTTTCCCTGTTCACCTGGGTGTTAGTCAACTGGTGTGGGTTGCATCCTGGGAGACAAGATTAAGGACTCCAATGGAAATAAGTTAGACAGTCTTCGATGACACTGACTTTCTTGGGTTATCCTGGGTAGCTAACCCTCTGGGGTTAATTGTTTCTTGGTATTCTCAATAAGCCACACCAACAACGGTGGTACAGCAGCAGCAGCAGCTGACGGTGGTACAGCAGCAACAGACGATGCTACAGCAGCAACAGACGATGCTACAGCAGCAGCAGACGATGCTACAGCAGCAGCAGACGATGCTACAGCAGCAGCAGACGATGCTACAGCAGCAGCAGACGATGCTACAGCAGCAACTGACGATGCTACAGCAGCAGCAGCAGCAGACGATGCTACAGCAGCAGCAGCAGCTGACGGTGGTACAGCAGCAACAGACGATGCTACAACAGCAGCAGACGATGCTACAGCAGCAGCAGACGATGCTACAGCAGCAGCAGACGATGCTACAGCAGCAGCAGACGATGCTACAGCAGCAGCAGACGATGCTACAGCAGCAGCAGACGATGCTACAGCAGCAGCAGACGGTACTACAGCAGCAGCAGCAGCTGACGGTGGTACAGCAGCAGCAGCTGACAGTGCAGCAGCAGCTGACGGTGGTACAGCAGCAGCAGCAGCTGTACCACCAATAGTAGCAATGGTTGATTGGGGTTTATTATACAACCTGGCCAGCTCGGAGACACGCACTCCACTTTCATACTTATCAATGATCTTTTTCTTCATCTCCATAGTAATTCTCACCCTTACTGCTGTAGGGTTGGCACTAGAAGCTTTCTTGGGGCCCATGGTCACTTATTTTCCAGAAAAAATCACCAAAAACACTGTAATAATACGAAATGTTCCGATTGTATGCTTGGATGTTACCGCGGAGGCTGGCTGGTAAACAATGCCACCGGCGGAACATGTGAGCGTGGCTCAGGCCGCACATTGGACGCGTCTCGGACGAAGGCCGCTGAGCGGGTTTTTGGGCGCTATGCGGGGCAAAATTTTAGCGATCAAAGCGTCCGCTATGCGGATTGTCCGTTATGCAAGGCGTCCGTTATGCCGGGGTCCACTGTATTAGTGAAATAGCTAAGAATTTGGTCAACTGGAATAATGTAATTGGCCTAAAATGGGAGAAAGCCAGCAAAATCGCCGATGCATAAATATCACCGACACATCAAAATTCATGAGCATAATTTCATCAATTTTCCATCAAATTTCGTACTTTTTGTTTTATTACTTTCAGAAAAAGATTCTCTACCATTTCATTAGAAAAAATAATTTTTTTTTTTTTTTTTTTTTTGAAAATTGTTGGACCCTGGTGCACACTTGGAAATTTGGCCTCTGGACCCTGAAAGGGTTAATTGTGACGAGACAGGCCTCTTCTGGAAGAAAATGCCAAAGAGGACCTACATAACTAAAGAGGAAAAGTCAATGCAAGGACACAAGCCAATGAAAGACAGGCTCACTCTGTTATTGTGTGGTAATGCAAGTGGGGACTTGAAATTGAAGCCCTTACTTGATTGTCATTCCAAAAATCAATGAGTTTTTAAGAACAACAATACGTATTATGAAAAGCAAATTGGCTGTAATGTGGAGGGCCAACATGAAAGTTTGGGTAACAAGACAATTTTTTATTGAGTGGGTTCATGAGGTCTTTGCTCCCACTGTCAAAAAGTACCTCATTAAAATACAACTGCCACTCAGGGCCCTTTTACTTTTGAATACAGCTCCTGCTCACCCTCCATGCTTGGAAACCGAGTTGTCATTTGGGGTCTGGACTAGATTAATTCTATTTACATTATTCTTTATGGGAAAACTGCATTGGGTGTCGTCCATATTGGTTGTCAAATCAACACCTGGAACAAATTCAATTTGACAACTGAGATTCCACAGTATGTATATATATATACAAAGCCCCTCTTGTTATGCAGGGCATTTTGGGCAAATAAGGTCAATTTTGTCCCAGGACGAGACTCGCACCAGTCGGCAAACACCCAGGTACGCATTTTACTGATGGGTGAACACTGGACAGCAGGTATCTCAAGGAAATACATCCTAATGTTTCCAACAGTACCGGGAATCGACCCATGGGCCTCAGCATGCGAGCTGAGTGGCACTATCAAGCTAACGCTACTTACACCAAAGTCATACGGTATATGCATGTACATGTGTATGTATACACATCCATCTGAGCTTTCTTCTATTTTCTTAATAGTTCTGGCTATAATAATTCCTTTCATATCACTGGTGAAGTGGAAAGGATTCCCTCCTCTATAAGCCGTGTGTGTCTTTAATTAACCCTTTGACTGTCGCAGGCCCCTTTCTGAAACTGTCATTGTATGTCGATAAATTTTTGGAAAAAAAAATTATTTTTTTCCTATGAAATGATAGAGAATCTTTTCCCGATGGTAATGACACCAAAAGTATGAAATTTGGTCGAAAACTCGCGGAATTACGCATCAGCGATTTCACCGACCTTGAGCCCTGTTTTTGGCCAATTCCGCTGTTCCAGTTGACCAAACTCATAGCTATTTCTTTAGAACTCCATTTTTTCTATCCGTTGAGTACAAGAAACCGCCCATTTACCGATTTGAACTACCCAATAAAGTGGTCAGAAATTGGCAATTTGGCCAATTTCACGCAAATTAAAAAAGATGCGAATTCCAAAATAGGGTCCAGAATAAACAATGTAGACATTCTTGGCACTAAAATAACATATCCTCTGTTCATTAGTCACGTCTCTAGGCCCCTCTTATATTACTATTGCTTTCTATTTTGATTTTTTATTCATACAAAAAAAATACAAAATTTACTGTTATGCAGACTACTGCATTATTGTAAAAATGGTATAAATAATATCAATGCACTAGTGAAAGAATATTAGACTCCCCAGTTGACGTGTATTGGACATGTGGTGTAATTTGCTTACTCCTGAACATTGGTAAAAAATCTAACATTTCTGCTACTTTGAGCTCAATTTCAAGGTCGTTTTCATCGTGAAAGTAATCAAAATCATCTCTATTTCTGTAATATGTTTAACATTTTATCACGCGAGACCATGAAAACGAGAATACAACAATAAATACTATACGAAAATACACCTCAAAGTCAGCGTTTTAATCCAAAAAAACGGTCAGTTTTTTTTCTCATTACACACTGCGTGCTGCAGGATTTTTTTTATGTGGTGCACACTGACCACACAAACCCATTCTCTCACATGTGGGCCTACCAGCTTTCTCCTGCTTGATTTGAAGCCGCTAGAATTCATGCGTATAAATACGTCAGGATCAGTGGTGCGTAAGACATACTATACATACGACCAAAATAGTCAAAGGGTTAACCCTTAAACTGTCCAAACGTAGATTTACGTTTTTTCAACACTTGAATGTAAAAAAAACACATTTTTTTTTTTTACATTGGAAAGCGTGTAAAAATTTTGATCTACGTTTATTTTCTTGTTATATTTGAAAATACGTAAAAAAACGTAATCTACTTTTGGAGCACTACGCATGTGAAAGTAGATCTATGTTTGGACAGTTTAAGGGTTAAGGTGACAAATGCTGCGAGCCTAGGTACAAGGCACTAGTAATCTCTACTGTATTAATTGAATTTATTAAGAAAATTTTAAATTTGGATATTTGAATGTGCATAGATCTATGTAGTACAGAAGAGATGATTGTGAATGTTATGAATGAAAAATTGGATATCCTAATTGTATGAGTAACAAAGCTGAAGGGGGTAGATTTTCAGTGAGAGAAATAAATGGAATTAGGTCAGGTGTATCTAAGAATGTTAGAGCCACAGAAGTGGTAATGTTGAATAATCAGAAGAAAGAGAATATAAAAGAATAAATTTAAGGATTATGTGGATCTGAGCAAGTGTTTTGGGAGTTTTGAACCAAGTGAGAAGTAATTGTGGTGGGTAATCTAAATGGTAAGGAGGAGAAACTATTGTGGAGGGCATAGAAGTTAAGGTTGGGGTGTCAGGAGTAAATCATAATGGGGGGGGGGGGGGGGGTCTTTTAGTTGAGCTTTGTATAGAAAGAGGTTTGGTAATAAGTAATACACATATTTTAAGAAAATAAAAAAAAAATGGATAAATAAGCACATGATATATGGAGGAGTGTTAATGTTGCAGCTTTATAACTGTAGTGTAAGCTCACCTCTGGCAAGACAGTGATGGAATGAATGATGGTGAAAGTTTTTCTTTTTCGGGTCACCCTACCCTGGTGGGTAACGGCGTTGTGTTAATAAAAATAAAAAATATATTATACAGGGAGCAATGACAGCAGTTTGTTAAACCATGTATTAGTAGATAAAAGGGTGATGGATAGACTTCTGGACACGCATGGTTTAGAGGCAACAAATATCAAATTATTATTTAGTTGTAGCTACAGTGAGAGTATGAGGTAGATGGAGGCACAAGAATGTCAACAGTAAGAGAAATGAAAGTTTATTAATTAGTGGGAGTGAGTTTGGTCAAGATTAAGCAGCTGTCGAGAAAAAGATGGGCCAGCGAGAGTACAGGCACAAAGAGGAAGGTGAAGAGTTACGAGGTAGATTTAAGAGGGGAAGGTGCCTATGGATTGGCAGAGCAAGCATAGTTTTCTGTTTAAAAGAATGGGGGATAAAGTGTAATTATAGGGATATAAGCCTGTTGCGTATTCCTAGAGTATACCTGGATAGGGTTTTGGGGGTCAACACCCCCACGGCTTGGTCTGTGACCAGGCCTTGTGGTGGACCAGAGCTTGAACAACCAGGCTGTTACTGTTAACCGCACATAAACCGATGTACAAACCACAGCCCGGTTGGTCAGGTACTGACTTCAGGTGCCTGTCCAGCACCTTTTTGGAGACAACCAGGGGTCTATTGTTAATCCCCTTTATGTATGCTGGGAGGTAGTTGAACAGTCGTGGGCCCAGCACTTTTTGTGCCGACTTTCAGCACACTCAAGGCTCCCCTGCTTTTAACAGGTAAATAGTGAATATTCAGAAAAAGGTAAGGGAATTTTTGTTGCATTTATGGATTTAGAAAAGGCACAAGATATGGTAGATATGGGAGCAATGTGGCAGATATTGCAAGTGTACTTATAGAAGTTTCTAGGATATGAAGGCTAAAATTATTTTCCAGTAAAATTAGGCATTAAAAAATAAAAAGGCTGTGACTGGAATAATACACAAATAACCTGCACATGAGAGATAAACTTGTGACAATATTTCAGTCTGACTTGGACCATTAACTAGTCACAATAGTTAATGGCCACACTGATTAAAGGTCCAATTCGGACCAAAGAAAGTCTTAAGTTTCAGTCTCCCATGTGCAGGGTACGTGTGTAAAGGTGAATCTTAGACATGAATGTGTGATGTCACCATGGTTGTTTAACATTTACAGATGGGGTTGTAACATTGGTGGACGAGTCTGGGAGGGTAAGTAAAAGGAAATTAAAAGAATAGGAAAAAGAAAGGTAATGAATAACAAAAAATAAGTAATGAAAGATTGGATATCAGACTGGAAGGAGAAAATATAGAGGAAGTACATCTGTTCAGATATGTCAGCAGATAGATCAACAAAAGATGTGGTGAAATGACTCAGAGGGTGTATAAATGTGTAGGAAGGAAAGAGGGGTAGGGGTTGTCCTAGGAAAGGTTGGAGGAAGGCTGTAAAGGAGGGTTTGAATATGAAGGGCTTAGACACCCAATGGGCATGTGGTGTATTAGAAAGGGAAATGTGAGCGGAGGCAAGTGGGTATTTAAACTATGTGCTGTTATGAAGGAATTCTGGGTAATGGTTAGACAAGAGTCCTGGAAGTGGGAACTGCAGTGCATGCACTCCAATGGGGGTTGGGATACTGCAGTAAGTAGGGGGCATCTGAGCTGTAGTATCAGCGGCGCTGTGAAAAGACAGTAAAGGGAAAATTAGCGATAAAAGTTTTGCTTCCTTTTCGGGTTCGCCCTACATCAGTGGGAGATGGCCAGTCATATGGGGAGCACTGAACCCATAGGATCATACAGTACCTGGGTGATTGAATGACATTCAGATTCCATTCAAGGTAAGTCCAATTTTCTTAGATTGAGCCCGTTACCAGCATTAAGGTACATTTTTTCCCCTTAAGGGGTGGTAAGTATGATAGCCATTAAAGTTTTTGTCGCCCATGTTCCATAAACGAGTGCCAATGGATTATCTGGAGTTTATCTGGAGAGAGTTCCGGGGGTCAACGCCCCCGCGGCCCGGTCTTTGACCAGGCCTCCTTAGGTCAGTGTCCCAGGATGCACCCCACCAGTCGACTAACCCCCAGGTACCCATTTTACTGATGGGGAACATAGACAAACAGGGGAAAGAAACACTTCCAATGTTTCTACTCTGGCGGGGAATCGAACCCAGGCCCTCACCGTGTGAAGCGAGAGCGTTAACCACCAGGCCACCAGAGCCTGGTTTATTGTAAAAGCCTTAAAAAAAATTACCTATATTCTATTGGATATTTCATCCCCATATTTTTTTCCGAAATGTCAGTGACTTATTTCCAGTGGGGTTCTTTTTATTTCCAATGAGGTGAATATGATCATCTCATCAAGTCAGACTCATACACCTCACATTCCCCCTTATAATTAATCATGATAATATAAACACATAAGCAGTTTAATGTGATACTTTTTGACAACGTTTCACCCACACACTGGACTTATCTTCAAACCATTCATCACATCTTCATAAAGCTTACTGTGCGGGCGAAAAAGTCAATAAACTATCACATTATACTGGTTGTGTGTTTATATTTCCACTGTGTCAGTATTTATACCATTTATTTCCTATTTTAATCATAAGCGATAAAACCCAAAAAGGGTTCATACAGCTACCTTATTTAAATATAATCAAAACGAAGCGCAAAAAACCCAGAAGGGCCATAACAGCCTTTATTTAAATAGTGGAAATTATAGGCTAATTTCAAACATTTAATAAACACGCTACCCTTTGAAAAAAGTAAAAAACTCATGGTTTAAGAGATTTCCCGACAGTTTCCGGACACGTAACAGATCGATGCCTCCTCCTCCTCATTTTTTTCCTCAGAGAAATACCAGATGGTGTTAAAAAAATTATTTTCCTGCATTCAGATACACAAGAGATGTATCAAGCACAAAAAAACATAAGGTAGTACAAGTCACTCATTACTGTAGTGTGCACATAAGTAATGCTTTGTGGCGAGGGTCGCCATTATGCACACACCAGCCACCACCTTTCTTCTCAAAAAAATTACATTCACCAACCATTAAAACACATACACACTTCCAACAAAAAACAAAATTGTGTGGTAAACCTCGTGCATGGCCCTGCCAGGTGACCAACGGTAACAAAGGCAATAGACTCATCATTTGCGGAGATATGGTGGAGTTTGTGAGCGTAGAGGAGAAAGGGGGAGTGATAGAAGATCCACACGGGGCTCACATCCCCCTCTACCAGGGCGGCACGGTGGCGGCGGCGGCGGTGGCAAACGGCGGCGGGCGGCGACGGTCGTGGTGGTGGTGGTGGTGGCAGTGACGGTGAGGCCAGACATGTGAGCTACCACCACCCGTTTGCCATTCATCACACACATTCCACCCATTTAAAATACCCCCCATCATACATTGCCACCCATCATACATTCCCACCCATCACACATTCCCACCCATCTTACAATACCACCCATATACATTCCCACCCATCTTACAATACCACCATCATACTTCCCGCCCATCTTACAATACCACCATCATACATTCCCACCCATCATACATTGCCACCCATCACACATCCTCACCCATCTTACAATACCACCCATCATACATTGCCACCCATCTTACAATACCACCCATCATACATTCCCACCCATCATACATTCCCACCCATCTTACAATACCACCCATCATACATTGCCACCATCTTACAATACCACCCCTCATACATTCCCACCATCTTACAATACCACCCATCATACATTGCCACACATCATACATTCCACCCATCTTACAATACCACCCATCATACATTCCCACTCATCTTACATACCACCCATCATTGTAGATGAATGGTTCACAGAACCGACACGTTGATAAATTAGACACATGTGCAACTCTTGGGTATCTTTATTAGGAAACGTTTCGCACACAGTGCTTCATCAGTCCCATACACGGAGAAGCTGAAGAATAGGGAAAATGGGGGGTAATCACCCTAAACCCTTTTGCGTCGAGGGTCAGTCCACAATCTTGAGTGATACGGCAAAGAGCGGAAGGAGGTATAAACCGTAGGTAGGAGAGTGGCCCGTAAGGTGGGGTTCACATTTCCATTGGAAATGTAAAGGTGGAAGATCTTAATCTTGGAATCTTCGCTTGCCTAACCCTGGGCACGACCTACTTCACATTGGGCAAAGTGAACCCTAGATGCTGCGCCCTTACTACGGTTTAATAAGCCCTTCTCGTCATATGCCGTATTACACTAAGAATGGGACCACAGACGCAAGGTTGAGGGACTGATTCAATATTCTATCTTTCAAGCTTAGGTTTGGATGATGAACCACTGTGTCGAAAGTTTCCTTAATAAAGATACAAGATTAATGTGTAATCTATCACCCACATAATTGACCCATAGTTTCTACCACCATCCACATTCCACCCATCACAATATCCACCCATCATACATTGCCACATTACAATACCCCCACATTGCCACCCATCTTACATACCACCCACTTACTTCCCATTTTACATACACCATTCATATTCCCACCCATCTACATACCACCCATCATTTATACTTCCATATACAACTATAAACCCAAATCACATTAATTTCATTTTTCCCATTAATGGGCGGGAATTTTAAAATTGGGAAATTTTCCCTTCTAACCCGGAAACCAAATTCCCAAAATTTCCCATTTTCCCCCAT
>NC_069469.1:8279521-8295510 GCF_026875155.1 Cherax quadricarinatus | reverse complement strand
ACACAGAATGTCAACAGTAAGAGAAATGAAAGTTTATTAATTAGTGGGAGTGAGTTTGGTCAAGATTAAGCAGCTGTCGAGAAAAAGATGGGCCAGCGAGAGTACAGGCACAAAGAGGAAGTGAAGAGTTTCAGGTAGATTTAAGAGGGGAAGGGGCCTATGGATTGGCGAGAAAGCATAGTTTTCTTTTTAAAAGTTTGGGGGAAAAAGTGTAATTATAGGGATATAAGCCTGTTGCGTTTTCCTAGAGTATACCTGGATAGGTTTTTGGGGGTCAACCCCCCCACGGCTTGGTCTGTGACCAGCCTTGTGGTGGACCAGAGCTTGAACAACCAGGCTGTTACTGTTAACCGCACATAAACCGATGTACAAACCACAGCCGGTTGGTCAGGTACTGACTTCAGGTGCCTGTCCAGCACCTTTTGGAGACAACCAGGGGTCTATTGTTAATCCCCTTTATGTATGCTGGGAGGTAGTTGAACAGTCGTGGGCCCAGCACTTTTTGTGCCGACTTTCAGCACACTCAAGGCTCCCTGTTTTTTAACAGGTAAAATAGTAAATATTCAGAAAAAGGTAAGGGAATTTTTGTTTGCATTTATGGATTTTGGGAAAAGGCACAAGATTGGTAGATATGGGGCAATGTGGCAGATATGCAAGTGACTTTTTAGAAGTTTCTAGGATATAAAAGGCTAAAATTATTTTCCAGTAAAATTAGGCATTAAAAAATAAAAAGGCTGTGACTGGAATAATACACAAATAACCTGCACATGAGAGATAAACTTGTGACAATTTTTCAGTCTGACTTGGACCATTAACTAGTCACAATAGTTAATGGCCACACTGATTAAAGGTCCAATTCGGACCAAAGAAAGTCTTAAGTTTCAGTCTCCCATGTGCAGGGTACGTGTGAAAAGGTGAATTTTAGACATGAATGTGTGATTGTCACCATGGTTGTTTAACATTTACAGATGGGGTTGTAACATTGGTGGACGAGTCTGGGGGGGGTTTAAATAAAAGGAAAATTTAAAAGAATAGGAAAAAAAAAGGTAATGAATAACAAAAATAAGTAATGAAAGATTGGATATCAGACTGGAAGGAGAAAATATAGAGGAAGTACATCTGTTCAGATATGTCAGCAGATAGATCAACAAAAGATGTGGTGAAATGACTCAGAGGGTGTATAAATGTGTAGGAAGGAAAGAGGGGTAGGGGTTGTCCTAGGAAAGGTTGGAGGAAGGCTGTAAAGGAGGGTTTGAATATGAAGGGCTTAGACATCCAATAGGCATGTGTGTATTAGAAAGGAGTGAGCGGAGGCAAGTGGGTATTTACAACTATGTGCTGTTATGAAGGAATTCTGGGTAACTGGTTAGACAAGAGTCCTGGAAGTGGGAACTGCAGTGCATGCACTCCAATGGAGGGTTGAGGATACTGCAGTAAGTAGGGGCATCTGAGCTGTAGTATCAGCGGCGCTGTGACAAGACAGTAATGAAATTAGCGATAAAAGTTTTGCTTCCTTTTCGGGTCGCCCTACATCAGTGGGAGATGGCCAGTCATATGGGGAGCACTGAACCCATAGGGATCATACAGTACCTGGGTGATTGAATGACATTCAGATTCCATTCAAGGTAAGTCCAAGTTCTTAGATTGAGCCCGTTACCAGCATTAAGGTACATTATTTCCCTTAAGGGGTGGTAAGTATGATAGCCATTAAAGTTTTGTCGCCCATGTTCCATAAACGAGTGCCAATGGATTATCTGGAGTTTATCTGGAGAGAGTTCCGGGGGTCAACGCCCCCGCGGCCCGGTCTTTGACCAGGCCTCCTTAGGTCAGTGTCCCAGGATGCGACCCACACCAGTCGACTAACACCCAGGTACCCATTTTACTGATGGGGAACATAGACAACAGGTGGAAAGAAACACTTCCAATGTTTCTACTCTGGCTGGGAATCGAACCCAGGCCCTCACCGTGTGAAGCGAGAGCGTTAACCACCAGGCCACCAGAGCCTGGATTATTGTAAAAGCCTTAAAAAAAAATACCTATATTCTATTGGATATTTCATCCCCATATTTTTTTCCAGAAATGTCAGTGACTTATTTCCAGTGGGGTTCTTGTATTTCCAATGAGGTGAATATGATCATCTCATCAAGTCAGACTCATACACCATCACATTCCACCTTATAATTAATCATGATAATATAAACACATAAGCAGTTTAATGTGATACTTTATTGACAACGTTTCACCCACACACTGGACTTCATCTTCAAACCATTCATCACATCTTCATAAAGCTTACTGTGCGGGCGAAACGTCAATAAACTATCACATTATACTGGTTGTGTGTTTATATTTCCACTGTGTCAGTATTTTATACCATTTATTTCCTATTATAATCATAAGCGATAAACCCACAAGGGTCATACAGCTACCTTATTTAAATATAATCAAAACGAAGCGCAAAACCTAGAAGGGCCATACAGCCTTTATTTAAATAGTGGAAATTATAGGCTAATACAAACATTTAATAAACACGCTACCCTTTGAAAAAAGTAAAAAACTCATGGTTTAAGAGATTTCCTGATCAGTTTCCGGACACGTAACAGATCGATGCCTCCTCCTCCTCATTTTTTTCCTCAGAGAAATACCAGACTGGTGTTAAAAAAATTATTTTCCTGCATTCAGATACACAAGAGATGTATCAAGCACAAAAAAACATAAGGTAGTACAAGTCACTCATTACTAGTAGTGTGCACATAAGTAATGCTTTGTGGCGAGGGTCGCCATTATGCACACACCAGCCACCACCTTACTTCTCAAATATTACATTCACCAACCATAAAACACATACACACTTCCAACAAACACAAAATTGTGTGGTAAACCTCGTGCATGGCTCCTGCCAGGTGACCAACGGTAACAAAGGCAATAGACTCACTCATTTGCGGAGATATGGTGGAGTTTGTGAGCGTAGAGGAGAAGGGTGAGTGATAGAAGATCCACACGGGGCTCACATCACCTCTACCAGGGCGGCACGGTGGCGGCGGCGGCGGTGGCAGCGGCGGCGGCGGCGGCGACGGTCGTGGTGGTGGTGGTGGTGGCAGTGACGGTGAGGCCAGACATGTGAGCTACACCACCCGTCTTGCCATTCATCACACACATTCCCACCCATCTTACAATACCACCCATCATACATTGCCACCCATCATACATTGCCACCCATCACACATTCCCACCCATCTTACAATACCACCCATCATACATTCCCACCCATCTTACAATACCACCCATCATACATTCCCGCCCATCTTACAATACCACCCATCATACATTCCACCCATCATACATTGCCACCCATCACACATCCTCACCCATCTTACAATACCACCCATCATACATTGCCACCCATCTTACAATACCACCCATCATACATTCCCACCCATCATACATTCCACCCATCTTACAATACCACCCATCATACATTGCCACCATCTTACAATACCACCCCTCATACATTCCCAACCCATCTTACAATACCACCATCATACATTGCCACACATCATACATTCCACCCATCTTACAATACCACCCATCATACATTCCCACTCATCTTACAATACCACCCATCATTGTAGTGAATGGTTCACAGAAAACCGACACGTTGATAAATTAGACACATGTGCAACTCTTGGGTATCTTTATTAAGGAAACGTTTCGCCACACAGTGGCTTCATCAGTCCATACACAGGAGAAGCTTGAAGAATAGGAGAAGAATGAGGTTCATCCAAACTTGGTCGACGTGTACAGTAATCAATCTTGGTGAATACCATAAGGGAAGAAGGACCTTATAAACCCCTGAGGTAGGAGAGGTGCTGCATCCTAGGTGGAGTCACTTTTCCAATTGGGGGAAGTTAGGTGTAGGAAGTAGGGTCTTAATACTGGGAATTCATTCGTTGCCCAACCCTGGCACGACCTACTTCCACATTGGGCAAAATGTGACACAACTATGGACTGCTGCACCTCTCCTAAATACGGTTTTATAAGCCCTTCTCCGTACATATGCCGTTATTCTACTAAAGATTGATGGATGACCACATCGACGCAAGGTTGGGGGGATGATTGACCTCATTCTTCTCTATTCTTCAAGCTTCTCCTGTGTATGGACTGATGTAGCCACTTGTGGCGGAAACGTTTCCTTAATAAAGATACCCAAGAGTTGCACATGTGTCTAATTTATCACACCCAACATACATCTGCCACCCATCTTTACAATACCACCATCACACATTCCACCCATTTACAATACCACCATCATTACATTGCCACCCATCTTAAAAACACCCATTCATACATTGCCACCCATCTTACAATACCACCCATATACTTGCCACCCATCTACTACAATACCACCATCATACATTCCACCCAATCTTAAATACCACCATCAATACATTCCCACCCATCTTACAATACCACCCATCATACATTCCCACCCATCATACATTCCCACCCATCATACATTCCCACCCATCATACACTGCCACCCATCATACAATGTCGGCCATCATGTTATACTACGCCCCATCATATAGTATACTATACCTAATCATAGACTATACTGCCACCCATATAATCCTATAATATACTGCCACCCATATAATCCTATAATATACTGCCACCCATATAATCCTATAATATACTGCCACCCATATTGTGGAAAATTACATTTATCTGAATGCATCATTATGTACATAACAGTAAATGAACAAAGATAATTATTATTTATCAGTTAGACAAGTAGGGATTTGGGACACCTAGGTCGCAAAAAATGTCCCCCTTCGATATCTACCACTGTCATATCCACAAGTTGCTCTGGACCTATTAATTATAAATGAAATATACATCACCAGGAATGCTGGTAAATATATAAATTTGTGGACTGTATATTAAAAATAATAAATGATTATATATACACATATACATAACAGAAGGAGAATATCTTAATATCACTCACCAATTTGACTGGAGATTAATGTGTATCATACTCAGAAAACCTCACTGTCTGTCTATGAAAATAACACTGGCCAGGTTACTACAGAAGACTTATCTGAGGTTCCTGGAGCTGTCTTGTCCAGTCGCCTGATATCTCAAGTTATGCAGGAATGCACATCCAACAATTTCGCCTCCTATTTGAGAGGTGTCAACCCAATTTTAACCTCTAGAGCACGAAAAATTATTCCCATTACACTAACGTTGTATCCAATTCAAATTAACAATGGCGACTCCTCCTGTCTGCGCAGGCGCAGGTCCAGTTTCCCATTTTCCATAATATAATTCTTTTAAATACAGTATGGATTACTGGGAGCGCTTGAGGTTCCTAAACCTGTATTCCCTGGAACGCAGGCGGGAGAGATACATGATTATATACACCTGGAAAATCCTAGAGGGACTAGTACCGAACTTGCAAACGAAAATCACTCACTACGAAAGCAAAAGACTTGGCAGACGATGCAACATTCCCCCAACGAAAAGCAGGGGGTGTCACTAGCACGTTAAGAGACCATACAATAAGTGTCAGGGGCCCGAGACTGTTCAACTGCCTCCCAGCATACATAAGGGGGATTACCAACAGACCCCTGGCAGTCTTCAAGCTGGCACTGGACAAGCACCTAAAGTCGGTTCCTGACCAGCGGGCTGTGGCTCGTACGTTGGTTTGCGTGCAGCCAGCAGTAACGCCTGGTTGATCAGGCTCTGATCCACCAGGAGGCCTGGTCACAGACCGGGCCGCGGGGGCGTTGACCCCCGGAACTCTCTACAGGTAAACTCCAGGTAATAGCCATCTATTTACATATAACTACTGTATTTCTGGAAAATATATACAGTATTTTCCACCTTTTCCCCCCAAAATCCCCCACCCTTAACCCTAAATTTACTGCCACCCATATCCCCAAATTTAAACCACCCATAACCCAAAATATACTGCCACCCATATCTCCCTAATACATGCCACCCATTCACCCCTAATATACTGCCACCCTAAATATGTAGACTACTCATTTTAATTTTTCGCCACCCATACTGTCACCCTAATAAGACAAAAGTATGTTTATTCCGAAACGTTTTCTCCTCTCTCTCTCCTCCTCTCTCCTCTCTCCTCTCTTTTCTCCCCTTTCTCCTCTCTCTCCTCTCTCTTTTTCTCTTTGTAATTTGTGATAAGGTGTAAGACCCCCCTGTTTACCTGGATTTTACTGGAGAGGCCCGGGGGTCGGCGCCCCCCGGGGCCCGGTCCGTGCCCAGGCCTCCTGTCCACCCATTTTATCATTATAGTAATATTTTCCACACATAAAGAGGTCTTGAGGGGGGTTTTTGGTGGGGTGTGTGTCGTATTGGTGGTGGGGGTTGGGTTGGTAGGGTTTGGGGGTGTTATTGAACTTGAGCACTTGTGTCTTGTGATCTTTTTGGGGACTTTGACTTTGTAGTGAATTTTATGCTCTTGCTTTAAGCTTAAGGAAAGATAAGCGGGGAAAATTCTTGTTTTGTGAGTCTTACACCAGATTCATACTGGAAAAACATGGCAACTGTTAGAGGAACCTTTTTGCAGGTGGGAAATGAAGATAGCTTCAGACTTTAAAGTAAAAAAAAAAGAGAAAAAGTAGAAAGGGTAGAGCGTCGAGTGTCAGACTCCCTTGATCGTAACAATGTGAACAAAACGTCCTTGGTGCACAGAGGCTGAAAGAAGTTTTCTTAAAAGGGAAGGGAAATGGTTAAGCTGAATTTCCCTGAAACCCCCCGCTGCCTGCAAAGTGTGCTGGCTATGGAAGCTGTAAAAAAGCATCCTAATCAAGGATCCAATTTAGGAAAAACCACAAAACTTTGTTTTTTGTGGAACAAAATAAAGAGTGATTAAGATTACTTAGTACACCTTTGGGGTATTAAGCTGCTCCGACCTCCATCGACCCCTCCCCATTTTAAAAAAAAAGGGTCAGTTATATCTTTGGGAAACCCCTTTCAGGCCCATCCCATTGACTCTAGTGGCATAATAAGCCAAAAGATTTAAAAGGAAAATCCCCAAATTTTTGCCAGTTGGGAAAGGTCGTCCCCCTCCCCGGAATATCTGGGTGCAGGTTTACTTTCCTAAACAGAAGGTCCCTACCCCAAAACGTGGGTGTTAAAAATGCCACATATGGCCATTTTGCAGTAGACTGTGGAATACTACATTTTGGTTTGGGGTAAGTGGTGGGAAACTTTCCCCACTAGAAAATGCACAGTAGGCCCCTGACAGCCAAAAATTTAAGTGTATTAACTGTAAAAAAGTTGGGGTTACATTTTCCCACAAGGAGCGTCGAACCAAACAACCTTCGATGAAAACCTATAACAGTTTTTAAGGGTAACTGAGGATGGGGCCTCCAGTTCCCACAGCCAGATTGGACTGAACCTCTGCAAAGGTGAAAGAACCCCCCTCACTGAAAAGGTTTCGGGTGTACCAGAATGCCATCACACACACAGCTGTGGGGGGCTGCCATCCCTGCTAGACTATGGAATACTGTCTGCCACTACGATCCCTTTTGGCCACCTAAATATGGGGATGGTTTGTCATTTTCCCAATACACACACTAAAAGTCAGAGGGCCCACACAGGAAAACCCCCCGGAAAATTGGGGGAAAAAGGAGATGACGGGGACCTACCTGAAATGAATGATGAAACAGGAACACTAATGTAACCAGGTATGTTAGGTGTAGGGGTTAAAAAAAAGCCTAACCAAAAGTCCCATCCCCGGAGAGGATTGGATTCGCCTGACCCCCCTTCATATTATAACAATTTTCCCAGAAAAAATTGGCACTTGAACAGACCCTGAAATTTTAAATAAAATAGAAATCAGGATGATGTCTTGAGCAGGGTGATGATGTCGGCCCGCTTCCCTGTTCACTTCCCAGCAATTTGTGAGAAAGAAGCCATAACTTTTGCCTTCAAAATTGCCTTATCATGGTCCCAAAAATTCCCAAAAAAATGCTTAAAATTTTAAAGGTCTGAAGTAAAGACGTAAAAATATGCTTTTGCTCTTAAGTATCTCACCTTGTGTAAAAGCAAAATAGTTTTCCCATCTTATGGCAAGAGATTGTAATAATCACACAATGGATCTTTACAAATTTTTCAGGGAACATTGTTTCCCATCAGGAAGGGGTTTCCCTGACTTACATCTATTAGTGCAACCAAAAATATTGATGTCATTGTTTGCGGAATGTAGATTGAAAGATGGGCCCTCAAAAACTTCCCTGGAATGCAGCTTAAAACCCTAAGGTAACCCAAATGTTGTGTGATTATGTCAGAAAGGCTTGCCAATTCACCCCTTTTCCTTGAGAGTCGATTTAAACATGCAGTCAGGGTTTTAAAGTTTATGCAGGCGATTTTTTCAAAACATTTTTAATCTCTATGCCCCGCGAACCGTTTTCGACCGATGTTTTCCCAGATCGCATCAATAGTGAACCTCCATCATTCTTGGAGATTTAATCCCAGACAAAGAATATTGGGGGGGTCTATATAAAAACCCCAATGGAATAAACTAGTGAGATTGCTAAATGAGCATGATAATTTTTCGAATTGGGGGCCATACTGACCCTACTCACTTTTGGGGGCATACTAGATCTGGTTTTGGTTTTAAACATCATTACGATGCATGATCGGTAAAGTTGTGATCTTCTATCTGTATTTCCCCAAGCTAAAAAAAACTGTAAATCTTGTCACTCTCCGAAAATCAAGGAGCTTTACAGAAGGGGGAAAAATTATTCCAAACCAGAACCGAGAAAAACTTTATTAACCCTTGGATGAATGGTAAAAGAATTAGACCCCTTTGGCACACAAAAATTTAAGTGATTTAAATTACCACTATTGGAGTGTTCTCACGATAAGTGGGCAGGAATGGAAACAAAAACCCTCCACTAAAAATAAAAATAAAAAACCCAAATGAAAATACTATAAGATCCACAGCTGCGCATCTAAACATGAGTGGAGGTTTGGTAAAGCATCCGGAAGTAGAACCCCAGACTGCTCAGAAGTTCCAAGCTCACTAAAAAAATTTGAAAGGGAAATAAAAAGGGGAAGCTTAGGCAACGGGGGAAGGGAAAACATTTTGGGTTGGGGGGATTAAAAGGCCACCTTTGGTTTGGGTTTGGAAAGGTATAAAAAAAATAACCGGGAAAAAAAGACCTGGCAATTTTTGCTCCCCCTTTTCCCTCTTGAAAAAGAAAATGCCTCATAAAGACTGGTCCAAAACATCCGGCATGAAGCTTCCCATCTTATTAGAAAAAATTTAGAGGTCTTCGAAGAATGTTGAACCTGATTTTTTAGGGACCAAAATTTTGATGAGAGTGATTGCCTCTTTACCCAGTTGAATTTGATAATGCATTTTAACAAAAAGGGCGATTTAACTGCTCCGGGGGAGGGTGGTATAACCTATGATATTTCGAACTCTAAGGCACTGCCCGATAACCCTTTTGGCCGTATAATCTATTAAGGGGTTTTTTTCCCCCCTGCAAATTTTTCTTTCCTACCCAAGCCCCCCCAGCCGAAAATTTAACCATTTTTTTTAAAATTTTTCTTTGTAAAACTTTTTAAAGAAAAAACTTCCCCCTTTTCAGAAAAAGAATTCAACTTTTTCCCTTTTTTTCATGAAAAAATTCAACGTATTTCCACCTTTCTATCAAAACTCATTTTTTTCCACTTTTCTTATCTAAAAATTGCATTTTATATTGAAAAAACCTTATCTAAAAATTTTGAAAATGAATTTTTTGGTTACCCTTTCCGCTAAAAGGATTCCCCAAATGGGTATCCCGTTTTTTCCCCCTTTTGAATGATTCTGAAATGCTTTTAAAAAGGGGGGGCTTTTCCCCGCTTTTATATTCTGATTTAAATTTTCCAAAGTTTGCCCCATAAATTTTTTTGTTTTGTATATTTTGATATTAAAGGGGTTAAAAGTAAAAAACCTTTTTAATGAATTAAAAAAATTTTTAAAGCTACTATATATCTTCAAAAAAAGAATAAAAGAAAAAACCCCCCACCCCCATTTGACCCCCCTTTTTGGTTTTAAATTCCCCTTTTAAAAATATATACCCCAAAAAAACAAAAATTAAAGCAGGTAAAAGTTTAAGCTTTTTGTAAATCCCCTATGGTGAAATTAAATCTAAAATTACAAGTAAAATTGGCCTTAATTTTTAGCTGTCCCCCGTTTATTTAACTAGGAAAGTTTTCCGATTGGGGTTAATGCCAAAAAGAAATCCAAAATTTTGTGTCCCAAATTAAAAAAATTCTTAAAGTTTGGGGGGGGGTTGGATTTTAGAAAATGATTTTGGATTTGGTTAAAATTAAAAGGGTTTTAAAAAGAGAAAAAGAAACCCCCCAAAAGTAAAGGGTTTTTAAAAAAAATTTTTGGTTTAAAAAAAAGACAAAGGGTGTAAGTGAATCTTAAGTTTTTAATAAAAAACGTTAAAAGTTGGGAAAAAAAAGGGATTTATTTTCCCTGGGAAAAGGGTTTTATTTAAATTTAAACCTTTTTTCCCCCCCAAGAAGTTTTCTTTAAAATTTTCCAACTTTTTAACAAATCTCCCCGAAGAAATTTTCCCCCTACTTTGGGGAGAACAAGTTTTAAAGATTTCATGTGGTCTAAACAAGTTTTTCGGGGGATTCCTTTTTGACTCCCCGTTTTGAAGAAAAAAATTTTGTTGGTTAGGATAAGAAAAAAAATGGGGTTTTTAAAGAAAAATGATTTTTGCCAACCCAATGGGTAAACTAAATTAACTACTTGACATACTTTTTTTTTCTATTACATGAAGGCTCTGATTTTTAAAAATTTTCCCCGCTCATTGGGAAGCCGGATAAATCAAAAAAAGGGGAAAAAGGAATTAATGTACATTTGTTGGATCCCATCACACTTGGATTACTCCCTTCATGAAAAAAAGTTGTTTTTTAGCCCAAAAAGAGTACCGAAGGGGAATGTTTGAAAAAACTTTGGTTAACTGTGTCTAGCATTGGAATAAATTTTTTGGGAGAAGTAAAAAATGAAAATGATTGTTATAGGAAAGAGTTAGAAGCCTGAGTATTTAACCCCCATGATAAAATGAACGTAGATAAATTGTTTATGGAGCAACTTGCAATGTGAACAGACCCGACTGTGTTGTAGTGGCCGGGGTTGGTTTGGGTTTCAAGTACTTCTGGGGTTTGGGGCCACAGAGATGATCAAATAAAAGTAAATTATGTGGGCAAAATTTTTTATTCTCCTTGGGAATTGTCTTTAAATTTTTATTTTGGGGAACGAAAAACGATTAATATGTAATGTAAGATACTATAATAAAAAAATTTTTTAAATTTCTAAGCAATTTTAATTTGTTTTTTAAAGATAAAACATAGTTTTGTTAACCTTTGTATTCCTTTTCCTTTTTTGGGGCCATTCCCGGGCCTTTTGTTACCCATTATTTGGCACCTACAGGAAAGGTTTTGGGCAAAATTTTAAATAGCCCCTTCGGGGGCAAAATTAAAAAAGTAAGTTTTTGACAGGGAATTTACAAATAAGAGGGGGTGGTTTAGTCCTACCCTTTTAAAAACGTTTTTTTTTGGGGGGCAGTCCCTTTTAAACCTAAAAAAGATCTAATGTTCAATTTTCTTACTTTTATTTTGGTTTTTTTCCTTTTTTTAAATTTTCCCGGGATTTATAGAATAAATAATTCAGAAAAAATTATTTGGGGAAAACCTTGGGAGGTTTTTTAAAATTTTCGCACAAAAGGCTAGGTTAAAAAATGGTTTTGGAAAACGAAAGGGGTTATATAAAAGTGAAAAAAAACCCCTTTCCACCCTTTTTGGGGCCTTTGAAGGGGGATAACCAAAAAAGGGAACAGGGCAACAAGGGGGCCCCCAAACTTTTCCCCCACACCAAAAGGGGGTGTTTAAAGGGGCTTTTTGGGGGGATAATTTAAAATTTATGGAAAACCCTTCCTTAAAACTCTTTTAGCCCGCCCACGTCTGAGGGTTTTTGTTTTGATCAAGACTGGCGTCGGTGCAGGGGTTGTGGGGGTGTTGGCCCCCCCCTAAACCCCAAAAAAGACTGTCGGAGATTAGGGGAGTGCTGCTGGGGTTGCAGGCCCCCCTGGCCCAGGTTGGGGGTTTTGTGGGGGGTTTGCAGGGCTCGGGGAAGGTGCTGAAGTCTCTGGAGGAGACTGTTGGAGGCTTTTGGGCAGGGGGACTGGCTTTGGCGCAGGTACTCGTGCTGGTAGGTTTGGGCCCTGTGGTTGTTCCTGTGATGAATCCCCCTCTGAATTAAAATTTTTGAAAGTTCATTCATTTGGTAAAGTTGATTGTGTTCCCTGTTCTGCTTATGTGTACCACCCCATTATCAAAACCCAAAAAATGTTCTTTTCCCAAAATATTTTTTTGTACAAAGACTTAATAATAAACTGTGTTTGAGTAAAATAATAATATTCACTGTCCCGGTATTTTCTCCATTTTTTATTTTGTTAAAGTAGTGAGAGGGGAGCAGTGTGGGTGGTGGGTAGAGTAATGAGAGGTGAAGTTGTAGTACCAGTGACCTAAATTTCCCTACCTACCCCCGCATACCTCACCCCTCCACCCGCCTGTCTACCTACTGGACCCCCTCCGTTCCCCCCCATATTCCCCAAAATATTCCCCCCTACGGGACTGGTGTCTAGTTAGTTTTTTAAGTTTAATTGTTTATTATGCACCCCATACCAATCCGGGGGGGTAGTCAAAAGAACAGAGGTACTAAGGGGTTTCCAGGGACTGGGCCTCAAAGTTTTGATGGCTGAGCGTTACTTTTTTATTATAATCAAAAAGAACGTAAGCCACAAGGGCTATACAGCTGAGCAAGTTTCAAGGTAATGAATTCGCAATTTACAAGGAATGAATCCATTTCAAAAGGGAAGAACTCCAGGTGGTTTTAGCACAAACATGACAAGTTACAAAGGTCCTAAGCGGTGGTGGTTCTTATTTTTTTTATGTAGGAACCAGTCCCCTGTGCCTTATTTTTTACTGCTCGGGTTACTTATGCTATCATTTGATTTTGTGTTTTATAATGATATTTAATTTGTGACCTTAACTGACCTTTTCTTGACAGTGGGTTGAAAAAAATTGCTTGGTTGTTTATTTATTTGGGGGAGTTTGTTGTTGGTTTGGATTTAAAAATTGGAGAATATCGTATTTGGGTAAGAGTTTTGGGGGGGAAACAATTATGGGCCCAAAAATTTAATATTTTTAGAGGAAAAGAGAAGTCACCTAGCCCCCCTTGGAAGACTTACCCCCCAAAAAATGTCACCATTTTAAGAGTTGCCTTGATTTCGTCCACCTGATGTGCCCAGTCACCCAGCTGATATGCTCAGTCACCCAGCTGATGTGCCCAGTAGATGTATTGCTGCCCTGGTCTGTCATCCATTGTAGTGGGTGTCTGCGTCACCCAGCCTCTGTGACCATCACCCGCGGACCGCCAGTTACCTGCAGTTGCCAGGGATGGGTGACCGCACCTGCTGTTGATGACCTGAAGTGACCTCACCTCACCTCGAGCAACTGACCATTGCCTGCTACTGCTGATGTCGGCTGCTGTGATGCTGTCTGCTATGCTGTGGCCGTGCTGTGATGCTGTCAGCTATGCTGTGGCCGTGCTGTGATGCTGTCTGCTATGCTGTGGCCGTGCTGTGATGCTGTCTGCTATGATGTGGCCTCCGTTGCTATGTGTGGTGCTTGTCTGCTATGCTGTGGCCGTGCTGTGATGCTGTCTGCTATGCTGTGGCCGTGCTGTGATGCTGTCTGCTATGCTGTGGCCGTGCTGTGATGCTGCGATGCTGCCTAGCTCAAGAGGAGGAGATGGCTGTGATGCTGCAGTGGTGTGTGAGGGATTCTGGCTGGTGTGCCAGGACAGGAGAATCTACTATGAAGGAGTTGCCATCCTCGGAGATGTGGAAGGAAGTGAGCCGCGGAGAGGGACTCCAGCTGCTGGGACCAGCCTGCTTTCAAGGGGGGTATGGAGGTGTATCCTGCCTTGCTGGTCGGCCTGTACGACCGGTATGCGGGGATGGCCTGCCAGCCATGAGAGACATTTGAGAGTGTGAGATGTCCCCAGCCTACTTTGGCTTGCCAGGAAGTGTTAGTGTTACCTGTGTGAAATAAGGTGACCTTGAATACGGTCCAGTGATTATGGCTGCCTTGTTTTATGAGGCCAGTGAATCCTAGTAGTGGCATAGGATAATGGAGGGTCTTAGCTGCGATGCCTGCCCTGTCTCGATTTTCAGATGTTGTAGTGTGCATGTGAAGTGTGCCGAAAATGCGACCTTGGTGGTCGTGATGTGGTCAGTTGCAGTTACTTGAAAGAATGCAACCCGTTGGAGCAGTTTTCCACACCATAGAAGCCTTTAGAGAGGTTTGGCCCAATGGTTATCGTGCGAGGGTGACTAGCATTGGCTAGTGCATTTCTAGTAGAAGTAGGGAAGGCACTGGAGTCCGATATTTAGGTTAAGGAGAAATGACGGGTAAGGAGGCATTGCACCAGAGAGCATCTATTATGCTGGCCAACTGTGAGGTGTACTGATTATGCTGCCTTGTGGTAGATGAGAAGGTTGAGGGAAATATATGTAGTTGAATAATTTTGTATTATGTATAATTTTGTCTTTGTATTGTAATAGATTTAAGGGATTAGGATTAAAATAGTCTAATAACTAGGACAAATTGTCCTAGCTCTCAGATATTTTAAATTGGGGGAGAAAGGGGGATGTGATGTAGTTCAGCTGGGCTTGTGAGGTCTCTGGGGAGACCTAATTTAACCAATTATATGGTCACACCTTGCCTTGGCAAACGTCTGTAGCCACGCCCACGTCTGAGATCTTTTGTTCTTGACGGCATCAGACCTAGGTTGTCAGGTCGTACACGTGGTTGTGGAGGGTGCTTGGACCACCATAAAAGCCCAAGGAAGAGCATGATCAGGAGATTCGAGCGGAGCTGCTGCTGGGGTGCAGAGCTCCTGAGCAGAGACTTCGAGCGGAGCTGCTGCTGGGGTGCAGGGCTCGGGAGAAGGCTGCTGAAGTCTCTGGAGGAGACTGTTGGAGGCATTGGGCAGAGTACTGGCTTGGCACAGTACTCGTGCTGTGTAGGTCTTGGGACCTGTGGCTTAGTTCCTGTGATGAACTGCCCTCTGAACTATATTGTAAGTTACATTCATTTTGGTCAAGTTGATTGTGTTCCCTGTCTCACTGCTTATGTGTACCCCCCATTTATCTAAACCACAATAATTTTCTGTTCCCAAATATATTATTGTACAAAGACTTAATAATTAAACTGTGTTTGAGTAGAATATAATATTCACTGTCCCCGTTATTTTCTCCATTTATTTTGTTTAGTTAAAGTAGTGAGAGGGTGAGCAGTGTGGAGTGGTGGGTAGAGTAATGAGAGGTGAAGTTGTAGTCACCAGTGACCTCACATTACCTACCTACCTCCGCATACCTCACTCTTACCACCTCGCCTGTCCCCTACCTACTGACTCCTCCGCTTACCCCATATTCCCTAATCATTACCCCCCTACATGACAGGAGATTGACCGAGAAAACAAGAGAATTCGTAGTATTCCTCCAGGTCAAGAGGGGATCGTGGGTCAGTGGCTGGACAGCAGGGGACGACGAGTTGACGATCAAGAAGACGAATGGAAAGCCAGGGAAACAATGAAGAAGAAGAGACTGCTGTTTAAAACTCTTGTGGAAACCCCCAACGCATTCTCGGTGCTACCCCAAAGAATGTGAGTCGACTACTGGGACCATCATGACGAGCGACAACAAGGAGGGTAAGAATATTGTTGTTGTTGGGGATAGCAGGTTAGATTTCATGGATAGGGCATTCTGCTTTAAGGACAGGAGTAGGAGACAGAGGGTTTGCTTTCTGGGGCTGGGATGGAGGACATTGTTAGCGGCTTGACAACATCATGATCGGTTAAGGGACAAACTATTTTTGCC
>NC_069469.1:8227926-8279021 GCF_026875155.1 Cherax quadricarinatus | reverse complement strand
GAAAAATTATACCCAAATCACATCAGGGAAATACCTCAGCAGGTAACTAAGGACTTGTAAGGTTAATGGTTGTTGTTGACGTCATAATGATTGTTTCAACCACTGCTGTTGCGCATTAGTGATAAATATTTAAAATTAATGACAGATTATTATTATAATCACTACTAAGGGCTAAACATGACAGCTGAGTCATTTAATCAGAAATATCCAATCACCATTCTCTTTAGAAGTCAGGTACTCATGCTGCTAGAGTACTTTACGCTCACTGTGATTGGCTATAATTCTAGATGTAAACAAAGAGTTTCTACCAATGAAATGCGAGTTTTTGATTGACGTCACGTGGGATTTATTCTGCTTAGCAACCTTCTCTTATGACTTGCTGTTGATTATTTTAGTGACAAATTCTCTCACTAGATGACACTCCATAAAAATACACAGAAAACATGACAAAGCTTCGTCATTACACCATAAATTGCATTTTTTTTATTTTATCTCAATTCGCCAAGTAAATAATGTTCTTTCTTATAGATGGAGGATGAAATATGAGTTGATACTACAACCACTGGATCATTGGAAACACTGTTCCATTGACAAGACTGGTACCACTGTACTATTCACAAGACTTCTACCACTGTCATTTGACAACAATGCTACAAGTGTACCATTAATTAACACTGGTAGTACTGCATCTGTGACAAGTTTACCACGGTAAAATGGAGAACATTGGTACCCCTGAACCATTGAAAACGCTGGTACCTTTGTGCCATTAATAACACTGCACCATTGACTATGCTGGAACCACTGTATCTCTGACAACAGTGCTACTGGCAACACTAGTTCTACCTGTGTAGCTTTCACAACACTGGTACCATCGACACTACTACCACTCATGCTTATTCTATTTATATCAGGATTAATGTCTGTAATTTATCTATCGTGTTAGGTAGCTATATAAATAAAACCACTTTTTGTGTGGAGTGTCATATAGTGAGAATTAACATCAATTCATAAGAGAAGGTTGCTAAGTTGAACAACTCCCACGTAATGTCACTCAACTCTGTTTACATCTGGAATTATAGCCAATGACAGTAAAGTACTCTTGCAGCATGAGTAACTGAAGGACTTGTAAGGTTAATGGTGATTGTTGACGTCATAATGGTTGGTCAACACTAACTTTCTCTTATGATCTGCTGTTGCTCACTGCTTCTCTATTAGTGATGATAATTAATGACATTATTATTATAATCACTACTAAGGGCTAAATATGACAAAGCTGAGTCATTTAACCAATCAGCATTCACCTTACAAGTCCTCATGCTGCTAGAGTACTTTACACTCACTGTGATTGGGTATAATTCTAGATGTAAACAAAGAGTTTCTACCAATGAAATGCGAGTTTTTGAGTGACGTTATGGGGAGTTGTTCAACTTAGCAACCTTCTCTTATGACTTGCTGTTGATCATCTTAGTGACAAATTCTCTCACTAGATGGCACTCTAAAAAATACACAGAAAACCTGCCAAAGCTTCGTTCGTCATTAATTACACCATATATTGCATCTTTTTATTTCTTCTCAATTCGCCAAGTAAATAATGTTTTTTTCTTATAGATGGAGGATTGAAATATCCGAGTTGTCTTATTTAGATGCATTTATGTCTATCCACATATTCTCTTTAATTATAAACTATGTAGCCAGGTGTCTACATGTATGTACATTGTTTGCTAGCTAGCTATTTTTCTATATATAAAAGGTTATTAGGTAAATTTGTGCATATTTATGGTGGTCCATCAAGTGAGATGGACCACTAAGTCATAAGAAAAGGGGTTGCTAAGTTGAACAAGTACCACATGACTTCACTCAAAAAATTTCCATTTCATTGCTAGGAACTTTGTTTACATGTGTCATTGTAGCCAATCAGTGAGGGTAAAGTATTTTAGCATGAGTACCTGAAGGACTTGCAAGATGAGTGCTGATTGGTTATTGTTGACTTCATAATGGTTGGTCAACATATTAACGTTTAATGATCTGCTGTTGATCACTACTTGTGGTATTATTATAAAATAAATAAATGTTAAATTTCTTTTAATCATCTTCACGCTGATAGTAATATCATTGTCATCTTTAATTTTTATTTTCAAGATTATTCATAAAAAGCGCTAAACCCATTACGATACCTAGAGGTGTATATGCATCCCAGAATGAAAGCAGAGTGCCATGAGAGATTACTACTAGACTGGCCAGCCACATGTAAAACAGAATGATAGCTCTGTGTTGTAATCAACACTTCAGAAGCATGACTAGACAGTCGCTTCACTCCTAGAGGTGTGAAATACAGTGCTTGTACTCTACAACCTTTATATTTTCCCTCTAATAACATTAGAGCATTATGGGGCAAGGTGGGGCCACCAGCCTTCCCTACAGGCGTGACCCAAAGTGAAGTACTTAAAAGTACACCACCTACTCAAGAATGAGTATACTAACAAGCCCACAGTTGCTTATAATTAAGTTTTATTTTAGGTATACACAAATACAGTTATATAGAATTATCATACATAGCAGCATATGTGTAGAGAACCTAGGATAACCCAAAAGAGTGACTTATTTCCATTGGGGTCCTTTTACCTTATTCTACAATGAAGATAACATCTTATTATCATACTAAAAAGACTATCTACTACACCAAGGTCATTAAGACTATCTACAATACGAGGGTCATTACTAGGAATATGGTAAAATTTACACTTACGTTAGCTAAAAAATAGAAAATCATTCCCCTCCGTTTCTGTAGCTACATTCATCAGACACCTTTTGGCACTCTTGAACTGGTTCATGCTATGACATGTGCGGGCAGTCTGTTCCATTCCTTTATTGCTGTACAATAAAAGGTGTTTGAAGCCTGGCCACTTACTGTGGGTTCTACAAAGTTGTGCTCTCTCCCCCTAGTACTATGATTGCTTTGGTTCCCAACCTTGACAGCAAGATATTCTGGACATTGTTTGTGAGCAATTTTATAAACATGATTTAGCTTCAGTTGTTTTACTGTCTTCAACATATCCAACTGCTGTAATTCATCCTGGCCTACATGTTCTCTTGGTCCCAGCCCCAGGATGAATCTTACGATTTTGTTCTGGGATTTGCAGTCTATCTTCAGTTTTTTTGTCAAGGCAGAGTACCAAGAAGAGCAAGCGTAATCCATATGGCATTGTGCAAGGGCTAGACATAGGGTCCTGCGAGCCTCAGTAGGTATACTGTGCTTGTCTATACAGGAACTTCAGTCTGGCATTCGCTTTCTTTACTACACTGTTCCCTATCAATTCTCCTGACATGCATGGGTCAAAGGGGATTCCCAAATATTTTACTAATGAAACCAAAGTGATGGGCTCCCCCATTACATTGAACATTAAAATTATTTACCCTTCTCAGTTTATGTTTCGTGCCAAAGAGAATAGCTTCAGTTTTCCCTAGGTGTAATGATAGTTTGTTGTCTACTAACCATTTGCTGCAGGACTCCAGTTCCAGTGTTAAAACATTAGCAATAACTTGTGGGTCTTTACCCGACACTAACAGAGCACTGTCATCTGCATACAGTAGGAGTTTGCACTTGACACTGATAGGCATATCATTGACATAAGAATAATAAGGGACCCAGAATACTACCTTGGGGAAGTCCACATGTTATCGGCAGGGGTTCTGATTCTGTCTTTGTCTCCTGTTGCTAAGGTAGGACTTAAACCAGTGTACAGAACCTATACCGATAGCTTGAAGTTTATTACATAATATATTGTGGTTGACAGTATCGAAAGGCCTTAGGTTACCAAATCCCCCTCAATTCCATTTATCGGGGGTTGTCTGCCTGACCTATTCTGCTGACTCAGCCATTTTTTAAAAGAGAGGGGAGTAACGCCACTACAACCTGATCCCCTCAAGGAAGGTTCCTTGATGTTGGTGAGGGGCTCTTGATTTAGGGAATTGGACCTGTGGTCCAGTTCCCCCGAATTAAGCCTGAATACCTTCCACATTCCCCCCAGGCGCTGTATAATCCCGGGTTTAGCGCTTTCCCCCTTGATTATAATAATCACGACTGGGATTGAGGATATCTGACCTATAACCTTGGAGTTTTGTACTGTTGATTTGACGATGTCTCCTGTGTTTCCCTCTCGTTAGCACTGGTACAGGTGATATGATGCTACTGTCAACAGATGAACGTCAGTAAAGATGAGAATTTCACTTCGCTAGTTGTACGTCTGGTAGTAGCGGCTGTTTGGATGCCGGTCAGCCATGTTTAAATGATGAGAGTAAGACACATGTGCAACATCTGGGTATCTTTATTGTAGACGTTTCGCCATCCAGGGCTTTATCAATACAAATTCCAGGACATAACTTGAAGACAGTAGAACTATGTACAGAAGATGAGGTAATCAGTCCCTCAACCTAGGAGTAGGTGCGAACAGCACCATAGTCGTGGAGATTCTGAAGCAGAAGAAAGAATCCTGGCGCTTATATAGTAACGTCAGGTGAAGCAGACGAGGGCAAATTCACTGGTAGGCGGGATTCTTAATTCTGAGGACATGTCATAACCTTTACGACAACTAACCCATCTCTTTGGGAAGGACCTACTTCCACTGGGGAATCCCGCCTACCAGTGAATTTGCCCTCGTCTGCTTCACCTAAAGTTAATATATAAGCGCCAGGATTCTTTCTTCTGCTTCAGAATCTCCACGACTATGGTGCTGTTCGCACCTACTCCTAGGTTGGGGGACTGATTACCTCATCTTCTGTACATAGTTCTACTGTCTTCAAGTTATGTCCTGGAATTTGTATTGTTTAAAGCCACTGGATGGCGAAACGTCTACAATAAAGATATCCAGATGGTTGCACATGTGTCTTACTCTCATCCTGTCGGTATTATTATCCCCTTCGTACACAACATGTTTAAATGCCAATTCTTTCCCTCGTTTGGCACTGAAGAAAAAAGTACTACAGACCTGTCATTTCCTTGAGATTTTTTTATCCAGGTTTTCTGCATGTTGTCTTCCCTTTAAACACTGTTTCAATTGATATGGAGGTCATTTATTTCATTATAGGGGAAAAAACACTCATGTCTGGTACTTGAATCCCGGCCCCTCTTTTGTCATATTTTAGTCCATTTCATTGTCTTCACACCTCAATTTTGTCACTTAGGTTCCTTTCATTTATAGCAGTACTTGGAAATTCTGGCCATCACTTGAGTTCGGATAGGCCCAGGGGACGACAAGATATAGGATCAGCCTTGTTGCGGCTAGAATATTTGAACCCCTCTACTATTTTAAATAAATAGATTGACTATTATGAATAATGGTTTCACAAATTTAGCCACCATCTTCTAAGAGGTTATCAGGTCAGTGCTCTTAAATCTTTTTAAATGAATTTATAAGAGATTTATTAATATAGTGTTTGAAAATTTCAATCTGTGTTAAAGGTATTTGATGCCATTAATAGTTTAAAATTTTGATGAGTCAGTTGTGTACATGAATTGAAAGATTTGTCAAATTTTTTTGTGGCCTACCTACGTTCGATTTTTACGATATTAGATTGGCTTATGGCATTACCCAACTATTTTCCTTTTTTTCAAAAATTAATATCTTTCCTTGCCCTTCTTCACCCTTATGAATTTATTTAGCTCTATAATCTTTTTAACAATTGATCTCTTAATTTCATATTTAACATCTCAATCATCATCCCCGGGTTCAATTCTAACCTCTAACTAGTACAATATTACAAGGATGGCAATGAATATTATTTTCCCCAGACATTTATATTAGTGCAACTTTTAAACAATCCAAAATATATGGTAATATAACTTTTATCAAGGAGAATATTATGCCATGACTATCAGAACGAACATATATGGTACAAGATGAAGGAATCAGACAAATGCATCTGGTTATATTTATTTTATAGACATTTCATTATACAGTGATTATCAATACAAATTCAAGGATATAATGGGAACAATATATTATTAACCAAAGCTCTAAACCTACTTGGGTCATACAACACTGTGGGAAGAATGTAGAATTATATGCAAAGGCCAGGTAATCAATCCCTCAGCCTTGGAATTGATAAAGAGCCTGAAACGCATTGTATACATCATGTCAGCTATGGTCTGTGTTACAAAAAACGCGATTCTAAAAGCTTAGAGATCTCCAGTGAATACTAGAAAGGACTGCCCTTCTAGCATCCAGCCTGTTACTGGGTTTTCGTAACAAGTAGTCAGTATCCTTGTCCAATTATCCATTAAAATTCAATATGGTTCAATAGTGCTTTAGGATTACAACTGGTAGGCTACTAACTAGAGAAATTAAAATTTAATAAATTTATTAAGTAGTAAGTTGTCTAGAGGTATATTATCAAATTAAATTAATTACAGCAATCAAAATAAAATCAATCTCTCGAGTTCAATATTATTGTGCTGAAAGCACATATCACATTTATAATTCTTAAGTACCGTCAGGTACATTAACATTTAATAAGATATTACAAATATGTACAAGTAAGTGTGTGTATGCGTGTAAGTGCTCTTAAGTAGTTAGCTATGTCTCAAGACTCGAATAAGACTTAAACAAGTGACTGACAAAGTCCTCAAATAAACTAACTTCTTGACCGACTGGAAACCCCGAACAGTCTGCTTGAACAACAAAGAATGCTAAGCCCAATAGCAAATGCAATATCAAGCGACTGCGACACAGAATCAGGAACTGGGAAATAATATAACGACACTAAGTAGGGACCATCTGCAGATCCTCCACAAGTTACAAAACTCCCATAAAACTGAATCTACGTTCAGCATAGGAAAAACTGTGACTGTGACAATACACAGGAACCAGTACAAAAGTAGGTCAGAAGCTTTTAGCTAAGGACCTGAGATGTTCAGAGTGTCTATGTGACACACAACCTCAGTACAACGTCAAAAAATCACTAAGTCTTTACAATGTTCTGTGAACAAAGTTCTACAGAACTAACAAGAATAATGAGACAGACAATCTGTCCAACCAGCAAGCGAGTCTCCAGCAGACTGAATACTTTCACGAGAGGTGAGGACACCCCCCCCTCGATCACGTGATAGCTACGTGGACAACTGCAGCTCAGAAGCCGGCAGTATAACGAGCGACAAGCGATAATTACAGTAGTTTGACAATCAAGCCTAACTGAGCACATTTTATATACATCCTAACAACATAAGTCAAATAAGAATATAAAGCAATATATTTACGATTTAGCTATTATCGCAAATATAAGCAATATAAAATTAAATGAAAAGATAATATACATTACATATATACATAATAATCATTGTAACCCATTCAGGGGTTGCAACACCCCCCCCAACACGACAGAGGGTCGCACTAGGAGTTGCATGAATGTCTATTACATTATTTCTGGTTACTCATATCAATAAAATATTAATCCGAGTCTCTTGTGCCAAGCACTTCTACAATTTCACAGCGTCCGTCACTAGGATATGCCCTAGGTAACTAGGGCAGTACACAGAAATCGTATATCTTCATACTCGTGGTTATATACATCAGTGTAGAGACAGGATAGCGCTGACAAGGAGGGCACGTTGAGGCTCGATCATAGTAGAGGAGACTGCATTCCACTCTTAAGTAGTGGTTGTGGAATGCGAGGAAAGTATGAACATCTGAGTATGAAACAGCTTAAGGTGTGTAGTGAGGGGGGAGGTCTGCGGCAGGACTGTTGCATCACGCGCAGTACCATCTCCCACACCACACTACTCACTCAACACTCAGCTTGTCTCCTCCTCACACAACATTACTGTGAATATATAAATATAATAATTAGACATGACATGAGTATATATATATAGTTAATATGGGCTGGAGGGATTAAGTTACTTTACTGAATTTGACATAGCAAGTAACAAAACGTATTTGGGCATAAAATTACGTTAATTTAATGTAACTGATAATTATTAAGGACGTGACAGAGCGTCAGCAATTACATTACAATGACCACTTATGTGTTTTATACTAATAGAATAAGGTTGGATTCTGAGGGCCCACCTCATGATCCTAGCATTTTTACTTTTCATCGTATTTATGTAGGTGAGTGGATTGTGGTCAGAAAAAACGTTAATTTTAAATGGGGAAGTGCCCAAATACACGTCAAAATGTTCCAAGGACACCACAAGAGCTAGAGCCTCTTTCTCAATAGTGGCATAATTTTTCTGGTGTCGTTTAAGCTTAGATGAATAGTAACATATAGGATGGAGAATATCAGTGGATGTTGACTGTTGGAGCAGCACAGCGCCCACTGCATAGCCACTCGCATCTATATGTAAAAAGAAGGGAAAGATTGAAATTAGGACTCTTCAACACAGGAGCAGAGGATAGCAAGCGCTTCAACCTTTTGAACGAGTCTGAACAATCTCTAGTCCAGGTGAACTGAACTTTGCTACTAGTAAGCTCGGTAAGAGGAGCTGCAATCTGAGAAAAGTTTGGACAGAACCTGCGATAATATCCTGCCATACCCAGGAATCTCTGTACAGTACTCCCTTCCTATCCTGTGGCATTGGAAATTCAGAAATTGCACGAACCTTAGCCTCAATAGGAGCAACCTCACCTTGGCCGATACAAAAGCCTAGATAGGTAATCTTGGCTTGACCAAAACTACATTTAGCTAAGTTAACAGTGAAGTTGTAGTGCGCCAGTCTCTCAAACAATGCTCTGAGACGCGTCAAGTGCTGTTCCCACTCGTCACTATACACCACTAAGTCGTCAAGGTAGGCTTCTACTCCTTCCAAGTTGTGGGTCAACTCGTTCATTATACGTTGGAAATGAAGAAGCCGCGTTACATAGGCCGAAGGGGGTGACGAGGTAGTTAAACAATCCATTTTGAACAGTTAAAAGCAGATATTTCTTGAGCACGTTCAGTAAGCGGGACTTGATAATAGCCTCGTAAGAGATCTAAACGGCTGACAAACTGGGCTCCTGACACACGATCAATAAGGTCGTCAATGCGAGGTAGGGGATAACCATCAGGCAAGGTGACAGAGTTCACTTTCCTGTAATCAGTGCACATCCTGAAACTACCGTCAGGTTTAGGCACTAAAATACAGGGAGATGCCCATGGACTTTTACTGCGCTCAATAAGTCCGTGAGATAACAGAAAATCAACCTCTTCTCTCAATGCTTTATGCTTTGTTGGACTCATCCTATATGGTGATTGCTTAATGGGTGATGCTCCCTGTACATCAACATCATGTACACCTAGAGTACAACGTTTAGGAACATCACCGAACAATTCAGGGAAATGCAAAATCATGTTTTTAATATCAGCAGCTTTATCACTCCCAAGGTTTCTAAGAAAATCGTCTAGTGATTGTAGAGTCACTGAATTTTCTAAACGCACCTCTATACCTCTAGAGATGTCAGGTAGACTGACGTTTTCCTCCTCTGTCCTAGGAAGAATAGAAGTAGTAGGTAGAGGACTAGCGTAGTATGCCTTAAGCTGGTTAACATGGTACACATGATTAGATTTCTTTTTCCCAGGCGTACGTACCAAATAATTTACGTCGCTAAGCTTTTTCACTACTTCCAGGGGACCATCATACCTGGCTTGTAGAGCATGACCTGGTACTAATTTCCGAGCCATCACCTTATCTCGTGCTTTAAAAGAACGAGAGACAGCACGCTTGTCATAATGTTGCTTCATTCTAGCTTGGGGTGAAACTAGGTTTTTCGAAGCTAGCTCTCTAGCGGCTGTCAAATGTTGCTGCATTAATGAAGGTGAAGTACTCAATGATGGATTTGATTTTCCTGTCCACACGTCTTTCAACACTGCAAGAGGACCACGCACTTGGTGTCCGAATATTAATTCAAACGGACTAAACCCGAGACTTTCTTGCTCACTTTCTCTCTTTAGCGAAGAGAAGAAATGGTATACCTTCATCCCAGTCTCTAGAAAAATGTTCACAATAAGCTCTCATCATGGACTTCAGTGTCTGATGAAATCTCTCTAGAGCCCCTTGTGACTGTGGATGATAACTGGTTGAAAGTACAGATTTTATTCCTAGGTGGGATAATGCTTCTCCGAAAGATCTTAGAAGTGAAATTAGATCCCTGATCTGATTGTATCTCTCGTGGCAATCCAACCTGGGAGAAAAATTTCATCAGCGCTCTCACAATAGCACGAGCATTAATTTTTCTCATAGGAATAGCTTCGGGATAGCGTGTTGCAGCGTCCATAATAGTAAATAAGTATTGGTTTCCTAGTTTGGTTCTAGGCAAAGGACCAACCACAATCAATAATAAGACGTGAGAATGGTTCACCATGCACGGTGATAGGAATGAGAGGCGCAGGTGGAGGTGTGTGCGCTGGCTTGCCTGTCACTTGACACACGTGGCAACGTCGCACATGATCAGCTACTGTTTCCTTCATCTTTGGCCAAGTAAAATGTTTTGCCAGTTTTACCGAGTGTCTTCTTGACAAACCCCAAAAGTCCTCCAATGGGACTATTGTGAGCAAAATCAATGGCTTGTTCACGAAATGTAACTGGTAACACGAGATGCTTAACTGTGTGGAAACACTATCAGCTGACAACTTACATGTATTTTTTCTCCATCAGTACACCGTTACTATAATAGTAACAATTATCGAGATCCTTTGCTTCACTCTCAGTAACTGCTATATCTCTCAGTCTTTCCAGTGACTGATCAACAAACTGATCCTTGATTAAATCATCATGAGTTAGAAATTTAACGTCAGTTGTGTCCTGACTAGGTTGATGACCGGGGGGAGTCAGTGTTAATGATCCTGGGCGCAGAGCGTCACTAAACAACATATTCAAGTCCAAATCATTGTCATCCACTAACTCAACAGGAGACAAGGATGGTTGTTGAATCTTTGACATAGCTCTAGTAATTGCGCTGAGAGGAAATAAAATAGGTTTCTCTCTACAAGCTTCAATGGCATAATTATCATCAGTGTTATTATCAATCACAAGTGGTTCCTTACATATACCAGCATGAAGGATATCGTTCCCTATCAACAAGTCCACTGACCTGATGGAAATACACCACTGGATATACCCACTGAAATATAACCAGTATAATAGCTTGTTTCAATATAAACTTTGTGCAGAGGCACTTTTATAACAGCCCCTCCATAGGCTTCTAACAATACATCTATCTTGCAATAGGTATCGTCAGTTATGGGCAGTACATCTTCTCTTAATAACGTGAGATAACTGCCAGTGTCTCTGAAAGAAATTATCTCAGTTAGATGTGATTCGTCAAATCCTACTTTATCTCTCGAAAAGTAAGGACTCATCGCTGAACGAATCTTTTCGTCAGATACACTTTCTGACGCTAGTCATCTATTCTGAGTAACATTATCTAAAACAGTAGGATCAGAGGAATTGCTAGGCTTTCGGTGCCTTTGTTGCTGGGAAGAGGATACGACTTGAGTGGGGGCGCCAGCCGCACGACTGTTTCTCGCATCTCTTTCTAACTTATAGCAATACTCTCTAGTATGTCCTTTTCTGTTACAATAGGTACATTTAACTTTCTTCTTCTCGATATCAGATTTCTATCTAGCCACAGAGACAGATTCAGGATTGTGAGCTTTCCTGGTAAAGGTACGAGAAGTTACAGTAGCAGGTACATCAGGCAGGCAATGAGCAGCTGATTTAGGTTGCCAACTTCTAGGACAATCTTTAGTTACCTTGTTTCTTTGTGTTTTAGTACGTACAAGGTTGTGAGAAATTTCGTAATTGTCTGCTAATGCTGCAGTTTCCAGAATATCTGAGGTAGTATGATCGATCAGATATTCTTGTATGTCAGCAGACATACAGTTGTTAAACTCTTCATGTAGTAACAACTGAACTAGACTGTCGTAGTTGGTACATTTAGCAGCTCTAGTCCACCTCTCAAATGCAACTTTTTTCTCACGAGCAAACTCTACACAAGTTTGATCTTGTCGTCGTTGTAACGTACGAAATGCTCTTTGATAACTTACAGGTAACAAGTTATACGTCTCTAGAATAGTTTGTTTGACAGCGTCATAACTAATGTACTTAGCAAATGGCAAGCAGCCGTACAAGTTTGAGCTCTTCCTGTCAAAGCAGTATGAAGCAATGTTGCCCAGTGCTTACGTGGCCAGTTCATAGCACGAGCCTGGTTCTCAAACACATCAAAATATGTGTCTAAGTCACTTTCAAAAAACTTAGGAACCATAGATGCAGCTTTCTGCACATTAAATGTGTCCTGTGATATATCAGTCTGTTGTTTTAACAGACGAACATTTTCTCTTTGGAAATCTTCTTCGTTCAATCTCCTCTGTGCCTCAATTTGTGCAGTCTGCAACATAATGAGGCGTTCCAACCTCTCAAACTGTTCCTGAGAGATAGGACCAGTGGGTAATGGAGGAGTAGGGAAATTAACATGGTCTGGACGGTCCTTAGGTCGGACACTTGGTCCAGCCGTCCTCAGAGTGTCTAGATCTGGTCTAGGATAAGTAAATACAGGTGTAGTATACACTGTACTAGTATGAGGCTGCGTCATCCAACCAGCTACACTCTGTACTATAGTGTCAGTGAGGCGGGAAGGTGTGAGCGAGAACTGAGCTACACTAGGCTCAGACACGAGGCTCACTTCTGCTCTAGTTGCTCTTTCTTCAACTTCAAATAGAGCCATACTTCCTAATTGTGACACTAGGCTTTCAGAATCTGAATCATAATCAGACATCTCTGTATGAGCAGGAAACAATATATCTTTAATTAATGCTCTGACAGTTTCTGCGGTGTAATTCCTGTTATACGTCACACCGAGATATTTGGCTACTTGCCAACACGTCTGAAGTTTTAATGTACTTAACTCAGACAAAGTCAGAGTATCAATTAAGTGTTTCACTTTAGCATACATCACGAAAATAATTGTACTACGAGAGAGTGATTATGGGAAACTATAATCTTAATAGGAATTTTAGCGTTGGTTGTCTTAGAGCTAGAGCTCATTTACAGTATTTCCATCTCCTTGGATCAATAGACTCAGTCAGGTACATACATCCACTTGGTATGTTGTACAAGACTAAACTCAAAGTCTTCAGATTAGGAAAGTACTCAAAGTGTTTGATCATAGAAGTACTAGTATGTCAAACTGGACAATTTCTCCAACACCTTGGATCAAGAGCATCCCGGACAGGCCCCCATTTGTTACAAAAAACGCGATTCTAAAAGCTTAGAGATCTCCAGTGAATACTAGAAAGGACTGCCCTTCTAGCATCCAGCCTGTTACTGGGTTTTCGTAACAAGTAGTCAGTATCCTTGTCCAATTATCCATTAAAATTCAGTATGGTTCAATAGTGCTTTAGGATTACAACTGGTAGGCTACTAACTAGAGAAATTAAAATTTAATAAATTTATTAAGTAGTAAGTTGTCTAGAGGTATATTATCAAATTAAATTAATTACAGCAATCAAAATAAAATCAATCTCTCGAGTTCAATATTATTGTGCTGAAAGCACATATCACATTTATAATTCTTAAGTACCGTCAGGTACATTAACATTTAATAAGATATTACAAATATGTACAAGTAAGTGTGTGTATGCGTGTAAGTGCTCTTAAGTAGTTAGCTATGTCTCAAGACTCGAATAAGACTTAAACAAGTGACTGACAAAGTCCTCAAATAAACTAACTTCTTGACCGACTGGCAACCCGAACAGTCTGCTTGAACAACAAGAATGCTAAGCCCAATAGCAATGCAATATCAAGCGACTGCGACACAGAATCAGGAACTGGGAAATAATATAACGACACTAAGTAGGGACCATCTGCAGATCCTCCACAAGTTACAAAACTCCCATAAAACTGAATCTACGTTCAGCATAGGAAAAACTGTGACTGTGACAATACACAGGAACCAGTACAAAAGTAGGTCAGAAGCTATAGCTAAGGACCTGAGATGTTCAGAGTGTCTATGTGACACACAACCTCAGTACAACGTCGAAAATCACTAAGTCTTTACAATGTTCTGTGAACAAAGTTCTACAGAACTAACAAGAATAATGAGACAGACAATCTGTCCAACCAGCAAGCGAGTCTCCAGCAGACTGAATACTTTCACGAGAGGTGAGACACCCCCCCCTCGATCACGTGATAGCTACGTTGGACAACTGCAGCTCAGAAGCCGGCAGTATAACGAGCGACAAGCGATAATTACAGTAGTTTGACATTCAAGCCAAACTGAGCCCATTTTTATACTCATAACCAACATAAGCTAAATAACAATTAACAGTCAAATAATATATAAAGTCATACGCATTTACGATTTAGCTATTTATCGCAATATAAGCAATATAAAATTAAATGAAAAGATAAATATACATTACATATGTACATAATAATCATTGTTAAACCCATTCAGGGTTGCAAACACCAGCACCTTTCAAGGTAGGGGAATTGCGACCTAGAATCATTGTACAGAGAACTTTCACGGCGCGCATAACGGAGATAAAACACCTTCAATTATGGGAGCGTGCGGTTTTAAAACCTGTATTCCTGGACGCAGGAGGGAGAGATTACATGATTATAAACACCTGGAAAATCCTAGCGGACTAGAAAAAAAAAATAAAAAAAATAAAAAAAATAATGCCGAACTTGCACACGAAAATCACTCATCGAAAGCAAAAGCTTGGCAAGACGATGCCATCCCCCCATGAAAAGCTAGGGTGTCATAGCTCTTAAGAGGACCATACTATACGAGACGGGGGGCGCTGTTTCAACATGCTCCCCAGCACACATAAGGGATTACAAACAGACCCTGGCGTTTCAAGCTGGCACTGGACAGCACCTAAAGTCAGTTCCTGATCAGCCGGGTGTGGCTCGTTGTTGGTTTTGCGTCAGCCAGCAGCAACAGCCTGGTTGACAGGCGCGATTCCACAGGAGGCTGGTACAGACGGGCCGCGGGGGCGTTTGACCCCGCGAAACTCTCTCCAGGTAAACTCCAGGTATGCTTACTGTAGTGATACTGGTCCTGTGGTGGCCAGCAGCAGGATTAATACTGCACCACCTCTTGGGAGTTCCCCTTAACAAACAAACAACAGTTTGGTGTTTGTCATGGGCACCTACACATTGTGTGTGATTCTCTCCTACTTTATTCCATTTTCAGCGATGCAGATTACATGGGAGTTTAATTATGTGGCTGTTGTTATAACTTTCTCTTGACATATGCCAAGACATTCACCATCCCTGTGAAGCTATTATTAGATGTACAGTTCATTATTATTGTTGTTGCAGAAGTTACTATGGAAGATTCTATGTTCATAAGCCTAGAGATAAAGGCCTGTGTTTATCACAACAATTTTATAGAACATAGAGTCCTGGGCTACCTGGTGGTGATCTGCGGCTAGGACTACATCCACAACAGGAGCGTTTTACTGAAACCTGAGAGGCTAGACTGTGACCCCAGCGTATTCACGGCTGCTCAGGAATGGAAGCACTGTTTAAGAGGCTTTCGAAAACTTCTTGGGAGCCCTTTCTAAAGAAGATTAGATAAACTAAGTCTGTCATCAATTTTGTGGCAACTAAGAGATATGAGGCTATCTGAGTGTAATCCCTACGAGATGCTATTCAAAACCCTCAAGTCTCAGTATTTAAACCTACAAATGATTTTGCAACCGCTATCGCTTGCAACTCGCGCCGCAGATTGATGAGTCCTTAGAGGAATACTTTCAAACTAAAAATTTTAGGTAGGCTGTCACTTCCAAGCAGTGACAGCTGCTCTGTTATGTGAAGAGTCCATCAGGGCTGCTTTTATCAGTGGCCTGCAATCACCAATAATAAGGCATCGTTTATTGGAGATAAACTTCGATTAGCAGCTGCCTTTGACCTGGCAAGAAGCTCTAGATTCAGCCAGAAGAATTTGCAGTATACGTACATCAGCCTTTCTTGTGGTAAGTGCTGCAATTTCTGACCAAGCTCTTGCAATGAAGTTACTGTGGAACCTGCCTCAGTGACAGGCAGCAGAAGGGTTACGGTGGTGTTTCTTTTGTGGTTTTTCAAGACATCCACGTCCAAAGTGTCCTGCTCGTGAAGCAATGTGCCATAAATGCCACAAGAAAGGTCACTTTGTAAAGTATGTGTGCTAATGCATCAACAGAGCTAGTGCCTCCACACATTCAGTGATCATGCGATTAGCAAACAGTGACTTCTGCGGCTTCCTCGCACAATTCACTGTCAAAGGCAGTTGTGAAAGTATTCATCAAAGGAACAGAAGTAGATGGCCTGTATCAGTTTACCAGAGTCCCTTTTGGAGTCACCAATGGGGTAGCCTGCTTCCAACGGAATTATGGATTCACTCATTTCAGACGAGCAATCATGGGAACCCTCGCGGTATTTAGATAATGTTACCATTTGTGGCACGACCCATGGGGAACATGATGCAAACCTTGATAAGTTTTTGGAAGCCGCCAAGAAGAAAAATATCAGTTACAATGAGGAAAAGTGCACTTTTTCAACAAAAAGGCTAGCATCTTGGTTATGTATTTTGTTTTTTTTTTTTTTATTGTTTTTTTTATTGTGGAAGGAGGTTCCAATATCCCAGCCCTGGAACGACTACGACCTCAACGGGAACTTTCCAATGCTCAAGACAAAAGTCACTCCGAAGAACTCATTGTCTCTTTGCTTATTACTAACAACGATCTAAAATTCAGTAAAGTCCGCCCCCCCAAGGTGTCCCCTTTCCCCTGTGACAAAGGGCATCAGAAGCCGCTTTTCATACTCTCAAAACAGGATATTGAAAAAACTCAGTAGCTTCAAAGCCATTGATGAGTCCCTACCATTCGAAGTGGAAACGGATGCATCTGATTTGCATTGCTGCGTCTTTATCTTCAGGCAGGACGACCCGTAGCCTTCTTTTCGAGACTTTCAAGGATCAGAGAAATGTTATGCTGCTGGTAGAAAGGAAGCCCAGGCATTCATAGAAGCAGTTCGCCATGGAGGCATTATGTAACTGGTAGACATTTCACCATAAGGATGACAACGGGTCGTGAAATTTGGTATATGTTCGACAAGACGGCAAAAAGAGATAAAGGAATGCAAGATTTACGACTGGAGGATGGAAACTATCGTGTTTATGACTTGATTTCTGTACCGACCGGGTCAAGAGAACATTCAACCTGATGCATTCCTAGGTCCCACTGCTCCTTTGGTAGCTGCATGTCATGATTTGCAATCACTTCAGCTCTCCACAAGGCTTTGTGTCACCCAGGAGTTACACGCCTGTACCATTTTGTCAAATCAAAGAACATGCCCTACTTCAGTGGAAGATGTGCAAATGATCAGAGCATGCAGAGTATGTGCAGAGTGCAACCCAAACTTTCATCGCCAGAGAAGACTCATCTCTAAAATCCACCCACCTTTCGAAGATTAAATAAAATTTTAAAAGGACCTTTTCCAAAAGCACAAAAGAAAAGGTATTTCCTTAAATGAATGAATTTCATTTTTCCCTTTGTATTCCCCTGTGCAAATATGGCGTTCAACTGTTTTAGTTGTCTTTCACAGTTGTTTTTAAATTTTGGTATCCCACTTTATCCATTCAGACGGGGGATCCTGTTCATAGTAACGAACTTCAGGAGTTTTTGGCTACAAAGGTATTCCTGCAGCGAACAAAAAGCTAAAACCCCTCAAGGAAAGGGTCAAGGAGCGGTTCAATGGTACATAAAAGGCAGTTACATGACATTAAAGTGCGCAATCTACCTGTTCAACCTGGAAACTGTCCTACCTGAGCCTTCACTCTTTTAGATCACTGCTTGCACAGCTACAAGAAACCCCCTCATGAAAGATCCCAACTTTTCCCACGTGTTCCTTACGGGAGCCCCCGTGCCCCTTGGGTTTTTCTTTGGGCCCCTTTTCCCCTGAAAGTCACCGTAGGATGACAAGCGGATCCTTTGTGAAAGGGGTAAGCCCCCCTGAAACATCCACATTACCCCACATTCGCTACCAAAATGGTGAAGAGATAAGATCTACAAGACTTTAGCCCCCTTGAAATCCCTATTTGTTGGGAAACTCAAGATACACCAAAAGATGGAAAGAGCTCGTTTTTTGGAAAACCCCTTGGACTACCCCAGGAAAAAGGGTTTGCTCCACAGTTAATCAAACCCCCCTGGAAAAAATCGAACCCGGTGAAGGGCCAAGGGCCCGAAGGGCGGGGCGTGTCGTGCCCACCTAACAGTTTTGGGAGATTTGCTTGATATTTTAGAAGGGGGAGATTGTAGTATACTGGCTGTGGGGAGCGCAGCGGGTAAACTGCACCACCCCTGGGCCCCTTTAAAAACAACAACAGTTTGGTGTGTGCATGGGGACCAACAATTGTGTGTTTTTCTCCCTACTTTATCCCTTTATCAGCGATGCAGATTACATGGTGAGTTTAAAAAAGGCCCGTAGTTATAACCCTTTTTTTTGAATATGCAAAACACACCTCCTGTAGGAAAAAAAATATTATTAATGTACTATCATTAATTTTTTTGTTTAGAAGTATATGAAGTTTTTGTTCAATAAAGCCTAAGATAAGGCCCGTGTTTCTTCACAACACAAACAGACCCCCAAATTATGCCTAGAACAGATTAATTGGGGGCCCCGATGTTTACAAGGTTTTCCTCTAAGAAAAAGGAGGAGTAGATGTAAAAAAGAAAGAGAAGGCGCTCCCTTTCAGGGGGACGGAAAAGAATAACAGAGGGCTAAAAAAAGGTCAATATATCTGAAAAGTGTAGGGAGACATGGTCAGAGAAAAGCAAGCATCGAAATTAAGTAAGGAATTTATAGGGGTCAGGAATGCGGGAAAAAACTAAAAGCCATAAAGAAAAACCCCCAAAGAAACCCAAAGTATTTCTTTCCTTGCCAAATCAAAGTCGAGAACAACGTCCCCTATTGGGCCCCTACTTAAACAAGATGGGTCCCTACCGAGCGCAGGAAAATGAGTGAGCTATCAAAGCCCCCAATATGACTCAGTTTTTACAAGCCGCAAACCGACGAGAGTCGAAGATCAAAATAAATTTTTTTAGGAGAGCCACAAAAATTTGGTTAACAAAAAGCCTACCCGATGTTACCCTGACGCCAAATGACTTCGAACGGGGCGATAAATGACATCCCCAGCACTCCCCCCGGGGCCGACTCATGGAACCCCTGGTTCTCAAGACTGCAAAAACCCCTTTTACGACCCTTTTCCATCCTTGGAGAGGGAGCTGGACACGGGGGTCGTCCCACAGTTACTAAAACAACAGACATAGCCCCATTCCCAAGGGCCATTTAAAGCACAGCAAAGAACCCTACAGACCGATAGCCTAACATCCCTATCAAAAAGTCTTTGAAAGTCCTAAGAAGCAAGATCACCACCCATCTAGAAACCCATCAGTTACAAAAACCCAGGGCAACATGGGTTTAGAACAGGTCGCTCCTGTCGTTCAACTTTTGGATCACAAACGACAAGGTCCTAAATGCACCAGAAGATAAAAAAAATGCAGATGTAATAATACGACTTTGCAAAAGCCTTCGCCCAAGTGTGACCATGGCGTAGTAGCGCACAAAATGCGTTGCTATGGGAATAACGGGAAAAAAGTCGGTCGATGGATCTATAATTTCCTCACTAACGGGAAACAGAGAATAGTCGTCAACAGAGTAAAGCCCGAGGCACTACGGTGAAAAGCTCTTTTTCCACAAGGCACAGTACTCGCTCCATTTGTTCCTCATCCTCATATCCGACATAGACAAGGATGTCAGCCACAGCCCCGTGTCTTCCTTTGCAGATGACCCCCCGAATCTGCATGACAGTGTTTTCCCATTGCAAACACTGCAAGGCTCCAGGCGGACTAAACCGAATCTTTCAGGGGGCTGCAGAAAACAATATGAAGTTCAACGATGAGAAATTTCAATTACTCAGATATGGTAAACACGAGGAAATTAAATCTTCATCGAGTACAAAACAAATTCTGGCCACAAAATAGAGCGAAACACCAACTTTCAAAGACCTGGAGTGATCATGTCGGAGGATCTACCTTCAAGACCATAACATTGTATCAATCGCACTGCTAAAAAAATGACAGGAGGGATAATGAGAACCTTAAAAAAAATTTGGGGGGCCCCAACCCCAGATGACACTCTTCAGGTCACTTTTTGTATCAAGGCTGGAATTGCTCCCCACACAAACCAGCCCCTTTAAAGGGCCCAATTTGAAATTGCTGACCTAGAAAATGTCAGAAAACCCTTTCCCACGCCGTGCATAATGGAGATAAAACCCCCTAAAATTATGAGGTGTTTTGGGGTTTTCCTGAACCTGTATTCCCTGGAATGCAGGCGGGAGAGAAAACATGATTATATACACCTGGAAAATCATAAAAGGGGACAAGTTCCAAAACTTGCAACAAAAATAAACTCACTACCAAAAAAGAAAAGGGCCCTTGGCAACGATCCCAACACCCCCCCCAAAAAAAAACAGGGGTGTCACTAGCACTTTAAGAGACCATAAAATAATGTCGGGGGCCCGAGACTGTTAAACTGCCCCCCGGGCTACATAAGGGGATTCCCAAAACAACCCCGGGCCCAATCTTCAAGCTGGAAACTGGACAAGCACCTAAAGTGGGTTTCCCTTCCGCGGGCGTGGTTTACTTTGGGTTTTGGGCTTTTGCACCCAGCAGTAACACCTGGTTGATCGGGCTCGATCCACCAGGGGGCCTGGTCACAAAACCGGGCCCCGCGGGGGGTTAAAACCCCGGGAAACTCTTCCGGGTTTAAAAACCCAGGTAAATGATTCTTTCCTTTGTAATTTGATAACAGAATTTTAAATTTTGCATAACAGTCCTTTACATTGGGTTTTCCCTAAACATCTATACGCCTGCCCAAGTTCCCAAATTTCTTTCAATTTTATCATTCCAAAAATTGGGTATGAAATTGCAATTTTTTGAAAAATTTGATTTACCCTTGCAGAAAAGACAATCTCTCTTTTCTCTGACTGGGGTTTTTTATTAAATGGGTACTTTAGGGGGTACTTATTCTTTTACCCCAGTTGGGAATCATTATTTCTGATTTTTGCTCTTGATATGCACCCATGCAACCCTTTTTTTGGAAAATTTAATTTTTTATTATTACTATTGGGGGGGAAAATTTTCACTTTGTTAAAACCCGACAGATACCTCAGAGTTATTATGGTTTGGGACTTTTAAAAAGAGTTAGTTGGCTGGTCGGGAACTGCAAAATTAATTCTTGTAGACCTAGTCCCCTTTTTTTCCCCCAACCCAAAAAAATCCTTGTTTAAAATTTGGGTTTTGGAAAACATTCAAGTGTTTTTTCAAACTTTAATTTTTTTTGTTTCCCTGGCCCCTCAATAACCCCTCTGATTCTTTCAGGGTTATATTTATTACTTTAAAAATTTGGAGTGCTCTCCAGTTTAAATCCCAAACTGCTTGTTTAACCTTTGTAAGTGTGATCTGGAGATTTTAAATTAACAATGATATTCACTAGATCCAACCTACTTTGTTCTATATTACCATAAGTAACCTTCAACAAGTCAACTGCTTCCTTGTAAGAGTCATCTACATTGGGAAAGGCTTGTATCATTATGTGAGCATCTCTTACCTGTCCTTTGAGGTAAAATAATTTAGGCTAGGTCACTCCTGTCATGCACAGCTGCTTTAAAAATTGACCAAAATTCCTCCCAATTTTCTCCAGGATTAAACACAGGCAAACACAATTCTGGGAGTTTTGACAGACATATTATTTGTTGGAGCAGACTGACCAACTGCCTGGTTTACACATTTTAATTTGTTCAAGGCCTGACTTTTACAAGAAAGAATCTTTTCCTCTAATTCATAATACTGATTAATCATGAGATCTATTTCAGTCTCATCTACACAGTTTACTAATAAATCTCCTTCATATTTGTTGTAATATAATTTGTATGAATCATATCTATTCCCTAAAGCATCTAAATACAATTTTAAATAATCAGTATTCACAGTTTCTTGATTCATTAATTCCAAGCACTTATTATATGCCTTGGTTACATGAACTTTTCTAGCCTGTATTAATGCTTTCTTTACTCTATATTCCATATGTTTGTCTTCTATATTAATTTCCTCATTTTCATCCATGATGCAATGTATTAAATTCAACTTTATTAATAACACTGATTACAACTTACAACACTGATACAACTTACCTTTGAATAAATCCTAGCTACTTGAGCTTAGCAATACCCGGAGTTTACCAGGAGAGAGTTCCGGGGGTCAACGCCCCCGCGGCCCGGTCTGTGACCAGGCCTCCTCGTGGATCAGAGCCTGATCAACCAGGCTGTTACTGTTGGCTGCATGCAAACCAACGTACGAGCCACAGCCCGGCTGATCAGGAACTGACTTTAGGTGCTTGTCCAGTGCCAGCTTGAAGACTGCCAGGGGTCTGTTGGTAATCCCCCTTATGTATGCTGGGAGGCAGTTGAACAGTCTCGGGCCCCTGACACTTATTGTATGGTCTCTTAACGTGCTAGTGACACCCCTGCTTTTCATTGGGGGGATGTTGCATCGTCTGCCAAGTCTTTTGCTTTCGTAGTGAGTGATTTTCGTGTGCAAGTTCGGTACTAGTCCCTCTAGCATTTTCCAGATGTATATAATCATGTATCTCTCCCGCCTGCATTCCAGGGAATATAGGTTCAGGAACCTCAAGCGCTCCCAGTAATTGAAGTGTTTTATCTCCGTTATGCGTGCTGTGAAGGTTCTCTGTACATTTCCTAGGTCAGCAATTTCACCTGCCTTAAAAGGTGCTGTTAGTGTGCAGCAATATTCCAACCTAGATAGAACAAGTGACCTGAAGAGTCATCATGGGCTTGGCATCCCTAGTTTTGAAGGTTCTCATTATCCATCCTGTCATTTTTCTAGCAGATGCGATTGATACAATGTTATGGTCCTATACAATGTTATGGTCCTTGAAGGTGAGATCCTCCGACATGATCACTCCCAGGTCTTTGACGTTGGTGTTTCGCTCTATTTTGTGGCCAGAATTTGTTTTGTACTCTGATGACGATTTAATTTCCTCGTGTTTGCCATATCTGAGTAATTGAAATTTCTCACCGTTAAACTTCATATTGTTTTCTGCAGCCCACTGAAAGATTTGGTTGATGTCCGCCTGGAGCCTTGCAGTGTCTGCAATGGAAGACACTGTCATGCAGATTCGAGTGTCATCTGCAAAGGAAGACACGGTGCTGTGGCTGACATCCTTGTCTATGTCGGATATGAGGATGAGGAACAAGATGGGAGCAAGTACTGTGCCTTGTGGAACAGAGCTTTTAAACCGTAGTTTGGCCTCGGACTTTACTCTGTTGACTACAAACTCTCTGTGTTGTTAGTGAGGAAATTATAGATCCATCAAACCGACTTTTCCCGTTATTCCTTTAGCACGCATTTTGTGCGCTATTACGCCATGGTCACACTTGTCGAAGGGCTTTTGCAAAGTCTGAAATATATTACACCCTGCATTCTTTTTGTTTCTAGTGCATCGGGACCTTGTCGTAGTGATCCAATAGTTGGACAGACAGGAGCGACCTTTCTAAACCCATGTTGCCCTGGGTTGGTGTAACTGAGGGGTTTTTCTAGAGGGTGGTGATCTTGCTTCTTAGGACCCTTTCAAAGACTTTTATGATATGGGATGTTAGTGCTTAGTTTAATATGTTTATTATGCACCCCATACCCATCCTGTGGGCGGTAGTCAAAAGATTACAGAGGTACATAATTGGTCCGGGGACGGGACTCCAAAGTTTTGATAGCTGAGCAAGTTACAGGGGCCCAATGAACTCACAATTTACAAAGGTAATGAACTCACAATTTACAAAGGTAATGAACTCACAATTTACAAAGGTAATGAACTCCAGGTAAGTCTGGTCACAATCATGACAAGTTACAAAGGGTATTTACAGTTTACAGAGGTACGTAATGGGTCCAGGGACTGGCCCCCAAAGTTTTTGTTTAGCTGAACTAGGTACAAAGTAATGAGCTCACAAGTTACAAAGGTAATGAATTCTGTAAAATGGTTACTTACGTTATACTTTGGCTACAATCATGAACAAATTAAGAGAAAATGAGCAATTCACACTTCCACACCCGGTCAAACTGTAATGAGTTATTGGTGCAATATTGATTGTTGAGTCACACACACCACACACACACACACCCACACACACACACACACACACACACACCCCACACACACACACACCACACACACACACACACACACTTTAGTTTAATATCTTTATGCACCCATACCCATCCTGTGGGCGGTAGTCAAAGATTACAAAGGTACTAAATGGGTCCAGTGACTGGACCCCAAAGTTATGACAGCTGAACTAGTTACAAAGGTAATAAACTCCAGGTAGATCGGGTCACAATCATGGCAAGTTACAGAGGTAATGAATCAGCTTAAACTCCTATACATGGTTACAGTCATGAACAAATTACAAAGTAAGAACCACTGATACGTCACACCTGGTCACAATTGAAAATGAGTTATAAATACAAATATTAAGTGGATCTTTACACCCACACTAGTGCGCGCGCGCACATACACACACGAGGGCGCACGCACGGACATGTGCACACGAGCGTACAAAAATTTTGCATACACACAAGGACGCACACCCACACACACACACCCACACACCAACACCCACAACCCCACACACCCTCACACACACCCACACACACACCCTCACACACACCCAAAACACCCCCACACACACCACCCACAACACACCAACCACACCAAAACAAACCCCCCCACACACCCACACACACCCACACACGCACACACACCCACACACGCACACACACACACACACGCACACACACACCCCACACACCCTCACACACACCCGCACACACACCCTCACACACACCCACACACCGCACGCGCACACACACACACACACACAACAAAACAAAACCCTCACACACACCCACACACACACACACACACACACAAAACACACACACACACACATGCACACATGTGGTAATGCTTTATTTACAGCTAGCAAAGTCAGGGTATTTCTCCAGAATGGTCTGCAAATACCACTGTGGATAAAATACTTAGCCATTTCTTGAACACTTCTGAGTGAGTTGTTTCTAAATTCATTAATTTTATCACACTCCAGTACATAATGACGCAATGTGTGACAATAGTCCATCGGGCAAAGTTTACATTTCGTTTGGTCTACATCTGGTGGTGGTGATTTAACCTGCCACAGATACTTGAACCCAGCCGGAGCCGGCGGTAGTGACACCCAAGAGTCTGCTTATTTTGTTGGATGCACCATAGACTGTGGCTCCTCCTGAAATGATAGAATGATAAATAGATGGACTCACTGGTGTCAATCTCCCTGAGCCTTAAGTCCATAAAATTCAGCTAAAGTTCTTTTCGTATTATTGTTCTAAAAACTACTAACCTGACAACCAAGATTGTAATCTACTCCCTCTTTAAAAAGCATACAGCTTAGGCCAATTTATCAGTTCTATCATGCATCTGAAGACCAATGTGAGATGGAATCCACAGCATGTGCACTCTGACTCCACTGTCACAATCTTACCATATCTATGTCTGGCTTCTGACACAAGCATCCACAATTTATACTTAATGAGTTGAGAGCATTATGGATACAGAGAATCAGTTACAATTAAAGTGTCAAACCCTTTGATACATGGACACATTTGAGTGCAAAAGTATGGCAAACAGTCTGTTTTTAAGGGGAGAGGCCCAGTTATTGATGCTGCTCCAATTTCTTTATGAGAGCCATCACTCTGTGTGACAACCCGCGGCACTACCAGCTGCACCAGTGGGCTGGGGAACAGAACCATCGACGTAAATAATTTGTGAAAGATTGTTCTGTGTGACTAAGTTATCAAAAACAGCTTAAGGCATCAGTTTGGCTTAAGACGAAGCTTTGGTTGTGATTTAAGAAGAGTTTTGGGGGAAATGGAGGAATGGTAGTTTTTGGGAAAGGGGTAATATCCCATGGAGCAGGGAAATGTCTCTGTTGTCCAACTTGATATAGATCATGTAGCTGGTTCATGCGGAGGTCGGTTCCAGTTTTTTCGATCCATCTGGAAGGGTGTTCACCAGTGCGAGGAAAAATTTGGAGGGGTTCTTGCAGGGGTTTGAATGGGGTAGCCTAAGCATATTGACCCCAATAAGGATATTTCTTTCAGTAAACGATCTCTAATCTTTGGGAAAATTAAGTTCTTTCCGCATATTTAAAATTTTAGCAGTACGAGGGCATCCTAGGATGATCCCCAATTTCTTCGTTTGCAGTTTTTCCAGCCCTCCAAGCTTCCAGTCAGACACGAGTGCAAGTAGTGGCGCTGCATAATCAACCAATGATCTAATATAAGCAAGATAACATCATTTTCACAATTTTAACATTAGCACCATACCTGGGGTGAAAACCTGCCACAACTCTAAGTGCTCTCAGCCTTTCTTTGTATTGGCGACAAAGTCTCGTTACAACAGTCCAAGTAGTGGAACCTCAAAGCCTAGATACCTGTATCTTTCTTACATATTCTAGAAGAGACCCATCATGCAACTGGATCTGACGAACTGTGCCTCTCGCCGAGGAGGACGCCTGTTGATATCTTTGTTTATCCCTGAGATTATTAAAACCCCCGGGCCTGACACAGGTTAAAACATGATTAAGAATGTTTTGGGTGTTGGAGAATCCGGTGGTGTGAATCATTATGTCCCTCAGCAAAACTAACCATATAATGTGGGGCTGGCTAGGCATGGGATTAAGTAAGGCATTAATCAAAATGTTGAAAAGGGTGGGACTAAGCACACCTCCCTGTGGGGTTCCTAATTCAAAATCTTTAGTTACACTTCTATGTCCCTGGAACAACACAGACGACTTTCTGTTGGACAGGTAAACCCTTTAAACCAGCGGAGAAGCCATCCTCCAACATCCAAATTTTGGCAAGTTCACTAATGATTACATGTCTGTTGGGTACATCAAAAGCGGATTTAAGGTCAAGGAACGTAGTGTATGAGCTGTCAGTGTGCAAGTGAGAAGGTGGTAATGCAATGATGCACACTCCTTCCAGCATGAAGCCATGCAACCGGGGTGACAAGAATTCCTTAATTCTGTGCAAAGACGATTAAGAATCATCCTTTCAAATGTTTTACACAAGCAGTAGTAAGGGATATTGGGCGAAATGAGTTTGGGTTTATTGGGCTTTGGAATGGGAATAATGAGGCTAATTTGGGCCATGATTTAGGGAGCTCCCCAGTGACATAACTCATGTTAATAATTCAAGTAAGGGATTACCTGGTACTCGACACAGCAATCTGAGTATGTTTGTAAGTAATACCATCCTCACCGCGACGTGGAGTTGCCCTTAGTTAGTGCTGCATCAAGTTCATAATTAGTGAAAGGGAAAGTTGCAGTCATCTGCCTTGCTGAGCATAAAGCAAAAAAAGTCTCTCCCCTTTCATCATATTTGTCCATTAATTTCGCCTTGTGGTAAATGGAAGACTGTTCATAGCTAGATGTAGCAGCCCCAAACACTGACTAACTCATTCGCCCTATGCAAGGGGTGGGGGGTGCGCGATCTGCCCAGTTCTGTTACCCCTTAATTCTATTATGTCCCTCCATGCCCGGCTAAGTGGGGTGTGAGCATTGAGACCATTGAAAATTGTTCCCCGTCTGTTTGCCGCAGCTCTGTCATACGCTCTCTGGCAGCAGCAAGGGCAGTTTGGAAGAGGCTCAGCATTTCAGGGGTTTCGATGGTTTCTATAGGCTAGGCCTAGTCTGCGAGCAGTACGTTCAATGTTCGAAGTTTAGAATCATTGTAATAGGGTTTTGATTTTTATAAGACTTATGATTTTTATGGAATCATTTGGATTTAGAGTAGTAGGAGGTTTCAGAGGCGGCCTCTTTAAAAATTTCTGAATACTGCTCACAAGGTCATTGTTAAAGTCTCGACAGAGGTACACTCATAGGGAAATTTTACCAGTCATCACATGTGCAACAAAATCTCAGTTTTATCAGGGGAAACATTAAGACGTTTCCGTTTGAATATCCCACCAGGGAGAATAGTATTACCAATATCTAAGAGGTTAGCCTTGGGAATGATCAGACGCTATATCTGTTACAATGGAAGACTCACAGCTGGGAGAAGTAATGTTGAAGCCAAGACACAGATCAAGGACACCTCCATAGATATGTGTGGGTTCAAGGGCACCTACAATTTGCACATTTTCATGACTGTTTAAGAGTGACAACAGTTTGATTTTCCATTACGATTACCAAACTGAGAGTTTCCAATGCTTTTGTGTCTTGCATTATAATCACCAATAATGAGAGTAGGTTCAGACTGAGGGACAAGTTGGGAGCTCCAAGTAATTAAACTTATCAGCAGGAGCGTACAAGTTAAATATGTTGAGAGCAGAGTTCCCAATATAAATCCTAACACCGTGATACTGTAGTCCCTCTGTTTTCTTTATGTGCAAAAAGTTGATGGGGAAGTGATTTTTTAATATATAGAACACAAGAATTAGAAAATTTGAGGTTATATGCAACAAAAAGAAAGGCAATTTAGGGGGTTGGGATTTTTCAGGGACTCTGCACTCTTGTAGACACACAATATCAATGGATTCAGTGGTTACTTTAGATGCAGGTCAGAAAATCTTTTTCTAAGTGACGCAATATTCCAACTTAAAATGGATAGTTTATACAGTTTTGGTTTCCATTATAAAAGTCCAGGGAAAAAAAATTCAATTTCCCCAGCAAAAGGAAAAAATTTTACAAAATTTAACAAACGGGACATAATCAATACAATTTAAAACGTTTTAAACCCTTTCCATGAGTCCCAAATTCACTTCCTTTAGTGGGGCCCCTTTTGGGGAGCCCTTTTTGTTTACAGAGGTCACTGGCTCTTTGTCTGGAAGGAAAGGGAAAGGTTTACATACCCTCGCACTCAACTCCCCTTTTATTACACTCTTCACTATCATCAAAAGTATCATTTCCCCTCTTCTTATAAAAAAAGGTGATACATCACCTTTATCAAAAAACCGGGTCATCTCCACATCAAAAACTATAAATACATTACCTCTCAGGTTACTTTTGGGGGAGGGCCTTCTTTACTGCCCTTTTTCATCTTCACTGTGTTTGAAAACACCACTTTCAGATTCATCGTTTTGGGGATTATTAACACTGCTTTCATAGTTTGTTCATTTCCACCACATTTTTTTTTTTCAAAATTGGCTGACTATCTGGGGGTTGATGTACTCATTTGCAACCTCTGAATTTTTCCCCCTCGTGGTCCCAAATTTGTTTTTTTCAAAAACCCTTTTTTGCTTTTTCCCAGTACTGTTATGCGCAGTTTGCATGTTTTTGTCCCCACCCCCAGCAAGACAAAGCTTCATCAGGAGAAATAAAGTCCCGTTTTAAACTGAGTCGGGGGGGCTGACTGACAGTGACTCCCCCGGGACAGATGGTGTCAACCCCACAGCATTACTAGGGGTTAAAGGCAGCCTTTAAATCTGCTCTGTTGATAAAATCCCAGAGTGACTCGCTAAACCCAAATTTGTTGATTCGGGCAAGGGTCAGTATTCAACTTTTTAGTGCAATCGGTTTTAAAGTTCTTTTCTGTTGCTTTAAATGCCTTTTTGGAGTGGGGTTATGCTGTTGTTTTTAAATAACTGTGGGATGAACCCCCCCTGTCCATGACCCTCTCCATAGGGTGGAAAAAAAGTCGTGATAGGGGGTTCTTTAAAATTTTGATGAACACGGAGTTTCCCTGAGGCTGGCCCGGGGCAGGGGGCATGGGCAAGTCATTTTTTCGCCCGTTTCCCCCCGGGCATTTGGCGCAGGATAACTCAGATAGGCTTGTAAATTTAAACCCAAATTTTGTGGCTCTCTCAAAAAAAAATTTATTTTTATCTTCTACTCTCCGTCTGTGTTGCTTAGTATATTTTTTCCCCCGCTTAATCCCTTTGGATTTGGTTTACTTGGTTCCCCCTTTTTTTTTGGTTTTTGAAGTGAAAATTTTGGGAATGCTCCCTCTGACTAATCTCAATTTTGTCGGTCTTGGGTCCGCGCATATATGTCTGAAACCCAATTAAAGTTGTGTTTGAGTATATTTTTTTGAAAGGTGACATTTCGTATCAGACATCTTTTTTAGTGAAGATGAGGGCTAGGGTTTCTCCGCAAAAAGGCCCCTATTATTTGCTGGTTTAAATTGAATTTTGTGCAGAGATTTAAAAGCTCGTGTGAGTGTGAGTTTTCATCAGAGCTGCCTCCTGGTGTTATTACTACAACAATATTATTTGCTATATTCCTCCATTTTAGGTGCCTTAAGTTGAAATCCCCCAGGAGCAAGATGTTGGGTGCAGGAGCTGGCAGATTTTCCAGACAGTGGTCAATTTTTAACAGCTGTTCCTGGAATTGCTGGGATGTTGCATCCGGAGGCTTGTAGACTACCACAATGACTAGGTTTTGGTTCTCGATCTTTACTGCTAAAACTTCCACTACATCATTTGAGGCATTCAGCAGTTCTGTGCGCACAAGTGACTCTGCAATGTACAGGCCAACCCCCCCCCCCCCCTTTTGCCTGTTCACTCTGTCGCATCTGTATAGGTTGTAACCTGGGATCCATATTTCGTTGTCCAAGTGATCCTTTATGTGGGTCTCAGTGAAAGCCGCGAACATTGCCTTTGCCTGTTCATGATTGTAGCCAAAGTATAAACGTAAGTAACCATTCTACAGAATTCATTACCTTTGTAACTTGTGAGCTCATTACCTTTGTACCTAGTTCAGCTATCAAAACTTTGGGGGCCCAGTCCCTGGACCCATTACGTACCTCTGTAATCTGTAAATACCTTTGTAACTTGTCATGATTGTGACCAGACTTACCTGGAGTTCATTACCTTTGTAAATTGTGAGTTCATTACCTTTGTAAATTGTGAGTTCATTACCTTTGTAAATTGTGAGTTCATTGCCTCTGTAACTTGCTCAGCTATCAAAACTTTGGAGTCCAGTCCCTGGACCAATTATGTACCTCTGTAATCTTTTGACTACCGCCCACAGGATGGGTATGGGGTGCATAATAAACATATTAAACTAACTAACTCTGCAAGCAGTCCACGGATGAAAGGTATTTTGTTGTTTGTTGCTGGCTTTAGACCCTGTATATTTGCAAGGAAGAATGTCATCGGACTGGTGGTATTGTTGGTACTGGGGGGGGGGGGGTTTCCGGCATTAGTATCTGTATCTGTTGGTTTGGAGTGGAGGCCATCGACTGTGGTTCCACTCCAGGAATGACTGGATTTGGTGTACGATTTCTGCCATTTCCTGCCAGTTTTTTTTTTCTTCCTGGCACTAAAAAACCTCTCTTGAGTGGCTGTGGCTACCCAGGTTTTCCCATGGCCTGGATGTTTTGTATCTTTTTGTCCCCTTTAGATGGTGTGCCTGGCAATTTAAGTTATAGCACAGTCTTTCCTGTACTGAAGAGGGACACATTTCAGGGTGAAAAAGCTTACAGGAAGGGAGTTTGCATTTTCCTGTTGTCATATGGGCACGGCATTTTCTAGGGTGGTCATAGTTGCACGTCCTATCTGTTTTTCCAGATTTCCCATGCCTGCAGATACCAAGTGCATAGTATGTGCACAGGCTTGGTTTCCGTTTGCCTTGGGTTTCTGTGACTATTCCCTGTTGGTGCATGTTTGCCTTGGGTTTCTGTGACTGTATTCCCTGTTGGTGCATGTTTACCTGTCTTATTCCTATCCTCCCTAGCACCAACAAAGAAGCTCCCATGTACAATATAAATTTTAAATGTACATTAATACAAACTTGGCTCATCAAAATTAATATTATACAAATTAATAAATCCTTGCCAGAATTTGGCATAGCAAAATTAATATACACATTAATAATTAGCTACACATGGCTTATCAATTACACATACATTGATATAAATCTTGGCCAAAATTGGCTTATCAAATTAATATTATACAAATATAAATCCTTGCCAGAATTTGGCATAGCAAAATTAATATTATACACAATATAATCTTTATCCACACTTGTCTTATCAATTACACATACACTGATATAAATCTTGGCCAGAATTGTCTTATCAAATTAGTATTATGCAAATTAATATAAACTTAGCCAGACGAGCTTAGCTTATCAAAATTAATATTGTAATTATTATAATCCACTACACATTAAGTAAATTTGTGAACTTAACATCCACCTCCTTCTGTCATTTCACATATAATTTTTAATTAACTAATAAATGACTTCACTAATTACCTCCGGTTCAAGAAGGACCAACGGGCAAATTAAATGTGGAAAATTACATTTATCTGAATGTAACTAATTATGTACATAACAGTAAATGATAACAAAGATAATTATTATTTATCAATGTTACATAGACAAGTAGGAATTTGGGACACCTAGGTCGCAGAAAATGTCCCCCTTCGATACCTACCACTGTCATAACCACACGTTGCTCTGGACCTATTAATTAAATGAAATATACATACACCAGGAATACTGGTAAATATATTAATTTGTGGACTGTATATTAAAAATAATAAATGGTTATATATATACACAATTACATAACAGAAGGAAAATATATCTTAATATCACTCACCAATCTGACTGGAGATTAATGTGTATCATACTCAGAAAACCTCACTCTAACTAAATCTATGAAAATAATGCTGGCCAGAATTACACACAAATCTAGAGAGCTTATCTGAGGTTCCTGGAGCTATCTTGTCCAGTCGTCTGATATCTCAAGTTATGCAGGAATGCACATCCACCAATTTCGCCTCCTTTTTGAGAGGTGTCAACACAATTGTAACCTCTAGAGCACGAAAAATTCTTCCCATTACACTAACGTTGTATCCAATTCAAAAACCAAAATGGCGACTCTCCTGCCCAGACGCAGGCTTTCCGTTTTCTATGACAAATATTATTAAAAACAGTATAGGCCATCTATTTACCTATAAATTACCATATTTCCGGAAAATATATACAGTATTTTCAACAGTAGAGATTAGATCCTGGTTTAGTTAATTTAATATATTTATTATGCACCCCATGTCCATCCTGTGGGTGGTAGTCAAAAGATTACAGAGGTACATTGGCTTAGCGCTTCTTTTTGATTATAATAATAATAATACAGAGGTACATAATGGGTCCAGGGACTGGACCACAAAGTTATGATAGCTGAACTAGTTACAAAGATAAAGAACTCCAGGTAGATCTGGCCACATTCATGACAAGTTACAAATCCTGGTCAGATTATTATTATTATAATCAAAAAGAAGCGCTAAGCCACAAGGGCTATACAGCCCAATCCTGGTCAGAGCTCATCATACACTGGTCAGAGCTCATCATACATTATTAATGATGTTGTGGGAAATACAAGCATGTTATGTATGATTTTGTTCGGATTTTCACCTTAAGTGGCGCATAGAAAGAGTGCAGGTATCCCCTTAAGTGGTGTGAAGTCAGAAGAGTGTGTAGGTATCCCCTTAAGTGGTGTGGAGAAAGATGAGTGTGTAGGTATCCCCTTAAGTGGTGTGGAGAAGAGTGTACAGGTATCTACTTAAGTGGTGTGGAGGAAGAAAAGTGTGCGGGTATTCCCTTAAGTGGTGTGGAGAAAGAAGAGTATGCAGGTATCCCCTTAAGTGGTGTGGAGAAAGAAGAGTGTGTAGGTATCCCCTTAAGTTGTGTGAAGAAAGACGAATGTGCATGTATCCCCTTAAGTGGTGTGAAGAAAGAAGAGTGTGCAGGTATCCCCCCACTGGCTACAGGGTTGTTATGGTGGAACAATGGAATCCTGTGCCAGCCTCTGTACAAGACGTCACGTTGTCTCCTGAGCATCAGTGACAAATTTCCCCCGTTCTCCTTGGGACGCTTGTCCTCGTCTTACTTTGCCCACCGGGCACGTCACAGGAGGGGCACTTATCATCGGCTTTATTTTATCGGGCACATAACAGGAGGGGCACCTGTCATAGGCTTAATTGTATCAAATTCCTTCATTTTTCTGCTCTGCGAATATTTCTTTAACGGTTTTGGTGGTAAGCCGGTTACTGAACTCAAGTAATGGGTGTGGACATCCCGCTCTGCTGATAGTCGACGAGGGAAGATCCACCTGATCTACTTGAGAACTTTAATTTTCAGATTATATTTACAAAAGAATTCGTGTTAATTTTGTTTTCAAGGGCCAGTTTCGGGAAATATGTTATCTTCATACACCGAGAAGCAGGACTTAATACTGAGTAAGCTGTCAGTCGCCCTTACATACCCAACATGAACACCAAGCAGCTGCAGCAACGAAGAAACTTCTGAGCTTCAAGCAGCTGCAGCAACGAAGAAACTTCTGAGCTTCAAGCAGCTGCAGTGACTAAGAAACTTCTGAGCTTCAAGCAGCTGCAGTGACTAAGAAACTTCTGAGCTTCAAGCAGCTGCAGTGACAAAGAAACTTCTGAGCTTCAAGCAGCTGCAGTGACTAAGAAACTTCTGAGCTTCAAGCAGCTGCAGTGATTAAGAAACTTCTGAGCTTCAAGCAGCTGCAGTGACTAAGAAACTTCTGAGCTTCAAGCAGCTGCAGTGACTAAGAAACTTCTGAGCTTCAAGCAGCTGCAGTGACTAAGAAACTTCTGAGCTTCAGCAGCTGCAGTGACTAAGAAACTTCTGAGCTTCAAGCAGCTGCAGTGATTAAGAAACTTCTGAGCTTCAAGCAGCTGCAGTGACTAAGAAACTTCTGAGCTTCAAGCAGCTGCAGTGACTAAGAAACTTCTGAGCTTCAAGCAGCTGCAGTGACTAAGAAACTTCTGAGCTTCAAGCAGCTGCAGTGACTAAGAAACTTCTGAGCTTCAAGCAGCTGCAGCAACGAAGAAACTTCTGAGCTTCAAGCAGCTGCAGTGACTAAGAAACTTTGAGCTTCAAGCAGCTGCAGTGACTAAGAAACTTCTGAGCTTCAAGCAGCTGCAGTGACTAAGAAACTTCTGAGCTTCAAGCAGCTGCAGTGACTAAGAAACTTCTGAGCTTCAAGCAGCTGCAGCAACGAAGAAACTTCTGAGCTTCAAGCAGCTGCAGTGACTAAGAAACTTCTGAGCTTCAAGCAGCTGCAGTGACTAAGAAACTTCTGAGCTTCAAGCAGCTGCAGTGACTAAGAAACTTCTGAGCTTCAAGCAGCTGCAGTGACTAAGAAACTTCTGAGCTTCAAGCAGCTGCAGTGACTAAGAAACTTCTGAGCTTCAAGCAGCTGCAGTGACTAAGAAACTTCTGAGCTTCAAGCAGCTGCAGTGACTAAGAAACTTCTGAGCTTCAAGCAGCTGCAGTGACTAAGAAACTTCTGAGCTTCAAGCAGCTGCAGTGAAGAAGAAACTTCTGAGCTTCAAGCAGCTGCAGTGAAGAAGAAACTTCTCATCAGACTGCTGGTATACTGAAAATCAACACCAGGACAAACTTGATGAACACAATGGCTGAGGATTCCAATTCAGCCATCCTGGATTCTATCGTAAGTTTGTGGAAGACAAGTTTATGAACTTTCCAAAACCCCAGTGGAAATAAATGACCTTTTTGGTTGAGGTTTTCTAGGTAATTTACACATGATTATGCAAAACTATTGTAATCATTCAAAGACTGTAGATGTACATAAGCAAAGGTTAGGTTAGGTAAGGTTTGTCAGGAAACCAAACAAATTTTTCCTGGTGTGTGTGTCTTAGTCTTACGATGACCTGCATCTGGAGCTTTCGGTCATCTGACTGAAGCCTTCTGCTGGCTTAAACAAGCCTCCTCACATCTCACTGAAGGTCCAGGATTGATCCATGGCATGGGTGAAACATTGGGCATGTTTCGTTGCCCCTGTTTGCCCCTGTTCACCTAGTAGTGAGTAGGTATACCTGGATGTTGGGTGACTGTTGTAGGTCACATCTTATCCTGGGGGACAAGATTAACCTAATTTGCCTGAAATGCTCTACATAACCAGAATCTTTCTTGTGTAGTATGCCATTGATAATAGTTGTATCATGTACTTGTAGAAATAAAGATTACTATTATTATTAATATAATTCCAGTTGGTACACTAATAGCCAGGAATTTATGAAAATTCTTACACAATTCTTAGATTATTAAAATTGTTTTGTATACTGCCAAAATGTGTGTAAAGTATCTAGGATAACCCCAAAGAAATCAGTGACTTATTTTTATTAGGATCCTTCAGGTATGGTGTAAATACACTACAGTGTTTGACTTTATTGTCCAAACCAGTGAAGGGCTCTTCATCCAAGGAATTGGACTTTTCCTTGCCTTCCTTGAATTGAACCTGATTGCTTCCTATTCCCCAGGTGCTGTATGACCCTCTAAGGACTTAGTGCTTTCCCATAATTTGATAAGCTACTATATCGGACAATTAGGTTAATATTTACTTTCTTCGTGAATATGGCTTTAGTAATAATTTGAGAATGTTTGATATGTTGTTAAATATGAGCTTCATGGCTTGGACATGCTCTCTAACCCCAAAATCTTAGGAGCCATTACATAGGTGTGGGAGGGTATTGACTTTTCTATCCTCTATAAGTTATTCTTACCAGTGCCTAGGAGTGCATCAGAAGGAAGAGTAATCCTAGGAAATGCCAGTTTATGTAAGGAACACATACATATTTCAGTATTATATACAGTTTCTCCTCATTTAGCGACATACGTACTCGTTTACCAACTACTCGGACTTACGATGGGCTCTCTGACAAGCATGCATACCTAAATAATATATAGTAGAGCTGATTTCCTCTATTATGTTTATTACAATATACAGTACACTGCAGCCTCTCCTCACTTAACGACGGAGTTCTGTTCCTAAGACCTCATCGGTAAACAAATTCGTCGCTAAGTGAGGAGCATACTATAATGGTAGTGGGTTTGTGTCAGCCATCGGTGATAATGTTTTAATATCGCCTTTGCACCATTTATAACATTTCTGGTATATTTTTAAATGTTTATACAGTAGTGTACTGTATATTGTAATAAACAGAATACAGGAAATCAACTCTAATATACATTATTTAGGTATGCATACTGGTCAGAGAGCCCATCATAGGTCCAAGTAGGCGGTAAATGAGTACATCACTAAGTGAGGAGAGGCTGTACTGTATAAACATTTAAAAATTATACTAAAAGTGTTATAAATGATGCAAAGGTGACATTAAAACAATATCAAAGATGGTTGACATAAACCCTTGCCTAGCAACGAATTTGTTTACTGACGTGATTTTAGGAATGGAACTCCATTGTTAAGTGAGGAGAGGATGTATTTAAAACATTCTGAGGGGAAATGGAGAAGAATCTCTCCTCCATAAGCCATGTGTGATGTAAGAGGTAACTAAAATGCCAGAAACAAGGGGCTAATAACCCCATTTTCTGTATAAATTACTCAATGTAAAATGAAGAAAAACTGTGTTTCTTCTTTTTTGGGTCACCCTGCCTCAGTGGGAGAGGGCCGGTGTTAAAAAAATATTACATATGACTAAACATTTTGTTGAATGTTGCTTTTAATGATATATGAAGTAAAAGTCTGTTTTTTTTGGTTATATCCATACTCTTATATATTGTTTTTTTTTCTCAGTCCAATGTAACAGAAGGATGCCGACTGCCAGTCCTGATGAACAACGGGGAAGACTGGCGTAAGTCAGGATGTTCAAGTAGGATTACCACCCTTATGTTTTTGTTTATTTTAACCTTTGTTTATTATGGTATATTATTTCCTCCTGGCAGTTGCTCTTTTTTTAATGTCGAACCTTTAGAATGGAGACTTGCAATTTCAGATTTTTTTTTACAGCATTAGTTTTGTACTGTATGAATTTTTAATACATCAGATAAGTCATTGTAATAAAGATTATTTTTGTCACTTATATTGTAAAATATGTAAATGCATATCCTTTAATAACTTTTAATAAGCATTATTTAAGGTTAATAAAAATTTGAAATTGAATTTGTAATACAGTATATAATTTATAGTTTTAGTTTCATGCAATATAAACTGAAAATAACTTTTTTGAGCTTGACCACATAGCACAACATTGCTATATTTCTATTCATAGCTGTTGTTTACTATTTTAATCATTTTTTTTTTCACAGCATTGGCAGAGATTATCAGCATCAAGGACTCAGATACCAAGAAACTTTTCTACGTCCATTACATTGATTGTGAGTATTTTTTACATGTTTCATAACTTTGGAAATGGAGAAACTCACTTGGAGATGTATATAAATAAAAATGAGTCAATGATTAGGGTTTATTAGACTACCAACATTGCATGTCATAATTCTTTACTTGGAAATTGGCACCTCAAGGGAGGGCTCTTGATCCAAGAAACTGAACTTATCCTCTCCTTGGATTGAACCTGATTGCCTCTTGTTCCCAAGGCACTATATGTTCCCTACATGTTTAGGACTTCCCCCTCTTTAAAATAGAACAGAAGTGGAAAATGGCATATTTGGTGTGTTTATTTTTTAAGTATGTACTGTAATGTCTGTCTTGTGTTTAATTTTGTTTTATTTATCATATATGTACGTACTGTCCTATATTTTTTAAGTACTGTAATGTCTGTCTTGTTTTTAATTTTGTTTTATTTATCATTCGTATATACTGTCCTGTATTTTTTAAGTACTGTAATGTCTGTCTTGTGTTTAATTTTGTTTTATTTATCATATATGTACGTACTGTCCTATATTTTTTAAGTACTGTAATGTCTGTCTTGTTTTTAATTTTGTTTTATTTATCATATTCGTATGTACTGTCCTGTATTTTTTAAGTGCTCTTATATCTGTCTTGTGTTTAATTTTGTTTTATTTTTCATATACCTGTTTTTTTTTTTTTCTCACAAGTCGGCCGTCTCCCACCGAGGCAGGGTGACCCAAAAAGAAAGAAAATCCCCAAAAAGAAAATACTTTCATCATCATTCAACACTTTCACCTCACTCACACATAATCACTGTTTTTGCAGAGGTGCTCAGAACACAACAGTTTAGAAGCATATATGTATAAAGATACACAACATATCCCTCCAAACTGCTAATATCCCAAAACCCCTCCTTTAGAGTGCAGGCATTGTACTTCCCATTTCCAGGACTCAAGTCTGGCTGTATATGTACTGTCCTGTATTTTTTAAGTTTCCAGAGACTGAAGCATTTAATTTGAGGGTCTGGACCCACAGTCTAAAAATTCCCCACAAGGTCCAAGAATTTAAAAAAAATATATATTTTTTCTTATAAAATGGTAGAAAATCTTATTCTGAATGTATTAAAACAAAAATTATAAAATTTTAGAAAACACTGACGAAATTATTCTCTCGCGAATTTTGCTGTGTCATTAATATTTATGCATCGATAATTTTGCTCACTTTGAGTCCTATTTTTGGCCAATTACATTGTTCCATTAGACCAAATTATTAGTTATTTCACTAGTATGTGTTCCATTTTATCTATTTAGCACAAGAAATTGCCCAGTCAACTATTTTAACTACCCAATAAAGTGATAGGAAATTGGTAATTTGGCCAGTTTCACACAAAGTTCAAAATATTCCAGTTTCAAAATTGGGTCCAGAATAAACAATGCAGGCATTTCTGGCACTAAAATAACATTTCCTCTGTTTATTAGTTATGTTTCCAGGCTTTACAGATAAATTCCATTTTGATTTTTTATTCACATAAAGAATTTTTATTCACACCAAAAAATAGAAGATTTACCACTATGCAATGTTATAATAATTGTATAAATAATATCAGCGCATTTGTGAACGCACATTAAACCCACCAGCTGATGTATATTGGACATATGATTTGTTTACTCCTGAACATCAGCAAAAAATCGAACATTTCCGTTACTTTAAGCTCAATTTCAAGCTACAGTGGAACCTCCACGTGCAATTTTTTCCAAATACGAACAGTCGCTTGGTTGATTTTTTGCTTCCATGTTGATCTAGGCTTGGAGCTCTAGCGGTAACAACGTAGATCTGCGTTTGGACAATTAAGGGGTTACTGTCACCTTAACACCATTTATAACATTTTTAGTATACAGTAGATGCTTATATTACACTGTAGTTATGTTCCTGAAAATGCCATGTTATATAGACTGAAGAACTTATGGGAAAAATAGGGTTACATTCCTGAAACCACCCAAAAATCCAAACAACTTTTTTTAGACATCCAGTTCTTACAAAAATAAATTTGATAATGTTGTTTTTGTTGCTTAAGACTACAAAAACAACAGAAATAATTATTTACCTTAAATTATGGTTGCTGGTGTATGTCAGGGATTGTGAAGAGAGTGGGGATTCATGGTGTGGCCCCACTGGGCTGAAGTGGATGGTTGTTGGTTGTCAGCAGAAGCGGATGGTTGAGGTTCTGGTACTAAATTCAATAGTTGTATTGAAGTGTGCGTAAATTCTGTAATGGATCTCTGGCTTCTTTTACCCTGCAGTACATTATACAGCTGATGGTAAGGCATCATCAGCTGCTCTAGATCCCATTTCAAAGCACTGCTAGAATTTTCAGGGTCCTCTTCAGTGAAAAAGTCTGCTAGTTTAGCAGCAACATAGAACTGCTCATGCAACTGCTACAATGTTAACTGCTTTTCTTGAGGTTCTTCTTCATCTTCTATTATCTGGCTCCCTTGTATCTGTACATTGAGCTCTGTCAACATTTCCTCTGGACTCCTGTCTTCATCATCATCATCTTCTAAGAGCTCATTCACATGTTCCTTCATATCTTCAGAGCCATCACCTGGTAATCTGCTTACCAGTAGAACAATTTCCTGAACCTGACTCTCGAGCAAGGGAAAACCAGTGAGAGAATTAATTACAGAAGGCCATAACTTTCCCCAGCCTGCATTTAATGTTGATTGGGCCACTTCATTCTATACACTTCTAGCATAGCTGATGGCATCTGCACTGTTAAATTTATTCCAGAAGCTTGGTACCGCCAGGTTGGAGTTAATCCAAATTTTTTTCCCTCCCACAAACCGAACCATGTTAAATTAATTTTATGAAGTTTTGTATAAAATTATGCCACAAATTTTCAGTAGTGTAATAACCAAAATGTGCCAAATCCCTGTAATATAAGGGTCTACTGTATTTTTAAATGTTTATACGGTAATGTACCATACAGTAGGGCCGCACTTTCTGGCTATCACCAGAAAGCAGACATTGCCGGAAAGCAGAACGCCATTTTTTCCATTTATAAATCCATATAAATGCCAGACAACAAGTTTACACTAAATTATATTAAGTTAGTAATAGAACTAGGCATTAAAAAACACAAAAAGTAAAATACATACACAGTACACTCATTACTTATCCTAAAGTATTTGTAATCTTAATGTAGGGCGAGAGGTGAGCAGTACTTATTTGTAGGAAGTCAGGTGTAGGTAGCCCTGGCTCCCCATCTCATACTTAATATACGATATTTAGTGTAGTAGGTTGGTAGACAGCAACCGCCCAGGGAAGTACTACCGTCCTGCCAAATGACTGTGAAACAAAAACCTGTAATTGTTTTGCATGATGGTAGGATTGCTGGTTTCTTTTTCTGTCTCATAAACACGCTAGATAACAGGGACATCTTGCTTCTCCTACTTACACTTTGGTCACACTTCACAGACACGCACATGCATATATATATACATACATCTAGGTTTTTCTCCTTTTTCTAAATAGCTCTTGTTCTTTTTATTTCTTCTATTGTCCATGGGGAAGTGGAAAAGAATCTTTCCTCCGTAAGCCATGCGTGTCGTATGAGGCGACTAAAATGCCGGGAGCAATGGGCTAGTAACCCCTTCTCCTGTATACATTTACTAAAAAAGAGAAGAAGAAAAACTTTATAAAACTGGGATGCTTAAATGTGCGTGGATGTAGTGCGGATGACAAGAAACAGATGATTGCTGATGTTATGAATGAAAAAAAGTTGGATGTCCTGGCTCTAAGCGAAACAAAGCTGAAGGGGGTAGGAGAGTTTCAGTGGGGGGGAATAAATGGGATTAAATCTGGAGTATCTGAGAGAGTTAGAGCAAAGGAAGGTGTAGCAGTAATGTTAAATGATCAGTTATGGAAGGAGAAAAGAGAATATGAATGTGTAAATTCAAGAATTATGTGGATTAAAGTAAAGGTTGGATGCGAGAAGTGGGTCATAATAAGCGTGTATGCACCTGGAGAAGAGAGGAATGCAGAGGAGAGAGAGAGATTTTGGGAGATGTTAAGTGAATGTATAGGAGCCTTTGAACCAAGTGAGAGAGTAATTGTGGTAGGGGACCTGAATGCTAAAGTAGGAGAAACTTTTAGAGAGGGTGTGGTAGGTAAGTTTGGGGTGCCAGGTGTAAATGATATGGGAGCCCTTTGATTGAACTTTGTATAGAAAGGGGTTTAGTTATAGGTAATACGTATTTTTAAGAAAAAGAGGATAAATAAGTATACACGATATGATGTAGGGCGAAATGACAGTAGTTTGTTGGATTATGTATTGGTAGATAAAAGACTGTTGAGTAGACTTCAGGATGTACATGTTTATAGAGGGGCCACAGATATATCAGATCACTTTCTAGTTGTAGCTACACTGAGAGTAAAAGGTAGATGGGATACAAGGAGAATAGAAGCATCAGGGAAGAGAGAGGTGAAGGTTTATAAACTAAAATAGGAGGCAGTTAGGGGTAAGATATAAACAGCTATTGGAGGATAGATGGGCTAATGAGAGCATAGGCAATGGGGTCGAAGAGGTATGGGGTAGGTTTAAAAATGTAGTGTTAGAGTGTTCAGCAGAAGTTTGTGGTTACGGGAAAGTGGGTGCAGGAGGGAAGAGGAGCGATTGGTGGAATGATGATGTAAAGAGAGTAGTAAGGGAGAAAAAGTTAGCATATGAGAAGTTTTTACAAAGTAGAAGTGATGCAAGGAGGGAAGAGTATATGGAGAAAAAGAGAGAGGTTAAGAGAGTGGTGAAGCAATGTAAAAAGAGAGCAAATGGAGAGAGTGGGTGAGATGTTATCAACAAATTTTGTTGAAAATAAGAAAAAGTTTTGGAGTGAGATTAAAAGTTAAGAAAGCCTAGAGAACAAATGGATTTGTCAGTTAAAAATAGGAGAGGAGAGTTATTAAATGGAGAGTTAGAGGTATTGGGAAGATGGAGGGAATATTTTGAGGAATTGTTAAATGTTGATGAAGATAGGGAAGCTGTGATTTCGTGTATAGGGAAAGGAGGAATAACATCTTGTAGGAGTGGAGGAAGAGCCAGTTGTGAGTGTGGGGGAAGTTCGTGAGGCAGTAGGTAAAATGAAAGGGGGTAAGGCAGCCGGGATTGATGGGATAAAGATAGAAATGTTAAAAGCAGGTGGGGATATAGTTTTGGAGTGGTTGGTGCAATTATTTAATAAATGTATGGAAGAGGGTAAGGTACCTAGGGATTGGCAGAGAGCGTGCATAGTTCCTTTGTATAAAGGCAAAGGGGATAAAAGAGAGTGCAAAAATTATAGGGGGATAAGTCTGTTGAGTGTACCTGGTAAAGTGTATGGTAGAGTTATAATTGAAAGAATTAAGAGTAAGACGGAGAATAGGATAGCAGATGAACAAGGGGGCTTTAGGAAAGGTAGGGGGTGTGTGGACCAGGTGTTTACAGTGAAACATATAAGTGAACAGTATTTAGATAAGGCTAAAGAGGTCTTTGTGGCATTTATGGATTTGGAAAAGGCGTATGACAGGGTGGATAGGGGGGCAATGTGGCAGATGTTGCAAGTGTATGGTGTAGGAGGTAGGTTACTGAAAGCAGTGAAGAGTTTTTACGAGGATAGTGAGGTCAAGTTAGAGTATGTAGGAAAGAGGGAAATTTTTTCCAGTAAAAGTAGGCCTTAGACAAGGATGTGTGATGTCACCGTGGTTGTTTAATATATTTATAGATGGGGTTGTAAGAGAAGTAAATGCGAGGGTCTTGCAAGAGGCGTGGAGTTAAAAGATAAAGAATCACACACAAAGTGGGAGTTGTCACAGCTGCTCTTGCTGAGACACTGTGCTCTTGGGAGATTCTGAAGAGAAGCTGCAGAGATTGGTGGATGAATTTGGTAGGGTGTGCAAAAGAAAAAATTAAAGGTGAATACAGGAAAGAGTAAGGTTATGAGGATAACAAAAAGATTAGATGATGAAAGATTGGAATATCAGATTGGAGGGAGAGAGTATGGAGGAGGTGAACGTATTCAGATATTTGGGAGTGGACGTGTCAGCGGATGGGTCTATGGAAAGATGAGGTGAATCATAGAATTGATGGGGGAAAAAGAGTGAGTGGTGCACTTAGGAGTCTGTGGAGACAAAGAACTTTGTCCTTGGAGGCAAAGAGGGGAATGTATGAGAGTATAGTATTACCAACGCTTTATATGGGTGTGAAGCGTGGGTGATGAATGTTGCAGCGAGGAGAAGGCTGGAGGCAGTGGAGATGTCATGTCTGAGGGCAATTTTGTGGTGTGAATATAATGCAGAGAATTCGTAGTTTGGAAGTTAGGAGGAGGTGCGGGATTACCAAAACTGTTGTCCAGAGGGCTGAGGAAGGGTTGTTGAGGTGGTTCGGACATGTAGAGAGAAATGGAGCGAAACAGAATGACTTCAAGAGTGTATCAGTCTGTAGTGGAAGGAAGGCGGGGTAGGGGTCGGCCTAGGAAGGGTTGGAGGGAGGGGGTAAAGGAGGTTTTGTGTGCGAGGGCTTGGACTTCCAGCAGGCATGCGTGAGCGTGTTTGATAGGAGTGAATGGAGACAAATGGTTTTTAATACTTGACGTGCTGTTGGAGTGTGAGCAAAGTAACATTTATGAAGGGATTCAGGGAAACCGGCAGGCCGGACTTGAGTCCTGGAGATGGGAAGTACAGTGCCTGCACTCTGAAGGAGGGGTGTTAATGTTGCAGTTTAAAAACTGTAGTGTAAAGCACCCTTCTGGCAAGACAGTGATGGAGTGAATGATGGTGAAAGTTTTTCTTTTTCGGGCCACCCTGCCTTGGTGGGAATCGGCCAGTGTGATAATAATAATAATAATAAATTTAAAACATCCCAGAGAGTTAAAATACACATACAGTACACTCATTATTTACCTTAAAATATGTGTAGGAAGAGAGGCGAGTAGTATTTATTTGTAGGAAGTCAATGTAGGTAGCCGGTAGGTGTAGCCCACCTGGGCTACACCTACCGGCTACTTACACTGTGGCCCAGAGCCATATTATTAGCATCGACATACCTTGTTCACTGAATTTAATTGTTTCTAACAACTACCTTTAGATGCCATCATAAACGAAGGTAGACGTAATGAACAATTCATGCCGAAAATTGTAAACAGAAGTGGAATGGGGGAGTGGCTGGGCCAAATGCAGTTTCATACATGTTTTCTCTGGTGGCTGAGCAGAGAAAACATAATGTTGTCCCTTTGCCCAGCTACCACACAGATCCACAAGTATTATCATCAGAGCACATACAAAATACGAAATAAATGCACACACAGAGTACACTTATAAGAACATAAGAATGGAGGAACACTGCAGAAGGCCTACTGGCCCATGCGAGGCAGGTCCTTATCAAAACGACCTCTACCCAAAGCTACCCAAGAAATAACTCGCGTACCCAATGACACCAATCAAACCCAGCCCCTCCCACTCATATACACGTATTTGTCCAGTCTCTTCTTAAAGCTACCCAAGGTCCTAGCCTCTACCACCCCACTGGGAAGGCTGTTCCACGCATCTACAACTCTGTTAGAAAACCAGTACTTACCTATGTCCTTTCTAAATCTGAATTTATCCAACTTAAATCCATTATTTCTGGTTCTTACCTGGTTCGACACCCTCAGTACTTTATTAATATCTCCCTTGTTTATGCCCGTCATCCACTTGTACACTTCAGTGATATCTCCCCTCATCCTACGCCTCTCCAGAGAGTGGAGATTTAAGGCTTTAAGTCTATCTTCATACGGGAGGTTCCTTACACAGTAAATCATTTTAGTCATTCTTCTCTGTATGTTCTCTAATGAATCTATATCCATCCTGTAGTAAGGGGACCAAAACTGAGCAGCATAATCTAAATGAGGCCTCACTAGTGATGTATAGAGCTGTAAAATAACTTTTGAACTTCTGTTACTTATACTTCTTGAGATAAATCCAAGTAATCTGTTGGCCTTGTTACACACACTAAGGCACTGCTGTCTTGGCTTTAGATTTCTGCTTACCATGACTCCCAAGTCTTTTTCACATTCTGTATGATCAAGCTCTACTTCACCTAGATTATAGCTTTGAGGGTTATTTTCATTACCAAGGGCAAGTACCTTACACTTATCCACATTGAACTTCATCTGCCATTTTTCAGACCAAGACATTAATTTGTCCAAATCGTCCTGGAGTTCATTGATATCCTCCTCAGAGTGAATTATACGGCCAATCTTTGTATCATCAGCAAACTTACTCATGTCACTCGTAATCCCTTCATCAAGGTCATTAATTACTTACTTACCTTAAAATTAATTATTAAAATTAATTATTACTTACCTTAAAATATTAATATTAATGTGTAAGAGGTGAGTGGCAGGGTGTTTATTGAATAAAATCAGAATGGCACACTATCATCCTCTAACTTGGCACTTAAAGCAAGATTCTTACGACTCCTCTTTTTATCACAGCTAAGCTTAGACGCCATCGTCAATGAGAGCCAACTAGTTAACAAAAGAGTAAACGAGAGAGAGAACAAGATACAGAGTTCAGACAGTGTAAGAACACAAACTGAACAAGTAGTGGGCGATCACTTGGTCAGGGGAAATAAATGCGTATTAATATGTGTATACGTACTTTTAGTTTATTCACATACGTTTGTAAGAGTTTGTAAAACATTTACCTCAATATTTTTTTATAATAATAATAATTACCTCACAATACAAATACTCTTACATTGTGTGCAAGTTGTACAAGTTAGTACAGAATAAACAAACAGCAACACACCATTTTTAGAGTGAAGATATTATTATTATTATTATTATTATTATTATTATTATTATTATTATTATTATTATTATTATCATAATAAAAAGCACTAAACCCACAATGGTCGTGAATTGCTATATATAGAGGAAGGCATAGAAAAGAATATTTTTCTACAGTTATCCCCCAGTTTGACTAGAGAAAATGTAATTCTTCTGACACTACCTACACAGTCGCTTTCTAAACAAATCTCATATTTACGTCAATTTTTATTCTGTGAGTGTATGTATCATGTTTATGTGCTATGTAACTGGTTTCATATATAATTTTGAGGAAAATATCATAGATGGATTAATGAAAATGCCTATATTAATGTAAAATAAGACAATGTGCCCAAGAGTAATTATTATTACAGAGTATTGGTGTCATGAGTAGAGACTTAGCGATTTTAATGTGTACCTGCACACCAGCACAGTGTGTAAGTATAGTAGTATTTAGGTACTGGTACACACAGTATAATTATCAGAATACATATAAAATATGCAGTGTCTTTAAAACACTTGAAATTTTGGAAAGTTTCCTGACATAATAGATGTGGTCACCGAGAATGTAAACAAACCGGGTGGGGCGCACCGTATTTGAAAGACCGCTTGCCGTATAGCAAATTTTGGTCATAATTTGACAACGCGCTGTATTAGCAGAACACCGTAACGCGAAATGCCGTAAAGCGGGGCCCTACTGTATATTGTAGTAAACGGAATAGAGGAAATCAGCTCTAATTTACATTATATAGGTATGCATACTGGTCAGAAAGTAAACATACTCGTTTACCAGTGACTCGGACTTACGACGGGCTTTCTGACCAGTATGCATACCTAAATAATGTATTTTACAGCTGATTTCCTCTATTCTGGTTTTACAATATAGAGTGCACTACTGTATAAACATTTAAAAATATGCCAGAAATGTTATAAATGGTGCAAAGGTGACATTAAAACAATATCAAAGATAGTTAATACAAACTCACTACAGTATGCTTCTCACTTAGCAACAAATTTATTTACCGACATGGTCTTAGGAATGGAACTCTGTCATTGAGTGAGGAGAGGCTGTATGTATATATACTTGAAATATAGGGGGTGGTAGGAGAAAATTCTCAAACAGCTTCAGGGAGAACCTTGAGTTTTCCCTGAAGCAAGTTTATTCTTTTCTCTGAGGATGAGGGTCCCTACGACAGTTCTAGAGGTGGTACCTCCCTATACAGTGGACCCCCGCATAACGATTACCTCCGAATGCGACCAATTATGTAAGTGTATTTATGTAAGTGCGTTTGTACGTGTATGTTTGGGGGTCTGAAATGGATTAATCTACTTCACAATATTCCTTATGGGAATAAATTCGGTCAGTACTGGCACCTGAACATACTTATGGAGTGAAAAAATATCGTTAACCGGGGGTCCACTGTATATATAAATATATATATCTTTCTTCTTTCTTTCAACGTACCAGCCGTATCCCACTGAGGTGGGGTGGCCCAAAAGAAAAAACTAAAGTTTCTCTTTTTAAATTTAGTAATATATACAGGAGAAGGGGTTACTAGCCCCTTGCTCCCGGCATTTTAGTCGCCTCTTACAACACGCATGGCTTACGGAGGAAGAATTCTGTTCCACTTCCCCATGGAGGAAATATCTATCTATCTATCTATCTATCTATATATATATATATTATATATATTATTATATTTTTTTTTTTTTTTTCAACAAGTCGGCCGTCTCCCACGAGGCAGGGTGACCCAAAAAGAAAGAAAATCCCCAAAAAGAAATACTTTCATCATCATTCAACACTTTCACCACACTCACACATTATCACTGCTTTTGCAGAGGTGCCAGAATACAACAGTTTAGAAGCATATACGTTATAAAGATACACAACATATCCCTCCAAACTGCCAATATCCCAAACCACTCCTTTAAAGTGCAGGCATTGTACTTCCCATTTCCAGGACTCAAGTCCGACTATATGAAAATAACGGTTTCCCTGAATCCCTTCACTAAATATTACCCTGCTCAACACTCCAACAGATCGTCAGGTCCCAAGTTACCATTCGTCTCCATTCACTCCTAACACGCTCACGCACGCTTGCTGGAAGTCCAAGCCCCTTACCACAAAACCTCCTTTACCCCCTCTCTCCAACCCTTTCGAGGACGACCCTACCCCTCCTTCCTTCCCCTATAGATTTATATGCTTTCCATGTCATTCTACTTTGATCCATTCTCTCTAAATGACCAAACCACCTCAACAACCCTCTTCTGCCCTCTGACTAATTACTTTTATTAACTCCACACCTTCTCCTAATTTCCACAACTCCGCGATTTTCTGCATAATATTTACACCACACATTGCCCTTAAACAGGACATCTCCACTGCTCCAACCGTCTCCTCGCTGCTGCATTTACCACCCAAGCTTCACACCCATATAGAGTGTTGGTACTACTATACTTTCATACATTCTTCTTTGCCTCCATAGATAACGTTTTTTGACTCCACATATACCTCAACGCACCACTCACCTTTTTTCCCTCATCAATTCTATGATTAACCTCATCCTTCATAAATCCATCCGCCGACACGTCAACTCCCAAGTATCTGAAAACATTCACTTCTTCCATACTCCTCCTCCCAATTTGATATCCAATTTTTCTTTATCTAAATCATTTGACACCTCATCACCTTACTCTTTTCTATGTTCACTTTCAACTTTCTACCTTTACACACATCCCAAAACTCATCCACTACACTTTGCAATTTTTCTTTAGAATCTCCCATAAGCACAGTATCATCAGCAAAAAGTAACTGTGTCATTCCCATTTTGAATTTGATTCCCATAATTTAATCCCACCCTCTCCCAAACACCCTAGCATTTACTTCCTTTACAGCCCCATCTATAAATATATTAAACAACCATGGTGACATTACACATCCCTGTCTAAGACCTACTTTTACGGGAAGTATTCTCCCTCTCTTCTACACACCCTAACCTGAGCTCACTATCCTCATAAAAACTCTTTACAGCATTTAATAACTTACCACCTATTCCATATACTTGCAACATCTGCCACATTGCTCCTCTATCCACTCTATCATATGCTTTTCTAAATCCATAAATGCAATAAAAACTTCCCTATCTTTATCTAAATACTGTTCACATATATGCTTCAATGTAAACACCTGATCTACACATCCCCTACCCACTCTAAAACCTCCTTGCTCATCCGCAATCCTACATTCTGTCTTACCTTCAATTCTTTCAATTATAACCCTACCGTACACTTTTCCTGGTATACTCAGTAAGCTTATTCCTCTAAAATTTTTCAGTCTCTTTTGTCCCCTTTCCCTTTATATAAAGGGACTATACATGCTCTCCGCCAATCCCTAGGTACCTTCCCCTCTTTCATACATTTATTAAACAAAAGTACCAACCACTCCAACACTATATCCCCCTGCTTTCAACATTTCTGTCATGATCCCATCAGTTCCAGCTGCTTTACCCCTTTCATTTTTACGTAATGCCTCACGTACCTCCCCACACTTACATTCTGCTCTTCTTCACTCCTAAAAGATGGTATACCTCCCTGACCAGTGCATGAAATTACTGCCTCTGTTTCTTCCTTAAACATTTAAAAGTTCCTCAAAATATTCTTGCATCTACCCAATACCTCCATCTCCCCATCTACTAACTCCCCTACTCTGTTTTTAACTGACAAATCCATATTTTCCTAGCTTTCTTAATTGTTTAACTCACTCCAAAATTTTTTCTTATTTTCATTAAAATTTCTTGACAGTGCCTCTCCCACTCTTCATTGCTCTCCTTTTGCACTCTCTCACACTCTCTTTACCTTTCTTTTACTCTCCATATATTCTGCTCTTCTTATAACACTTCTGCTTTGTTAAAAACCTCTCATAAGCTACCTTTTTTCTTCTTTTATCACACCTTTATTCTTTATTCCACAATCATCCTCTTTCCCCCTGCCCCCCACCTCTATAACCCCAAACTTCTGCCCCCCATT
>NC_069469.1:8160450-8227426 GCF_026875155.1 Cherax quadricarinatus | reverse complement strand
CCCTGACACTTATTGTATGGTCTCTTAACGTGCAGTGACACCCTGCTTTTCATTGGGGGATGGTGCATCGTCTGCCAAGTCTTTTTTTTTCGTAGGAGTGCGGTGCAAGTTGGGTACTATCCCTCTGGGATTTTCCAGGTTATAAATCATGTTCTCTCCCTCCTGCTTCCGGGAATACAGGTTTAAAAAAACCCAAGCGCTCCCAGTAATTGGGGTGTTTTACTCCTTTATCGCGCCGGAAAGTTCTCTGTACTTTTCTAGGTCGGAAATTTCACCTACTTAAAAGGTGCGTTGAGTGCAGCAATTTCCCCAGCCTAGATAGAACAAGTACCGAGATGTCATCAGGGGCTTGGCCTCCCTTTTTTTGAAGGTTTCATTATCCATCCTTTTTTTTTTCTACAATCATTGATACAATGTTATGGTCCTTGAAGGTGAATCCTCCGACTAATCACCCCCCGGTTTTTGACTTTGGGTGTTTCCCTATTTCGTGGCCAAATTTTTTTTGTATCTATGAAGATTTAATTTCCTCTTTTACCAATCTGAGTAATTAAAATTTTTCCATCTTAAACTTCATATTGTTTTCTGCGCCCACTGAAAGATTTGTTGATGTCCCCGGGCCTTTCAGTGTCGCAATGGAAGACCCTGTCTCGATTGGGTGTCATCGCAAAGGAAGACAGGTCTGTGGCTGACATCCTTGTCATGTCGGTATGGGGATGAGGAACAAGTGGGGCTAGTACTGTGCCTTGTGGAACAGAGCTTTTCAACCGTACCCTCCTCGGACTTTACTCTTTACGCTACTCTCTTTTTCGTTAGTGAGAAATTATTTGTCCATCGACCATTTTTTTTGTTATTCCTTTTGCGCGCATTTTTGCGCTATTACGCCATGGCACACTTGTCGAAAGGGTTTTGCAAATCTTATATATTACATCTGCATTCTTTTTGCTTTTGTGCTTTAGGACCTTGTCGTAGTGATCCAGTAGTTGAGACAGACAGGGGAACGACCTTTTCAAAAACCCAGGGCCCCTTTTTGTGTAACTGGGGGTTTCCCAGAGGGGTGGTGATTTTTCTTCTTGGGACCCCTTTCAAAGATTTTTTTTTAAATGGGTTTTGTTAGTGCTTTTTGTCTGTTTTCGGGGCTGTTGCTTTCCTGCCCCCTTTGGGGAGTGGGGCAAACTGTTGTTTTTAGAAACGGGGGACGACCCCCTTGCCCCATGCTCCCCCCATAGGATGGAAAAGGCCGTGATAGGGGCTTTTTTTCCCCAGTTTTTTTGATGAACCATTTTTTCCCCATGGGGTTTTCCCCCCGGGGGGAAAGGGGTGCAGGGGCATGTCATTTATCGCCGTTCAAAGGGCATTTGCGTCGGGAAAACCCATCGATGGGCTTGTTTAACAAATTTTGGGCTCCTCAAAAAAAATTCCCTTTTTGATTTTCACTCTCAGTCTGGTTAGGGCTTGCTAAAAACATTTCAATTGGGACTTGAGTAGCTCACTCATTTCCTGCTGTCACTGTGTAGGACCCATTTTGTTTAAGTGGGGGCCCAAAATACGGGGGCGTTGTTCTCGATTTGATTTAAAAATAGGAGAAGAAAAAATTTGGGGTTTTTCTTTCGTTTTTCATTTATAGTTTTTAGTTCTTCCCCCGCGATTCCTGACCCTAAAAAATTCTTTTACTAAGTTCATGCGGCTTTTTCTCTGACCAGTGTCTCCCTGCCATTTCAGATATTTTGGACCTCTTTTGGGCCGCTCTGTTATTTTTTTCCCGTCGCCTGAAAAGGGGAGCGCCGGGTTTTTTCCAAATTTTACATCTACTCCCCTTTTTTTTTTAAGAGGAAAAAACCCTTTGTCATAATCGAGTGCCCCCAGAATCGTTCGGGCATCATTTTGGGGGGTTCTGGGGTTTGCTTTATTTTCTTCCCGGGCTTATATGGGGTTAGGACTTGGTTTACTTGGTCCCACTTTAATTTTTTTTGGTTAAATTTGAAGTTAAAATTTGGGTAAATTTCCCCCCCGTGACTAGTTTTAAATTTTTGTCGGTCGGGGGTTTCCTCGTATACATGTCTAAAACCCTAAATTATTTGTGATCTGAGTATATTTTTTGATATGGTGACTTTTTCTTATCAGATCATCATTTTTAGTGAATATAGGTCTATGTTTTCTCCAGTCTATGGCTCTTTTAAATTTTGCGGTTTTAAAATTTGAATTTTTGAAAGAGATTTATATTTTCCCCAGCTTATATGGGTTTGGACTGGTTTACTTGGTCCCATTTTTTATTTTTTTGTTTTTTGAAGTGAATTTGGTGAATGGCCCCTCATGACTATTCTCTTTAAAGTCGGTCGGGGGGGTTTTTTTTCCCCACGCAACAGGTCTGAACCTCAATTAGTTGTGATCTAAAAGATATTTTTTTTTGAAAAGGGGACTTTTTCTTACCCAGATCATCAGTTAGTAAAAGATGGGGTCTAGTGTATTTTTCCAGTTTTATGGGCCCTCTATTTTTTTGCTGGTTTAAATTGAATTTTTTGTGCAGAGTTTTTAAAAGCTCGTGTGAGGGGTGATTTTTTCATCAGAGCTTTTCCCCTTGTTTATTACTGCCCCCCAATATTTTTTGCAATTTTCCTCCTTTTTAAAGGGGGTTTTAAGTAAATTTTTTTTAGCAGTAAAGGTCGATAACCAAAACGTATCATTGTGGTAGCCCTACAACCCCGGAGGGCAACACCCCAGAAATTTCCGGGAACAGCTTTTTAAAAATTGACCCCCCTGCCGGGAAATCTTCCAGCCCTGCGCCCAACATCTTGCCCCGGGGGATTTCAATTTTAAGGCACCAAAAATGGGGGAAAAAATAGCAAATAATATTGTTGCGTAATAACACCAGGGCAGCTCTGATGAAAACTCACACTCACCCCGAGCTTTTAAATCTCGCAAAAAAATTTCAATTTTAAAACCAGCAAATAATAGGGGCCTGCTAGACTGAAAAATTTACACTAGACCTCATTTTCACTAACAAGGATCCATAAGAAATGCACCATAAAAAAACAATATACTAAAGATCACAACATAATTGGGGTTTCAGACATGAAATGCGATTTAAAATAGGCACATTTTCAAGTCGGGAAATTTCAGTAAAGTGGTTTCCTCACAAAAGGTAAGAGGAATAAGTACCTCAGAAAGGGGTAACCCATTTAATAAAGGTCAGGAAAGGGAAAAGAGAGACTGCCTCTTTTTCCCAGGGTATCATTTCACTAAAAATTGTAATCCTAAAAATTCTTTGGGTTTATTAAAGTGGAGGGGGATGAAAGAACTTGACAGATTTATCAGATGCTAAAAATCATAATGAAAAGGGAAATTGTAATACCAAATTAAACCCATTTGCTATCAATGCAACAAGAGAAGGCCCCATACATTTATGTGAAAGGTTTTGAAATGTATTTTTAAAAATTTAATGGTGACAATAAAAATTTAAAAAACCCGGGACACTACAGGACTAAATGAAAAGGGGTTTGCAGCAAAATGGCAATAATGAGGGCCTAGGTGAGGTAGCCTTCCCGGGTGTTGGATGTAATAATTCAGGAAAAAGGGGCATAAATCCAAAACCATGCGGCGTCACCCCCTCCCCCCCCCTGGAAACGGGCCATTTTAATATAGGGGCAAACTACCCCCCCTGGGAAAAAACTAGAGGCAGTAGTGAATACAGTCACGTGTCTTACTCAAAAAAGGTCAACCCAGTAAAAAAAAAATTCTTCTATCGAAATTTGATGTTGAACTAGCCCAATTTTTTGGGAGCGGGACACATAGGATTAATATAAATGAGGAAACCCCAAAATGATTCCAAAAACTAAAGGAAAAATACCTGAAGGGGGTTTTTTAAATTTTAAATCTGGGCATTACTGGGGCGACTTCCGTGGAAGCTCAACCGTCCAAATTTTTTTACTAATTATAGGGTGGCGTATGGGCAGTAAAGGGGCCCCGCCTGCGAACTGAGCAAGACACCAAAAAAGTTTTACTGCTTATAATTTTAATAATTAATAAACAGTTAAATAATAAATTGTTCTTACTTTTAGGGGACGAAAAAAAGCACACCTTGGCACAGGTGGTCCCCCTGAGCGAAGTAATTGGGTAAATAATTTTTATTTGGGCCAAATTTTCCGGGGGTGACTCAACTGAAAAGGAAATAATGAGGGTTTGGTTTTTTTTTTAAGGGGGGGGGGGGAAAAAGAAATAAGCAGTAAGGTGCCCGGGGCTGACTTTGGGGCACTGAGAGAGACTTTTTATTGTTTTAAAGCCCCATAATTTCCCGTATGCCCAATAAATTAACCCAGGAATGGGGTTATGCCCCCGAGAGAAAGGAAAGTAATTATCCATTTTGGGGGGGGGGGGGGGGTCAAAAAATGGATTGCCCTGGAGTTGAAGTGCCTAAAGCAGTAATGTGGGTGGGCTGACTTGGGATACTGAGAGAGACTTGTTATTGTTTAAAATCTCATAATTTCCCGTATGCCCAACAAATTAACCCCGAGAGCATAAGGGCTTAGTGTCCCCACCTTACAGTAAGAGGGGAAAATTTTTTAATACCAGAAGCATGGGGGCTTATGTGCTTTTGGGCGGGGGCCCACCTGAGGAGTTAACAGGGGGGAAAGGGAAAAAAGGGGGGATTATGTAAAAAACCAATGTTGGATTTTCCCCAAACCAGGGGGCCAGTGGGAAATGGGAAAAAATTTTAAATCCACCCTTATGTAAGGTTGTCTAGCAACGACCTCCCCCCCCGGGCCCCAGAATGGAAAATATTTTAAATTTTCCCCAAGGGTATAGCGCCTAAAAGGTGTTTTAATTTTGTCGATAAGAGTCCCAAAAAAGTATTTTTACAATAGGATAAAACCAAGATTTCCCCTTTTCGCATGCGCGGGGGTGCGGGGGTAGAAATCGACTCGGGGGTGGGACGGTGGAGTTTTTTTTAATGTATGAGGAGGATGGGGGAAAACTGGAACCCGGGAAAATTTGGGGTTTAAAAGGGGGTCTAAGGATTAATATAGGCCCCCATTCCCTAAAAAGAAGTGTCATAAAATGTTCCCGGTGGAGAGTGAGGGAAGGATTTAGGGACCCACCGTAATAAGGGGTTAAAAAAGAGTGGAAAATGGAGGACCCGGGGGTGACTGGCGCTCGCCCGGGGGTGCCAAAAAACCCTTTATTTAATCATCACTCCCCCCGGGCCTTTAAATCCTTTAAAGGATTGGCCCCCAAAGGTATAATAATTATAGACCCTTAAAACCCCTTGTAAATCGTAATGAATCCGGATAATAACACTAAGTTAAGAAAACGGGGAAACGATAAAGAAAAACCCTTCCCGAGGTTGCACATGTTTTAACCCCCCGTTTTTCCCGTCCCCAGGATAGTGAAGGCCTTTTATGGAGTCAAAGACTTCTAAACTGGGGCAAAAACCCCTGGATACCCCGTCCTGCTGGAATAAGAACCCTGGCGGTGTTAAACAACAACGAAATTTAAAATGGTGAAAAGGAGGGAAATTTAAGGGGTATCAATCACCCACAGTTAAGTAACCCTTTTAGTTTTAGCAGACTGATACTGGCCAGTTAGGGGATTTTTTAAAATTTGGGTAGGTTTGAGTGATTTCCCCAAAATCAATTTACCAAACCCCCCGAAAAAATATCTGGTAATGGTGGAATTATTACGTTTTTCCCTTTATGGATTTTACTTTTGTGTAAAACCCAACCCCCCCCCCCCCCCTTTATTCAGTTTAAAATAATATAATTATACAGTCCCCAATTAATTTGTAGCGCTGTCTTGAGGGCGCACCCCAATTTTTTACTGGTCTCGAAAGAATGGATAAAAGATTTTGAGGGGCGAGGGGCCCCCCCGCATGACCAAGTGGGTTTAAATTTTTTTCACATGTCTACAAAGGGGGACTACGGTAAAAAAAAATTTTTGTTTTTTATCCCAAGGAAAATTACTTTTATGCATTTTGTTTAGGGATGTACAAGTAATTCACCCCCGAAAATTTTTCCCAAAACCCAACTACCTAAACAGATTAACTTGGTGGCACCCGATGTATGCACAAGGGGTTTTCCTCTAAGAAAAAGGAGGGGTAATGTAAAAAAGAAAAAGACAGAAACCCCCCTTTACAGGCGCCCGGAAAAAAATAACAGAGCGGCAAAAGAGGTCAATATATCTGAAATGCGTAGGGAAAACTGCTCAGAGAAAAAGCAAGCATCAACTTAAGCTAAAGGAAACTTAAAAGGGGTCAGGAATCGCGGAAGAACTAAAAAAACCATAAAAAGGGAAAACGAAAGAAACCCAAAGTAATTTTTTCTCCTATGCCAAAACAAAATCGAAACAACGTCCAGTATTGGGCCCCCCTTAAACAAGATGGGTCCTACACAGATGAAAAGCAAGGAAAAAGAGTGAGCTACCAAAATCCCCAAAAAGACTCCGTTTTTTAAAGGGAAGCCGCTAACCAGACAGAGTCCCAAGATCAAAATGAATTTTTATGGGGAGAGCCACAGAATTTTGGTTTTAAAACAAGCCTATCCGATGTTTTCCCCGACGCCAAAAGACTTTCGAACCCGGGGATATATTTACATGCCCAAGCCCCCTCGTTTTCCCCAGGGCCAACCATGAAAACCCTGTTTATCAAAAACTGCAAGAAGCCCCCAAACACGAGCCTTTTTCCCTCCTATGGAAGGGAGGGATGACCAGTTTTTTAAAAACAACAGACAAAGCCCCACTCCACAAAGGGGTAGTAAAGCAACAGCAAAGAACTACAGACTGATAGCACTAACATCCCATATCATAAAAGTCTTTGAAAGGGTCCTAAGAAGCAAGATCACCACCCATCTAGAAACCCATCAGTTACACAACCCTCGGCAACATGGGTTTAGAACAGGTCGCTCCTGTTTGTCTCAACTATTGGATCACTACGACAAGGTCCTAAATGCACTAGAAGACAAAAAGAATGCAGATGTAATATATACAGACTTTGCAAAAGCCTTCGACAAGTGTGACCATGGCGTAATAGCGCACAAAATGCGTGCTAAAGGAATAACAGGAAAAGTCGGTCGATGGATCTATAATTTCCTCACTAACAGAACACAGAGAGTAGTCGTCAACAGAGTAAAGTCCGAGGCAGCTACGGTGAAAAGCTCTGTTCCACCTTCCCTACAGTTCTCAAAATAGCAAGGGTCACCCCGATCCATAAAGGAGGAGACCAAACAGAGTTGAATAACTATAGGCCAATATCCAATTTACACCCTCTCTCAAAAATCTTCGAAAAATTAATTCATAAACGAATCTACTCCTACCTCATCTCCCATAACATTCTCAACCCCTGCCAATTTGGATTCAGGCCTAATAAAAATACTAATGATGCTATTATACACATGCTAGAACATATATACACTGCAACAGAGAAAAAAGAAGTCCCACTGGGGATCTTCATTGACTTACGTAAAGCTTTTGATACAGTTGACCATGACTTGCTCCACGTAAAATTGTCACACTATGGTATTAGAGGGCACTCCCTCAACTACCTCAAGTCTTACCTCAGCAACAGAAGCCAATATGTGTACGCAAATGGGGCAAGCTCTTCCGCACAACCAATTACAGTTGGTGTCCCACAGGGAAGTGTCCTTGGCCCTCTTCTCTTTCTCCTATACATAAATGACCTACCAAATGCTTCGCAATTACTCAAACCCACACTTTTTGCAGATGACACTACATACGTCTTCTCTCACCCGAGCCCAGTCACGCTAGCCAATACTGTAAACACCGAATTACAGAAAATATCTACCTGGATGAGGACTAACAAACTTACACTAAACATTGACAAAACCTACTTCATTCAGTTTGGTAGCAGAGCTACAGATGTACCTCTTAACATAACGATAAACGGATCACCTATCACAAAGCTAACAGAGGGAAAATTCTTAGGAATCCACCTCGATAATAGACTCAAATTTCATACACATATACAACAAATTTCTAAGAAAATTTCCAAGACTGTAGGCATACTATCGAAGATACGGTACTATGCTTCACAGTCAGCCCTCCTGGCCCTTTATCACTCTCTTATTTACCCCTATCTCACCTATGGAATTTGTGCATGGGGCTCAACAACAACTAACCATCTCAGACCACTAATTACCCAACAAAAGGCTGCAGTTAGAATGATAACAAATTCTCACTACAGGCAGCACACTCCACCAATATTCAAAACTCTCAACCTACTCACCATACAAAACATCCATACTTATTATTGCACTTATTACATACATAGAACACTTAACTCTGATATTAACCCTCCCCTCAAACATCTCCTTGCCAACCTCAACAGAACACATGACCATAACACAAGGCACAGATCACTCTTTGATGTTCCTCGTGTCCATCTCACGCTATGCAAAAACTCAATGCACATAAAAGGCCCTAAAATCTGGAATTCATTACCTGTAAATATAAAAGAAACACTACCTGTTTATAAATTCAAGTCTCTTCTCAAAGTTCAGTTACTCACTCAAAACCAAATAAATACTGAATAACTGAACAATATAAATTGTATATCCTAAATGTTACTCACAATTATATCACACAAATGTTAAACCTAACTTTGTTATTTTTTTTTTAAATACACTACCTGAATGAACAGCAATGCATGCAACCACATGACCTGTCTTTGTAATACTCATTTGTATTTTATAGTTATCTGTTTACAATAATGTCTTATCACTGATTTCATCATTGCTTAGTTAATCTTAAGTTAATTTTAAGCCAGCCCGTAATGCTATGCATATAAGTGGCTTTGGCATGCTGCTCTTACCTGTATTTTTTTTGTACCTCTGTTTGTATGCTAAAATTTATAAATAAATAAATAAATAAATAAATAAATAAATAAATAAATAAATCTAGGCTGGAATATTGCTGCACACTAACATCACCTTTCAAGGCAGGTGAAATTGCTGACCTAGAAAATGTACAGAGAACCTTCACGGCGCGCATAACGGAGATAAAACATCTCAATTACTGGGAGGGCTTGAGGTTCCTAAACCTGTATTCCCTGGAACGCAGGCGGGAGAGATACATGATTATATACACCTGGAAAATCCTAGAGGGACTAGTACCGAACTTGCACACGAAAATCACTCACTACGAAAGCAAAAGACTTGGAAGACGATACAACATCCCCCCATTGAAAAGCAGGGGTGTCACTAGCACGTGAAGAGACCATACAATAAGTGTCAGGGGCCCGAGACTGTTCAACTGCCTCCCAGCATACATAAGGGGGATTACCAACAGACCCCTGGCAGTCTTCAAGCTGGCACTGGACAAGCACCTAAAGTCGGTTCCTGACCAGCCGGGCTGTGGTTCATACGTCAAGTTGCATGCAGCCAACAGTAACAGCCTGGTTGATCAGGCACTGATCCACCATGAGATCTGATCACAGACTGGGCCCCGGGGGCGTTTACCCCCGGAACCCTCTCCAGGTATTAACCCAGAAGATTAGTAATCCAGGTTAACCCAATAAGGCCACTGTCATCAAACTTACTTTTTTTCCATTGTGGCCCAGGATGCGACACACAGCAGCTGACTAACCCAGGTACCTACTTACTGCTAGGTGAACAGGGACAGGAGGTGCAAGAAACCATGCCGAACGCGTAATGCGTGCCGGGGAGCGAGCCTTGGTCCCTTAGTGTGTGAAGTGGGGACACTACTAAGACAGCCTTCAGCTGAGGACAACCAACCCAGCTACCAGCTGAGGATGCAACCAACCCAGGCTATCAGCTGAGGACACTACCGACTCAGTTACAAGCTGACGACACTGCCTGCCAAGCTACTAGCTGAGGACTCAAGCAACCCAGCTACCAGCTGAGGACTCAAGCAACCCAGCTACCAGCTGAGGACTCAAGCAACCCAGCTACCAGCTGAGGACTCAAGCATCCCAGCTACCAGCTGAGGACTCAAGCAACCCAGCTACCAGCTGAGGACTCAAGCAACCCAGCTACCAGCTGAGGACTCAAGCAACCCAGCTACCAGCTGAGGACACTAGCAACCCAGCTACCAGCTGAGGACGCTAGCAACCCAGCTACCAGCTGAGGACGCTAGCAACCCAGCTACCAGCTGAGGACACTAGCAACCCAGCTACCAGCTGAGGACGCTAGCAACCCAGCTACCAGCTGAGGACACTAGCAACCCAGCTAACCAGTCTGAGGACGCTAGCAACCCAGCTACCAGCTGAGGACGCTAGCAACCCAGCTACCAGCTGAGGACACTAGCAACCCAGCTACCAGCTGAGGACACTAGCAACCCAGCTACCAGCTGAGGACGCTAGCAACCCGGCTACCAGCTGAGGACACTCCCAACCCAGCTACAATCCAGTTACCAGCTGAGGACGCAACTAACCCAGAAATAATACTCAACTGGTTGATCAGGCTCTGATCCACCAGGAGGCCTGGTCACAGACCGGGTCGCGGGGGCGTTGACCCCCGGAACTCTCTCCAGGTAAACTCCAGGTAAAACTCTATAATAATAGCAATAATAATAATAATAATAATAATAATAATAATAATAATAATAATAATAATAATAATAATAATAATAATAATAATAATAATAATTTACTCAGCTACATTATTAAATTGTTAATTATTGTTAAAGTAATGCCTTGAAAAAGACCGCCAAATTTTCATTTGGTACACCTTTGTAATGTTAAATATGTAATATAAAAAAGTTATCTTTGTATGTAGGTTTCTAAATTAATAAACCTATGTCTTTGTAAATCCAAATAATGAAATGGTAAGTGTATAATGATGTAAATAAGTGAAAAGTGATATTGACAAGTTGTTTGGTGGCGTCAGTGAGAGAAGAGTACAGCACTCACTCGTTCTTCTCTATTTTTCTAGGTATTTCTCCTTTTATTTATGACTTGTATGTTTCTGGAGCATGATCTTATATCTTAACATGTTGGTGAACATGGTACTATGCCTGCCATGATGTATGTGTTTTGTAATACGTTAAATTATGGGTTAAATAAAGTGTGGTGAGGGTGCCATGATGGTAAGTTGGGCGCTCAACCTCACTCCTGAAGGAAGGTTCCTTAATGCTAGTGAGGGGATCTTATCACGGGTATTCCATCTTTTCTCCAATTCCCTGAATTAAGCCTGAATGTCTTCCTCTTTGCCCCAGGCGCTATATAATCCCTACGGGTTTAGTCCCCTCAAGGAAGGTTCCTTGATGTTGGTGAGGGGCTCTTGATTTAGGGAATTGGATCTGTGCTCCAGTTCCCCGAATTAAGCCTGAATGCCTTCCACATCTTCCCCCAGGCGCTGTATAATCCTCCGGGTTTAGCGCTTCCCCCTTTATTATAATAATACGGGTTTAGCGCTACCCATAATCAATCAATCAATCAATCATCAATCACATCTCACACTCTCACACTCTCACACTCAACTCTCACACTCTCTCTCTCTCTCTCTCTCTCCTCTCTCTCCTCTCTCTCTCTCTCTCTCTCTCTCTCTTTTCTCTCTCTCTCTCCTCTCTCTCTCTCTCTCTCTCTTATATATATAGGCATATGTATTTATATATATATATATATATATATATATATATTCATAATATATACATAAATATATATATATGTCGTGCCGAATAGGCAGAACTTGCGATCTTGGCTTAAATAGCAACGCTCATCTTGCCATATAGGACAAGTGAAAATTTATGTATGCAATAATTTCGCTAAAATCATTCTGAACCTAACGAAAAAAATATATTTCATTGTATTTGTTTAGTTTTAAATTATTGTAAACAAATCTAAAATATATTTAGTTGGGTTAGGCTAAAATAAATTGTTCTTGTTATAACAAGGTTAGGTAAGTTTTCTAAGATTCTTCTGGTGCAAAATTAAAAATTTTTACATTAACATTAATGAAAAAAATATATATTTAAATATATAAAAGAAAATTTTAGAAAGGACTTAATTTTAAATGAGTTCTTGCTAATTGACCTGTTTTACATATTCGGCACGACATATATATATATATTTATATATAGGTAGTAGGTTGGTAGACAGCAACCACCCAGGGAGGTACTACCGTCCTGCCAAGTGAATGTAAAACGAAAGCCTGTAATTGTTTTACATGATGATAGGATTGCTGGTGTCCTTTTTTCTGTGTCATGAACATGCAAGATTTCAGGTATGTCTTGCTACTTCTACTTACACTTAGGTCACACTACACATACATGTACAAGCATATATATACACACCCCTCTGGGTTTTCTAATATTTTCTTACTAGTTCTTGTTCTTGTTGTTTATTTTCTCTTACCTCCATGGGGAAGTGGAACAGAATTCTTCCTCTGTAAGCCATGCGTGTTGTAGGAGGCAACTAAAATGCCGGGAGCAAGAGGCTAGTAACCTCTTCTCCTGTATATATTACTAAATGTAAAAGGAGAAACTTTCGTTTTTTCTTTTGGGGCACCCCGCCTCGGTGGGATACGGCCAGTGTGTTGAAAGAAAGAAGAAGATATAGTTTTAAAAATGCAGTATTAGAATGTGGGGCAGAAGTTTGTGGTTATAGGAGGGTGGGGGCAGGAGGAAAGAGGAGTGATTGGTGGAATGATGAAGTAAAGGGTGTGATAAAAGAGAAAAAGGTAGCTTATGAGAGGTTTTTACAAAGCAGAAGTGTTATAAGAAGAGCAGAGTATATGGAGAGTAAAAGAAAGATAAAGAGAGTGGTGAGAGAGTGCAAAAGGAGAGCAGATGATAGAGTGGGAGAGGTACTGTCAAGAAATTTTAATGAAAATAAGAAAAAATTTTGGAGTGAGTTAAACAAGTTAAGATAGCCTAGGGAAAGTATGGATTTGTCAGTTAAAAACAGAGTAGGGGAGTTAGTAGATGGGGAGATGGAGGTATTAGGTAGATGGCGAGAATATTTTGAGGAACTTTTAAATGTTAAGGAAGAAACAGAGGCAGTAATTTCATGCACTGGTCAGGGAGGTATACCATCTTTTAGGAGTGAAGAAGAGCAGAATGTAAGTGTGGGGGAGGTACGTGAGGCATTACGTAAAATGAAAGGGGGTAAAGCAGCTGGAACTGATGGGATCATGACAGAAATGTTAAAAGCAGGGGGGATATAGTGTTGGAGTGGTTGGTACTTTTGTTTAATAAATGTATGAAAGAGGGGAAGGTCCCTAGGGATTGGCGGAGAGCATGTATAGTCCCTTTATATAAAGGGAAAGGGGACAAAAGAGACTGTAAAAATTATAGAGGAATAAGTTTACTGAGTATACCAGGAAAAGTGTACGGTAGGGTTATAATTGAAAGAATTAGAGGTAAGATTGCGGATGAGCAAGGAGGTTTCAGAGTGGGTAGGGGATGTGTAGATCAAGTGTTTACATTGAAGCATATATGTGAACAGTATTTAGATAAAGGTAGGGAAGTTTTTATTGCATTTATGGATTTAGAAAAGGCATATGATAGAGTGGATAGAGGAGCAATGTGGCAGATGTTGCAAGTATATGGAATAGGTGGTAAGTTATTAAATGCTGTAAAGAGTTTTTATGAGGATAGTGAGGCTCAAGTTAGGGTGTGTAGAAGAGAGGGAGACTACTTCCCGGTAAAAGTAGGAAGTAAATGCTAGGGTGTTCAGGAGAGGGGTGGGATTAAATTTTGGGGAATCAAATTCAGAATGGGAATTGACACAGTTACTTTTTGCTGATGATACTGTGCTTATGGGAGATTCTAAAGAAAAATTGCAAAGGTTAGTGGATGAGTTTGGGAATGTGTGTAAAGGTAGAAAGTTGAAAGTGAACCTAGAAAAGAGTAAGGTGATGAGGGTGTCAAATGATTTAGATAAAGAAAAATTGGATATCAAATTGGGGAGGAGTATGGAAGAAGTGAATGTTTTCAGATACTTGGGAGTTGACGTGTCGGCGGATGGATTTATGAAGGATGAGGTTAATCATAGATTTGATGAGGGAAAAAAGGTGAGTGGTGCGTTGAGGTATATGTGGAGTCAAAAAACGTTATCTATGGAGGCAAAGAAGGGAATGTATGAAAGTATAGTAGTACCAACACTTATATGGGAGTGAAGCTTGGGTGGTAAATGCAGCAGCGAGGAGACGTTTGGAGGCAGTGGAGATGTCCTGTTTAAGGGCAATGTGTGGTGTAAATATTATGCAGAAAATTCGGAGTGTGGAAATTAGGAAAAGGTGTGGAGTTAATAAAAGTATTAGTCAGAGGGCAGAAGAGGGGTTGTTGAGGTGGTTTGGTCATTTAGAGAGAATGGATCAAAGTAGAATGACATGGAGAGCATATAAATCTTTAGGGGAAGGAAGGCGGGGTAGGGGTCGTCATTGAAAGGGTTGGAGAGAGGGGGGTAAAGGAGGTTTTGTGGGCAAGGGGCTTGGACTTCCAGCAAGCGTGTGTGAGCGTGTTAGATAGGAGTGAATGGAGACGAATGGTACTTGGGACCTGACGATCTGTTGGAGCGTGAGCAGGGTAATATTTAGTGAAGGGATTCAGGGAAACTGGTTATTTTCATATAGTCAGACTTGAGTCCTGGAAATGGGAAGTACAATGCCTGCACTTTAAAGGAGGGGTTTGGGATATTGGCAGTTTGGAGGGATATGTTGTGTACATGTATCTTTATATGTGTATGCTTGTAGACTGTTGTATTCTGAGCACCTCTGCAAAAACAGTGATAATGTGCGAGTGTGGTGAAAGGTTAAAATGATGATGAAAGTTTTTTTCTTTTTGGGGGATTTTCTTTCTTTTTTGGTCACCCGCCTCGGTGGGAGACGGCCGACTTGTTGAATATATGTATATATATGTGTAAAATATATATAAATAATATATATATTATATATAATATATATATATAATATATAATATAATTTATAAATAAATAAAATATATTTTTATATATATTTATTATATTATATAAATATATATATATATAATAAATATATATATATATATATATATATATAAAATATATATTATATTATATAAAAATATATATATATAAATTCATGTATAATATTATATATATATTCATGTATATATTATGTATATTCTCCACTCAAATTAGCTGTGTAGCCCTTGTGGCTTAGCGCTTCTTTTTGATTATAATAATAATAATCCACTCAACTTAAAATTGCCATGATGAGTAGATAAAGACTTGGTACTTAGAAAACAGTTATTGAAGTGATAATCTTATCCTCAGATAAACCAGTTATGTTACCCTTATCATTTACATAATTAATTAAACTTGAGCTAATCAGTATCAAGTTATTTTAAGGCTTCCTTAAGTTAGTCTTAATTTTCCTGAAATGTATTGTATAACTAGGGCCTTTTTTATGTAAATCATTGTTGCTGTAAAATGATTTCTGTAAACCTTATATCTTCATAAAGAATAAAGATTTATTTATGCATTTTTTATATATAAATGTATAAATAGTATTGTCCATGTTTATGAATATATGGTAATCCATTATTAATTATTTCAGGATATTGAAACTAGAGATCCTCAAGATAAATATTGAGCTCTCCATTATAAATGATGGAAGACAAAGGTCCACCACTAGAGTCTCTCAGCCCAGGTGGAGTATCAAAGGTGTTAAATAAACAGACATTTAAATGTCACCTAAGTGCATGGGAGAGAGCAAAAAGCATTCAGGGACCATTCCAGAAACCTGACATGAAGTTGACTAGTAAATCTGTCATAACCCAACATACTGAATCAGATACTCAAACAAAATCTTCATCAATTTTTCAGCAAGCAAGTAAGCATGAAGGCTTAAAGGTGGTGTCTCAAATTCATCAGCATTCAGAAGTTAGCACTAAATGCTTCAAAAGTTTGGAAGGCACTGATGGTTCAATTCCTTCATGTTCATTTCAGAAAGCTAGCAAACTCTTTTCATGTCACCATGCACCACCAAGTGGTCTTGAAGAATCTTTCATTTTTGAGCAAGAAAGTGAACAGGAAAATCCACAAAAAATGCCTCCAATTCAAGAGCAGTCAGATAGTAGCATTAGCAAGGTTGGTGAGCAGAATGCTTGTCCTAATATCCAAGAAAAATATTCTGCACCTAGAGCCCCAGTATTCAAAAAAGTAACAAAAGTATCAGTACTTAAAATCCCTGCAGTTCAAGATAACATGACTAGAAAGAGCTTGACATCATCCTCTGAACATGAATTAGTAAGTACAACAAAATCCTCTGGATTAGCTCAACCTGCCTTTAACCATTCATCTAGTTCTGCTTTCACGCATGTTTTCACTCAAAAAAATCGACCAACCTTTTCAAAACCGGTTTTTGTAGCTCGTCCTACTAATAGCAATAGTAAGTCCCAGTCAAAAAGTAATGCTATCACAGACAAAATACCAGCTGGGAATGATCCAACATCAAAAGATAAAATCATACCATTAAGGCCAACTTTTTGCAAAAAACAGGCATCTGCATCAAAGCCACTGTTAGAAACTCAACCAAACAAGAGAGAGAGGAGCCCAACATTAATTAATACTGGAACCAGTGAGGCAGTAAAGAATTTGGTGAGTATTTTAGCAGTAATAAAGTGAATTTCAATTACTAGATGTATAGCATAGGACAACATTAGTCATGCAATGGTTTGATCAGAAAATACTCAGTTAACAGACTGAAGAACATAATTGTTGGATAATGTCAGTTCAATAATTTATTATTATTATGGTAGAGGGTGGTAGTGGTTGTGATGGGTGATAGAGGGTGGTAGTGATGGTGGTAGAGGGTGGTAGTGATGGTGGTAGAGGGTGGTAATGGTTGTGATGGTGGTAGAGGATGGTAATGGTTGTGATTGTGGTAGAGGGTGATAGTGGTTGTGATGGTGGTAGTGATTGTGGTAGAGGGTAGAGCTGCAAGAGCTCTCTGGACAGTTTTTTTTTGTGTGACAGGGGTCCAGTGACTCAAGCTGGTCCTAGTGGCATTAAAAAACAAAGAAGGGAAGTAACCCTGGATAAGGACTTGGTACCTAAAGTCTTTCTGGAAGGGGATTCCCCTTCCAAAAAATAGTGTAACTTCTCCATCCTCTCCCTGCCTCCTTTCTTCCATACACCAACAAGAGTCTTCAATAAAGGTAAGTGTGATGTTATTATTGTTTTATACTTGATGTCTCATTGTTTTCTGTATGTAAATCTATATTTAATGTAAAAAAAAAATATTTTTTTTAATGCTTTTGGGTATGTGGAACAGATTAATTGGATTTACATGATTTCTTATGGGGGAAAAGGGTTTCGCCATTTGTAAATTTCAGCTTTCGTCGCACTCTCTGGAAGGGAAATTAAAAATTCGGGGTCCACTGTATAAAAGTGTAGAAATGTAGGCCATTGGTTTACTGCTGCTTTTTCTCGGGGATGTGCTATGTGGTTTTTCCCCAACATTTTGTTAAGTTAAAAAGCATTTTATTTACATTAGTATTCCCTCTATTAAATTTAAAAATTATGTTGTAATCACCACCAGTTTTCATCACTGGGGAAAACATTTTTCCCAAACTTTCTGAAAAAAAAATAAAACTCCTGTTCAGTCGGGTTATCAGGATGCCTCATATTAATATCCCAACATTTAGTGATAAATTAAAAACACAAATGAACAAGTGCCACCTACTACTACAATAACTGGAGACTTCAACATTAACCTTGGACTAACAGATGACCCTTTGTTTAAAATTTTTATTACGTATAAAAAAACATACTTATACAAGCTATAATAAAACCAACAAAGCTACCTGAGAAAAGTGCAATCATAAAATTGTTATTACACATTGTAACCTTTACCTTTACCTTTATAATTGACCATATATGGGCAGATATACTAGCTCCCCTTAAATCAGGAATAATCACAGACAACACTACTGACCATTACCCAACCTTCCCCCTAACAAACACTTGTAAGCAACCAATGGAATATAGTAAGATCTCTTATCGACTCCATGATGAGGCATCAGTATACAACTTTACTGCAGAGCTAAGCTCATTTGACTGGCCTACAGAATTTTCCAATACCAGTGGTATTGATGAATGGATAGTCATATTTCTAAACAAAATGCATAGACTGATTAACAAGCATTATTCTATAAAAACTAAACATCACTAATAAACGACTAGGTTGCCCATGGCTTACTAACAGCATTTTACTAAGATCCATTGATGAAAATGAAAATGAAAAACAACATAGACAGGGCTTCATAACTAAAGAATTTATTAAACACTAAGTCTCCTATTGAAGTGTAGAGAAGTGTAGAGGAGAGAGATTTTGGGAAATGTTGAGTGAATGCGTGGGGAGTTTTGAACCAAGTGGGAGAGTAATGGTGGTTGGGGATTTCAATGCTAAAGTGGGCAGAAATGTTGTGGAGGGAGTAGTAGGTAAATTTGGGGTGCCAAGGGTAAATGAAAATGGGGAGCCTTTAATTGAACTATGTGTAGAAAGAGGTTTGGTAATAAGTAATACATATTTTATGAAGAAGAGGATAAATAAATATACGTACAAGGTATGATTATTTTTTTTTTATTATCACACTGGCCGATTCCCACCAAGGCAGGGTGGCCCGAAAAAGAAAAACTTTCACCATCATTCACTCCATCACTGTCTTGCCAGAAGGGTGCTTTACACTACAGTTTTTAAACTGCAACATTAACACCCCTCCTTCAGAGTGCAGGCACTGTACTTCCCATCTCCAGGACTCAAGTCCGGCCTGCCGGTTTCCCTGAATTCCTTCATAAATGTTACTTTGCTCACACTCCAACAGCACGTCAAGTATTAAAAACCATTTGTCTCCATTCACTCCTATCAAACACGCTCACGCATGCCTGCTGGAAGTCCAAGCCCCTCGCACACAAAACCTCCTTTACCCCTCCCTCCAACCCTTCCTAGGCCGACCCTACCCCGCTTCCTTCCACTACAGACTGATACACTCTTGAAGTCATTCTGTTTCGCTCCATTCTCTCTACATGTCCGAACCCACCTCAACAACCCTTCCTCAGCCCTCTGGACAACAGTTTTGGTAATCCCGCACCTCCTCCTAATTCCAAACTACGAATTCTCTGCATTATATTCACACCACACATTGCCCTCAGACATGACATCTCCACTGCCTCCAGCCTTCTCCTCGCTGCAACATTCATCACCCACGCTTCACACCCATATAAGAGCGTTGGTAAAACTATACTCTCATACATTCCCCTCTTTGCCTCAAGGACAAAGTTCTTTGTCTCCACAGACTCCTAAGTGCACCACTCACTCTTTTTCCTCATCAATTCTATGATTCACCTCATCTTTCATAGACCCATCCGCTGACACGTCCACTCCCAAATATCTGAATACATTCACCTCCTCCATACTCTCTCCCTCCAATCTGATATTCAATCTTTCATCACCTAATCTTTTTGTTATCCTCATAACCTTACTCTTTCCTGTATTCACTTTAATTTTCTTCTTTTGCACACCCTACCAAATTCATCCACCAATCTCTGCAGCTTCTCTTCAGAATCTCCCAAGAGCACAGTGTCATCAGCAAAGAGCAGCTGTGACAACTCCCACTTTGTGTGTGATTCTTTATCTTTTAACTCCACGCCTCTTGCCAAGACCCTCGCATTTACTTCTCTTACAACCCCATCTTAAATATATTAAACAACCACGGTGACATCACACATTCTTGTCTAAGGCCTATTTTACTGGGAAAAAATTCCCTCTTTCCTACATACTCTTAACTTGAGCCTCACTATCCTCGTAAAAACTCTTCACTGCTTTCAGTAACCTACCTCCTACACCATACACTTGCAAACATCTGCCACATTGCCCCCTATCCACCCTGTCATACGCCTTTTCCAAATCCATAAATGCCACAAAGACCTCTTTAGCCTTATCTAAATACTGTTCACTTATATGTTTCACTGTAAACCCCTGGTCCCACACCCCCTCCCTTTTCCTAAAGCCTCCTTGTTCATCTGCTATCTATTCTCCGTCTTACTCTTAATTCTTTCAATTATTAACTCTACCATACACTTACCAGGTACACTCAACAGCCTTATCCCCTTAATTTTTGCACTTCTCTTTTATCCCTTTGCCTTTATACAAAGGAACTATGCATGCTCTCGCCAATCCCTAGGTCCCTTACCCTCTTCCATACTTTATTAAATAATTGCACCAACCACTCCAAAATATATCCCCACCTGCTTTTAACATTTTATTTTTTATCCCATCAATCCCGGCTGCCTTACCCCCTTTCATTTTTACCTACTGCCTCACGAACTTCCCCCACACTCACAACTGGCTCTTCCTCATAATACGACACGCATGGCTACGGAGGAAAGATTCTTTTCCATTTTCCCCAGGGAAACAATAGAAGAAATAAAAAAGAACAAGAGCTATTTAGAAAAAGGAGAAAAACCTAGATGTATGTATATATATATATGCATGTGCGTGTCTGTGAAGTGTGACCAAAGTGTAAGTAGGAGTAGCAAGATATCCCTGTTATCTAGCGTGTTTATGAGACAGAAAAAGAAACCAGCAATCCTACCATCATGCAAAACAGTTACAGGTTTTTGTTTCACAGTCATCTGGCAGGACGGTAGTACTTCCCTGGGTGGTTGCTGTCTACCAACCTACGATATAGCATGATAATGATATAGCACATAATGAAAGTAGTTTGTTAGATTATGTATTGGTGGATAAAAGGTTGATGGGTAGGCTCCAGGATGTACATGTTTATAGAGGGGCAACTGATATATCTGATCATTATTTAGTTGTAGCTACAGAGAGAATAAGAGGTAGATGGGAAAAGAGGAAAATGACAACAAGAAGTAAGAGGAAGGTGAAAGTGTATAAACTAAGGGAGGAGAAAGTTTGGGTGAGATATAAGCAACTATTGGCAGAAAGGTGGGCTGGTGCAAGTATGAATAGTGGGGAGGTTGAAAAGGGTTGGAATAGTTTTAAAAATGCAGTATTAGAATGTGGAGCAGAAGTTTGTGGTTACAGGAGGATGGGTGCAGGAGTAAAGAGGAGTGATTGGTGGAATGATAAAGTAAAGGGTGTGATAAAAGAGAAAAAGCTAGCTTATGAGAGGTTTTTACAAAGCAGAAGTGTTATAAGAAGAGTAGAGTATATGGAGAGTAAAAGAAAGGTGAAGAGATTGGTGAGAGAGTGCAAAAGGAGAGCAGATGATAGAGTGGGAGAGACACTGTCAAGAAATTTTAATGAAAATAAAAAATTTTGGAGTGAGTTAAACAAGTTAAGAAAGCCTAGGGAACGAATGGATTAGTCAGTTGAAAACAGAGTTGGGGAGCTAGTAGATCGGGAGATAGAGGTATTGGGTAGATGGCGAGAATATTTTGAGGAACTTTTAAATGTTAAGGAAGAAACAGAGGCAGTAATTTCATGCACTGGTCAGGGAGGTATACCATCTTTTAGGAGTGAAGAAGAGCAGGATGTGAGTATGGGGGAGGTGCGCGAGGCATTACGTAGAATGAAAGGGAATAAAGCAGCTGAACGAAGATCAAAATAGAAATGTTAAAAGGGGGGGAGATGTAGTGTTGGAGTGGTTGGTATTTTTGTTTAATAAATGTATGAAAGAGGGGAAGGTACCTAGGGATTGGGAGAGGGGCATGTATAGTCCCTTTATATAAAGGGAAGGGGGACAAAAGAGATTGTAAAAATTATAGAGGAATAAGTTTACCGAGTACACCAGGAAAAGTGTACCGAGTACACCAGGAAAAGTGTACTGTAGGGTTATTATTGAAAGAATTAGAGGTAAGACAGAATGTAGGATTGCGGATGAGCAAGGAGGTTTTAGAGTGGGTAGGGGATGTGTAGATCAAGTGTTTACATTGAAGTATATATGTGAACAGTATTTAGATAAAGGTAGGGAAGTTTTTATTGCATTTATGGATTTAGAAAAGGCATGTGATAGGGGAGCAATGTGGCAGATGTTGCAAGTATATGGAATAGGTGGTAAGTTACTAAATGCTATGAAGAGTTTTTATGAGGATAGTGAGGCTCAGGTTAGGGTGTGTAAAAGTAGGTCTTAGACAGGGATGTGTAATGTCACCATGGTTGTTTAATATATTTATAGATGGGGTTGTAAAAGAAGTAAATGCTAGGGTGTTTGGGAGAGGGGTGGGATTAAATTATGGGGAATCAGATACAAAATGGGAATTAACACAGTTACTTTTTGCTGATGATACTGTGCTTATGGGAGATTCTAAAGAAAAATTGCAGAGGTTAGTGGATGAGTTTGGGAGTGTATGTAAAGGTAGAAAGTTGAAAGTGAACATAGAAAAGAGTAAGGTGATGAGGGTATCAAATGATTTAGATAAAGAAAAATTGGATATCAAATTGGGGAGGAGGAGTATGGAAGAAATGAATGTTTTCAGATATTTGGGAGTTGACATGTCGGCAGATGGATTTATTATGGATGAGGTTAATAATAGAATTGATGAAGGAAAAAAGGCGAGTGGTGCGTTGAGGTATATGTGGAGACAAAAAAAAACGCTATCTATGGAGGCAAAGAAGGGAATGTATGAAAGTATAGTAGTACCAACACTTATATGGGTGTGAAGCTTGTGTTGTGAATCCTGCAGCGATGAGGCGGTTGGAGGCAGTGGAGATGTCCTGTCTAAGGGCAATGTTTGGTGTAAATATTATGCAGAAAATTCAGAGTGTGGAAATTAGAAGGTGTGGAGTTAATAAAAGTATTAGTCAGAGGGCTGAAGAGGGGTTGTTGAGGTGGTTTGGTCATTTAGAATGGATCAGAGTAGAATGACATGGAGAGTGTATAAATCTGTAGGGGTAGGGGTCGTCCTCGATAAGGTTGGAAGGAAGGTGTAAAGGAGGTTTTGTGGGCAAGGGGCTTTGTCTTCCAGCAAGCGTGCGTGAGCGTGTTCGATAGGAGTGAATGGAGACGAATGGTATTTGGGACCTGACGATCTGTTGGAGTGTGAGCAGGATAATATTTAGTGAAGGGATTCAGCTAAACTGGTTATTTTTATATAGCCAGACTTGAGTCCTGGAAATTGGAAGTACAGTGCCTGCACTCTAAAGGAGGGGTTCGGGATATTGGCAGTTTGGAGGGATATGTTGTGTATCTTTATACGTATTAGCTTCTAAACTGTTGTATTCTGGGCACCTCTGCAAAAACAGTGATTATGTGTGAGTGAGGTGAAAGTGTTGAGTGATGAAAGTATTTTCTTTTTGGGGATTTTCTTTCTTTTTGGGTCACCCTGCCTCAGTGGGAGACGGCTGACTTGTTAAAAAAAAAAAAAGAAAAAATGTTAGTCCTCACCAAACTAATAAAGTCTAAGTAACTGTACTATTCTCATAGATTTATGGAAACAATAGGAGATATTGAAGAAGCCAGGAAGACATTCTTTCAGATCCTGGGCACCCACAAACTGAACAAAACTAGAGATATTGTCCTAACTAAACCAAACATACTGCAACTCGAACCTATTGATACAGCTAACAAGGTAAATGACTTCTTCTCAACCAGAGGATCAAGTCTCGCCAGTAAAATTCCAGGCATCAGTACCTTAGATTGAAACTTCCCAACATTCCTCTGTCTTGCACCAACCAAGCCCACTGAAGTGACCATGATTATTAATTCACTAAAAAATAAACAGGAAATTTAGCTCATGTCTCATTGCTATTGTTCAGGTGAGCAGCACCCACCATTACATTTACTCTAAGAATTAGCCAATCACTAGAAACCAGCACTTTCCTGACATTACTCAAGATAGCAAGGTTTAGTTTAATATGTTTATTATGCACCCCATACCCATCCTGTGGGCGGTAGTCAAAAGATTACAGAGGTACATAATTGGTCCAGGGACTGGACTCCAAAGTTTTGATAGCTGAGCAAGTTACAAAGGTAATGAACTAGATCTGGTCATAATCATGACCAAGTTACAAAGGTAATGAACTAGATCTGGTCATAATCATGACCAAGTTACAAAGGTAATGAGCTCCAGGTAGAGCTGGTCACACTCATGAATAATTGCAAAGGTAATGAATCATAAACACATTAATCATGAGAATTTACAAAGGTAATGAGCTCCAAGTAGAGCTGGTCAAAATCATGACAAGTTTCAAAGGTAATGAATGATAAACACGTTATCACATGATTACAATCATAGACAAATTACAGAGTAATGAGCAGTTAACAAACATAGCAGGGAATTCATCCATTGCCCCAACAACAGATGTTGCTAGGTGCCTGTCTCTCCTCGGCAGACAGCCATTGCAAACAGCAGCAAGTTGCCCCGGGATCTGCTGCTTGCACGAGCACCATCGACCCTCCCCAAGAGGTCCAAGAAGCCAGTGGCTCCGTTAGCAGCCCGATGGAGAGCTGTCCTAGGGACATGGCAACGTCCTGGTGGACGCCAAGTTGACTGAAGATCCCAGGCCCTCGTGTGCACGGATGTTGAAGCTTGAGGAACTGAGTACACACTGCCTGTGGCACACCTGACAGCTGCCTCGCGGTCGAACTCCACGATGCTGTCCCTGTAGTGGAAGTTCCTGTGAGCCCGGCACTCCCTGCAGTGCCATCGCTGACATCGTGGGTTAGGGGAGAAGTACCCTCTATAGATGGGGTGGCGCTGGGAGTTGGGTGGGTGAGGCGGGGGAGACGGGCAGGGGCGAGGCGTTATGAGAGGGTTACACCAATACACAAAGGTGGAGACCCAACAGATGTAAACAACTATAGGCCTATATAAAACATCCCTTTACTATCCAAAATCTTTGAGAAACTCGTACACAAGAGATTATACTTCATTATAACATCACAAAGCATCCTCAACCCCTGCCAGTTTGGATTCAGGAGAAACAAAGGCACAAATGATGCACTTATAAAAATGCTAGACCTGCTTTACTCGACACTTGAAAAAATGAATATCCGCCATTACAAAGAAATAAAATTTTTATCTTTAGTTTTACTAGGACTTTATTGACCTAAGGAAAGCTTTTGATACAGTAGACCACAGCATTCTACTCCGCAAACTTAATCACTACGGTATAAGAGGCCATACTGTCTTTTACTTGATCACTATGGTAGAAGAGACCATGCTGTCTATTACTTTACTAATAGACAGCAATACACAACCTCCTCAATAAGACCTCTGGACACTGGCATACCACAGGGAAGCATCCTTGGTCCCCTACTTTTCCCTTTATACATCAATAACCTTCCAGATGTATTGCAACAACCTAGACCCTAATCTTGTCTCACTCAACACTATATCTACTGAAGAGCTCATAAAAATATTGATGTGGATGACTGTGAATAAACTTACACATAGCATTGACAAAACCTATATTATGTTTGAGAGCAGAGCAAGTGATGTTCAACTAAACATTATGATTAACAATACTCTTATTGCTAAACATAATGAGGGAAATTTCTGTATTTGCACCTTGACAGCAACTTGAAATTCAACATCCATATCCAATACATAACAAAAAAGTATCCAAAACGGTTGGCATCCTCTCAAAGAAACATTATTATGTACCACAAACAGCGCTACTCACATTATACTATTCACTGATCTACCCCTACTTCACCTCTGCTATTTGTGTCTGGGGATCCACAACAGCAACTCACCTAAAACCAATAATAACCCAAAAAAAGCTGCAGTATGAATGGTCACACAGTCCACTGGTAGACAGCACTCCCCTCCCCTTTTGAAAGACCTAAACTTACTCACTATACAAATCATTCACTCTTGCTACTATGCATCCTACATTTACAAAGCAAGAAATTCTAATATTAATCCTGACCTGAAGCACTTTCTTGATAGTTGCAACAGAACCCATACCTGGAGTTTACCTGGAGAGAGTTCCGGGGGTCAACGCCCCCGCGGCCCGGTCTGTGACCAGGCCTCCTGGTGGATCAGAGCCTGATCAACCAGGCTGTTGCTGCTGGCTGCACGCAAACCAACGTACGAGCCACAGCCCGGCTGATCAGGAACTGACTTTAGGTGCTTGTCCAGTGCCAGCTTGAAGACTGCCAGGGGTCTGTTGGTAATCCCCCTTATGTGTGCTGGGAGGCAGTTGAACAGTCTCGGGCCCCTGACACTTATTGTATGGTCTCTTAACGTGCTAGTGACACCCCTGCTTTTCATTGGGGGGATGGTGCATCGTCTGCCAAGTCTTTTGCTTTCGTAGCGAGTGATTTTCGTGTGCAAGTTCGGTACTAGTCCCTCTAGGATTTTCCAGGTGTATATAATCATGTATCTCTCCCTCCTGTGTTCCAGGGAATACAGGTTTAGGAACCTCAAGCGCTCCCAATAATTGAGGTGTTTTATCTCCGTTATGCGCGCCGTGAAAGTTCTCTGTACATTTTTCTAGGTCGGCAATTTCACCTGCCTTGAAAGGTGCTGTTAGTGTGCAGCAATATTCCAGCCTAGATACAACAAGTGACCTGAAGAGTGTCATCATGGGCTTGGCCTCCCTAGTTTTGAAGGTTCTCATTATCCATCCTATCATTTTTCTAGCAGATGCGATTGATACAATGTTATGGTCCTTGAAGGTGAGATCCTCCGACATGATCACTCCCAGGTCTTTGACGTTGGTGTTTCGCTCTATTTTATGGCCAGAATTTGTTTTGTACTCTGATGAAGATTTAATTTCCTCATGTTTACCATATCTGAGTAATTGAAATTTCTCATCGTTGAACTTCATATTGTTTTCTGCAGCCCACTGAAAGATTTGGTTGATGTCCGCCTGGAGCTTTGCAGTGTCTGCAATGGAAGACACTGTCATGCAGATTCGGGTGTCATCTGCAAAGGAAGACACGGTGCTGTGGCTGACATCCTTGTCTATGTCGGATATGAGGATGAGGAACAAGATGGGAGCGAGTACTGTGCCTTGTGGAACAGAGCTTTTCACCGTAGCTGCCTCGGACTTTACTCTGTTGACGACTACTCTCTGTGTTCTGTTAGTGAGGAAATTATAGATCCATCGACCGACTTTTCCTGTTATTCCTTTAGCACGCATTTTGTGCGCTATTACGCATGGTCACACTTGTCGAAGGCTTTTGCAAAGTCTGTATATATTACATCTGCATTCTTTTTGTCTTCTAGTGCATTGAGGACCTTGTCGTAGTGATCCAATAGTTGAGACAGACAGGAGCGACCTGTTCTAAACCCATGTTGCCCAGGGTTGTGTAACTGATGGGTTTCTAGATGGGTGGTGATCTTGCTTCTTAGGACCCTTTCAAAGATTTTTATGATATGGGATGTTAGTGCTATTGGTCTGTAGTTCTTTGCTGTTGCTTTACTGCCCCCTTTGTGGAGTGGGGCTATGTCTGTTGTTTTTAGTAAATGTGGGATAACCCCCGTGTCCATGCTCCCTCTCCATAGGATGGAAAGGGCTTGTGATAGGGGCTTCTTGCAGTTCTTGATGAACACAGAGTTCCATGAGTCTGGCCCTGGGGCAGAGTGCATGGGCATGTCATTTATCGCCTGTTCGAAGTCATTTGGCATCAGGATAACATCGGATAGGCTTGTGTTAATCAAGTTTTGTGGCTCTCATAAAAAATTCATTTTGATCTTCGACTCTCAGTCTGGTTAGCGGCTTGCTAAAAACTGAGTCATATTGGGACTTGAGTAGCTCACTCATTTCCTTGCTGTCATCTGTGTAGGACCCATCTTGTTTAAGTAGGGGCCCAATACTGGACGTTGTTCTCGATTTTGATTTGGCATAGGAGAAGAAATACTTTGGGTTTCTTTCGATTTCATTTATGGCTTTTAGTTCTTCCCGCAATTCCTGACTCCTAAAGGATTCTTTTAGCTTAAGTTCGATGCTTGCTATTTCTCTGACCATGTCTCCTACGCATTTCAGATATATTGACCTCTTTTAGCCGCTGTCTTATTCTTTTCCGTCGCCTGTAAAGGGAGCGCCTGTCTCTTTCTATTTTACATCTACTACTCCTTTTTCTTAGAGGAATAAGCCTTGTGCATACATCGAGTGCCACCAAGTTAATCTGTTCTAGGCATAAGTTGGGGTCTGTGTTGCTTAGTATATCTTCCCAGCTTATATCGGTTAGGACTTGGTTTACTTGGTCCCACTTTATGTTTTTGTTATTGAAATTGAATTTGGTGAATGCTCCCTCGTGACTAATCTCATTATGTCGGTCTGGGGCTCCGCGCATACATGACTGAACCTCAATTATGTTGTGATCTGAGTATATTGTTTTTGATATGGTGACATTTCTAGTAGGCTCTATTATTTGCTGGTTTAAATTGAATTTTGTGCAGAGATTTAAAAGCTCGCGTGAGTGTGAGTTTTCATCAGAGCTGCCTCCTGGTGTTATTACTGCAACAATATTATTTGCTATATTCCTCCATTTTAGGTGCCTTAAGTTGAAATCCCCCAGGAGCAAGATGTTGGGTGCAGGAGCTGGAAGATTTTCCAGACAGTGGTCAATTTTTAACAACTGTTCCTGGAATTGCTGGGATGTTGCATCCGGAGGCTTGTAGACTACCACAATGACTAGGTTTTGGTTCTCGACCTTTACTGCTAAAACTTCCACTACATCATTTGAGGCATTTAGCAGTTCTGTGCAAACAAGTGACTCTGCAATGTACAGGCCAACCCCCCCCCTTTTGCCTGTTCACTCTGTCACATCTGTATAGGTTGTAACCTGGGATCCATATTTCATTGTCCAAGTGATCCTTTATGTAGGTCTCAGTGAAAGCCGCGAACATTGCCTTTGCCTCTGCAAGCAGTCCACGGATGAAAGGTATTTTGTTGTTTGTTGCTGGCTTTAGACCTGTATATTTGCCAAGAAGAATGTTATCGGACTGGTGGTATTGTTGGTACTGGGGGGGGGGGATTTTTTTTCTGGCATTAGTATCTGTATCTGTTGGTTTGGAGTGGAGGCCATAGACTGTGGTTCCACTCCAGGAATGACTGGATTTGGTGTACGATTTCTGCCATTTCCTGCCAGTTTTTTTTCCTTCCTGGCACTAAAAAACCTCTCCCTCTTGAGTGGCTGTGGCTACCCAGGTTTTCCCATGGCCTGGATGTTTTGTATCTTTTTGTCCCCTTTAGATGGTATGCCTGGCAATTTAAGTTATAGCACAGTCTTTCCTGTACTGAAGAGGTACACAGTTCAGGGTGAAAAAGCTTACAGGAAGGGAGTTTGCATTTTCCTGTTGTCATATGGGCATGGCATTTTCTAGGGTGGTCATAGTTGCACGTCCCATCTGTTTTTCCAGATTTCCCATGCCAGCAGATACCGAGTGCATAGTGTTACGTTGGTATGTCTTATTACTTTGATAGTAAGGTTCTCACTACATGTTCTAGTGTGGGGTAGCTTTTACTTAATGGCCTTATTTGTCTAGGGGTAATACTTACATCATGGCTGATCATCTTGAGTGTCTCTGATACCTTTTCACCAGCCCTCTTCACAGGTTATGTAAACTACTACTATAAAAATATAACTGTATTCTCAATAGATATGTACAGAATATACAATCACAGCCTCCATTTTCAAAACAAATCTACACACTCCATCCTGTGCTCCACATGGTGTGTTCCAACACTCTTCCTTCTCTCTCCTTGACATAACTCTGGGCTAACCAGTGTTTTGACACACTTTAGTCACCCTGGGTATGGTGGCCAAAACTTAAATTATAAAAACTCACCCCTGGAGCACACATGATGCCCCAAAAGATAGGAGAAGGACCCAGAGATCCTGCCAGGTTGAAGGTCAGCCACAGAGAGAGAGAGTCAGAGAGAGGGAGAGAGAGAGAAGCCTACCTAAGCTCCTCCCACCAAAACAAAAGACTGTTGCCAAGCACACTTCTCCAGTTACCACAATTCTACCACACCTTAATTTTACTTTTACAAAAAGAAATACAACTTTATAAACTACTTATTTAAATTGTGTGTTTATGTGTCTATAGTATAACCTATTATATTGAGAAAAATAGGTTTGACCCAGCTGCCTCTCAGTCATAAGGATGATCAGTCCTTCTGACATTTAGAGCAAGGTCCCCATCAATTCAATATAATTAGGTATTCCAGAGTAACTGTTACTTATAAATACATGTTGGGTCCTATAGCCCCATAACACATAGTATGTGCACAGGCTTGGTTTCCGTTTGCCTTGGGTTTCTGTGACTGTATTCCCTGTTGGTGCATGTTTCCCTGTCTTACTTCTATCCTCCCTAGCACCAACAATGGAGCTCCCACCAATTGTTTTTGGTAATATATCCTCACTATTGCTAGTGGGGTCCTCTTGTTTGCTATTTCCTGCGGTATTTCTAGTTTGCAATATTGGTTTTATCTTATCTTTGACTACACTTGTTTCCCTACTATGGCTCCTGTCCCATATGAGGTCATTTATATGTATTCCTTCCTGCGTATAATTCCCGACTACCTGGACAAAATCTCCAGCTTCACCATTACTGTCTCCCAGGACAGCATCTCCAGCTTCACCATTACTGTCTCCCAGGACAGCATCTCCAGCTTCACCATTACTGTCTCCCAGGACAGCACCTCCAGCTTCACCATTACTGTCTCCCAGGACAGCACCTCCAGCTTCACCATTACTGTCTCCCAGGACAGCACTATCAGCCCCACATTTACTGACTACCAGGACATCATCTCCAGCCTTACAGTTTCTGACTACATGGCCAGTATCAAGGGCAGTACCATTCAGCCCAGACTTTTTATGTTCCCATCTGTTGTAGAAAGCTTCCAGGTTTTCTATGAAAGCAGCTTTGATGTTGACCTCTTTTAATACCCTTGTGATTTTAGTCCACAGATTTATCTCATTTGGGCATACCCAAAAACACTTCCCTGTTTTAATACTGCTTGTAGCTAGTTCTTGGATATCTGCACAAGGGGCGTGACACCAATTTCCACAAAATGACAATTTATGCATGTGGAAGCCCGTTTGTTTGACTGACCACAGACTACACACAGCTTCATAATGATTTGAATGGTTGATTTACTGCAATTCTACTAGCAACCTCTTGAATATTCTATTAATAACCTCCTTAAATGAAGCTCTAGCTATTTGTATTTCTGTTTCTGTTTTTGTATATTGGACAGCTTACCGTGCACGTTCCTGGTGTATATTTAATGTTTGTGTTTATAAGGGCGCCTACAACCCCATCCGTTTACAGTCTGCTTTATTGTCCAACGAAACCGTTTGAAACCGGTCAAGGGTTCGGACCAGTCAAGGGTTCGGACCAGTCCAGGGTTCGGACCAGTCAAGGGTTCGGACCAGTCGATCTGATCTGATCAGTGGGTCACTTATTTAAACCATACTGGTCGGTGATTTGAGCTAACACATGAAGGATCTACTGGAAATTATCTACCCGAGTAATATGTGATTTATTTATACAAAATTTAAAACTTGGTGTTAAAAAGACGGTGACTGCTGGAAAACCCCTAAAATGACAACGGTCGCCCCAAACCCTTTTTTTATCAATCGCTGATCTACTTTTCTTTTTTTTTTTTTTCCGTCTCCACCACAAAAAATGCTATATTACCCTAAGTTGCTGGTGAAAATTTTTGGGGAGGAGACCTTTTTTCTGAAAATAATTGCTTTCGTTGGGTATTTGCGACCGCTGGTAACTACGTTATATAAATTCACAGTATATGTCTGGTTTTCAAAAAAAAGAAAAAAAATAAAAAAAATCACTCCACTCCACAAAAGTACCATTATAATACGGGTTAGTTGTTTATCAACACTGTATTCGCTATTCACGGTATCATGATTATATGCGAGTACACTACGGGCCAGGAAGTTTATTAAAACACTACCTGTGGTAATTTTTTTGGCGACTTCGGCCCTGCCTCATAGGCTTATCACTTTTTTTAAAAATCCCCTTTTTTTCAAATGACACTTTAGCCTTTATCATCAATATACTAGGGAGCCACTGTAATAACACTATCACAGATACTAAATTTTATCAGGGAGATTTTTCCTCGACACGAAAATTTCAATTATTATTATTTTTTTCACAGGGACACGGGCCCTTTGGTTTTGCCCTCTGCAGTAAACTCTGCTAGGTAGGACACAATTTTCCTTTTTTTTGACTCAGTATATAATGTTTTCCGCCAAGATTTGGTTCCAGGCCTAGAGGGATGTTCATGGGATTGATGAAAAAATTAAAAGTTCAGCATGAAAGAGCGACCGTGAAACACCAAAAACCCGGAGCAAAACGGGGCCAGCTGACACTGTCACGCTGTCCCAATCATAAACTGGGCACAAAAATTTCAAAGCATTTGGTGTCTGGCTAAAGATACAAAAATCCAGGCCATAAAAACCGGGGTACCCACCCCACTCAAGAGGGGGGTTTTTTTTCCCAGGAAGGAAAAAAAAGGGCGGGAAAATGGCAGAAATTGTCACCAAATCCAGCATTCCTAGTGCCACAGTGATGGCCCCACTCCAACCAACAGATACATACTAACCCGGAAAAAAAATCCCCCCCCCAGTCCAACAATACCACCCCCCCGATAACATTTTCTTTGGGCAAATATCAGGGTCAAAACCCAGCAAAAACAACAAAATACCTTTCATCCGGGGATCTTCAGAGGCAAAGGCAATTTCGCGGCTTTCATGAGACCCACAAAAAGGGATATTTGGACAACGAAATAGGGCCCCCAGGTTAAAACTATACAGATGTAAAAGAGTGAACAGGCAAAAGGGGGGGGGTTGGCCTGTAATTGCAGATCACTTTTTTTTGCCAGAATCTTAATGCCTCAATGACGTAGTGGAAGTTTTAGCAGAAAGGTCGAGAACCAAAACCTAGTCATTGTGGTAGTTACAAGCCTCCGATGCAACCCCCACAATTCCGGGAAAACAGCTGTTAAAAATTGACCATGTCGGAAAATCTTCCAGCTCCTGCACCAACATCTTGCTCCTGGGGGGATTTCAACTTAAGGGCCCTAAAAGGAAAAATAGCAAATAAATTTTGCAGTAAAACCCCCAAAGGCAGCTCTGATGAAAACTCACACCACACAGTTTTTAAATCTCTGCACAAAAATTCAATTTAAACCGCAAAAAATAGACCTATAACTGGAGAATCCCACTAACCATCTTCACAAACAATGATGATTTTTAAAGAAATGTCCCCTATCAAAAACAATATACTCAGATCACAACATAATTGATTCAGACATGTATGCGTGGACCCCCAGACCACAAAAGAGATAGTCACGGGGACTTTCACCAAATTAAATTCAAACAAAAACAAAAATTGGGCCAAGAAAACCCAAGTCCTAACCGAATAAGTGGGAAGATAAAAAGCAACACAGACCCAAACTTATGCCTGAAAAATTTAACTGGTGGACTCGAGTATGCAAAAGGGCTTATTCCTCTAAGAAAAAGGAGGATTTGATGTAAAAAAAAGAGACGGCCCTCCCTTTCAGGCGAGGGAAAAAAAAAAGAATAACAAGCGCTAAAAAGGGGCAATATATCTGAAATGCGCAGGGAGACACGGGGTCAAAAAATGCAAGCCAAACTTAAGCAAAAGAACCCTTTTGGGATCGGAAATTCCGGGGAATACTAAAAGCAAAAATAAATCGAAAGAACCCAAAGTATTTCTTCTCCTATGCCAAATCAAAATCGGAACAACTCCGATTTGGGCCCCTACTTAAACAAGATGGGTCCCACACAGATGACACAAGGAAAAGAGTGAGCTACCCAAATCCCAATATACTCAGTTTTTAGCACCGCAACCCGACGAGATTTTAAAATCAAAAAGAATTTTTTTATAGAGAGCCACAAAATTTGATTAACACAAGCCCATCCGTGTTATCCTGATGCCAAAAAAGACTTCGAACAGGCGATAAAAAGACTGCCCATGCATCTGCCCCCAGGGGCCAACTCATGGAACTCTGTTTCATCAAAAACGCAAAAAGCCCCATACGACCCCTTTTCCCTCCCCAGGAGAGGGAGCAGGACACGGGGTCGTCCCTCAGTTATAAAAAAACAACATAGCCCCACCCACAAAAGGGGGCAGTAAAGCAAACAAAGAACTACGACCAAAACACTAAATCCCATATCAAAAAATCTTTGAAAGGGGCCCAAAAGCAAGATCACCCCCCTCAAAAAACCCCTCAGTTCCCAACCCAGGGCAAAAATGGGTTTGAACAGGCGCTCCTGTCTGTCCAAAAAAAGGGGTCACTACGACAAGGTCTAAAAGCACTAAAGACAAAAAGAATGCAGAGTAAATATAAGACTTTGCAAAAGCCCTTTGACAAGTGTACCATGGCGTAATAGCGCACAAATGCGCGCTAAAGGAAAAAACAGGAAAAGTCGGTCGATGGATCTATAATTTCCTCCTAACAAACACAGAGAGTGTCTCAACAGAGTAAAGTCCGAGGCAGCTCGGGGAAAAGCCTGTTTCCCCAAGGCACATACTAGCTCCCATCTTGTTCCTCATCCTTATCCGACATAACAAGGTGTCACCACAGCCCCGGTTCCTTTCAGATACACCCAATCGCTGACAGTGTCTTCCATTGCAGACACTGCAAAGGGTCCGGCGGACATCAACCAAATCTTTCGTGGGCTCAGAAAACAATAGAAGTTCAACGATGGAAATTTCAATTACTCGTATGGGAAAAAAATGAGGAAATTAAATCTTATCAGAGTACAAAACAAATTTGGCCCAAAAAAGAGCGAAACACCAACGTCAAAAACCTGGGGGTGATTTGCGGGGGATTCTCACCTTCAAGGGCCCAAAAATTTTATCAATCGCATCTGCTAGAAAAATGAAGATGGATAATGGAACCCTTTAAAAATAGGGAGGCCAAGCCCATGATGCACTCTTCAGGGCACTGTTCATCTAGTGGAATATTTCTGCACTCAAAAAAGACCTTTCAAGGGAGGTGAAATTCCCCCACCTAGAAAATACAGAGGGAAATTTTCCCGGGGCCCCAAAGGAGATAAAACACCTCAATTCTGGGAGCCTTGAGGTTTCTAAACCGTATTTCCCCGGAACGCAGGGGGGAGAGTAAGTTATATACACCTGGAAAATCCTAAGGGACTAGTACCCAACTTGCACACGAAAAAAACACTCACTCGAAAGCAAAAGGGGCTTGGCAGACGAGCACCTCCCCCCAATAAAAGCAGGGTGCCCAGCCTTAAGAGACCATCAATAGTTCAGGGGGCCCCGGGCTGTTAACTGCCCCCCAGGGGCACTAAGGGGGATTTTCCAACAGACCCCGGCATCTTTAAGCTTGCCTGGACAAGCACCAAAGTCATTTCCCGATGCCCCGGCTGTGGGTCGTACGTTGTTTGCGTGCAGCCCCAGCAAAAGCCCGGGGATCAGGCGCTGATCCACCAGGGGCCCGGACAGACCGGGCCCCGGGGGGGTTTTCCCCCGAAACTCTCTCCCGGTAAAATCCAGGGAAATCTCTTCAAAAATTCGTGTAGTAAAAGAGCCCAAAATTGGAACTCCTGCCAGAAACTTCAGAAACATGACCCAGCCAGCATTTTATAAAACTAGGGTTAAAAAAGCACCTTATCTCCTAAATATCCCCGCATCAGCTAAAATTGAAAAAAACATGTCATATTCTCAATGTCATGAACACATGAAAAACAACATAAACTAATCCCCCCAAAAATTAAAACATTTATTGTTCCCTTTTTTGTTAAAAATCAAACCGTGATTCCTCACATTTAAAATTTTTTAAAGCCATACCAAAGAAAAAAGGATATTTAATTCTATGATATTTTTTCATGGTATTTTATTAATAAAAATTTTAATTTAATAAAAAAAGACTCGTGAAATTTTTAAATTTGGGTTTGTTTTTGTTTTTTGTTAATTAAAAAAATAATTTTTTTTGTTTTTTAAATTTAAATTGGGTGTGGGAAATGGGGTTTTGGGTGGTGTTTCCTTTTGTTAAAAAAAAGAAAATTTTAAAATAACAAAAAACTGAGCAATGGATTTGCATTAAAAATAGGAGAAAGTTTAAATAAAATTAAATTTGGGAAAAAGGAAAATTTTAAATTTAAAGTTGATGAAAAAGGGAAACTGGATTTGTGTTTTAGGGAAAGGGAAAAATTTTGGATGAGAAACCGTTGGAGTGGGGGGAACAAAAGGAGTGGTAAAATGAAAGGGGTAAGGCAGCCGGGATTGATGGGATAAAGATAGAAATTTTAAAAGCAGGTGGGGATATAGTTTTGGAGGGGGTTGGTGAAATTATTTAATAAATGTAGGAAAAGGGAAAGGTCCCTAGGGATTGGCAGGGGAAATGCATGTTCCTTTGTATAAAGGAAAAGGGGGATAAAAAAGATGCAAAAAATTATAGGGGGAAAAGTTTTTGGGTGTACCTGGTAAAGTTATGGTAAGTTAAATTGAAAAATTAAGAGTAAGACGGAGAATGATAGCAGAGAAAAAGGAGCTTTAGGAAAGAGGGGGTTGGGGACCAGGTGTTTACAGTGAAAATATAAGTGAAAAGTATTTAGATAAGGCTAAAGAGGTCTTTGTGGCATTTTGGATTTGGAAAAGGCAAAACAGGGGGATGGGGGGCAATGGGAGATGTTGAAGTGTAGGGGTTTTAGGGGGTAGGTTACTGAAAGCAGTGAAGAGTTTTACGAGGATGTGAGGCTCAATTTAGAGTATGAGGAAAGAGGGAATTTTTCCCAGAAAAAGTGGGCCCTTAGCAAGGATGTTGATTCACCGTGGTGTTTAATATTTTTTATAGATGGGGTTTAAGAAAAGTAAATGCGGGGGTCTTGGAAAGAGGCTGGAGTTAAAAGAAAAGAATAAACCCAAAAAGTGGGAGTTTCACAGCTGCTCTTTGCGATGACACGTCTTTTGGGGGTTTCTGAAGAGAAGTTGCAGAGATTGGGGATGTTTTTGGGAGGGTGGCAAAAGAAAAAATTAAAGGTAAAAAGGGAAAAGGGTAAGGTTTGAATAAAAAGTAGGTGATGAAAGATTGAATATAAATTTGGGAGGGGGGAAAAAGATGGGGAGGGAACTATCGATATTTGGGAGGGGCGTGTCAGCAGATGGGTCTATGAAAATGAGGTGAATCATAGAATTGAAAAGGAAAAAAAAGAGTGAGTGGGGCACTTTGGGGTTGGGAGACAAAGAACTTTTTCCTTGAGGCAAAAAGGGGAATGATGAGATATAGTTTTACCAAAGCTCTTATATGGGTGTGAAAGCGTGGGTGATGAATGTTGCACGAGGAGAAGGCTGAGGCATGGAGATGTCATGTCTGGGGCAATGGTGGTGTAAATAATGCAAAATTTTTTTGGAAGGTTTGGAGGATGCGGGGGTTACCAAAACTGTTGTCCCGAGGGGTGAGGAAGGGTTGTTGAGGTGGTTCGGACATGTAAGAGAATGGACGAAACAGAATGACTTCAAGAGTGTATCAGTCTGTATGGAAGGAAGGCGGGGGGAGGGTCGGTAGGGAAAGGGGTTTGGGGGGAGGGGGTAAAGGAGGGTTTTTTGTCGAGGGGCTTGGACTTCCAGCAGGGATGCTGACTGTTTATGGAGGAATGGAGACAAATGGGTTTTTTAAAATTTTACGTGCTTTGGAGTGTGAGCAAAATAACTTTTTTTAAGGGATTCAGGGGAAACCGGAGGCCGGACGGTCCTAGATGGGAAGACAGGCCTGCACTCGAAGGGGGGGTGTTAAAGTTGCAGTTTAAAAACTGTAGTGAAAGCACCCTTCGGCAAGACAGGATGGAGTGAATGATGGGGAAAGTTTTTTTTTTTGGCCACCCTCCCTTTGGGGGGAATGGGGGGGGGTATAATAAAATAAAAAAATAAATAACACTCCCCTTTAAACTCACGTGATATCTACAACAGAACACCAGGATAATATAAGGCACAAAACACTCTTTATATCCCTTGTGCATCTATGCAATAAAGGGGCCCGAAGATCTGGAAATTTATTGCCTGAACACACTAGAGGGGCCCCTGCCTGCAAATCAATTTAAGGCCCTACTTAGAAATCACCTCATCACTCAAAATTAAACCAACAAATATTTTCTTAGTACTACCTTATCAAAAGTTACTCAAAAAACCCTAATAATTTTAAATCGCTCGCTATTTGATCATTATTTCCAACTAAAATTTTTTAAATTTCATTATTGTAAATTGTGCTTGATGATTGCTCAATTATTTACTCATTACTTCAAACCTATAAATGTTTCATTTTCATTGTTTTGAATTGTGCTAAATTGTAATACAGGTCTGCCATCACAAATCCGGCAACCAGTTATTCGGTTCTTTGAGTTATTCGGCACTAATTTTGGCTAGCATAATTTAAAATTTCCAGGGTCGCCACACCAACCTGCTGGTACTGTTTGGTGGTGCTAGTTGCTGCATAAGTCATTCCAATTTCTTTTTCTCCATTTATTGTTATAACCTGCTTACTTTTAGCCTTGGCCATGGTTCCAATGATAAAAGAAATGCTTCTCATTGTGTAAAGCACTGACACAGTACATTATCCATTAAAGATAAGGTGGCTTTGAAGCCACTGTCGGTTGCCATGAGCTCAGTCTCGTGATGCAGGAGAATATGCTTTATTATTACGCTAATATCAACACTACAGCTTATTTGCCTATCACAGTTGATCTAATATGACATAATAAACAGTGTAAATAACATAAAACATGTTAAATACTCCAGAATAAATAATATTCGGCATTATACCAAGCAGTTCGACGGAGGTATGAAGAGGATATGGTATACAAATACAGTGGACCCCCGGTATTCGATGGCATCAGTATTCGATAAATCCGGTATTCGATGCATTATATCCCAAAAAATTTTCCTCGGTATTCGATTGAAAACCCGGTATTCGATACGATTTGTACGAGACGTGTCCATGTGTGGCCTGAACTGCCCCGTGTGTGCCAGTATTTACAAGCCAGCCAGTGTGCGCGCATCTAAGGATACATTTGGTATATTCCATATTATCCATATTATCAGTGTTTGGTGCTTGTTTCTGCAAAATAAGTCACCATGGGCCCCAAGAAAGCTTCTAGTGCCAACCCTTCGAGAAAAAAGGTGCTAATAGCGCCTTTTTTCTTGAAATGAAGAAAGAAGATAATTGCAAAGTATGAAAGTGGAGTGCGTGTGTCGGAGCTGATTAGGTTGTATAATAAACCCCAATCAACCATCTCTAGTGACCAGGAAAACGGCAATCAAGGAAGCTGTTCTTGCAAAAGGTGCAACTGTGATTACGAAACAGCGACCGCAAGTGTTAGAAAATGTTGAGAGACTGTTATTTGTGTGGATAAATGAAAAACAGATAGCAGGAGATAGCATCTCTCAAGCGATCATTTGTGAAAAGGCTAGGCAGTTGCATGATGATTTGGTAAAGAAATTGCCTGCAACTAGTGGTGATGTGAGTGAATTTAAGGCCAGCAAAGGTTGGTTTGAAAGATTTAAGAATCGTAGTGGCATACATAGTGTGATTAGGCATGGTGAGGCTGCCAGTTTGGACGAAAAAGCAGCTGAAAAATATGTGAAGGAATTCAAGGATTACATAGACAGTGAAGACTTAAAACCTGAACAAGTATTTAATTGCGATGAAACGGGCCTATTTTGGAAGAAAATGCCAAGCAGGACCTACATTACTCAGGAGGAAAAGGCATTCCCAGGACATAAGCCTATGAAAGACAGGCTTACTCTTCTCATGTGTACCAATGCTAGTGGTGATTGCAGAGTGAAGCCTTTATTGGTGTATCACTCTGAAACTCCCAGTGTGTTCAGGAAAAACAATGTCCTCAAGGCTAATTTGTGTGTGCTGTGGAGGGCAAACAGTAAGGCATGGGTCACTAGGGACTTTTTCTATGACTGGTTACACCAAACATTTGCCCCCACTGTGAAAAATTACCTAACTGAAAAGAAATTAGGCCTTAAGTGCCCCCTGGTATTAGACAATGCCCCTGGTCATCCTACAGACTTGGCAGAGCGACTTTCTGGGGACATGAGCTTCATTAAGGTCAAGTTTTTGCCTCCTAATACCACTCCTCTCCTGCAGCCCATGGACCAGCAGGTCATTTCCAACTTCAAGAAACTGTACACAAAAGCTATGTTTCAAAAGTGCTTTATAGTGACCACAGAAACTCAACTTACTCTAAAAGAGTTTTAGAAGGATCACTTTAATATCCTCAATTGTATAAACCATATAGGTACGGCTTGGGAGGGAGTGACTTAAGAGGACCTTGAACTCTGCTTGGAAAAAACTGTGGCCAGAATGTGTAGACAAAAGGGATTTTGAAGGATTTGAGGCTAACCTTGAGAATCCTTATGCCAGTTGAGGAATCCATTGTGGCATTGGGGAAGTCCTTGGGGTTGGAGGTTAGTGGGGAGGATGTGGAAGAGTTGGTGGAGGAGGACAATGAAGAACTAACCACTGATGAGCTGATAGATCATCTTCAACAGCAAGAGGCCACACTTGAGGAAACTGCTTCGGAGGAGGGGATAGAGAAATTGAAGAAGTTGCCTACTTCAAAGATTAAGGAAATGTGTGCAATGTGGCTTAAAGTGCAAACCTTTTTTGATGACAATCACCCTAACACAGCTATTGCAAGCCGTGCTGGTGACTATTACACTGACAATGTTGTGAAACACTTCAGGAATGTCATAAAGGAACTGGAGGTACAGGCCACTATGGACAGATATGTTGTGCGACAGAAATGCAGTGACTCAAGCTGGTCCTAGTGGCATTAAAAGAAGAAGGGAAGTAACCCCGGAAAAGGACTTGCTACCTCAAGTCCTAATGGAAGGGGATTCCCCTTCCAAACACTAACACCTCTCCCCTCCTCGCATCCCATCAATCATCACCAGATCTTCATTAAAGGTAAATGTCAATTATTTTATTGTTGTAATTATTCTATTGCATTAAACTTAATATTTCATGTAGTAAAATTTTTTTTTTCATACTTTTGGGTGTCTTGCACGGTTTAATTTAATTTGGTTGGTAGACAGCAACCACCCAGGGAAGTACTACCGTCCTGCCAGATGACTGTGAAACAGAAACCTGTAACTGTTTTGCATGATGGTAGGATTGCTGTTTTCTTTTTCTGTCTCATAAACACGCTAGATAACAGGGATATCTTGCTACTCCTACTTACACTTTGGTCACACTTCACAGACATGCACATGCATATATATATACATACATCTAGGTTTTTCTCCTTTTTCTAAATAGCTCTTGTTCTTCTTTATTTCTTCTATTGTCCATGGGGAAGTGGAAAAGAATCTTTCCTCCGTAAGCCATGCGTGTCGTATGAGGTGACTAAAATGCCGGGAGCAATGGGCTAGTAACCCCTTCTCCTGTAGACATTTACTAAAAAAGAGGAAGAAGAAAAACTTTATAAAACTGGGATGCTTAAATGTGCGTGGATGTAGTGCGGATGACAAGAAACAGATGATTGCTGATGTTATGAATGAAAAGAAGTTGGATGTCCTGGCCCTAAGCGAAACAAAGCTGAAGGGGGTAGGGAAGTTTCAGTGGGGGGAAATAAATGGGATTAAATCTGGAGTATCTGAGAGAGTTAGAGCAAAGGAAGGGGTAGCAGTAATGTTGAATGATCAGTTATGGAAGGAGAAAAGAGAATATGAATGTGTAAATTCAAGAATTATGTGGATTAAAGTAAAGGTTGGATGCGAGAAGTGGGTCATAATAAGCATGTATGCACCTGGAGAAGAGAGGAATGCAGAGGAGAGAGAGAGATTTTGGGAGATGTTAAGTGAATGTATAGGAGCCTTTGAACCAAGTGAGAGAGTAATTGTGGTAGGGGATCTGAATGCTAAAGTAGGAGAAACTTTTAGAGACGGTGTGGTAGGTAAGTTTGGGGTGCCAGGTGTAAATGATAATGGGAGCCCTTTGACTGAACTTTGTATAGAAAGGGATTTAGTTATAGGTAATACATATTTTAAGAAAAAGAGGATAAATAAGTATACAAGATATGATGTAGGGCGAAATGACAGTAGTTTGTTGGATTATGTATTGGTAGATAAAAGACTGTTGAGTAGACTTCAGGATGTACATGTTTATAGAGGGGCCACAGATATATCAGATCACTTTCTAGTTGTAGCTACACTGAGAGTAAAAGGTAGATGGGATACAAGGAGAATAGAAGTATCAGGGAAGAGAGAGGTGAAGGTTTATAAACTAAAATAGGAGGCAGTTAGGGTAAGATATAAACAGCTATTGGAGGATAGATGGGCTAATGAGAGCATAGGCAATGGGGTCGAAGAGGTATGGGGTAGGTTTAAAAATGTAGTGTTAGAGTGTTCAGCAGAAGTTTGTGGTTACAGGAAAGTGGGTGCGGGAGGGAGAGGAGCGATTGGTGGAATGATGATGTAAAGAGGTAGTAAGGGAGAAAAAGTTAGCATATGAGAAGTTTTTACAAAGTAGAAGTGATGCAAGGAGGGAAGAGTATATGGAGAAAAAGAGAGAGGTTAAGAGAGTGGTGAAGCAATGTAAAAAGAGAGCAAATGAGAGAGTGGGTGAGATGTTATCAACAAATTTTGTTGAAAATAAGAGAAAGTTTTGGAGTGAGATTAACAAATTAAGAAAGCCTAGAGAACAAATGGATTTGTCAGTTAAAAATAGGAGAGGAGAGTTATTAAATGGAGAGTTAGAGGTATTGGGAAGATGGAGGGAATATTTTGAGGAATTGTTAAATGTTGATGAAGATAGGGAAGCTGTGATTTCGTGTATAGGACAAGGAGGAATAACATCTTGTAGGAGTGAGGAAGAGCCAGTTGTGAGTGTGGGGGAAGTTCGTTGGCAGTAGGTAAAATGAAAGGAGGTAAGGCAGCCGGGATTGATGGGATAAAGATAGAAATGTTAAAAGCAGGTGGGGATATAGTTTTGGAGTGGTTGGTGCAATTATTTAATAAATGTATGGAAGAGGGTAAGGTACCTAGGGATTGGCAGAGAGCATGCATAGTTAATTTGTATAAAGGCAAAGGGGATAAAAGAGAGTGCAAAAATTATAGGGGGATAAGTCTGCTGAGTATACCTGGTAAAGTGTATGGTAGAGTTATTATTGAAAGAATTAAGAGTAAGACAGAGAATAGGATAGCAGATGAACAAGGAGGCTTTAGGAAAGGTAGGGGATGTGTGGACCAGGTGTTTACAGTGAAACATATAAGTGAACAGTATTTAGATAAGGCTAAAGAGGTCTTTGTGGCATTTATGGATTTGGAAAAGGCGTATGACAGGGTGGATGGGGGGGGCAATGTGGCAGATGTTGCAAGTGTATGGTGTAGGAGGTAGGTTACTGAAAGCAGTGAAGAGTTTTTACGAGGATAGTGAGGCTCAAGTTAGAGTATGTAGGAAAGAGGGAAATTTTTTCCCAGTAAAAGTAGGCCTTAGACAAGGATGTGTGATGTCACCGTGGTTGTTTAATATATTTATAGATGGGGTTGTAAGAGAAGTAAATGCGAGGGTCTTGGCAAGAGGCTTGGAGTTAAAAGATAAAGAATCACACACAAAGTGGGAGTTGTCACAGCTGCTCTTTGCTGATGACACTGTGCTCTTGGGAGATTCTGAAGAGAAGTTGCAGAGATTGGTGGATGAATTTGGTAGGGTGTGCAAAAGAAGAAAATTAAAGGTGAATACAGGAAAGATTAAGGTTATAAGGATAACAAAAAGATTAGGTGATGAAAGATTGAATATCAGATTGGAGGGAGAGAGTATGGAGGAGGTGAATGTATTCAGATATTTGGGAGTGGACGTGTCAGCAGATGGGTCTATGAAAGATGAGGTGAATCATAGAATTGATGAGGGGAAAAGAGTGAGTGGTGCATTTAGGAGTCTGTGGAGACAAAGAACTTTGTCCTTGGAGGCAAAGAGGGGAATGTATGAGAGTATAGTTTTACCAACGCTCTTATATGGGTGTGAAGCATGGGTGATGAATGTTGCAGCGAGGAGAAGGCTGGAGGCAGTGGAGATGTCATGTCTGAGGGCAATGTGTGGTGTGAATATAATGCAAAGAATTCGTAGTTTGGAAGTTAGGAGGAGGTGCGGGATTACCAAAACTGTTGTCCAGAGGGCTGAGGAAGGGTTGTTGAGGTGGTTCGGACATGTAGAGAGAATGGAGTGAAACAGAATGACTTCAAGAGTGTATCAGTCTGTAGTGGAAGGAAGGTGGGGTAGGGGTCGGCCTAGGAAAGGTTGGAGAGAGGGGATAAAGGAGGTTTTGTGTGCGAGGGGCTTGGACTTCCAGCAGGCATGCGTGAGCGTGTTTGATAGGAGTGAATGGAGACAAATTGTTTTTAATACTTGATGTGCTGTTGGAGTGTGAGCAAAGTAACATTTATGAAGGGGTTCAGGGAAACCGGCAGGCCGGACTTGAGTCCTGGAGATGGGAAGTACAGTGCCTGCACTCTGAAGGAGGGGTGTTAATGTTGCAGTTTAAAAACTGTAGTGTAAAGCACCCTTCTGGCAAGACAGTGATGGAGTGAATGATGGTGAAAGTTTTTCTTTTTTGGGCCACCCTGCCTTGGTGGGAATCGGCCAGTGTGATAATATGTGATAATAATAATATTTCTTATGAGGAAAATTGATTCGGTTTTCGATATTTTCGGTATTCGATGAGCTCTCAGGAACGGATTAATATCGAATACCGGGGGTCCACTGTACCATTCTCCTAATCCCTGTCTTGGGGGCTTATATTAGAGAAAACGGAGTATAGCACAGGGCTAACTGTGATATACACTCGTACTGCACCATAAACCTGAAACAAAAAAGTTATTTTCTCTATATAGATTATCACACATAGCAGCATATGCGTAGAGAGCCTAGGATAACCCAAAAAAGTCAATGTGGCTTATTTCTAGTACCTGGCTTGGGTTAGCATAAATGATTTTTGGTAAATATTCGATTCCCAGCCAGGGTAGAAACATTAGGCGTGTTTCTTTACACCTGTTGTCCATGTTTACCCATCAGTAAATGGGTACCTGGGTGTTAGCCGACTAGTGTGGGTGTTATCCTGGGACACTGACCTAATTTTCTTGAAATACTCTGCATAACAAGAGGCTTTCTATGTAGTAGTATGTCACTGATGTCAGCTAGGCCTGTATATCTTGTACATGTACGTGTAGTAAATAAAGATATTATTAATGATAATAATAATAATAATAATATTATATTATTATTTTCTCAGTTGTTTGTTAGGTTATCTTATTGAAACTTGGGCAATTTATGATGGAAAGATACTTCTTAAAGCACACCAAAAAATGAAAGAAATCAGACCATAAACAGCGGAGTTCACTTCTCAGCCATTAGCGGCCGCTTAGCGGTATATTTTTGCATGGTTTTTATGGTTATATTCTCATTTTTTCTGTCTCATCTGATAGAATGAAAGATATATTACAGAAATAGATATGATTTTGATTGCTTTCATGATGAAAAGTACCTTGAAATTGCACTCTCAGTAGCAGAAAAGTTCTATTCTTTAGCGATGCTCGAGTAAACAAATGACGTCACCGTCCAGTACGTGCCCACCTGCCAGCCCAAATTCCAATAAGCAGTCAAGAATGGGTTGACATTATTTATACAATTATTACAATAATGCTGCAGTCTGCATAACAGTAAATCTTCTATTTTTTTTGTGAATAAAAATTCCAAATGGTAAGCAAGAGTAATATAAGAGGGGTCTGTAGCTATGACTAATGAACAGATAAAATGTTATTTTAGTGCCTGGAATGTCTGCATTGTTTATTCTGGACCCTATTTTGAAATTGGCATTGTTGAAATTTGTGTGAAATTGGCCAAATTGCCAATTTCTGACCACTTTATTGGGAAGTTGAAATAAGTGAATGGGCGGTTTCTTGTACTCAGTTGACAGACTAGAAGTAAATAAGTTTATTCAAGTATACACAAATGCAGTTACATAGATTATCATACATAACAGTGTATGTATAGAGAACCTAGGATAACCCAAAAAAGTCAGACAAAGTGACTTATTTCCAGTACCTGGCTTGGGCTTGCCATATATGATTTTTGGTAAATAGTTTTTTTTCTTGGTTGTTTGTTGGGCTATCTCATTGAAACTTGGGCAATGTATGATGGAAAGATGCTCTTAACGTACAACAAAAATAAAAAAGATGGACGATAAATAAGGGAGTTCACTTCTCAGCCATTAGCCACCTCTTTGCAGTATGCTTTCGTATGGTTTTTATGGTTGTATTCTAATTTTTTTGGACTCCTTTCATAGAATGGAAGATATATTACAGAAATAGACATGATTTTGATTGCTTTCATGATGAAAAGTACCTTGAAATTGAGCTCAAAGTAGCAGAAATGTTCAATTTTTGCTTATGTTCAATGAACTTTGTGTAAGTCAAGTTGGTCAATTTTATTAAGTGTATTCTAACCTAACCACTCTGTAATCCGGCACACTACAGGTCCCAGTGATGCCGGATTTGTGATGGAGGACCTGTGCTTCATATTGTAAATTGTGCTTGATTATTGCTCAACTACTTAATCATTACCTGAAACTTAACCCATTAACTATCCAAACGTAGATCTACATTCTCTTACGTAGATCTACATTCTCTTGCCTAGTGCTCCAAATATTTTGAAAAAAAAAAATATTTTTTTCATAGAGATAAAGAGCGCATTTTCTCTACGTGACAGAAAAAAAAAATTTTTTAGGGTCATTACTTGCCAAGATATGAGCCTGCGAAGTTTGCACTTGATGATCACCTGATGGCAACATGTAGCACTGCCGCTTGCAGAATTGTTGCTGATATACCTTTTCTTCTTGTTTTTATATTATTTTATACTGTAAGTTTTGTGTTCTGATAATTACAATTTATAGTAGTTCTTGTGATTTCATAGCCAATCTTTGTTCTGACACTAATATTAGGTAGTGAAATTGCACTCAAATTGTCACAAACACACCAACAGGTGAATATTTACACCTGCCTTGGTCATTTACTATTGTCTAGGAATATATACAAAGTATTTATAGGTCCCAGCAATGTTTTGGATACGCAGGAGTATGTAATAATAATAATAATAATAAGTTCTTTTGAAGCATGATGTAAGACAAGTGTCAGCCCACTACTGACAGTGCAGTGATAAGATAAGTGGTGACATTTGATGAGCGTCCACAGCCCTGGCATTATTTGTTTTCACTTACACATAAACATGTCTATCTGTCTGTCTAGCTCTCTGTCTGTGTTGCTCTCTGCTTATCTGTCTCTGCTTGTCTCTGTCTCTCTGCTTGTTTCTCTCACTGTCTCAGAGAGAGCCACTCGTGAACCAACAGGTATTACACACGACTGCATCGTCATGTCTGGTTCCTGAGCAAGTGTAAACACGTATTACTTGCCAGTCATGCATACTGCTCATACGTCGACAAGCACAGTATGTATAGCACTTGGTCTGGATTTTTTTAGGTTATCCTAGGTAATTTACACTATACGTATATAAATGTATTTATGTGTACCTGTGAGTCAGAGGTAGACAGAGACAGATAGAGACAGATAGACAGACAGAGACAGACAGACAGAGATAAACAGAGACAGGTATAGACACAGACAGACAGATGGAGACAGAGACAGCCAAAGTCAATCAGCCAGCCAGCCAGTTGGCCAGCCAGATGGCCAGCCAGATGGCCAGCCAGCCAGCCAACCAGCCAGCCAACCAGCCAGCCAACCAGCCAGCCAGCCAGGCAGCCACCCAGCCTACCGAACACATTACACATTGCAGAATTGTTTCTCTTGACTTAGGGCATAGGTTATAAGACATTCTGGCAGGATGACACTACTAGTGGTACCAAAATTGAAAGTGTTGCACAAATGTTGCACATGGGCTATTATCGAGTTTTTTTTTATATTTCCTTGACCACTTTTGGCCACATCCATCTCAAAGCCACTAAACTTGGGGTCAGCATCACTTTCCTCTTAAAATGAGAGTGTTAATACTACATGACATCAGTGAATCCCAGGCATTTGCCATGCTATTTGCTCTAGCTGTCACTCAATTGAACGGGTGGTCCCAGATTTTTTTAATACTGTGCACACCGAGTGCTTAAGACCCATTCTGTGCTGACTAGGCATCTCAGGCCAATTGTGCCAAGTTTGGAGGCAAGAAAAATAAAATGTAGATCTATGTTTGGACAGTTAATGGGTTAAAATTCTTTCAGCTTCATTGTTTTAAATTGTGCTAAATTGTAATACTGTATTTTTTATAAACTACATCAAAACTGTAATTATTCTCTACTGAACTTATTAAAGCCATATAGCATGAACTAGTTGAATATTCAATTTTCGTGTATTCATTGTAACTCACCTAATGACGATATGTAAAATTACTGCACTGTTATTGCCTTATTAATCTTAAGTTAGTCTTAAGTTTGCCCAAAATGCTCTGCATATAAAGGGGCTTTAGGCATGTTCACCAAATTGTTACACTCCTTTGTACAAACGTATATCATGCTGAAATAAACTTGCCATTGTCTTGTATTCATTGTAAACTTTTAAATTTATACTTACACTCACCCAAGTGACTGTATATATAAAATTGATCATATTGTTATTGCCTTATTAATCTTAAGTTAGTCTGACATCGATTGGCAGAGAGAGCTAGCTAACAGCAGTAATATTGGTGAAAATGTCAAAACTTTTTACATAAAACTCAAAACCTCTATAACATGTATTGTCTGATCAAAACGAAGCAGATCACAGCAAAGAGTCTAAACAGCCCATGGGTAACAAATGGTATCCTCAAATCTATTGATCAAAAGCACCAACTTGAGAAACTGTTAAGATTAGACCTGATTACTAAGAACTGGCTGAATGATATACATCAATACTCACAAAACTAATGCGAAAATCAGAGCAAATGTAATACGAAAATAGGATTATTGTAATAAAAGGTGATATGAAAAGGATCTGGCAAACCCTCTCCTAAATTTTGGGCTCTAGAAAACTGTCTAGAAACAGAGAAATAAACTTAACTAAACCAGATGAACCTCACATACAGCCTATAGATAATGCCAACAAATTTAATGTCTTCTTCTCTACTGTAGGAACAAAGCTAGCAAGCAAAATTCCTAGCTCAAATATCTCAAAATCCTAGCTCAAATACCTCACTGGCAACTACCCAAATACTCTATATCTAGCTCCAACTAATTCTACTGAAGCCTCACTCATCATTAAATCATTAAAAAAAAAACAGGAGATCTTGATAACTTGCCACTATTCATATATAAAAAAGCTGCTTATGTGCTGTCACACATTATTGCAACACTGTTTAAAAAATCTGTAGTGTCCTCAACCTTCCCATCCATACTCAAGACAGCAAGGGTTACTCTGATCCTCAAAGGTGGTCCAACTGAATTGAGCAACTATAGACCTATATCAGACTTGCCTTTACTTTCTAAAATGTTTGAGAAAATAATACACAAATGATTTTCTTCCTACCTTACATCCAGCTGCATACTTAACCCCTGCCAGTTTGGGTTTAGACCAAAAAATTGTACGAATGATGCTGTTATACAAATGCTTGAGCTAATATATACAGCCACTGATAAAAATGAATATCCTCTGGGGCTCTTCATTGACCTATGGAAAGCATTTGGTACAGTGGACCATAATCTCCTGCACCTAAAACTAGATCACTACGGCATCAGAGGACATTCCCTCGATTACCTAAAATCTTATCTTAACCCTTTGACTGTCGCGGCCGTATATATACGTCTTACGAGGTACCGTGTTTGACGTATATATACTCATAAATTCTAGCAGCTTAAATCAAGCAGGAGAAAGCTGGTAGGCCCACATGTGAGAGAATGGGTCTGTGTGGTCAGTGTGCACCATATATAAAAAATCCTGGAGCACGCAGTGCATAATGAGAAAAAAAATTCCGACCGTTATTTTATTTTATTTAACCCTTTGGTCCGTCCCGTAATCTACGGCTTACGTTAGGTCCAAACCGTAGATTACCAAATGAGCTCAGCTCACTCTGAATAAACTGTGAGTGGTACATTGGGGCCCTAGATATGAGAGAATACATCTATGTGGTATGTGTGCACCACATAAAAAATCCTGCAGCCACTGTGTATAATGAGAGAAAAAAAATGAATCATGATTTTTTTCGATTAAAACAGCAACTTTGCAGTGTTTTTTCGTATAGTTTTTTATAGTTGTATTTGCGTTTCTTGGTCTCATTTGATAGAATGGAAGACATATTACAGAAATAGAGTGATTTTGATTGTTTTAGCACTGAAATGGCTTGAAACAGAGCTCAAAGTAGGCAGAAATGTTAATTTTTGCCGATATTCAAGAGTAAACAAACGACCTCATACGTCAATACACTGTCAGCAGTGGGTCTAATATACATCAAAATATGGGTGATGATATTTATACAATTATTACAGTATTGCATAACAGTAAATCTTCTATTTTTTGGTGTGAACAAAATATTATGTGAATAAAAAATCAAAATGAATTTCTTTTGTAAAGCCTCAAAACATAACTATGAACAGAGGATATGTTAGTTTAGTGACTAGAATGCCTACATTGTTCATTCTGGACCTATTTTGAAATTGAATATTTTGAACTTTGTGTTAAATTGGCCAAATAACAATTTTTCGATCACTTTATTTTGTAGTTGAAACAGTTGACTTGGCGATTTCTAGTGCTCAAACGATAGAATAGAGTAATACTAGTGAAATAGCTAAAAAGTGTTCTTGATTGGAATAATGTAATTGCCAAAATGGGAGTTCAAAGTCGGCAAAATCGCACGATTCGTAAATTCGCTGAACTCAAAATTCGCAGAGCAATTTCGTCAATTTTCCACCAAATTTCGTTACTTTTAAATTTAAACCTTCACAAAAGATTCTCACATTACTCATAACAAAAATACAATTTTTTTTGAAAATTCTTGGACAAACTGTTGCGCTGACTCCAGATTTGGGCCTTGGACCCCGAAGGGTTAAAATGCCGACTTTGTGGTCATTTCTATAGTATTTATGGTTGTATTCTCGTTTTCTTGGTCTCATTTGATAGAAATGGATAACATGTTATAGAAATGGAGGTGATTTTGATTGATTTTACTATAAAAAGAACCTAGAAATGGAGCTCAAAGTAGGGGAAATGTTTGATTTTTGCCAATGTTCAAAAGTAAACAAATGATGCCATTGTCCAATAAATGTCCAACTAGCCATTCTAATATGCAGTCATGAATGGGTTGATGTTATTTATACAATTATTACAGTATTGCAGTGTTACAAAAAACGCGATTCTAAAAGCTTAGAGATCTCCAATGAATACTAGAAAGGACTGCCCTTCTAGCATCCAGCCTGTTACTGGGTTTTCGTAACAAGTAGTCAGTATCCTTGTCCAATTATCCATTAAAATTCAGTATTATTCAATAGTGCTTCAGGATTACAACTGGTAGGCTACTAACTAGAGAAATTAAAATTTAATAAATTTATTAAGTCTAGAGGTATATTATCAAATTAAATTAAATTAATCACAGTAATCAAAATAATATCACTTCTCTCGAGTTCATATTATTGTGATGAAAGCACATATCACATTTATAATTCTTAAGTACCGTCTGGTACATTAACATTTAATAAGATATTACAAATATGTACAAGTAAGTATGTATGTGTGTAAGTGCTCTAAGTAGTTCGCTATGTCTCAAGACTCGACTAGACTTAAACAAGTGACTGACAAAGTCCTCAAACTAACTTCTTGACCGACTGGCAACCAGAACAGTCTGCTTGAACAATGAAAAGAATGCTAAGCCCAATAGCCATATAACAAGCGACTGCGACACAATCAGGATCAAGGAGATAATATAACGACACTAAGCAGGGACCATCAGCAGATCCTCCACAAAAGTTACAAAACTCCCATACTACTGAATCTAAGTTCAGCATAGGAAAAAACCCTGACTGTGATCATACACAGAAACCAGTACAAATTAAGTCAGAAGCTATAGCTCAGGACCTGAGATGCTCGGAGTGTCTAAGCGACACACAACCTCAGTACAACGTCGAAAATCACTAAGTCTATACAAGGTTCTGTGAACAGAGTTCTACAGAACTAACAAGAATAATGAGACAGACAATCTGTCCAACCACCAAGCGAGTCTACAGCAGACTGAATACTTCAAGCGAGGTGAGGACACCCCCCCCCCCCTCGATCACGTGATAGCTCCGTGGACAACTGCAGCTCAGAAGCGGCAGAGTAACGAACAAGGAGCGATAATTACAGTAGTTTGACAATCAAGACTTGAACTGAGCACATAATATGTTACATCCTAACAACATAAGTCAAATAACAATATAAAGCAATACATTTACGATTTAGCTATTATCGCAAATATGAGCAATATAAAATTATATGAAAAGGTAATATACATTATATATATATACATAATCATTGTAACCATTCAGGGGTTGCAACATGCAGTAGTCTGCATAATAGTAAGTCTTCTATTTTTTGTTTGAATAAAAATTCAAAATAGAAAGCAAGAATAATATCAGAGGGGCCTGGAGACGTGACTGATGAACAAAGAAAATGTTATTTTAGAGCCAGGAATGTCTGCATTGTTCATTCTGGACCTTATTTTGAAATTGTCATATTTTTTAGTTTTCGTGAAATTGGCCAAATTGCAAATTTCTGACCACATTATTAGGTAGTTGAAATTGGTAAATGGGCAGTTTCTTGTACTCAATCGATAGAAAAAATGGAGTTCTAAAGAAATAGCTATGAGTTTGGGCGACTGGAACAAGGGAATTAGCCGAAAATAGGGCTCAAAGTGGGCGAAATCGCCGATTTGTGAACGGTGCCGAGGTCGCTAACTTCACGAGAGCATAATTCCGTCAGTTTTCCATCAAATTTAGTTTTTTTTGGTGTCATTACAATCGGGAAAAGATTCTCTATCATTTTATAAGAAAAAATAATTTTTTTTTTTTAAATTTTGCAACACCAGGAGACACCTCAGGATTGGGGGTTACGACAGTCAAAGGGTTAATTATAAGTGAATTAAATTTGTATAAGACAAAGGATATATTCATATAGTCTAAAATGCTTATTGTGAAAAACAATGGTTCAGTTATATTCCTGTCAACAATGGATAAGAGGTTCAAAGTGATTGTTGAAGTTATGATGTGGGAGTACATAGGTGAGTATGCGTGTATTGAATATTTAGCATTTAGTCTAGGGTGATTAAGTGGCTTTTGAGAAGAGTCTTAAACTGATTTTCAGACTGGGTTACTTTAATATCTTCTGGTAATGAATACCATATTTTAGGGCCCTTTATGTGCCCCCCACACACACACACACACACACACACACACACAACACACACACCACACACACACACACACACACACACACACACACACACACACACCCACACAACAACCACACACACACACACACACACACACACACCCCCCACTTTAGTTTAATATCTTTATGCACCCCATACCCATCCTGTGGGCGGTAGTCAAAAGGATTACAAAGGTACATAATAGTGTGTGTGTGTGTGTGTGTGTGTGTGTGTGTGGTGTGTGTGACTCAACAATCAATATTTGCACCAATAACTCATTACAGTTGTGACCGGGTGTGGAAGTGTGAATTGCTCATTACTCTATAATTTGTTCATGATTGTAGCCAAAGTATAAACGTAAGTAACCATTCTACAGAATTCATTACCTTTGTAACTTGTGAGCTCATTACCTTTGTACCTAGTTCAGCTATCAAAACTTTGGGGGCCCAGTCCCTGGACCCATTACGTACCTCTGTAATCTGTATCTTTATGTGCATAGAGTTTTTACATAGTGTTATATGGACACGAGGTATATCAAAAAGAGATCTGTGTCTTGTGTTGTGGTCATGTGTCCTGGAGTTTACCTGGAGAGAGTTTCGGGGGTCAACGCCCCCGCGGCCCGGTCTGTGACCAGGCCTCCTGGTGGATCAGCGCCTGATCAACCAGGCTGTTGCTGCTGGCTGCACACAAACCAACGTACGAGCCACAGCCCGGCTGATCAGGAACTGACTTTAGGTGCTTGTCCAGTGCCAGCTTGAAGACTGCCAGGGGTCTGTTGGTAATCCCCCTTATGTGTGCTGGGAGGCAGTTGAACAGTCTCGGGCCCCTGACACTTATTGTATGGTCTCTTAACGTGCTAGTGACACCCCTGCTTTTCATTGGGGGGATGGTGCATCGTCTGCCAAGTCTTTTGCTTTCGTAGTGAGTGATTTTCGTGTGCAAGTTCGGTACTAGTCCCTCTAGGATTTTCCAGGTGTATATAATCATGTATCTCTCCCTCCTGCGTTCCAGGGAATACAGGTTTAGAAACCTCAAGCGCCCCCAGTAATTGAGGTGTTTTATCTCCGTTATGCGCGCCGTGAAAGTTCTCTGTACATTTTCTAGGTCGGCAATTTCACCTGCCTTGAAAGGTGCTGTTAGAGTGCAGCAATATTCCAGCCTAGATAGAACAAGTGACCTGAAGAGTGTCATCATGGGCTTGGCCTCCCTAGTTTGAAGGTTCTCATTATCCATCCTGTCATTTTTCTAGCAGATGCGATTGATACAATGTTATGGTCCTTGAAGGTGAGATCCTCCGACATAATCACTCCCAGGTCTTTGACGTTGGTGTTTCGCTCTATTTCGTGGCCAGAATTTGTTTTGTACTCTGATGAAGATTTAATTTCCTCATGTTTACCATATCTGAGTAATTGAAATTTCTCATCGTTGAACTTCATATTGTTTTCTGCAGCCCACTGAAAGATTTGGTTGATGTCCGCCTGGAGCCTTGCAGTGTCTGCAATGGAAGACACTGTCATGCAGATTCGGGTGTCATCTGCAAAGGAAGACACGGTGCTGTGGCTGACATCCTTGTCTATGTCGGATATGAGGATGAGGAACAAGATGGGAGCTAGTACTGTGCCTTGTGGAACAGAGCTTTTCACCGTAGCTGCCTCGGACTTTACTTTGTTGACGACTACTCTCTGTGTTCTGTTAGTGAGGAAATTATAGATCCATCGACCGACTTTTCCTGTTATTCCTTTAGCGCGCGTTTTGTGCGCTATTACGCCATGGTCACACTTGTCGAAGGCTTTTGCAAAGTCTGTATATATTACATCTGCATTCTTTTTGTCTTCTAGTGCATTTAGGACCTTGTCGTAGTGATCCAGTAGTTGAGACAGACAGGAGCGACCTGTTCTAAACCCATGTTGCCCTGGGTTGTGTAACTGATGGGTTTCTAGATGGGTGGTGATCTTGCTTCTTAGGACCCTTTCAAAGATTTTTATGATATGGGATGTTAGTGCTATTGGTCTGTAGTTCTTTGCTGTTGCTTTACTGCCCCCTTTGTGGAGTGGGGCTATGTCTGTTGTTTTTAGTAACTGAGGGACGACCCCCGTGTCCATGCTCCCTCTCCATAGGATGGAAAAGGCTCGTGATAGGGGCTTCTTGCAGTTCTTGATGAACACAGAGTTCCATGAGTCTGGCCCTGGGGCAGAGTGCATGGGCATGTCATTTATCGCCTGTTCGAAGTCATTTGGCGTCAGGATAACATCGGATAGGCTTGTGCTAATCAAATTTTGTGGCTCTCTCATAAAAAATTCATTTTGATCTTCGACTCTCAGTCTGGTTAGCGGCTTGCTAAAAGCTGAGTCATATTGGGACTTGAGTAGCTCACTCATTTCCTTGCTGTCATCTGTGTAGGACCCATCTTGTTTAAGTAGGGGCCCAATACTGGGCGTTGTTCTCGATTTTGATTTGGCATAGGAGAAGAAATACTTTGGGTTTCTTTCGATTTCATTTATAGCTTTTAGTTCTTCCCGCGATTCCTGACTCTAAAGGATTCTTTTAGCTTAAGTTCGATGCTTGCTATTTCTCTGACCAGTGTCTCCCTGCGCATTTCAGATATATTGACCTCTTTTAGCCGCTCTGTTATTCTTTTCCGTTGCCTGTAAAGGGAGTGCCTGTCTCTTTCTATTTTACATCTACTCCTCCTTTTTCTTAGAGGAATAAGCCTTGTGCATACATCGAGTGCCACCGAGTTAATCTGTTCTAGGCATAAGTTTGGGTCTGTGTTGCTTAGTATATCTTCCCAGCTTATATCGGTTAGGACTTGGTTTACTTGGTCCCACTTTATGTTTTTGTTATTGAAGTTGAATTTGGTGAATGCTCCCTCGTGACTAGTCTCATTTTGTCGGTCTGGGGCTCCTCGCATACATGTCTGAACCTCAATTATGTTGTGATCTGAGTATATTGTTTTTGATATGGTGACATTTCTTATCAGATCATCATTGTTAGTGAATATGAGGTCTAGTGTATTCTCCAGTCTAGTAGGCTCTATTATTTGCTGGTTTAAATTGAATTTTGTGCAGAGATTTAAAAGCTCGTGTGAGTGTGAGTTTTCATCAGAGCTGCCTCCTGGTGTTATTACTGCAACAATATTATTTGCTATATTCCTCCATTTTAGGTGCCTTAAGTTGAAATCCCCCAGGAGCAAGATGTTGGGTGCAGGAGCTGGAAGATTTTCCAGACAGTGGTCAATTTTTAACAGCTGTTCCTGGAATTGCTGGGATGTTGCATCCTGTTTAAGTTGGTGAGAAGTTTGAGTGGAGGGTTTATATTTGCGTGTATTGTTCTGTGTATGTAGTAGGCACATAAATAAGTATGGATGTTCTTAATGGTGAGTAGATTCAGACCTTTGAAAATTGGTGGAGTATGCTGGCGGGAGTGGGAATTCATTATTATTCTTACTGCTGCCTTTTGCTGGGTTATGAGGGGTTTTAGGTGATTAGTTGTTGTTGATCCCCAAGCACAAATTCTATATGTAAGATAAGGGTATATGAGTGTATGGTACAGTGCCAGGAGAGCTGATTGTGGAACGTAGTACTTTATCTTTGATAGTATGCCTACAGTCTTGGAGATTTTCTTGGTGATTTGTTGTATGTGTGTCCGGAACTTAAGGCTACTGTCAAGGTGGATACCTAGGAATTTTCCTTCTGTGAGTCTTGTGACTGATGATCCATTTATTGTTATTATATTATATTATATTATATTATTATTATATTATATGACCTCTAGTCTATTAAACATCTGCCAATCCATGAAATATTACTGCTTTAACCATTAACCCTTTCAGGGTTTCGGCCGTACTAGTATGGCTTACGCACCAGGGTTTTTGACGTACTAGTACGCCTAAATTCTAGCGCCCTCAAATCTAGTGAGAGAAAGCTGGTAGGCCTACATATGAAAGAATGGGTCTATGTGGTCATTGTGCGCAGTATAAAAAAAATCCTGCAGCACACAGTGCGTAATGAGAAAAAAAAACTTTGACCGTGTTTTTGGATTAAAACAGCAACTTTGCACTGTATTTTCGTATGGTATTTATTGTTGTATTCTAGTTTTCCTGGTCTCATTTTATAGAATGGAAGACATATTACAGAAATTAAGATGATTTTGACTGGTCTTACAAAGAAAACTACCTTGAAATTGCACTCAAAAAGCAGAAATGTTTGATTTTTACCAAGGTTCAAAAGTAAATAAATCATGCTATGCGCCCAATACACGTCAACTGGTGAGTCTAATATTCATTCACAAGTGCGCTGATAATATTTATACCATTTCTACACCAATGCATTAGTCTGCATAACAGTAAATCTTCTATTTTTTTTTGTGAGAATAAAAATTCAAAGTGGAAAGCAAAAGAATGTAAGAGGGGCATGGGGACATGACTAATGAACAGAGGAAATGTTATTTTAGTGCCAGGAATGTTTTGTTTATTCTGGACCCTATTCGGAAATTGGCATCTTTTGAAATTTGTGTGAAATTGGCAAAATTGCTAAATTCTGACCACTGTATTGGATAGTTGAAATCGGTAAATGGGTGGTTTCTTGTACTCATTCGATAGAAAAAATGGAGTTCTAGCGAAATAGTTATGATTTTTGTCGACATGTACACTGGAATTGGCCGAAAATAGGGCTCAAAGTGGGCAAAATCGCCGCTATGTAAACATCGTTGAGACCGCTAAATTCGCGAGAGCATAATTTCATAAGTTTTCCATCAAATTTCATACTTTTGGTGTCATTATGATCGGGAAAAGATTCTCTGTCTTTTCATAAGAATTTTTTTTTTTTTTTTGAAATTTGGCCGACCCTGAGAACGATTGTCTGGGAGGGCCTGTCGACCCTGAAAGGGTTAAATGCAATATTGTTTTTATTATGTGCAACTTCAAGATTATTATTCTTATAAACCTCCACCTTGACTACCTTGCATTAGTACAGTGGACCCCTGATTTTTGTCTAGTGCAGAAATCATACAATTCGGATTTCGAGCACTTTTCAGCTAAATTTTCCCCTGGAGTTTCGTACATCCACTCGGAAATCGTCTGTATCAGACATGTCCACCCGTCCGGGACGCTGCTTCTCATGTGTGCCAGACTCTGTCTGTGTCTCTCATTGAGTTAGCAGTACTCCATGCATTCATCCATTGGTTTTTGTGCTTGTTTATTGATTGCGATTGTGAAATAAACCACTGTGAGGCCAAAGAAAGTTCAGAATGCCAGCCCTTTGGTAAAGGTGAGAAACACAATAGCATTCAAGAAAGAACTTGTAGCAAAATATGAAAGTGGCGTACGTTTGGCCGAGCTCGCCAGGATGTATGGGAAGTCGACATCAACAATCAGTTCCATCCTGGCAAAGAAAGCAAAAATTAAGGAAGATGTTGGGAAAGGGGTAAATATGCTGATGAAACAGAGATCACAAACAATCAAGGATGTGGAGAAGTTGCTGTTGGTGTGGATCAATGAAAAAGAATTAGCGGGAGAGAGTGATGCAGAGGGCTTTGATACCTGAAGTCCTTATGGAGGGGGATTCCCCTTCCAAACAATAACGTCTCCTCTCTCTCCCCTCCTCACCTTCTTCCATATGCTGACAAGAGTCTTCAGTAGGGGTATGTAACAGTGAATTAAATGTTCATTTATCCATTAAAATTAGTGCTTTATATTTATTTCTCATTTTTTTTGTATGTAAAATTATAGTTATTCTCTATAAAATGTATTTTTTGTTAATATTTTTTGGTGTCTGAAACGGATTAATTGGATTTACATTATTTCTTATGGGAGATATTACCTCATTTTTCATCCATTTCAGATTTCGGCTGACCTTCTGGAACAGATTAAGGACAAAAACTGGGTTATTACTAAGATTTTAATGAAAGTTAACCACACTTATCTTGTCTAGATTTAAGCAGTTATTATGTACTAGTGAGAGATGTTATCAACAAATTTTGTTGATGAGAAAAAGTTTTGGAGTGAGATTAATGTTGAGGAAGCCTAGGGAATGAATGGCTTTGATAGTTAATAATAGGAGAGGAGAGTTATTAAATGGAGAGTTAGAGGCATTGGGAAGATGGTGGGAATATTTTGAGGAATTGTTAAATGTTGATGAAGATAGGGAAGCTGTGATTTTGAGTATAGGGCAAAGAGGAATAGCATCTTGTAGGAGTGAGGAAGAGCCAGTTTTGAATGTGGGGGAAGTTTGTGAGGTGGTGGGTAGAATGAAAGGGGGTAAGGCAGCAGCGATTGATGGGATAAGGATAAAAATGTTAAAAGCAGGTGAGGATATAGTTTTGGAGTGGTTAGTGCTTTTATTTAATAAATGTATGGAAGAGGGTAAGGTACCTAGGAACTGGCAGAGAGCATGCATAGTTCCTTTGTATAAAGGCATAGGGGACAAAAGAGAGTGCAAAAATTATAGGGGAATAAGGCTGTTGAGTATACCTGGTAAAGTGTATGATAGTTATTGTTGAAAGAGTTAAGAGTAAGACAGAGTAGGATAGTAGATGAACAAGGAGGCTTTAGGAAAGGTAGGGGGTGTGTAGACCAAATGTTTACAGTGAAACACATAGGTGAACAGTATTTATATAAGTGTAAAGAGGTTTTTGTGGCATTTATGGATTTGCAAAAGGTGTATGACAGGGTGGATAGAGGAGCAGTGTGGCAGATATTGCAAATGTATGGAATAGGAGGTAGGTTACTGAAAGCAGTGAAGAGTTTTTATGAGGATAGGCTCAGGTTAGAGTATGCAGGAGAGAGGGAGATTACTTCCCAGTAAATGTAGGCCTTAGACAAGGATGTGTGATGTCACCATGGTTGTTCAATATATTTATAGATGGGGTTGTAAGAGAAGTGAATGCTCGGGTGTTGGCAAGAGTTGTAGGGTTCAAAGATAAAGAATCTAACACAAAGTGGGAGTTGTCACAGTTGCTCTTTGCTGATGACACTGTGCTTTTGGGAGATTCTGAAGAGAAATTGTAGAGGTTGGTGGATGAGTTTAGTAGGGTATGTAAAAGAAGAAAATTAAAAGTGTAAGGTGATGAGGATAAAAAAATTAGGTGACGAAAGACTGGATATCAGATTGGAGGGAGAGAGTATGGAGGTGGTGAATGTATTCAGATACATATTTAGGAGTGGACGTGTCAGCAGATGGGTTTGTCAAAGATGAGGTGAATCATAGAATTGATGAGGGGAAAGAGGTGAGTGGTGCACTTAGCAGTCTGTGGAGACAAAGAACTTTGTCTGTGGAAGCAAAGAGGGGAATGTATGAGAGTATAGTTATACCAACACTCTTATATGGGTGTGAAACATGGATGGTGAATGTTGCAACAAGGAGAAGGCTGGAGGCAGTGGAGATGTCATGTCTGAGAGCAGTGTGTGGTGTGAATATAATGGAGAGAATTCGTAGTTTGGAAATTAGGAGGAGGTGCAGGATTACCAAAATTATTATCCAGAGGGTTGAGGAGGGGTTGTCGAGGTGGTTCAGAGATGTAGAGAGAATGGAACAAAATAGAATGACTTCGAGAGAGTATAAATCTGTAGTTGAGGGAAGGTGGACTAAGGGTTGGCCTAGGAAAGGTTGGAGGGAGGGGGTAAAGGAAGTTTTGTGTGCGAGGAGCTTGGACTTCCAGCAAGCATGCGTAGGCATGTAAGATAGGAGCTGTTGGAGTGTGAGCAAAGTAACATTTATGAATTGAGTCAGGGAAATACAGTGCCTGCACTCTGAAGGAGGGGCGTTAGTGTTACAGTTTTATAACTGTAGTGTAAGAGTGCCACCTTGCCTTGGTGGGAGATGGCCGATGTGTTAATAAAAAAAAAATATGCACAAGGATTAATTTGCCCGAAATGCCCCAGCATGATAGTGGCTTTTTTTGTACTTAGCAAACCAAAATTGTAATTACACATTGTAATCTTTGCAAAGGAATAAAATCTTTATCTTACATTTGCCTGAAATGCTCTGCATGTATAGGGGCTTTCTGCATAAACACCCAAATGTTATTTGCCCTTGTACAAACATTGTATCATGCTGAAATAAAGTATTACTATTAATGCTACTATTATCTTGATTACTATTGTGCAATAATATCAGTTGTGCAGTGGACCCCCGGTTTACGATCAGCTCCCAATGCGACAAATTATGTAAGTGTATTTATGTAAGTGCTTTTGTATGTGTATGTTTGGGGGTCTGAAATCGACTAATCTAATTCACAATATTCCTTATGGGAACAAATTCGGTCAGTACTGGCACCTGAACATACTTCTGGAATGAAATAATATCGTAAACCGGGGGTCCACTGTATATTCCCACAGAAATGTGAATTATAATTAACAACTTCAGTAATTTTTTTTCATAGTAACATTATGCACCTTATTATTATTGTTATTATTATTTTTTTATTAATTATTATTATTATTATTCTTATTGTATTAGAATTTGGTATGTATCTATAACAGACTAAATATATACTTTACTGTATATCTACTACAGTTTTTATAATTTTGTATTCATCAGGTCTCTAGTAGCAGTGATATCAACATAACTAAAATGAAATATATTAACAAGACTATATTAGAAGAACCTTTTCCAGGAGTCATGAAAAAAGATTTTTCAGATAATAGTGTTCAGAAAACTAAGAAAATTGATAACCAACACTGTTCAAATAGTAAAGAACACATCAGATTTGCTAAGCAGACTAATACTTCAGAGGTCAAAAATGCTGAGAAGAGGCTGGGTAATAAAGAAAGGTCTACTGTCAAGAGGTCACTTAAAGGAGGTAATGTTGCTCCTGGTACATGTTGGGAAAAGCTCTTCGCTGCAGTAATTGGAGGCACTAATGAAGAGGAGGAAGATTCCTCATCTACTGAGGTGTGTTTCATTTCATGATAAATAATAAATTTAGAAAGTATTTTTTATAGATATTGTTATACATGTAAAGTAAAAAAGAAGCCTTTTCTCTAATGCAATCCATTATTGCTTTACGTAGTTTGTTCTTCAAGTACAGATAATCTTCTCTTCCAGTATACAATAGTTTATTCTTCAAGTATGGGCAAGTTTCTCTTCCAGTATGCAATAGTCTGTTCTTCAAGAACATGTACAAATAAGTTTATCTTCCAGTATACAATAGTCTGTTCTTCAAGTACAGCTAAGCTTCTTTTCCATTATACAATAGTCTATTCTTCAGGTACAGATAAGTTTCTCTTCCAGTATACAATAATCTGTTCTTTTAGTACAATGGTACTTCAGGATATGAACAGCCCAAAACTCGAACAGTTATGTAAGTGTATTTATGTAAGTGCTTTTGTAAGTGTATTTTTGGGGGTCTGAAATGGATTAATCTAATTTACATCATTCCTTATGGGAACAAATTCGTTTGGTATCAGCACTTGAACAGCCTTCTGGAACGAAATAAATTCGTGTTCCGAGGTACCACTGTGCAGATAAGCTTCTCTTCCAGTATTCAATTGTGTATACTAGTGTCTCGTAGCTTGATTGCTAGTGCACTCGGCTCACACATTGAGGTCCAGGGGTCAATCCCCAGTATGGTTGGAAACATTAGGACGTGTTTCCTTAACCCTTTGAGGGTTTCGGCCGTACTAGTACGGCTTACGACCCAGGGTTTTTGACGTACTAGTACGCCTAAATTCTAGCGCCCTCAAATCAAGTGGGAGAAAGCTGGTAGGCATACATATGAAAAATGGGTGTATGTGGTCAGTGTGCACAGTATAAAAAAAATCCTGCTGAATACAGTGCATAATGAGAAAAAAAAAAAACTTTGACCGTGTTTTTGAAATAAAACAGCAACTTTGCACTGTATTTTCGTATGGTATTTATTGTTGTGTTCTAGTTTTCTTGGTCTCATTTTATAGAATGGAAGACATATTACAGAAATTGAGATGATTTTGAGTGGTTTTACAATGAAAAGTACCTTGAAATTGAGCTCAAAGTAGCAGAAATGTTCGACTTTTACCAAAGTTCAAAAGTAAACAAATCATGCCAAGCGTCCAATACACATCAACTGGTGAGTCTAATATTCTTTCACAAGTGCGCTGATATTATTTATGCCATTTCTACACTAATGCAGTAGTCTGCATAACAGTAAATCTTCTATTTTTTGTAAGAATAAAAATTGAAAGTGGAAAGCCAAAGAAATATAGGAGGGGCCTGGGGATGTGGCTAACGAACAGAGAACTTGTTATTTTAGTGCCAGGAATGTCTTTCTTGTTTATTCTGAACCCTATTTGGAAATTGGCATCTTTTGAAATTTGTGTGAAATTGGCAAAATTGCTAAATTCTGACCACTGTATTGGATTGTTGAAATAAGTAAATGGGTGGTTTCTTGTACTCATTCAAAAGAAGAAATGGAGTTCTAGAGAAATAGTTATGGTTTTTGTCGACTAGTACACAGGAATTGGCCAAAAATAGGGCTCAAAGTGGGCAAAATTGCCGATGCGTAAACATCGTCAAGACTGCTAACTTCGTGAGAGCATAATTCCGTAAGTTTTCCATCAAATTTCATACTTTTGGTGTCATTATAATTGGGAAAAAATTCTCTATCTTTTCATAAGAAATACAGTGGACCCCCGCATAACGATCTGCTCCCAACTCGACCAATTATGCAAGTGTATTTTTGTAAGTGCTTTTGTAGGTGTATTTTTGGGGGTCTGAAATGGACTAATCTAATTCACAATATTTCTTATGGGAACAAATTCGGTCTATAACGGCACCCAAACAGACTTCTGGATTGAAATAATATCGTTATGCAGGGGTCCACTGTAATAATTTTTTTTTTTGGGGGGGGGGGAAATTTGGCCAACCCTGAGAACAAGTCTCGGAGAGGGCCTGTCGACCCTCAAAGGGTTAAGATACCTGCTGTCCATGTTCACCTGTCAGCAAAATGGATAGCTGGGCGTCGACTGGTGTGGGTCGCATCCTGGGACAAAATTGACCTAATTTGCCCACAGTGCTCTGCATAACAAGGAGCATTCTATACAGTAGTATATCATTGATGTCAGCTAGGCCTGTATACCTTGTATATGTACTTGTGGAAATAAAAAATATTATTCTTTCAACAAACCAGCCGTATCTCACCAAGGCAGGGTGGCCCAAAAAAAAAAGGAAGATTTCTTAGTAATAGAGAAGGAGTTACTAGCCTCTTGCTCCCAGCATTTTAGTCGCCCTTTACAACACGCATTCCTCATGGAGGAAGAATTCTGTTCTACTTTCCTGTGGAGATATGAGGAAATGAACAAGACCAAGAACTAGCAAGAAAATGAAAGAAAACTTGTACATGCATGTGTAGTGTGACCTAAGTGCAAGTAGAAGTAGCATGACGTACCTGAAATCTTGCATGTTTATGAGACAGAAAAAAGACACCAACAATCCTACCATTTGTACCAATAGTAACTACCTGGTTGATAAGGCCCTGATCCACCATGAGGCCTGGTCAGAGACCGGGCCACGGGGGCGTTGACCCCCAAAACCCTCCAGGTATAATTATGTAAAACAATTACAGGCTTCCATTTTACATTCACTTGGCAGGACAGTAGTATCTCCCTGGGCAGTTGCTGTCTACCAACCTACTACCTAAGATTATTATTTTTTTTTTAACATTTCGGCCATTTCCCACCAAGGCAGGGTGACCTAAAAAGAAAGAAAAAAAAAATTCACCATCATTCAACACTTTCACCATCACTCATACGTAATCATTGTCTTTGCAGAGGTGCTTAGATATGACAGTTTAGATGTCCCTCCAAACTGCTAATATCCCAAACCCCTACTTTAAAGTACAGTCATTGTACTTCCCACTTCCAGGACTCAAGTCCAGCTAACCGGTTTCCCTGAATCCCTTCAAAAAATATTATCCAGCTCACACTCCAATAGCTCGTCAGGTCCCAAAAACCATTATATAAGTAAGTAAATTTTCTTACATGATTCATTACCTTTGTAACTTGAGTTCATTATCTTTGTGCCTAGTTCAGCTATCAAAACTGGGGGCCCAGTCCCTGGACCTTTGTATCTTGTCATGATTGTGACCAGATCTACCTGGAGTTCATTACCTTTGTAACTTGCTCTGCTATCAAAACTTTGGGAGCCAGTCCCTGGACCCATTATGTACCTCTGTAATCTTCTGTCTACTGCCCACAGGATAGATATGGGGTCAAAATAAACATATTAGACTAACTCACGCACGCTTGCTGGAAGTCCAAGCCCCTCACCCACAAAACCTCTTTTACCCCTTTCCTCCAACCTTTTTTGAGGACAACCCCCTACCCTATCTTCCTTTCCCCACAGATTTATATGCTCTCCAAGTCATTCTACTTTGTTCCATTCTCTCTAAATGACCAAACTATCTCAACAACCCCTCTTCAGCCCTCCGACTAATACTTTTAGTATACTTAGAGAGGGTTTTGGGGGTCAGTGCCCCCGTGGCCCGGTCTGTGACCAGGCCTCATGGTAGATCAGTGCCTGATCAACCAGGCTGTTACTGTTGGTCACATGCAACCTGACGTATGACCCACAGCCCGGGTGGTCAGGTACTGACTTTAGGTGCCTGTCCAGTGCCTTCTTGAAGACAACCAGGGGTCTATTGGCAATCCCCCTTATGTATGCTGGGAAGCATTTGAACAATCTTGGACCCCTGACACTTATTGTGTTCTCTCTTATCGTGCTAGTGGCACTCTTGTTTTTTATTGGGGGGATGTTGCATCTCGTGCGGAGTCTTTTGCTTTGATTGGGAGTGATTTTTGTGTGCAAGTTTGGTACTAATCCCTCTAGCATTTTCCAAGTGTATATAATCGTGTATCTCTCACACCTGCTTTCTAGGGAGTACAGGTTAAGGAACTTCAAGTGTTCCCAGTAATTGAGGTGTTTTATCGCAGTTATGTGTGCCGTGAAGGTTCTCTGTAAATTTTCTAGATCAGCAATTTCACCTGCCTTGAAAAGGTGCTGTTAGTGTGCACAATATTCCAGCATAGATAGAAAAGTGATCTGAAGAGTGTCATCATGGGCTTGGCATCCCTAGTTTTGAAGGTTTCCATCTTGTCATTTTTCTAGCAGATGTGATTGATACATCCCTGTTTATGTCATATACTGTCCTGGGACTCCAATAGCAATAGTGAGGATAAATTACCAAAAACAACTGGTGGGAGCTCCATTGTTGGTGCTAGGGAGGATAGAAGTAAGACAGGGAAACATGCACCAACAGGGAATACAGTCACAGAAACCCAAGGCAAGCGGAAACCAAGCCTATGCACATACTATGCACTTGGTATCTGCTGGCATGGGAAATCTGGAAAAACAGATGGGACATGCAACTATGACCACCCTAGAAAATGCCATGCCCATATGACAACAGGAAAATGCAAACTCCCTTCATGTAAGCTTTTTCACCCGAAATGGTACCTCTTCAGTACAGGAAAGACTGTGCTATAACTTAAATTGCCAGGCAACCATCTAAAGGGGACAAAAAGATACAAAACATCCAGGCCATGGGAAAACCTGGGTAGCCACAGCCACTCAAGAGGGAGAGGTTTTTAGTGCCAGGAAGGAAAAAAACTGGCAGGAAATGGCAGAAATCGTACACCAAATCCATCATTCCTGGAGTGGAACCACAGTCGATGGCCTCCACTCCAAACCAACAGATACAGAACTAAAGCCCCGAAAAAAAAACCCCCCCCCAGTACCAAC
>NC_069469.1:8020131-8159950 GCF_026875155.1 Cherax quadricarinatus | reverse complement strand
CGGGGGGGTGACTTTGCTATTTTGAAAATTTGTAGGAAGGTAGAGGATTCAATGGATTAGTTAGAGTGTTGAAATGATTGGTGATAGCACCTGTGACACTTTTTTGTATATAATGGGTGGTAAGATTGGTGATAGCACCTGTGACACTTTTTTGTATATAATGGGTGGTAAGATTGGTGATAGCACCTGTGACACTTTTTTGTATATAATGGGTGGTAAGGTATTTAAATCTCCTGTCTTGTTTTTTAGTTTGTTGATAATAAGGGAGACTTCAGTTGGGTTAGTCGGAGCTAGGAACAGTGTGTTCAGGTAGTTGCCAGTGAGGTAGTCATTGGATGGGGTATCTGAGCTTGGGATTTTATTGGCAAGGTTTTTTCCTATAGTGGAGAAGAAATCATTGAGTCTGTTTGCTGTTTCAGTAGGTGGGAATTGGGGTTCATCTGGTTTTGTTAATTCAATTTCGCTATTTCGTGTTATCTTTTTTGTTTCAAAGACACTCGGTTTATGTGTGAGGAATGTAAGGTACCTCTGTGCATGGTGCCTTGTTTCAAGGAGTTCCACAAGCTCCAGCAGTTCTAAAACCATGTCCAGTGATTGTAAATATGTAAATGTATGATAGAACATTAGTATTATACAAGATTTGTGCATGTTTATTGTAATAAACAACAGTGGTAAACAATAATATGATAATTCAAAGTTTATTCTCTATAAGGATTACAATGCTGAGTTTACAGAAATTTGGTTATTGTTTGGTTTACATGTAGTAAAATTGTGATTACAGAGTGTACCACTAGAACGCTTAGCATGGCTAGGCATTTCGGGCATAATAACATTAGTTTGGTTATTGTGTTCAATACAGTGAGTTTATATATATACATTATATACAGTATTGGTCTCTCAGGCCCCAAATGTTAGTAGGAAAACAAAAAAATTAGAAAAGAAAAGAAAGAACTACAAAAAACGTTAAATAAAGTAATGCGCGTATGTGGAAATCGTCGATGTTGCCGCCACCAGGTCATTTTGGGTAAACTTCTCGGCACTGTATCTCGGTAAGTACTGATCAGAAATTTTTTTGTCTTATTACCTTCACAAAAATATACTCTTTAATTCTGTAAGAAAAATAATTTTTTTTTTTTTTTTTTTTTTTTTTTTTTTTTCAAAATTTCTTGGACACTGGAGCACCACTTTAGATTTTGGCCTTGGACCCTGAAGGGGTTAAGGTTGAGAATGTAAAATGGAGAGGGAAATGGAAGAAAAAAAAAATAGAATTGTTCAGGAAGGAGAGATCCTGGTATTGAGGGAGGAGATAATAATAATAATAATAGTACAGTATGTGTAAATGATGGTGAAAGTGTTGCTTTCTTTTTCTGGTCACCCTGGCTCAGTGGGAGATGGCCAGTATATTAGATAATAATAATAATAATAATTATGTAAAGTAAAAGGACACAAGTGCAACTAATGTGACATTTTATTGTGGCAACGTTTCGCTCTCCAGGAGCTTTGTCAAGTCGGCTTGACAAAGCTCCTGGAGAATGAAACGTTGCCACAATAAAATGTCACATTAGTTGCACTTGTGTCATTTTACTTTACATATTGTCGGTAATTCTACCAACATTATTACAATAATAATAATAATAATAATGGTCTTGGTGAGGAAGTGGTGGAGGTGGCTCCATACAGAATTTTAAGAACAGGATTGATAGGGCTCATAAGGCTAAAAGGGAGTGAATCTGAAGATTGGCAAGTTAAGATGCAGGCCCAGAATCTGAGAATTGACCCCTGCAACCACAATTAGGTGAGTACATACATTCAAATTCAAATTCAAAGTTTATTCTCTATAAGGATTACAATGCTGAGTTTACAGAATTTGGTTATTGTGTGGTTTACATGTAGTAAAATAATAATTATCTCCCTGATACACCCCATCAACTAACTACACGAATACCACCTGGTGGTTCACACTTACACTCACTCACCCATTTGACCATAAACAGAAATATTAATCTCAATCTTAAAATAATGAATCCTATGATACTCCAATACTGAAACTATGTATTGTGCCAAAACAAAAGCATTCACATTGCTAAACTCACAAACTAGTATTTAGTCACTTAGCCATAATACCAACTTACCTCATAATTTTGTAATATTTTAAACTTAAGATTTAATTTAAGTCTGCCAGAAATGCCTAGCCATGCTAGGTGTTCTAGTGGTACACTCAAAGTTTCAAAGTTTATTCTCTATAAAGATTACAATGTTGAATTTACAGAATTTGGTTGTTGTGTGGTTTACATGTAGTTAAATAATGATTACAGAGTGTACCACCAGAACGCCTAGCATGGCTAGGCATTTCGGGCAGACTTAGTTTAATTCTTTATTTTAAAATATTACAAATTATGAGGTAAGTTGGTATTATGGCTAAGTGACTAAATACTAGTTTGTGAGTTTAGCAATGTGAATGCTTTTGTTTTGGCACTATACAGTTTCAGTATTGGAGTATCACAGGCCAACTTATGACTAGTTAAGATTCATTATTTTGAGATTGAGATTGATATTTCTGTTTATGGTCAAATGGGTGAGTGAGTGTAAGTGTTAACCACCAGGTGGTATTCGTGTAATTAGTTGACAGGGTGTATCAGGGAGATAAGATGTTTTCTGATGGTAGTTTTGAAGGTGATGAATGTGTCTACAGTTTTAGAATTTTCAGGTAGGGTGTTCCAGATTTTAGGGCCTTTGACATACATTGAATTTTTGTAAAGGTTTAGTCGGACATGGGGAATGTCGTAGAGATGTTTGTGTCTGGTGTTGTGCCTGTGGGTTCTGTCGCAACTATCAAGAAAGCGTTTTAGGTCAAGGTTAATATTGGAATTTAAGGTCCTGTAGATGTAGATTGCACAGTAGTAAGTGTGGATGTACTGAACAGGGAGTAAGTTTAGATCTATGAAGAGTGGGGGGGGGGGTGTTGCCAGGGATGGGATTTAGTGATTATTCTTACTGTGGCTATTTGTTGGGTTATTATGGCTTTAGGTGTGTTGCTGCAGTTGAACCCCAAGCACAGATAGCATAGGTGAGGTATGGATATATAAGTGAATGGTATAGTGTGAGAAGGGCAGTTTGCAGCACGTAGTATCGTATCTTGGAGAGGATCCCAACCGTTTTGGATACTTTTTTTGTTATGTGTTGGATATGGGTGCTGAAGTTCAGGTTGTTGTCGAGGTATAGGCCTAGGAATTTGCCCTCATTATGCCTGGCAATTAGAGTGTTGTCGATCTTAATGTTAATTTGCGCATCTCCTGCTCTGCTACCAAACAATGTAGTAGGTTTTGTCAGTGTTAAGCGTAAGTTTATTGGCTGTCATCCAAGTCAATATTTTGATCAGCTCCTCATTAACAATGGTGTTGAGGGTGGCAAGATTAGGGTGAGAGATGACATAAGTCGTGTCGTCAGCAAAGAGAATGGGGTTCAGGTGTTGAGATACGTTTGGAAGATCATTGATGTATATGAGGAAGAGCAGGGGACCAAGGACACTTCCCTGCGGAACTCCAGTATCAAGTGGCTGTGTTGTTGATGCTGTGTCTTTAATGGTGACATACTGATACCTATTAGTAAGGTAAGATTTGAAATATGCAAGCTCATGGCCTCTTATACCATAATGGTCAAGTTTGTGGAGTAGGATGCCATGGTCTACTGTGTCAAAAGCTTTTCTTAGGTCAATAAAAATTCCTAGTGGATATTCCTTATTTTCCAATGCTGTGTAAAGCAGATCTAGCATTTTTATGATTGCATCGTTAGTGCTTTTATTTTTCCTGAATCCAAACACATACGTACATATATACACTCCTACAGTACATGCATACATTCATTCCATACATATATACGTACAATTATACATACATTATGTGCATATATGCATGCTTACATTATGTGCATATATGCATGCGATGTATTGGAGGCAGGAACCATACATAGTTTTAAGACAAGGCATGATGAAGCTCATGGAGCAGGGAGAGGGAGGACCCAGTAGCGGTCAGTTAACCCTTTCAGGGTCCGTCCCGTAGATCTACGGCTTTACGGTGAGTGTCCAAACCGTAGATCTACGCCATGAGCTCAGCTCACTCTGATAAACTGTGAGTGGTACATTTGGGCCTAGATATGAGAGAATACATCTATGTGGAATGTGTGCACCACATAAAACAGATCCTGCAGCACACTGTGTATAATGAGAGAAAAAAACTGAAATCATGATTTTTCGATTAAAACAGCAACTTTGCAGTGTTTTTTCGTATGTTTTTTATAGTTGTATTTGCGATTTCTTGGTCTCTTTTGATAGAATGGAAGACATATTTACAGAAATAGAGATGATTTTGATTGGTTTTAGCACTGAAATGGCTTGAAACTGAGCTCAAGTAGCGGAAATGTTAATTTTTTGCCGATATTCAAGAGTAAACAAACGACCTCACACATCTAATACACGTCAGCTGGTGGGTCTAATATACATTCAGAAATATGGTAATGATATTTATACAATTATTACAGTATTGCATAACAGTAAATCTTCTATTTTTTGGTGTGAATAAAAATTCATTATGTGAATAAAAAATCAAAATGGAATTTATTTGTAAAGCCTCAAACATAACTAATGAACAGAGGAATGTTAGTTTAGTGCCAGGAATGCTACATGTTTATTCTGGACCCTAGTTTGAAATGGAATATTTTGAACTTTGTGTTAAATTGGCCAAATTAACAATTTCCGATCACTTTATTTTGTATTGAAACAGTTGACTTTGGCGATTTCTTGTGCTCAACGATAGAATAGAAGTAATACTAGTGAAATAGCTAAGAATTTGGTTGATTGGAATAATGTAATTGGCCTAAAATAGGAGTCAAAGTCGGCAAAATCGCCGATTCGTAAATATCATTGACACATCAAAATTCGCGAGAGCATAATTTCGTCAATTTTCCACCAAATTTCGTACTTTTTGTTTTATTACCTTCACAAAAAGATTCTCTACGATTTCATAAGAAAAAATAAATTTTTTTTTTGAAAATTCTTGGACACTGGTGCGTGACTCCAGATTTGGGCCTTGGACCCTGAAAGGGTTAAGAGGAGGGGCCAGGAGCTGAGTCTCAACCCCTGCAACCACAATTAGGTGAGTACATATATGCAGCCTCTCCTCACTTAACGATGGAGTTCTGTTCCTAAGACCTTGTCGGTAAACGAATTCATCGGTAAGTGAGGAGCATACTATGTATAATGATAATTGGTCTGTGTCAACCCTCTTTGACATTGTTTTAACCCCTTCAGGGTCCAAGGCCAAAATCTGAAGTGGTGCTCCAGTGTCCAAGAAATTTTGAAAAAAAAAAAAAAAATATTTTTTTTCTTACAGAATTAAAGAGCATATTTTTGTGAAGGTAATAAGACAAAAACAAAATTCTGATCAGTACTTACCGAGATACAGTGCCAAGAAGTTTGTCAAAAATGATGTGGTGGCGGCAACATCGACGAATTCCACATACGCGCATTACATTATTTTGCGTTTTTTTTTTTTTTTTTTTTTTTTTTCTATTCCTACTAACATTTGGGGCCTGAGAGACCAATACTGTATATAATGTATATATATAAACTCACTATATTGAACACAATAACTGCACTAAAGTTATTATCATATTATTGTTTACCACTGTTGTTTATTACAATAAACATGCACAAATCTTGTATAATACTAATGTTCTATCATATATTTACATATTTACAATCACTGGACATGGTTTTAGAACTGCTGGAACTTGTGGAACTCCTTGAAACAAGGCACCATGCACAGAGGCACCTTACATTCCTCACACATAAACCGAGTGTCTTTGTGTCTTTGTTGCCGTCGTTTTGTTTGTTCACAGACGATGCATCTCTTCTGAGCAAATTTCTTCTGAGTTGAAGGAAGTTGTATTATGAAATGATCACCTTCCCTCCTCAAACGCTTGGGTATATCCTGAGGAATTCGAGGACCGTGTTGTATAGCAGGTGTTCTTACCTGGTACTTCATTATGAGTTGTCTGACAACAGACAAACAAAATTCACCATACGGTGGTCTGTTGCCAGTCTTTATTTGGTACATATTATATGCATTGAGCATTGAAATGTCCATGAGATGAAAGAAAAGTTTCATGTACCACTTGTAACTCTTACGAACACAGTCAACAAAACCAATCTGCATGTCACATTTGTCAACCAAGCGCATGTTTTGTGTATAATCAATCACTGTCACTGGTTTTCGAATACATTCATTAGTCACTCGATCAACTTTGCCACTGTCTTGCATTTCATTACGGTGAATGGTTGTCAACAATGTGACATCTCGTTTGTCATGCCACCGTAATGCCATGATGTCACTGGCAGTAAACACCTGCACGTCATCACCACGAGCACCTGCGTTGAGCCTGGGCATATGTTTACGATTAGAATGCACTGTGCCACACACATCTGTCTTGTTCACTCGCATGAAATCACTGAGTAATGGGCTTGTGTACCAGTTATCGGTATATAATGTATGCCCCTTACCAAGATAAGATGCCATCATGTTTCTCACTACGTCACCTGAGATACCCAATAACATCTTGGTATCTTTCAATGTTTTACTGCCCGTGTATACAACAATATCCAACACCAGGCCACTGTCACAATCACAGAGTACAAACAGTTTTATACCAAAGCGTTTCCTCTTGCTCGGTATATACTGCTTGAATGACAGTCTACCTTTGAACAAAATCAAAGACTCGTCAATTACAAGATTCTTGAATGGATAAAAGTATATGCTGAACTTTTGTTTGAGATACATGAAAACATTTCTAATCTTGTATAACCTGTCACTTCTGTCAGGCCTGGTTTTGTCAGAGAAGTGCAACATACGTAAGAGTAAGATAAACCTGTTCACTGGTATGATTTCACTGAAGACCGGGGTAGAAATTAGCCGATCTGTGGACCAGTATGCTTTTATATTATGCTTATAGACGTGAGGCATAAGCATTATTGTTGCAAAAAGCAAATACATTTCTGCAACAGTCATCTCTTTCCACCTGTGTAGTCTTGACTGTGGTGATAAGATCATGTTTGCCATGGTGTACTCAAAATACTTATTAGTTTCCCTGACAATAATTTCCATTAATGTCTGGTCAAAGAATAATTCAAAGAATTCCAGTTCATTGGCCGTGGTTCCAAGGGGACAAGTAGGTAGAATTCCACTTTGAGAGTCATCAAAGTGGTGAGGCTTGGGAACAAAATTGGGATTTTGCTGCCAATCCCACATACGGTTTGCTGGTGGATACTGGACATCATAGGCTGGTTGTGCGGGTGGTTGTGGTTGTGGTGGGCTGGTGGCTGGCGCTACACTTTGTCCTTGAACTGACGAGTCAGCAGCGTGGGTCCCAGCATGGCCTGGTGAGTCATGCATAGCGGTGCCACTACCATCACCACTAACACCATCCACTGATGCCTGTGGTCTATCCATGCCAAGTGTTTACCTGGAGAGAGTTCCGGGGGTCAACGCCCCCGCGGCCCGGTCTGTGACCAGGCCTCCTGGTGGATCAGAGCCTGATCAACCAGGCTGTTGCTGCTGGCTGCACGCAAACCAACGTACGAGCCACAGCCCGGCTGATCAGGAACTGACTTTAGGTGCTTGTCCAGTGCCAGCTTGAAGACTGCCAGGGTTCTGTTGGTAATCCCCCTTATGTGTGCTGGGAGGCAGTTGAACAGTCTCGGGCCCCTGACACATCATCCTCACTATCACTACCTAAAACTGGTGTTGGGCCACGGGATGTACTCCGGGATGTACTCCGTACCCTGGGCACAGCGTAGGGTACACTACCCGAGTGCATGCGGCGGCGAACATACCGACGCTTCACTGGTGAATGATTCCTCACTATCACTACTCGAATGATCGTCGAGCGCAATAAAATCACAGTCCACGTCACTATCATCATCATTACTGAAGTCAGAGGCCTGGCCACGTGAAAATATTAGTTTTCTCTTGCGATGAGGAACAACCGACCGTGAGTCACGAGTGCCCACACCAGAGGTAGAAGGTTGAGGATCGTCAGGGTTTTCTGCACTATTATCGATATCCTGGTCATTCTTTCGTCACTAACTGATCAAAGCCGTAGAATTCGTCTTCATTCCACTTCCATCAGTGTCAGAACTATCAGATAGGAAGAGGAGAGTCCCAATTTTCTGGGGAGTGAGAGCTGACTTGCGACGAGGCATGGTGAACAAGGGTAACTGAGCCGGCGTTCCCACATTGCTGTGTGGGCGCCTAGATTTTTTGTTTATGGCGCACACCCACCACGCAGACCCGTTCTCTCACATGTAGGCCTATGAGCGTTTTCGCGCTAAATTTGACGGCACTAGAATTTTGGCGTAGATCTACGGTTTGGACACTCAACGTGAAGCCGTAGATCTACGGGATGGACCCTGAAAGGGTTAATGTCACCTTTGCACCATTTATAGCATTTCTAGTATATTTTTAAATGTTTATACAGTAGTGTACTGTATATTGTAATAAACAGAATAGAGGAAATCAGCTCTAACATACATTATTTAGCAATGAATACTGGTCAAAGAACCCATTGTAAGTCTGAGTCGTTGTTAAACGAGTACGTCGCTAAGTGAGTTGAGGTTGTATTATACAGGAGAGCCCCACATATACAGCACCCTCTTTTTAGTGTTCCACATTTTCATTGGCTTTCAATTGAGCAATTGTTCATTATGTTTGGTACTTTTACCACTTTTTCACCATTATCACCATTTTGTACAACAATTGCATAAGGGAAAGATGACCGACTCCATCATTTAAGGTAAATATTGTATTGTATGCACTGTATTGTATGTCAGGTGGACCAGTTTTGAAAATCATTCCCACCTGACCATCTCCAATTTCGATAAAATTTTACATGAGGGTTAGAATGTATGTGAGACTAACTTTGGGAAAGTTTTAGTTCATGATATGCAATAATAGTAATGCTATGGCCCTCAGAGTGGAGGCCTGAGAAAATTTCACCGACCAATGGCACACAATCAACAGTGTTCAGGTTATTGCTGTGGCAGATCTTGAAGAGTAAAAGTTGTGTAAGTAGACATACCTATACAACTAAAACTTACATACTTTTACTTTTTTCACAGTATCCAGTCAAATTAGGCATAAAAAATATGTTGCATAAAATTGAATCTTGAATTCAGCTGCCTATATCTGTAAAGGAAAACAATATTATTTTAGTATGACATTCTTGTAGCCAGCTACCCAAGTGGACATCATCATAATCCTAAAATATCAGACTTCAAATGTTTTTAGTTCTTGTGTTACAGGTACCTAAAAATGCCCTCACAGACCTCACAGTGAATTTTAGGCCATTTTTGAAGACCAATAACAAAAAAGCAGCACAACTTATTTTCTTAAAAAACCTTTATTAGAAAGAGCAGATTCTAAACTTCAAGATATCTATTTTCTGGATAGGTGTTTTGCTCTTGATGGAAGAAAACAGGCCTTAAAATAAGGTGATTTTTGGCTTGTGCAAAGTTATAATGAAAACCAGGCATTTTTCAGTTGCTGTTGTGTATAGATGTCCTTGTACAATTTTTGGTGGCGATATCAGAAATTTTAGATGCTTTCGATAATGATTATGTGAAAAGAGAAGCAGTGAATGAGCTTTTCACGTTTGTCAACTGCATCTTTTTTTATTTCAGTGGTATGGGCTCGAGTGCAAGGAGCACTGTGGTGGCCAGCAATGGTTGATATTGATCCTGACTACAAAAAATATATGTGGCTCAATGACATTGCTACATCACCAGTAAGATGCGAAACAGATAAATAAGACATGCAGTAGTTAGGTATCTTCATTTGAAAATATTTCCCCTACACAGTAGTCTTCATCAGTTGACAACAGAGGTGACTAAATATGAAGAACCAGCAGTGGAAAGGGAAAGATGACATGATCAGTGCATCAACCTCAAAAAATTAGTTTGAAGAAGTGGTTTCAAGGTTGATGGACTGATCACATCATCTTTCCTTCTACACTGTTAATTCTCCATATTTATTTCTGTGTCAGAATAAAAATACATAACTGTTGCACATGTCTCATTTATCTACTTTTCAGTATTGTATCTCATTATTATATCAATATGATGCATAATATAAAGCTATTTGATATTTGGTACTGAAGCTAGAATATTCCATCCTTTCATAAACCATAAACATTTCATTCTTATGTATAATACTCTATAGCCTTTATAATATGAATACCAAAAATAGGAAGCATTAGGAAGAAAACATATTATGAATTATGTAGCGAATAAAGTAGTTAATAGAATTTTTTTTTTTAACACATTGGCCGTTTACCACCAAGGCAGGGTGACCCAGAAAGAAAGAAAAACCCTAAAGAAAGAAAAATACTTTCATCATCATTCAACACTTTCACCATCACTCATACATAATTAGGTGAGTACTGTCTTTGAAGAGGCATTCAGATATGACAGTTTAGAAGTCCCTCCAAACTGCCAATATCCCAAACCCCTCCTTTAAAGTGCAGGCATTGTACTTCCCATTTCCAGGACTCAAGTCCGACTAACCAGTTTTCCTGAATCCCTTCACAAAATATTACCCTGCTCACACTCCAACAGCTCGTCAGGTCCCAAAAACCATTTGTCTCTATTCACTCCTATCTAACATGCTTACGAATGCTTGCTGGAAGTCCAAGCCCCTCGCCCACAAAACATCATTTACCCCTTCCCTCCAATCTATTCGAGGATGACCCCTACCCTGCCTTGATTTCCCTACAGATTTATACACTCTCCAAGTCATTCTACTTTGTTCCATTCTTTCTAAATGACCAGACCACCTCAACAACTCCTCTTCAGTGCTCTGACTAATACTTTTAGTAACTCCACACACACCTCCTAATTTCCACGCTCCAAATTCTCTGCATAATATTCACACCACACCAGATATAAGCGACTATTGGCAGAAAGGTGGGCTAGTGCAAAGATGAGTAGTGGGGGGGTTGAAGAGGGTTGGAATAGTTTTAAAAATGCAGTTTAGAATGTGGGGCAGAAGTTTGTGGTTATAGGAGGGTGAGGGCAGGAGGAAAGAGGAGTGATTGGTGGAATGATGAAGTAAAGAGTGTGATAAAAGAGAAAAAGGTAGCTTATGAGAGTTTTTTACAAAGCAGAAGTGTTATAAGAAGAGCAGAGTATGTGGAGAGTAAAAGAAAGGTAAAGAGAGTGGTGAGAGAGTGCAAAAGGAGAGCAGATGATAGAGTGGGAGAGGCACTGTCAAGAAATTTTAATGAAAATAAGAAAAAATTTTGGAGTGAGTTAAACAAGTTAAGAAAGCCTAGGGAAAGTATGAATTTGTCAGTTAAAAACAGAGTAGGGGAGTTAGTAGATGGGGAGATGGAGGTATTAGGTAGATGGCAAGAATATTTTGAGGAACTTTTAAATGTTAAGGAAGAAAGAGAGGCAATAATTTCATGCACTGGTCAGGGAGGTATACCATCTTTTAGGAGTGAAGAAGAGCAGAATGTAAGTGTGGGGGAGGTACGTGAGGCATTACGTAGAATGAAAGGGGGTAAAGCAGCTGGAACTGATGGGATCATGACAGAAATGTTAAAAGCAGGGGGGATATAGTGTTGGAGTGGTTGGTACTTTTGTTTAATAAATGTATGAAAGAGGGGAAGGTACCTAGGGATTGGCGGAGAGCATGTATAGTCCCTTTATATAAAGGGAAAGGGGACAAAAGAGATTGTAAAAATTATAGAGGAATAAGTTTACTGAGTATACCAGGAAAAGTATACGGTAGGGTTATAACTGAAAGAATTAGAGGTAAGACAGAATGTAGGATTGCGGATGAGCAAGGAGGTTTCAGAGTGGGTAGGGGATGTGTAGATCCAGTGTTTACATTGAAGCATATATGTGAACAGTATTTAGATAAAGGTAGGGAAGTTTTTATTGCATTTATGGATTTAGAAAAGGCATATGATAGAGTGGATAGAGGAGCAATGTGGCAGATGTTGCAGGTATATGGAATAGGTGGTAAGTTATTAAATGCTGTAAAGAGTTTTTATGAGGATAGTGAGGCTCAGGTTAGGGTGTGTAGAAGAGAGGGAGACTACTTCCCAGTAAAAGTAGGTCTTAGACAGGGGTGTGTAATGTCACCATGGTTGTTTAATATATTTATAGATGGGGTTGTAAAGGAAGTAAATGCTAGGGTGTTCGGGAGAGGGGTGGGATTAAATTTTGGGGAATCAAATTCAAAATGGGAATTGACACAGTTACTTTTTGCTGATGATACTGTGCTTATGGGAGATTCTAAAGAAAAATTGCAAAGGTTAGTGGATGAGTTTGGGAATGTGTGTAAAGGTAGAAAGTTGAAAGTGAACATAGAAAAGAGTAAGGTGATGAGGGTATCAAATGATTTAGATAAAGAAAAATTGGATATCAAATTGGGGAGGAGGAGTATGGAAGAAGTGAATGTTTTCAGATACTTGGGAGTTAACGTGTCGGCGGATGGATTTATGAAGGATGAAGTTAATCATAGAATTGATGAGGGGAAAAAGGTGAATGGTGCGTTGAGGTATATCCGGAGTCAAAAAACGTTGTCTATGGAGGCAAAGAAGGGAATGTATGAAAGTATAGTAGTACCAGCACTCTTATATGGTTGTGGAGCTTGGGTGGTAAATGCAGCAGCGAGGGGACGGTTGGAGGCAGTGGAGATGTCCTGCTTAAGGGCAATGTGTGGTGTAAATATTATGCAGAAAATTCGGAGTGTGGAAATTAGGAAAAGGTGTGGAGTAAATAAAAGTATTAGTCAGAGGGCAGAAGAGGGGTTGTTGAGGTGGTTTGGTCATTTAGAGAGAAAAGATCAAAGTAGAATGACATGGAAAGCATATAATCTATAGGGAAAGGAAGGAGGGGTAGGGGTCGTCCTCGAAAGGGTTGGAGATAGGGGGTAAAGGAGGTTTTGTGGGCAAGGGGCTTGGACTTCCAGCAAGCGTGCGTGAGCGTGTTAGATAGGAGTGAATGGAGACGAATGGTACTTGGGACCTGACGATCTGTTGGAGTGTGAGCAGGGTAATATTTAGTGAAGGGATTCAGGGAAACCGGTTATTTTCATATAGTCGGACTTAGAGTCCTGGAAATGGGAAGTACGTACAATGCCTGCACTTTAAAGGAGGGGTTTGGGATATTGGCAGTTTGGAGGGATATGTTGTGTATCTTTATATGTGTTTGCTTCTAAACTGTTGTATTCTGAGAACCTCTGCAAAAACAGTGATAATGTGTGAGTGTGGTGAAAGTGTTGAATGATGACGAAAGTATTTTCTTTTTGGGGATTTTCCTTCTTTTTTGGGTCACCCTGCCTCGGTGGGAGACGGCCGACTTGTTGAAAAAAAAAAAAAAAAAAAACATTACCCTTAGGATAAAAGAGAGTGCAAAAATTATAGGGGAATAAGTCTGTTGAGTATATCTGGTAAAGTGTATGGTAGAGTTATTATTTAAAAAATTAAGAGTAACACAGAGAGTAGGATAGCAAATGAACAAGAAGGCTTAAGGAAAGGTAGGAGGTGTGTAGACCACACCCCTTACCTGTTTACAGTTTACCTGGAGTTTACCTGGAGAGAGTTCCGGGGGCCAACGCCCCTGCGGCCCGGTCTATGACCAGGCCTCCTGGTGGATCAGAGCCTGATCAACCAGGCTGTTGCTGCTGGCTGCATGCAAACCAACGTACGAGCCACAGCCTGGCTGGTCAGGAACCGACTTTAGGTGCTTGTCCAGTGCCAGCTTGAAGACTGCCAGGGGTCTGTTGGTAATCCCCCTTATGTATGCTGGGAGGCAGTTGAACAGTCTCGGGCCCCTGACACTTATTGTATGGTCTCTTAACGTGCTAGTGACACCCCTGCTTTTCATTGGGGGGATGTTGCATCGTCTGCCAAGTCGTTTGAAACATATAGGTGAACAGTATTTAGATAAGGGTAAAGAGGGCTTTGTGGCATTTATGGATTTAGGAAAGGCATATGACAAGGTGAATAGGGGGGCAATGTGGCAGATGTTGCAGGTGTATGGTATAGGAGGTAGGTTACTGAAAGCAGTGAAGAGTTTTTACGAGGTTAGTGAGGCTCAGGTTAGAGTATGTAGGAGAGAGGGAGATTATTTCACAGTAAAAGTAGGCCTTAGACAAGGATGTGTGATGTCACCCTCGTTGTTCAATATATTTATAGATGGGGTTGTAAGAGAAGTGAATGCTAGGGTCTTGGCAAGAGGTGTGGAGTTAAAAGATAAAGAATCAAACACAAAGTGGGAGTTGTCACAGTTGCTCTTTGCTGATAAGATAAGATAAGATAAGATAAGATTTCGTTCGGATTTTTAACCCCGGAGGGTTAGCCACCCAGGATAACCCAAGAAAGTCAGTGCGTCATCGAGGACTGTCTAACTTATTTCCATTGGGTCCTTAATCTTGTCCCCCAGGATGCGACCCACACCAGTCGACTAACACCCAGGTACCTATTTACTGCTAGGTGAACAGGACAGCAGGTGTAAGGAAACGTGTCGAATGTTTCCACCCGCCGGGAATCGAACCCGGGCCCTCCGTGTGTGAAGCGGGAGCTTTAGCCACCAGGCAACTGTAGATAATAATGTAGACCCAAGACCTTAACGTAAGTAGTAAATAGGCCGATAATGTAGGCAAACACTAGGTTATGTTAGCCAGGGAGAACTGGCAGCCAAAGTTTCAATACTGGGGCACGGAGGTTTAAGACCACCGTGCTTTCTTCTAAGACTAGACACCATCGGAACAGCAAGTGCCGTGATCAGCAGGCAGCGCCCCCATGTGTCTTCACATACTAGACCTGGGGAAATCTGGTGGAGGCACTTCGACGTACCGTAGATGTCCTCCTCCATCAGGCCCATACAGTAAGATGAGACCTCCCTTTTTTCTACTCGATCCTGGCCAGTGTCTGGGAAAATTGTTGGTGAGTTGAGGTGTGGGCCCTTTGTGCAGCCGGCAGTTCATGACCAGTACGTACTGGTGTCTCTTGTCAGCCTAGAAGCTTGTGTCCATTTCTGCATAGTTATGCTAGGGGATACACAGCCCCTTGGAAACAGGAATTTCTGAGGTGCAGGCAGGTCACTAATGTCGACTGAATATTGTAGGAATTAAGGCTCTCGGTTGCACGTGGTTCTGAGGGGAAGTCTACAGGGACTAAAGCTTAGGGAGGTTGAAGACCGAGACACATTCACCAACATCAAGTAAGTTAGTCCTTTATACATGCATGCAGGCGAGATTTCTTGCAACATCAGTCATTTATGAAAATCTGTCCTATAAGCCACTTGTGAGGCTGAGGTTCCGTCCTCAGGGCTCAGTGTCAACAGAGCTTGCCAGGGTAGACAACTCACATGGAGGCAGTCCAGACAAATTTTCACAACATCAATGTGTGTTGGGTCCCATAGTCCCATAACAGTTATCAGCTCGGTGACATTTGATAAATGGGTGCTCGGGGGGAACCCTGGCTTTATTTGTTTTTACTGATACACCTAAACATGTTTCTGTCTGTCTGTTTGTCTGTTTGTCTATCTATCTATCTATCTGTCTGTCTATCTTTTCCTGGAATTTTTGGATTATCGTAGGTAATTTGCACCATATATAATAACTGTGGTGAAAGAGTTGAATGATGATGAAAGTATTTTCTTTTTGGGTCACCCTGCCTCGGTGGGAGACTGCCGACTTGTTTTAAAAAAAAAAATAATAACTGTATTTATGTGTACATGTGAGACGAGATATAGATAGACAGATATATAGATATGCAGAGATATAGATAGACAGAGATATAAACAGACAGATATAGACAGATAGAGATATACACAGAGAGACAGCCAAAGCTAGCCAGCTGGCCAGCCTGCTGAATACATAAGAACATAAGAAAGAAGGAACAGCCTGCAGCAGGCCTACTGGCCCATGCAAGGGAGGTACATGTCAACCCCCCCCCCCCCAGCTTAGACCAATGACCCACCTAGTCAGGTCACATCCATTGAAGGAAGGAGCATGACATCAGATCTAGTAGCACAAGCTAGTCAGGTCCAACTCACACCCACCCACACTCACTCATGTATTTATCTAACCTATTTTTACTTTCCTCTTAAAATGGGAGTGTTAATGCGACATGGCATCAGTGAATCCTCAGTGTTTGCCACGCTGTTTGCTCTAGCTGGCGCTCGGTTGAACTGGTGCTCCCAGATTTTTTTAATAGTGCACACACAGAGTGCACAGACCCATTCTTTCATGTCTAGGTGACTCAAGCCTGTTGTGCCAAATTTGAAGGAATGAAAAATAAAACGTTGATCTACATTTGGAGCGCTACGCGTGCAAACGTAGATCTACGTTTGGACAGTTTAAGGGTTAAACAATCTCAGACATAGAGTACCACCCCACCCCCCTTACCGATACTTCTGTCTGCTTGAAACAGTTTTAAACCCTGAATGTGACATTCAGCAGGCATGTCTGATTTTTCACATTAAACCATGTCTCAGTTATAGCAAAAACATCAATGTTACCTGCACCTTTAGCTAATCCCAATTTGTCCATCTTATTTTTCGCACTACGTGTATTGGTATAAAATATGTTTAGAAAATCTCCCTTCCCTTTTCTCTTCCTACTGATTTCTGTTCCTCCACTATACTTGTTACTGCCCTTGTCACCTAGTGCCACTGCTGACAAATCTGCTCCCAAATATCTGAACACATTCACCTCTTCCATACTCCCTCCCCCCAATATGATACCCAATATGTATTTCTTCACCTAACTCATTTGATACCCTCATCACCTTACTTAAATCTACGCTCGCTTTCAACTTTCTTTACACACCCTCCCAAACTCGTACACTAACCTTTGCAACTTCTCTTTAGAATCACTCAAAAGCACAGTATCATCAGAAAAAAGTAACTGTGGCAACTCCCATTTTGTATTTGATTCCCCATAATTTAATCCCACCTCCTCTCCCCGTCACCCAAGCATTTACTTCTTTTACAACCCCATCTATAAATATATTAAACAACCATGGTGGCATTACATGCCCCTGTCTGAGGCCTACTTTTACTGGAAAGTAATCTCCTCTCCTAACCTGATCCTCACTATCCTTATAAACACGCTTTACAGCATTTAGTAACTTACTACCTATTCTATACACTTGCAACATCTGTCACATTTCTTCCCTATCCACCCTATCATATGCCTTTTCTAAATCCATATACAATTTTGTACATTAAAAGGCTCATTCTTGGTTGCTAATACAGTATAACCTTATAAGCCATTGACTTGTTTAGCACTATTAAAATACAACACAGCAGAAATTAATAATCACATTTTTTTCTTCTCCAGATTTCCTACCATGTGACATTCTTTGGGGAGCCTGTGACTCGCGCCTGGGTTACCCCTATGAATATGAAACCATTTGAAAAGAGTGATACCTATGAACGTTTTCTTATGTGTGAATCAAAGGTCAGTTCTTACTTTCATTGTTGTTCATAGTACAGTGGAACCTCTACTTACGAGTGATCCAATGTGTGAGTTTATCGAGATACGAACAGTCGCTCGGTCGATTTTTTGCTTCCAGGTGCGAGCGGGCCTCAAGGGAGGTTCCTTGACGCTGGTGAGGTGCTCTTGATCTAGGGAATTGGATCTCAGTTGTTTGTTGGACTATCTTATTGAAACTTGGGCAATATATGATGGAAAGATGCTTCTTAACTTACACCAAAATTGAAAGAAATTGGACCAAAATAATGGAGTTCACTTCTCAACCATTAGCCGCCCCTTAGCGGTATATTTTTGTTTGGTTTTTATGGTTGTATTCTCGTTTTTTTTTTTTGTCTCATTTGATATAATGGAAGATATATTACAGAAATAGATATGATTTTGATTGCTTTCACAATGAAAAGTACCTTGAAATTGAGCTTAAATGTTTGATTCTTTGGCGATGTTCAAAAGTAAACAAATGATGTCACTGCTCAATATGTGTCCACCTGGCCAGTCTCATACGCAGTCACGAATGGGTTGATATTTTTTATACAATTATTACAATAATGCAGTAGTCTGCATAACAGTAACTTCTATTTTTTGTGTGAATAAAATTCCAAATGATAAGCAAGAGTATTATTATAAAAATACATAGGTATGGAAGAAGTGAATGTTTTCAGATACTTGGGAGTTGACGTGTCGGCAGATGGGTTTATGAAGGATGAGGTTAATCATAGAATTGATGAGGGAAAAAAGGTGAGTGGTGCGTTGAGGTATATGTGGAGTCAAAAAACGTTATCTATGGAGGCAAAGAAGGGAATGTATGAAAGTATAGTAGTACCAACACTCTTATATGGATGTGAAGCTTGGGTGGTAAATGCAGCAGCGAGGAGACGGTTAGAGACAGTAGAGATGTCCTGTCTAAGGGCAATGTGTGGTGTAAATATTATGCAGAAAATTCGGAGTGTGGAAAATTAGGAGAAGGTGTGGAGTTAATAAAGCATTAGTCAGAGGGCAGAAGAGGGGTTGTTGAGGTGGTTTGTGTCATTTAGAGAGAATGGATCAAAGTAGAATGACATGGAAAGCATATAAATCTATAGGGGAAGGAAGGAGGGGTAGGGGTCGTCCTCGAAAGGGTTGGAAAGGGGGTATAGGAGGTTTTGTGGGCAAGGGGCTTGGACTTCCAGCAAGCGATGCATGAGCGTGTTAGATAGGAGTGAATGGAGACGAATGATGCTTGGGACCGACTATCTGTTTGAGTGTGAGCAGGGTAATATTTAGTGAAGGGATTCAGGGAACGGTTATTTTCATATAGTCAGACTTGAGTCCTGGAAATGGGAAGTACAATGCCTGCACTTTAAAGGAGGGGTTTGGGATATTGGCAGTTTGGAGGGATATGTTGTGTATCTTTATACGTATATGCTTCTAAACTGTTGTATTCTGAGCACCTCTGCAAAAGCAGTGATAATGTGTGAGTGTGGTGAAAGTGTTGAATGATGATGAAAGTATTTTCTTTTGGGGATTTTCTTTCTTTTTTGGGTTGTGTGAGTGTGGTGAAAGTGTTGAATGATGATGAAAGTATTTTCTTTTTGGGGATTTTCTTTCTTTTTTGGGTCACCCTGCCTCGGTGGGAGACGGCCGACTTGTTGAAAAAAAAAAAACAAAAAAACATACGTACTAATTAATAATAATAATGAGTAATAATAATAATAATAATAATAATAATAATAATAATAATAATAATAATATCCTTGGACAGTTTTTATTGAAATGCCCTTCAGATGATAATGTGACAAGTGTGGAGAAAAAGCCAAAAATCATTGAATAGTAAAGTAGCATTAAAATAAAAATTGTAGCAGTTAAGTGCGTTGGAGCTTTGTAACAATGCTTGCATAACTCATTTCCAAAACATTCTGAAAAAGGACAAAACGAAATGAACTACTGACAGCATACACTGCTGTGCCCAGCATCTCTTCTCCATCTCCAAGGTAAATGCTGTATTACTACATAATTTCTTTACATTACGTATTATTATTATTATTATTATCATTGTTTTCCTTATGAAAATATGTACGTAGTGATCTAATGGAGTTTGCCTTACAAACACTCCATTTTCTGTTATAATAAAAGCATGGGAAGATACAGTGGAACCTCAGTTTACGAGCTTAATCCATTCTGTGACCTTATTTGTATCCTGATTTGTTCATATGCTGAGTCAATTTTCCTCATTTAAATTAACTGAAATGCAATTAATCTATTCAAGCCTCTCGGGAGGCATGACAAAATAACGCTAATACCAACTCTACCGCTTATTTATCACAATTCATCTAATATAACATAATAAGCAATATTAATAACATAGAAACATGATATATACTCTAGAATGAGTAAAATATGCCATAATACGGCGAGTGATGGCAACACCAGCAGCTGCAGAAAGCATCCGCCATTTACTCTCCCACTCTAGTATCTTCCTAGTCCATAACCCCACACCTAACTTGTGTTTATCTCCCCTCAAGGTAGGTTCCTTGATGCTGGTGAGGGGCTCTTGATCTAGGGAATTGGATCTGTGCTCCAGTTCCCTGAATTGAGCCTGAATACCTTCCACCCCCTCCCCCACATGCGCTGTATAATCCTACGGGTTCAGCGATCCCCCATGATGATAATAATTATAATAAAAGTGTGTATCTATGATTAGTGGTGAGGTTGTCACATATGTAACCACAGGTGTGGTCAAGACCGATGTAGTATATACGTATGGGTGAAGAGGCCATTACTGTGGCCACAATGGTGGTGGTGGTGGTTACAGCCAGCTGCCTCTCTCTCTGCTGCTGCCTTTGTTTCTCTAGCTTTTTACATAGTTTCTAATCACTTCTTGCTGATCATACACAAATACTGTCCCTTAGGGCGAGGCATTGTGTAAGAAATTTGTACAATATATGACAAAATTACGCATCCCAAGGGTCTGCTGCGGTCACTCAGAACAGCGCAATCTCTTCCTTTTGACCTTTGGTCGGCACTGAGATAGCCGTGGTCTAGCAGTATCTGCAAGCCACCCAGAGGGTTATCAATTTGTATTTTGAAGCATTTGGCACAAAAAATATGAAAAAATTATGAAAAATGTCTAAAAATGACAACATATTATTATTATTGTTATATTGTATTGCTATTATTATTGTTATAATTAATATTAATAATATTATTATTATTATTAATTTAGGGAACTGGAGCACAGATCCAATTCCCTAGATCAAGAGCCCTTTGCCATGTATGTACTAATAATAATAATAATTATTATAACAATAATAATAATAATACAATATAATAGCAATAATAATGATAGTGGCTTTCTTTGCTCTAATCATATTATGATATGTAAACACACATTGTAACCTTTGCAAAGAAATAAATGTTTTATTTATTTATTTAAGGACTCTCCCTTGAAGGGAAAGGACGCATCCTGAAATTTCATTCATATCCAGAAGCAAAAAGTCAACCGAACAATGGTTCGTATCCTGAAAAGTTTGCATGGTGGAGCATTCGTAAGCCGAGGTTCCACTGTATGTAGTCAGGAGCATGAATGGCCGCTGTGGTGACCCTATATACCCCAACAACAAGAATGGCCGCTGCTGCACTATCACTAGCCACATACGGAATGACATATTTCATTCATTCTAGTGTATATATCATGCTTCCATGTTATCAATATTGTTTATTGTGTCATATTAGATGAATTGTGATAGATAAATAAGCCGTAGAGTTGATATTAGGGAAATGTTGAAAGTATTTTGTCATGCCTGGAATTCCACTGGAACGGATTAATTCCATTTCAGTTAATTTAAATGAGAAAAATTGACCCAACAAACAAACAAATTGAGATACAAGCAAGGTCACAGAATGGATTATATGTGTGAGTAGAAGTTCCACTGTATAAGTCTCACTTAAAGATCACGAATAACAGTTCTGTAAATTGATTTTTAACTCTGTCAGCATTAACCCTTACACTGTCCAGACCCCAAAATTAACCTTTAAACTGAGGTTTACCCCCAAATAAAAATTCCTGTGTGTATGTGTGAGAAGGTTTTGAAAAATAAAAAAAATTTCTCTTACAGAATGAGAGTGCATTTTTGCTCAGATAAAAAATCCAAATAAAAATGTTTATTTCCTTGCAAAGCTTACAATGTGTGGTTTACATGTTATAAAATATTAATTACAAGAAAGCCACTAGCATGTCTAGGCATTTTGGGCATTTTATGGTTTGTTTACCTGGAGAGAGTTTCGGGGGTCAACGCCCCCGCGGCCCGGTCTGTGACCAGGCCTCCTGGTGGATCAGCGCCTGATCAACCAGGCTGTTGCTGCTGGCTGCACGCAAACCAACGTACGAGCCACAGCCCGGCTGATCAGGAACTGACTTTAGGTGCTTGTCCAGTGCCAGCTTGAAGACTGCCAGGGGTCTGTTGGTAATCCCCCTTATGTGTGCTGGGAGGCAGTTGAACAGTCTCGGGCCCCTGACACTTATTGTATGGTCTCTTAACGTGCTAGTGACACCCCTGCTTTTCATTGGGGGGATGGTGCATCGTCTGCCAAGTCTTTTGCTTTCGTAAGTGAGTGATTTTCGTGTGCAAGTTCGGTACTAGTCCCTCTAGGATTTTCCAGGTGTATATAATCATGTATCTCTCCCTCTGCATTCCAGGGAATACAGGTTTAGAAACCTCAAGCGCTCCAGTAATTGAGGTGTTTTATCTCCGTTATGCGCGCCGTGAAAGTTCTCTGTACATTTTCTAGGTCGGCAATTTCACCTGCCTTGAAAGGTGCTGTTAGAGTGCAGCAATATTCCAGCCTAGATAGAACAAGTGACCTGAAGAGTGTCATCATGGGCTTGGCCTCCCTAGTTTTGAAGGTTCTCATTATCCATCCTGTCATTTTTCTAGCAGCTGCGATTGATACATGTTATGGTCCTTGAAGGTGAGATCCTCCGACATAATCACTCCCAGGTCTTTGACGTTGGTGTTTCGCTCTATTTTGTGGCCAGAATTTGTTTTGTACTCTGATGAAGATTTAATTTCCTCATGTTTACCATATCTGAGTAATTGAAATTTCTCTTCGTTGAACTTCATATTGTTTTCTGCAGCCCACTGAAAGATTTGGTTGATGTCCGCCTGGAGCCTTGCAGTGTCTGCAATGGAAGACACTGTCATGCAGATTCGGGTGTCATCTGCAAAGGAAGACACGGTGCTGTGGGCTGACATCCTTGTCTATGTCGGATATGAGGATGAGGAACAAGATGGGAGCTAGTACTGTGCTTGTGGAACAGAGCTTTTCACCGTAGCTGCCTCGGACTTTACTCTGTTGACGACTACTCTCTGTGTTCTATTAGTGAGGAAATTATAGATCCATCGACCGACTTTTCCTGTTATTCCTTTAGCGCGCATTTTGTGCGCTATTACGCCATGGTCACACTTGTCGAAGGCTTTTGCAAAGTCTGTATATATTACATCTGCATTCTTTTTGTCTTCTAGTGCATTTAGGACCTTGTCGTAGTGATCCAGTAGTTGAGACAGACAGGAGCGACCTGTTCTAAACCCATGTTGCCCTGGGTTGTGTAACTGATGGGTTTCTAGATGGGTGGTGATCTTGCTTCTTAGGACCCTTTCAAAGATTTTTATGATATGGGATGTTAGTGCTATTGGTCTGTAGTTCTTTACTGTTGCTTTACTGCCCCCTTTGTGGAGTGGGGCTATGTCTGTTGTTTTTAGTAACTGAGGGACGACCCGTGTCCATGCTCCCTCTCCATAGGATGGAAAAGGCTCGTGATAGGGGCTTCTTGCAGTTCTTGATGAACACAGAGTTCCATGAGTCTGGCCCTGGGGCAGAGTGCATGGGCATGTCATTTATCGCCTGTTCGAAGTCATTTGGAGTCAGGATAACATTGGATAGGCTTGTGTTAATCAAATTTTGTGGCTCTCTCATAAAAAATTCATTTTGATCTTCGACTCTCAGTCTGGTTAGCGGCTTGCTAAAAACTGAGTCATATTGGGACTTGAGTAGCTCACTCATTTCCTTGCTGTCATCTGTGTAGGACCCATCTTGTTTAAGTAGGGGCCCAATACTGGACGTTGTTCTCGATTTTGATTTGGCATAGGAGAAGAAATACTTTGGGTTTCTTTCGATTTCATTTATGGCTTTTAGTTCTTCCCGCGATTCCTGACTCCTAAAGGATTCTTTTAGCTTAAGTTCGATGCTTGCTATTTCTCTGACCAGTGTCTCCCTGCGCATTTCAGATATATTGACCTCTTTTAGCCGCTCTGTTTTTTTTTTCCGTCGCCTGTAAAGGGAGCGCCTGTCTCTTTCTATTTTACATCTACTCCTCCTTTTTCTTAGAGGAATAAGCCTTGTGCATACATCGAGTGCCACCGCGTTAATCTGTTCTAGGCATAAGTTTGGGTCTGTGTTGCTTAGTATATCTTCCCAGCTTATATCGGTTAGGACTTGGTTTACTTGGTCCCACTTTATGTTTTTGTTATTGAAGTTGAATTTGGTGAATGCTCCCTCGTGACTAGTCTCATTTTGTCGGTCTGGGGCTCCACGCATACATGTCTGAACCTCAATTATGTTGTGATCTGAGTATATTGTTTTTGATATGGTGACATTTCTTATCAGATCATCATTGTTAGTGAAGATGAGGTCTAGTGTATTCTCCAGTCTAGTAGGCTCTATTATTTGCTGGTTTAAATTTAATTTTGTGCAGAGATTTAAAAGCTCGTGTGAGTGTGAGTTTTCATCAGAGCTGCCTCCTGGTGTTATTACTGCAACAATATTATTTGCTATATTCCTCCATTTTAGGTGCCTTAAGTTGAAATCCCCCAGGAGCAAGATGTTGGGTGCAGGAGCTGGAAGATTTTCCAGACAGTGGTAAATTTTTAACAGCTGTTCCTGGAATTGCTGGGATGTTGCATCCGGAGGCTTGTAGACTACCACAATGACTAGGTTTTGGTTCTCGACCTTTACTGCTAAAACTTCCACTACGTCATTTGAGGCATTAAGCAGTTCTGTGCAAACAAGTGACTCTGCAATGTACAGGCCAGTTGGTGAAAAAATTATCCACTAGGAAAATGATAGTTTGGATAATCAGTGTTATGGGGCTATAGGACCCAACATGTATTTATAAGTAACAGTTACTCTGGAATACCTAATTATATTGAATTGATGGGGACTCAGTTCTAAATGTCCTAAGGGTGATCAGCCCTTATGACATTTAGAACTGAGTCCCCATCAATTCAATATAATTAGGTATTCCAGAGTAACTGTTACTTATAAATACATGTTGGGTCCTATATGTTGCAGTTAGTGAAAAAATTATCCACTAGGAAAATGATAGTTTGGATAATCAGAACCTTCAAAACAAGGGATACCAAGCCTGTGATGATTCTCTTCAAATTACTTGTTCTTTCTAGGCTGGAATACTGCTGTACACTAATGGCCCTTTTCAAGGCAGTCAAAATTGCAGATAAGGAGAATATACAGAGAACTTTCACAGCATGTAAAAGTGGAATAAAGCACCTAAATTACTGGGAATGATTGAAATCCCTTAACCTGTAACCCTTGGAGTGCAGGCAAGAAAGGCACATGATAATATACACTTGGAAAATCCTAGAGGGACTAGTCCAAAATCTGGACATGGAAACCACTCCCTATGAAAGCAAAAGACTCGTTACGCGGTGCAACATATCCCCCCCAGTGAGAAGCAGGGGTGCCATGTACACTTAAGAGACAATACAATAAGTGTCAGGGGCCCAAGACTGTTCATCTGCCTCCAAACATACATAAGGGGGATTACCAGTGGACCCACAGCTGTCTTCAAGAGGGAGCTGGACAGGCACCTAAAGTCAGAACCTGTCCAGCTGGGCTGTGGTTCATACATTGTTTTGCATGCATCTGGTGGTAACTGCCTGGTTGATTAGGCCCAGATCCACAGCGAGGTCTAGTTATGGACCAAGCTGTGGAAATAAGTCACATTGACTTTACTGGGCTATCCTGGGTTAAATATACTTACTGTGCTTTGTGGCTTAATTCCACTGTTAGTATCAAGAAACTGTAATAAATTTGGAATGAATAAATCAATTTTGTGCCACTTGCATATTCTGTTTGCTAGTAGGGAAGCTAGTGGTGGAACAACAGCTCTTGGTTTCATTGTTTGTTTTTGCTGTTTAGGCGTACTAGTACATCGGACACATAGTTATTACTTTTGTAGTTAATTATGATATGCTGTGAGAACCCTCTTGACCTTAAATATTTTCAAATGTATGAATACATTGAAGACCAAGAGTTTTGTTAAGGCCAAAAATATTGGCAAGTGGCAGATTTGAAGGTATGAAAAATTGTGCATACTAGTATGTCAGACACAGTTTAAACCTTTTAGAGTCAAGATTCTTGTTCTCAAACTTGCACTCAGGGTTAAAGAATTTAAAAAAAAATTATTTTTCTTGTTAAATGATAGAGAATCTTTTTCCGAAGGTTATGAAACAAAAAGTACAAAATTTGATTGAAAGCTTACGGAATTACACTCTTGTAAAGTTAGAGGTCTCGGTGTTACGTTGGTTGTCCCTTATTACTTTGATAGTAAGGTTCTCACTACATGTTCTAGTGTGGGGTAGCTTTTTACTTAATGGCCTTATCTGTCTAGGGGTAATACTTACATTATGGCTGATCATCCTGAGTGTCTCTGATATCCTTTCACCAGCCCTCTTCACAGGTTATGTAAACTACTACTATAAAAATATAACTGTATTCTCAATAGATATGTGCAGAATATACAATTACAGCCTCACATTTTCAAAACAAAGATCTACACACTCCATAGCTGTTCTCCACATGGTGTATTCCAACAACTTTTGTCCTTCTCTCTTCTTGACATAACTCTGGGCTAACCAGTGTTTTGACACACTTTAGTCACCCTGGGTATGGTGGCCACAACTTAAATTATAAAAACTCACCCCTGGAGCACACATACTGCCCCAAAAGATAGAAGAAAGACCCAGAGATCCTGCTAGGTTGAAGGTCAGCCACAGAGAGAGAGCCTCAGTGAGAGGGAGAGAGAGAAAGACTAGCTAAGCTCCTCCCACCAAAACAAAAGACTGTTGCCAAGCACAATTCTCCAGTTACCACAATTCTACCACCCTTAATTTTACTTTTACAAAAAGAAATACAACTTTATAAACTACTTATTTAAATTGTGTGTTTATGTGTCTATAGTATAACCTATTATATTGAGAAAAATAGGTTTGACCCAGCTGCCTCTCAGTCATAAGGTTGATCAGCCCTTATGACATTTAGAACTGAGTCCCCATCAATTCAATATAATTAGGTATTCCAGAGTAACTGTTACTTATAAATACATGTTGGGTCCTATAGCCCCATAACACTCGGCGATATTTAAGCAACAGAGATTTCACCCAATTTGTGCCCTATTACATCGACAACAGCCTGAGTTTCAGCACCCATATCCAACACATAACAAAAAAAGTATCCAAAACGGTTGGATCCTCTCCAAGATACGATACTACGTGCCGCAAAATGCCCTTCTCACACTCTACCATTCACTCATTTATTCATACCTCACCTATGCTATTTGTGTTTGGGGATCAACTTCAGCAACACACCTAAAGCCAATAATAACCCAACAAAAAGCCGCAGTAAAAATAATCCCATTCCTGGCAACACACTCCCACACTCTTCATAGATCTAAACTTACTCCCTGTTGAGAACATCCACACTTACTACTGTGCAATCTACATCTACAGGACCTTAAATTCCAATATTAACCTTGACCTAAAATGCTTTCTTGATAGTTGTGACAGGACCCATGGAAAATGTACAGAGAACCTTCACGGCGCGCATAACGGAGATAAAACACCTCAGTTACTGGGAGCGCTTGAGGTTCCTGAACCTGTATTCCCTGGAACGCAGGCGGGAGAGATACATGATTATATACACCTGGAAAATCCTAGAGGGACTAGTACCGAACTTGCACACGAAAATCACTCACTACGAAAGCAAAAGACTTGGCAGACGATGCAACATCCCCCCAATGAAAAGCAGGGGTGTCACTAGCACGTTAAGAGACCATACAATAAGTGTCAGGGGCCCGAGACTGTTCAACTGCCTCCCAGCATACATAAGGGGGATTACTAACAGACCCCTGGCAGTCTTCAAGCTGGCACTGGACAAGCACCTAAAGTCGGTTCCTGACCAGCCGGGCTGTGGCTCGTACGTTGATTTGCGTGCAGCCAACAGTAAGAGCCTGGTTGATCAGGCTCTGATCCACCAGGAGGCCTGGTCACAGACCGGGCCGTGGGGGCATTGACCTCCAGAACTCTCTCCAGGTAAACATAACACCAGACACAAACATCTCTATGACATTCCCCGTGTCCGACTAAACCTTTACAAAAATTCAATGTATGTCAAAGACCCTAAAATCTGGAACACCCTACCTGAAAACTCTAAAACTGCAGACACATTCATCACCTTCAAAACTACCATTAGAAAACATCTTATCTCCCTGATACACCCCGTCAACTAACTACATGAAAACCACCTGGTGGGTCACACTTACACTCACTCACTCACCCATTTGACTATAAACACAGAAATACGAGTCTTAATCTTCAAATAATGAATCCTAACTAGTCATAAGTTTGCCTGTGATACTCCAATATAGAAACTATGTATTGTGCCAAAACAAAAGCATTCACATTGCTAAACTCACAAACTAGTATTTAGTCACTTACCCATAATACCAACTTACTCAATAATTTGTAATAATTTAGAGTTAAGAATTAATCTAAGTCTGCCCAAAATGCCTAGCCATGCTAGGTGTCCTAGTGACCCCCTCTGTAATTAGTATTTTATTACATGTAAACCACACAATAACCAAAATCTGTAAACCCCGCATTGTAATCGTTATAGAGAATAAACTTGGTTGATGGATTGATTGATATTTTTGACCAATTCCATTGTTTCAGTCAACCAAACTCATAGCTATTTCGCTAGTATTGCTTCTTTCTATTCACTGAGCACAGGAAACTGCCCATTTACCTGTTTCAGCTACTCAATGAAGTGATCAGAAATCAATAATTTGGCCAATTTCACACAAGATTAAAAAATTGCCAGTTTAAAAATAGGGTCCAGAATAAACAGTGTAGACTTTCCTGGCACTAAAAAACACTTACTCTGTTCATTAGTTACGTCCCTATGCCTCTCTTATATTATGCATGCTTTCTGCTTTAAATTTTTATTCATACAAAAAGTAGAAGATTTACTGTTATGCAGACTACTGCATTATTGTAATAATTGTATACATAATGTCACTACATTTCTAAATACATATTAGACTGGCCAGTTGGACACGTATTGGACGAATGATGTCATATGTGTACTCTGGAATATCGGCAAAAATCTAATATTTCTGCTACTTTGAGCTCAATTTCAAGCTACTTTCATTCCTGAAACCAATTAAAATCATCTCTGTTACTGTAATACATTTTCTGTTCTGTCAAATGAGATCAAGAAACTGAGAATACAACTGTAAAAACCATACAGAAATACACCGCACAGTCACTGTTTTAAATAATAAACATGGTCACAGTTTTTTCTCCTTTATGCATTGCTTCCTGCAGGATTTTTTTGTTTTCACAAAAAGTATTTTTGAATATATGAATATGTCTTTTGTCTTATATAAATTAGATTCACTTATAATTAATAATCTACTGTACAACTATGATATAATTAATATTCTACTGTACAACTATGACATAATTCTTAGTGTTACGTAGTCTGTAAGCCAATAATGTTAAGTCGGCCCATAATGCCTAGGCATAATAGAGGCTCTCTTTGCATTGCAACCCACTTTTGTAAATACAAAATCTCAATGTACTATTTGCAAAGACATAAATAAATGTATGTATGTATGTATGTATGTATGTATGTATGTATGTATTATGCATGCATGCATGCATGTATGTATGCATGTATGTATGCATGTATGTATGTTTGCTAAGGTGAACACTTACCGCATAAACCCATTCTTTCATCTCTAGGCCCAAATTTACTGCCCACGGCTTGTCTAAGTGAGCTGAGGTTGTGGCATAGAACTACAGGACTGACCCTGGCTTCAAAGTCAGGGTCAGTATTAATAACCCTGAAAGGGTTAAGAGTTAATATTGCTGTCATGTCCTCATGCCCACTCCCCCCCCCCCCCCACTAAAAAAAAAATATATTCAGTAGGGCCCCACTTATACGGCGGGTTAGGTTCCAGGCTGTCGCCGGAAAGCAGACATGCTGGAAGGCAGAACGCCATTTTTTCCATTTATAAATGCATATTGATGTAAAATAAGACATTTAATGTGCCCAAGAGTGATTATTATTATGTAATATTGGCCTCATGAGTAGAGAGAGGCTGAGCGATTTTAATGTGTACCTGCACACCAGCACAGTGTGTAAGTATATTTAGGTACAGGTACACGTAAGTATAATTATCAGAGTACATATAAAATATGCGGTAACTTTAAAACACTTGAAATTTTGGAAAGTTTCCTGACATAATAGATGTGGTCACGGAAAATGTAAACAAACCGGGTGGGGGCGCCGTATTTGAAAGACCGCTTGCCGTATAGCAAATTTTGGTCATAATTTGATATCGCTGTATTAGTGGAATGCCATAAGGTGAAATGCTGCCGTAAAGCGGGGCCTTGCTGTATATATAATAACACCAATACCTGGAGTATACCCTCCAGGTATGAAATTTGATGAAAGACAATTCCTTTGCTCGATTGAAACAAATTCTTAATAATTTCACTAGAGTGCCATCTGTTCTATCAGTTGAGGACAAAAAACTGCTCATTCAGTTATTTCAACTTCCCTATAAAGTGCAAAGAAGTTTGTAATTTTTCCAGTTTTACATAAAATTAAAAAAATACCAATTTAAAAATAAGAGTTCAAAATAAAAATGTAGACATTCCTGGTACTAAAACATTTCCTCTGTTCATTAATCACATCCTAGGCCTCTCCTATATTACACTTGCCTTCCATTTTGAATTCATAATCACAAAAATGAAAGATTTAAAATATAACCAGGAATGATTTGTCGTGGTTTATGGTGTCCCAATAATTGAATCAGACCTATTAAAAACCCATGAAACAGAGTGGGGGTTGTAGGGGGAGCCTTACCCATCCTCAGCAAAATTGGTAAAAATCAAATGTTAATGCTATTTTGAGCTCAATTTCAAGCTACTTATTGTCCTAAAGTTAACAAAAATCATCTCTATTTCAGTAATATATCTTCTATTCTATCATGTGATACCAAGAAACAGTCAGTACAACCATAACAATCATCTGAGAAAATACCTCAAAGTCACTTATTTTAAACCATAAGCAGAGTTTTGCTTTTCCCATCATGCATAACATGGAGTAGGATTTTTTATACTGTGCACACTCACTACACAGACCCATTCTCTCATATATGTAGGCCAAAATTTACCACTCACAGCTTATCTGAGGGAGCTTTGCTCAATATGTAGAGGGACCCTGGTATCAGTAATGCAGATCTATGCAATGGCCACTCAAAAGATTAATACCTACCTCACCTTGCCCTGTTATGGTTTGTCACCCATTATTATGCTCAGTTCAGTCTTCCTAACCCCATTTACCTTTCATTGCTCAAGTGTTGTGGTTGTGCTATTCAGAGGCTAGCTGAGGTTTATGTACCCCCACGCAGCTCCAGTTGGTAACGGAAACCTCCACAGCTGGGGAAGGTGATTGAACCATTGGGCCCTCCAGTTCTCTTTATATAGAAAAGTCTTTCTTAGAGTCAAAATGCAGTTTTCTGTATTTTAAAGCTCCAAAATAAAATCAATAAAAATTATGAAATGAGCAAATTAAAACATTTACTATTATAAATAAGGAATTGCACATTTCTTTCCAAACTTGGCTTCAACACCAAAATGGTGGTGATTCATATCCCATAAACAGTAATAGCTAGAACAGAGTATAGAAGAAATTCTAACCATATAATAAAGCAAAAAACTAATGTGGAAGACTTGGGAGTGATAATACCAACAGATCTCACTTTCAAGGAACACAACAGTATCACTATCACATCTACAAAGAAAATGATATGATGGATAATGAGAACTTTCAAGACAAGGGATGCCATACCAGTGATGATCCTCTTTAACTCTCAAACTGTCCACGCATAGATATATGTTCACGTGCGGCAGGCTCCAAATGTAGATCAATGTTTTATTTTTTATTCCTTCAAAATTGGCGTGATAGGCCTGAGTTGCCTAGACATGAGAGAATGGATGTGTGCACTATGAAAAAAATCAGGGATGCTAGAGTACCACGTGGTAACACCAATTAGCTTCAGCTTCATCTTGGGTCAACATCATGGCAAACCCCCTTGATTCACTGAAGCCTCGTCATATTAACACACTACTATTCTTGGAAAGTGATACAGAATGCGAGTTTAGTGGTTTTGACTGCAATATAGCCATTAAAGATCAAGAATTAGTGAAACTTTTGTTGATAACCCTGATGACCCTCGGGCCATGACCTCTGGGGTGGCCAGTGTGGATAGTGTGGCCATACCAGACCCTCAGCCCTGCACTTCTGAGGTGGCCAGTGTGGCCACAACAGACCCTCAGCCCAGCACCTCTGGGGTTGCTAGTGTTGCTTCCCAAAGGCAACCCTGCAAGAGGAAATTATCATTTTCTTGTTGATGACGATAGTGAAAGTGATATAAGTGACGATGATGAAATCAATTTTATGCCGATAAACAATTCGTCGAGTGAAAGTGATTATCATTATTCCCCAGTGAAACGTACTTTTAGGCGTCGTAACCTACATTCAGGCAGTGTGCCGTATGTAGTCAGCAGCAAGGGTCGTGGAAGGTCACGATCCAAAACCCCAGCCACTGATAGTGATTGTGATAATGAAGGTGAATATGCTTGGATGGAGGAAGAGGGGGATGGCATTGTGCCTGGACCTCATGGCACAGTGGGTGGGCAGACAAAGGACTGCCCGGCACCCTCTCAGCCATGTGCTGTCTCCACTCCTGTACCTCCTCCTGCTCCCCCACTGCCCCATGTCCACCCTGCACCATCTGATCGCAAATGGAACTGGACAGAAAGTACACCATCTGTGCCACATCTTTTCAGTTTTGATGCCAGTGGAAGTGGCATCATGTCACACTGTCCCATCACAAATGAGTCTACAGAGTTAGACTATTTTCAACTATACTTTGATGAGCTGATAATGAACCCAATTGTTGCCCAGACCAACTTGTACTACCAGTATACAATGGACCACACAGATGTTTCAGAGTCTTCAAGGCTTCGCAGCTGAAATGTATTTATTTCTTGGCACTGTCATGCTTATGCCACATACATATTAGAACAATATACCACACTACTGGTTCACAGACCACGTCATCAGTACCCCAGTCTTCCATAACCTCCTTCCCTGCAGCAGATTCACTCTGTTGCTATGAATGTTGCACTTCTCAGACAGGAATACGCCAAACAGAAATGACATCTTATACAAAATCCGGGACTTGTTTATGTATCTGAAGCAAAAATTCAGTGCCTACTTTTATCCATTCAAGAACATTGTTGTCGACGAGTCCTTGGTTCTGTTCATGTATTATTATTAACATGTATGTATTTAATAACATATATGTTATAAATAATAATAGTACATATTATTAATAATATGTATTATTATTAACATGTATGTTATTAAATACCATTGCCTCAATCACTGCCTCTACCACTCCAGTCACATTCAATCTACAAGCACCAAACACAATGAATTATTGTGAAATGTTTGGAAGAGCAGGGAGACTAATGTTCACTCCAGCATAAACAAAGTCACACTGACGATGTGTCAACCACTCCCTCATATTTTTGTACAATTTCCTTCTTCAATTATATCATATTTATTATTATTATTATTATTATTATTACTATTGTTATTATTAGCTGTAGCAGAAATGTTTAATTCTTTGCAGTGTTCAATAGTAAACACATGATGTCACCGTCTAATACCTGTCCGAATAGCCATTCCAATATGCAGTCATGAATGGGTTTACATTATTTATACTGTAGTTTAATAGCAAATAATGAACAAACAAAACACTCACCACACTGAGTGGTGGGAGGGCTGGCTGCCAGTTGCGGGGTCGGAGGGAGGGTAGTAGGGACTCGCAGGTGGAGGGAAACTTAAATATGATTTGGCGGCTGGGAATTTGGTGGCTGGGAATTTGGTGGTTGGGAATTCGCGAATGTGTGAAGCCCGTGAAAGTTGAAAACGTGAATGTTGAGGGAGACCTGTATATGTAAACAATAGTATGTGATTGAACCAGGTGTACAAATTCATTTATCAGTGTGAATATGTGTGTTTGTGACAGTATGATTACTAATTCAGTACCAAACATTTGTGTCTCAACAAGAATTGGCTATGAAATTAAAAGATCTGCAACAAAACATTATTATCATAACATGAAAACAACAAAAAATAGAAAAGAATTGGAAAAAAAAGATAAATGTTTATTATTTCTGCAAGCGGCAGTGCTCCATGTTGCCGACACCTCATAGTTTAGCACCAACTTTGCGGGGCTTATATCTCGGTAAATACTGACCCTAAATTTTTTTTTATCCTATACCATTTATAAAAATGCGCTCTTCAATCTAAAAACAAAAAACGATTTTTTATTTTTCAAAATATTCGGAGCGCTGCACAGGCGAATGTATATCTACGTTTGGACAGTTTAAGGGTTAACTCACCTGTTCTCTCTAGGCTGTCATATTGTTGTACACTAACAGCCCCATTCAAGGCAGGTGAAATTGCAGATCTAGAGAATGTACAGAGAATAGAATCTTCATTATACATATTAGTTCAGTCATTACTAGGAATGTTTGAAGTCCATTGACCTGTACTCCCTGGATTGCAGGCAAGAAAGATACATAATAATCTACGCCTCGAAAATCCTGGAGGGACTGGTCCCAAATCTGCACACACAAATCACATCCTACAAAAGCCACAGTCAAGGCAGATGGTGCAACATACCCCCAGTGGAAAGCAGGGATGCCATGGGCCCAGGGCTTCAACAGCCTCCCATTATACACAAGGAAAATTACCAATAGACCCCTGGCTGTCTTCAAGAGGGAACTGGACAGATATGTCTAAAGTCAGTGCCTGATCAGCCAGGCTGTGGTTTGTATGTTGGACTGTGTGCAGTCAGCAGTAACAGCCTGGTTCATCAGGCCCTGATCCACCTGGTCGAAAACTGGGCCAGGGGGGGCAATGAATCCTGGAACAACCTTCAGGTAGACCTCAACTGCCATATCCCTCTAAGGCCAGTAGAAAAAACACATTTTACCATCATTCATGTACAGTGGACCCCCACCTAATGAATGCGTCGCATAACGTTAATTCCACCATACGAAGCATTTGAACGCAAAAATTTTGCCTTGCCTCATGATAAAAAACTCGCCCAATGTGATTCCTCCCAAAACTGTCCGTCTAGCCTGAGTGCCTCTGCTGCCCTGCTGTCATTGTTCACAAGTCAGGGTGGCCGGTTGCATGCATACATTCGATACATTTTGCATTATATTCCATTGTTTATAGTGCTTGTAACTGCTAAATAAGCCACCATGCGCCCAAAGAAAGCTTCTAGTGCCAACCCTGTGGTAAAAAGGGTGAGAAATACGTACTATCGTACCACGGTCAGCTGCTGCTGCACCACCATCAGCTGTTGCTGCACCACAGTCAGCTGTTGCTGCACCATGGTCAGCTGTTGCTGCACCACAGTCAGCTGTTGCTGCACCATGGTCAGCTGTTGCTGCACCACGGTCAGCTGTTGGTGCACCAGTCAGCTGTTGCTGAACCATGGTCAGCTGCTGCTGCACCATGGTCAGCTGCTGCTGCACCACCGTCAGCTGTTGCTGCACGACAGTCAGCTGCTGCTACACCACAGTCAGCTGTTGCTGAACCACGGTCAGCTGCTGCTGCACCACAGTCTGCTGCTGCTGCACCACCATCAGCTGTTGCTGCACCACAGTCAGCTGTTGCTGCACCTCGGTCAGCTGTTGCTGTACCTCGGTCAGCTGTTGCTGTACCAGTCAGCTGTTGCTGAACCATGGTCTGCTGCTGCTGCACCACAGTCAGCTGCTGCTGCACCACAGTCAGTTGCTGCTGCACCACTCTCAGCTGCTGCTGCACCACCGTCAGCTGTTGCTGCACCACGGTCAGCTGCTGCTGCACCACAGTCAGCTGTTGCTGAACCACGGTCAGCTGCTGCTGCACCACAGTCAGCTGCTGCTGCTGCTGCTGCACCACCGTCAGCTGTTTCTGACCAACATGACTTGTCCCAAACCTGTCTGTCCAGGCTGAGCGCATCAGCTGCCCTGCCGTCATTGCTTACAAGCCAGGGTGGCTGGTTGCATGCATACATTCGATACATTTTGTATTATTCCATTGTTTTTAGTGCTTGTAACTGCTAAATAAGCCACCTGGGCCTTACCAAAACAAGACAAAACCTCCTTTATCGGCTAAGAAAATTACGCTTTGCCCAAAAAATCCACCAGTGCTTTGTGAGGGATGGAAAAATCGCAGTTAGGAAACAGCCCACTGGGAAGAGATACTTCATCTCTACAGAACATGACCTTAAAACATTCCTAAGTGAGGCTCGATTAACAGAATCAGAGTAAAGTGCAGAAAATACCCACAGTCCACTGTTAAGTGTTATATTGTCATAAATTTGTACCCCCCTAAAATTCTAATACTCCAACTACTTTTGATGGTCATTGTTGTATTCAACGACCATTCTACCTCATAGTCTTAATTGTGTTTAATATCTACAGAATCTATCTCCTTTTTTACATCTTACCACATCTCTATTCTATCTTATTTTATTATAAACTAACCATAACTTGTCCTCAATAATTCTACCTCACTTTAAAAAATACTCAATTGCCCAATTTTATTCTAAAATCCGTATTATTGCCCAATTTTACTTTAAAGTATATTGACCAAATTTATTGTAAACTTTTTTATTGCCCATTTTTATTCTATACTTTTTTAAACTAGTATTTTCAACTACAACTTTTATATTATCCTGTCTACCATCCTACTAGCATATTATAACCAAGTCATTGCCATTTTTATTTTTATAATTTTTTTTTATTATTCTTTTGCTACCTTAACTTGTGTATTTTATCTTGTCAATTTAAATCTAGTTATACTCGAATTCTTGTAAACAACTTATATAAGACCTTAGTGCAATTTACAATTGAGAGTCTTGTGCCTTTTTTATATTATTAGATTAAACTCAGTTGTACTATAGCTCATTCTAGCTCAATACATAGTCAGTACCAAATTCATTATATTAGACCATAGTGCAATTACTAGTGAGAGTCTGGTGCTATTTTAATTTGTATTTTTATATTATTAGATTAAACCTAGTTGTACTATAGCTCATTCTCGCTCAAAACATAGACTACACAAAAGTCATTATATTAGACCTTAGTGCAATTACAAGTGAGAGTCTTGTGCTATTTTTAATTTCAAAATACTCTAGCTATATACTTGTCCAAACTTCCCACCACTACAGATATCAGTACTAGAACTCAACACACAACTCAGGATATAAATAACCATAATTTAAACCTAGAAAATGATTGATCACGTTGACCCTGATCTAAACCTCCATAATCTGACACACAATCAAACCTATTGGAAAGTAACTGCCTTTATTACACAGCATCACAAGCCAGCACTATCCTAAACAATGCTAAAAGTCTATCAGTACTTAACTACAACATCAGGTCCTTAAGCAAATACTATGATGACCTCCTGGCACTCCTTGAATCACTAAAGACACCCTTCTCCTGCATTATTCTTACTGAGACCTGGCTTAACCCTTTCAGGGTCCGTCCCGTAGATCTACGGCTTTGCGTTCAGGGTCCAAACCGTAGATCTACGCCATGAGCTCAGCTCACTCTGATAAACTGTGAGTGGTACATTTGGGCCTAGATATGAGAGAATACATCTTTGTGGTATGTGTGCACCACATAAAACAGATCCTGCAGCACACTGTGTATAATGAGATAAAAAAAATGAAATCATGATTTTTCGATTAAAACAGCAACTTTGCAGTGTTTTTTCGTATGTTTTTTATAGTTGTATTTGCGATTTCTTGGTCTCATTTGATAGAATGGAAGACATATTACAGAAATAGAGATGATTTTGATTGGTTTTAGCATTGGAAATGGCTTGAAACTGAGCTCAAAGTAGCGGAAATGTTAAATTTTTGCCGATATTCAAGAGTAAACAAACGACCTCACATGTCTAATACACATCAGCTGGTGGGTCTAATATACATTCACAAATATGGTGATGATATTTATACAATTATTACAGTATTGCATAACAGTAAATCTTCTATTTTTTGGTGTGAATAAAAATTCATTATGTGAATAAAAAATCAAAATGGAATTTATTTGTAAAGCCTCAAAACATAACTAATGAACAGAGGAAATGTTAGTTTAGTGCCAGGAATGCCTACATTGTTCATTCTGGACCCTATTTTGAAATTTGGAATATTTTGAACTTTGTGTTAAATTGGCCAAATTAACAATTTCCGATCACTTTATTTTGTAGTTGAAACAGTTGACTTGGCGATTTCTTGTGCTCAATCGATAGAATAGAAGTAATACTAGTGAAATAGCTAAGAATTTGGTTGATTGGAATAATGTAATTGGCCTAAAATGGGAGTCAAAGTCGGCAAAATCGCCGATTCGTAAATATCGCTGACACATCAAAATTCGCGAGAGCATAATTTAGTCAATTTTCCACCAAATTTCGTACTTTTTGTTTTATTACCTTCACAAAAAGATTCTCTACGATTTCATAAGAAAAAATAACAAATTTTTTTTTTGAAAATTCTTGGACACTGGTGCGTGACTCCAGATTTGGGCCTTGGACCCTGAAAGGGTTAAGCAGGACACAAAGATATCTACCCTCTACCAGGATACACAGCAATTCACAACTGCAGACCATACCAAGTTGGGGGTGGTATTGCAATCTATTACTCTAACCAGTTGTCTTGTATTAGCACCACTTGCTTTAGTGATGAATACGGGGAATACATTTTTGCTAATTTTACTGTAAAAAACCTTAAGACACCTATAACAATCGGTGCCATTTACCGGATACCCCACACAAACATCCCAAATTTCAGTGAGAAATTAAAGTCACTAATAACAAACAGAGAAATGAATAAGCACCACCTTCTCTTAGCTGGAGACTTCAACATCAACCTTGGCATACTAGATGATCAGCCTGTAACTGATTTCATCAACAATATGAACAACACACTTCTCATACCAACAATAACTAAACCAACCAGGCTGACTGAGACAAGTGCAACCATAATAGACCACATATGGACCAATATACTAGCCCCCCTTAAATCAGGGATAATCACAGATAGCACTACAGACCACTACCCTACCTTCCTCCTGACAAACATAAGTAAACCACCACTTGAATACAACAAAGTCTCATTTAGACTCCATGACGAGGCCTCAATAAGGAAGTTCACAGCTGACCAAGAGACTGTTGACTGGCCTACAGAATTCTCCAAGGCCAATGGTATTGATGACTGGACAGACATTTTTCTTAACAAATTACTTAGACTATACAACAAACATTGTCCTATAAAAACGAAACAGATCACAAACAAACGGCTTGGTTGCCCATGGCTAACCAGCACCATTCTGAAATCCATTGATAAGAAACACCAATATGAAAAGCAATATAGACAGGGCTTAATACACAAAGATATTCTTAAACACTATTCATCAGTTCTCACCAAAGTAATAAAGAAAGCCAAACAACTATACTACTCCAGTAGATTCACAGACACAAGAGGAGATATAAAAAAGACCTGGAAAACACTCTCACAGATTCTAGGGACCCACAAAATGAAAAAACCCAAGAATATTGTCCTAACTAAACCTAATGAAACACCACTGCATCCCACTGACACAGCTAACAAGATAAACGACTTCTTCTCAACCATAGGATCTAATCTCGCCAATAAAATCCCACGTACCAATGCCCATGCCGGGGACTACCTAGATGGGAATTTCCCAAATTCCTTCTATCATGCACTAACTGAGCCCACAGAAGTCACCGAGATTATAAAGTCACTTAAAAAATAACTCAGGGAATCTGTCTCATGTCCGACCATTATTGTACAAGCGAGCGGCCCATGTCCTTTCGCATGCTATTTCATTACCTTTTAACAAGTCACTAGAAACTATCACCTTCCCAAAACTACTCAAGACGGCAATGGTTACTCCAATACATAAAGGTGGTGACCCTACAGATTTAAACAACTATAGGCCAATATCAAACTTACCATTGCTATCCAAAATCTTTGAGAAACTCGTGCTCAGGAGACTATATTCATTTATAATGGCACAAAACATACTTAACCCCTGCCAATTTGGATTCAGGAAAAATAAAAGCACTAATGATGCAATCATAAAAATGCTATATCTGCTTTACACAGCATTGGAAAATAAGGAATATCCACTAGGAATTTTTATTGACCTAAGAAAAGCTTTTGACACAGTAGACCACGGCATCCTACTCCACAAACTTGACCATTAGGGTAAAAGAGGCCGTGCGCTTGCATATTTCAAATCTTGCGTTACTAATAGGTATCAGTATGTCACCATTAAAGACACAGCATCAACAACACAGCCACTTGATACTGGAGTTCCGCAGGGAAGTGTCCTTGGTCCCCTGCTCTTCCTCATATACATCAATGATCTTCCAAACGTATCCGAACACCTGAAACCCATTCTCTTTGCTGATGACACAACTTATGTCATCTCTCACCCTAATCTTGCCACCCTCAACACCATTGTTAACGAGGAGCTGATCAAAATATCGACTTGGATGACAGCCAATAAACTTACGCTTAACACTGACAAAACCTACTATATTATGTTTGGTAGCAGAGCAGGAGTTGCGCAAATTAACATTAAGGTCAACAACACTCTAATTACCAGACATAATGAGGGCATAATCCTAGGCCTATACCTTAACAACAACCTGAATTTCAGCACCCATATCCAACACATAACCAAAAAAGTATCCAAAACGGTTGGGAACCTCTCCAAGATACGATACTACGTGCCGCAAAATGCCCTTCTCACACTATACCACTCACTTATATATCCATACCTCACCTATGCTATTTGTGCTTGGGGAACAACTGCAGCAAAACATCTAAAGGCAATAATAACCAAACAAAAAGCCGCAGTAAGAATAATCACTAAATCCCATCCCTGGCAACACACCCCCCACTCAATTTCAATTCAAAGTTTATTCTCTATAAGGATTACAGTGCTGAGTTTACAGAATTTGGTTATTGTGTGGTTTACATATAGTAAAATAATAATTACAGAGTGTACCACTAGAACACCTAGCATGGCTAGGCATTTCGGGCAGACTTAAATTAAATCTTTAAGTTTAAAATATTGCAAAATTATGAGGTAAGTTGGTATTATGGCTAAGTGACTAAATACTAGTTCGTGAGTTTAGCGATGTGAATGCTTTTGTTTTGGCACTATACATAGTTTCAGTATTGGAGTATCACAGGCCAACTTATGACTAGTTACGATTCATTATTTTGAAATTGAGATTGATATTTCTGTTTATGGTCAAATGGGTGAGTGAGTGTAAGTGTTAACCACCAGGTGGTATTCGTGTAATTAGTTGACAGGGTGTATCAGAGAGATAAGATGTTTTCTGATGGTAGTTTTGAAGGTGATGAATGTGTCTGCAGTTTTAGAATTTTCAGGTAGGGTGTTCCAGATTTTAGGGCCTTTGACATACATTGAATTTTTGTAAAGGTTTAGTCGGACACGGGAAATGTCATAGAGATGTTTGTGTCTGGTGTTGTGCCTGTGGGTTCTGTCGCAACTATCAAGAAAGCGTTTTAGGTCAAGGTTAATATTGGAATTTAAGGTCCGTAAAATGTAGATTGCACAGTAGTAAGTGTGGATGTACTGAACAGGGAGTAAGTTTAGATCTATGAAAAAATGGGGGGGGGGGGGTGTTGCCGGGGATGGAATTTATGATTATTCTTACTGCGGCTTTTTGTTGGGTTATTATTGGCTTTAGGTGTGTTGCTGAGTTGAAACCCCAAGCAAAAGATGCAAAAGGTGAGGTATGGATATATAAGTGAATGGTATAGTGAGAGAAGGGCAGTTTGCGGCACGTAGTATCGTTTTCTTGGAGAGGATCCCAACCATTTTGGATACTTTTTGGTTATTGTTGGATATGGGTGCTGAAATTCAGGTTGTTGTCGAGGTATAGGCCTGGGAAATTTTTGCCCTCATTATCCCTGGCATTAGAGTGTTGTCGATCTTAAGTTAATTTGCGCTTTCTCCTGCTCTGCTCCCAAACAAAGTACAGGAGGGCCCCACTTATACGGCGGGTTTTAGGTTCCAGGCCACCGCCTTTAAAGCGGAAATCGCCGTAAAGTGGAACCCTTTTTTCCACTTATAAATGCATACAAACACTAGATAACAAGTTTACACTAACATATATTAAGTTAGCAATAGAACCAGGCATCAAAAAACAAAAAAAAGGGTAAAATACAACACATAGTGAAACTCAATTAATTACCTTTAAAATATTTATAGTCTTAATCTAGGTGAGACAAGTAGTATTTATTGTAAGAAATCAAGTGTGGTATGTATTGTAATAGCCTCCCCAGGCCACCCACCCACAATACTATTCTATGATATTTAAGCACCCCAGAGCGATAAAATGTATATACAGTTAAACTCATTACTTCCTTAAAATATTTGTAGTCTTAATGTAGGGTCAGGAGTAAGTAAATGAGATAAACGAATAAAGAGAGAGAGAAAGAATGAGTACATGAGAGGACAGGCCAGGCACAGAGTAAAAAAAACCAGGCTCCCACATCTTATATTTATGTTTATTTATTCCCATTGGGGTGGGATTTATCATCTTTTATGTTATGTATCTTGTTTATTTATAAATTTTTAAAAAAAATATCATGGCTGGATTAATGAAAATGTGTATATTACCGTAATATAGACATTTAATGAGACTCGGTGACTATTGTTATTATCACCACTTGTGGAAGTCGTCTGCTACCACAGCTCACATTTATGTTTATTTATTCTACTGTGGGTGTTATTTATCTTATTTATATGTTATGCAAACGTGTTTTTATATAATTTTGAAAAAAAATATCATGGATGGATTAATGAAAATGTGTATAATTTCCGTAATATACGACATTTAAAGAGACTCGGTGACTATTGTTATTATGGCATCACTTGTGGAAGTCGTCTGCTCACATCTCACATTTATGTTTAAATTTTTTCTACTGTGGGGGTGTATTTTTAACTTATTTATATTTTTATGCATCGTGTTTTATTATATAATTTTGAAAAAAAATATCATGGATGGATTAATGAAAATGTGTATATTACCGTAATATACGACATTTAATGAGACTCCTTGAGTATTGTTATTATGGCGTCACTTGGGAAGTCGTCTGCTCACATCTCACATTTATGTTTATTTATTCTACTGTGGGGTGTAATTTATCTTTTTTATATGTTTTTGCATCGTTTTATTATATAATTTTGAAAAAAATATCATGGATGGATTAATGAAAATGTGTATATTACCTAATATACGACATTTAATGAGGGCTCCTTGAGTATTGTTATTATGGCGTCACTTGTGGAAGTCGTCTGCTCACATCTCACATTTATGTTTATTTATTCTACTGTGGGGTGTATTTATCTTATTTATATGTTATGCATCGTGTTTATTATAAAATTTTTGAAAAAATATCATGGATGGATTAATGAAAATGTGTATATTAACGTAATATACGACATTTAAATGACTTGATGTATGTAAGTTTATTTAGGTACAGGTATACATAAGTATAATTATCAGAGTATATATAAAATATGAAATAACTTTTAAAAACATTTGAAATTTTGGAGTTTCCAGACAAATTGGAGAGACTTAGTGCTTACTGAGCTCATGGAGAATGTAAACAAACAGGGTGGGGCACGGTGACCGTATTAGAAAGTCAGGTGGGGGGAGCCGTATAGTGAGTTTTGGTCATAATTTGAAATGTCCGTATTAGCGGAACGCCGTAAAGCGGAACGCCGTAAAGCGGGGCCCTCCTGTAGTAGGTTTTGTCAGTGCTAAGCATAAGTTTATTGGCTGTCATCCAAGTCGATATTTTGATCAGCTAATCATTAACAATGGTGTTGAGGGTGGCAAGATTAGGGTGAGAGATGACATAAGTTGTGTCATCAGCAAAGAGAATGGGGTTCAGGTGTTGACATACGTTTGGAAGATCATTGATGTATATGAGGAAGAGCAGGGGACCAAGGACACTTCCCTGCAGAACTCCAGTATCAAGTGGCTGTGTTGTTGATGCTGTGTCTTTAATGGTGACATACTGATACCTATTAGTAAGGTAAGATTTGAAATATGCAAGCGCATGGCCTCTTATACCATAATGGTCAAGTTTGTGGAGTAGGATGCCGTGGTTTACTGTGTCAAAAGCTTTTCCTTAGGTCAATAAAAATTCCTAGTGGATATTCCTTATTTTCCAATGCTGTGTAAAGCAGATCTAATATTTTTATGATTGCTTCGTTAGTGCTTTCATTTTTCCTGAATCCAAATTGGCAGGGGTTGAGTATGTTTTGTGCCGTTATAAATGAATATAGTCTCCTGTGCACGAGTTTCTCAAAGATTTTGGATAGCAATGGTAAGTTTGATGTTGGCCTATAGTTGTTTAACCCTTTGACTGTTTCCGACGTATAAATACATCTTACGAGCCAATGTTTCTGACGTATTTATACGCATAAATTCTAGCAGCTTCAAATCAAGCAGGAGAAAGCTGGTAGGCCCACATGTGAGAGAATGGGTCTCCATGGTCAGTGTGCACCATATAAAAAAAATCGGGGAGCCAGTGGTGCATTGTGGGAATGCCATTTCAGTTGTCATTTTTCAGCATGTCTAGCGGTAAGAAATATGTGATTCCCCAGCAAATCTGGGACTCTTCTCTTCCCAAGTGATGCTCTAACACAGATGGAAGTGTCAGTGAAGATCAATTTCATGATTTGGAGGAGTTTGAGACCAAAAGCAATGGAGGAGGAGGAGGGGAGGAAGAGGAGGAGGAGGAGGAGGAGGGAAGGAAGAGGAGGAGGAGGAGGAGGAGAAGAGGAGGAGGAGGAGGAGGAAGAAGAAGATGTAATAATATTGTTCCCTTGAAGCAAGAAAAAAAAAAAGTCCACCCCATGACAGTGACAAGATAAGGGGAGATAACATCTGATAAGAGCTGACTTTGATGAGCGTAAAGGAGGGTAATATTACATGACCATCGCCCTCCCTTTGTTTTTGCTGGTACACAAACATTTCTGTCTGTCTATTTGTCTGTCTGTCAAGCTCCCTGTCTGTCCATCTAGCTCTCTGTCTCAGAGAGAGCCACAAGACTGTGTCATCACGTTTACTCACATCTTCAAGCAGAGTATAGCACTTTGTCTGGATTTCTTGGGTTATCCTAGGTAATTTACACTATGTATACTTGTATTTATGTGTACCTGTGAGACAGAGATAGGCAGACAGATAGAAAGAGAGACAGATTGAAAGATATAGAATGAGGGAGAAAGATAATTAGATAGAATGGAGGAGGGGAAGCAGCATCCGACCCCATTGTTTTGACAGGCGGTAGGGGTAGTGACTAATGAGACAATATGTCACTTTGACAGCTGCCGACTTCTGACTCAAAACAATTATAAGCCACACACTCGCACACAAGACAAGGAGGAGGAGAAGGAGGAGGAGGAGGAGGAGGAGGAGGAGGAGAGGAGAAGAAGGAGAGGAGAGAGGAGAAGGAGGAGGAGAGAAGGAGGAGGAGAAGGAGGAGGAGAAGGAGGAGGAGAAGGAGGAGGAGAAGGAGGAGGAGAAGGAGGAGAAGGAGAAGGAGGAGGAGGAGGAGGAGGAGGAGGAGGAGAAGGAGGAGGAGGAGAAGGAGGATGAGAAGGAGGAGGAGGAGGAAGAGGATGATTGTTTGTTAGTTTTTGTAAACAAGTTTTGTAAACAATATATTGATAATTATGTTTGTGTGCTTATTGTGTTGTATACAACGAGTGTATATATATACATTGCACCTTACTTTGGTCTCATAGGCCACATAAGTTATGTGAAAAAATAAAATAGTGAAAAAAACAAAAAACCTTCAATTACAAGTAAACTAAAGTTTACCGGGTGAGCGGCAGTCGCCGCTGTTGCCATACGCGGCTCATTTTCTGCAAACTTCACGGCTCTATATCTCGGTAAGTACCGATGGCAAAATTTTTTTTTTTTTGGACTAAAACACTCAGAAAAATAATCTTAACATTTTCATAAGAAAAAATAATTTTTTTTTTTTTGAATATTTGGCGACATAGAATGACAGTTTCAGAGAGGGGCCTGAAACAGTCAAAGGGTTAAATCTGTAGGGTCACCACCTTTATGTATTGGTGTAACCCTTGCTGTGTTGAGTAGTTTCGGGAAGGTGCTAGTTTCTAGTGACTTGTTAAAAGTAATAAGATAGCATGCGAGAGGACATGGGCCGCTCTCTTGTACAATAATGGTGGGACATGAGACAGATTCCCTGAGTTATTTTTAAGTGACTTTATAATCTCAGTGACTTCCATGGGCTCAGTTGGAGCAAGACAGAAGGAATTTGGGAAATTCCCATCTAGATCTAAACTTACTCCCTGTTCAGTACATCCACACTTACTACTGTGCAATCTGCATCTACAGGACCTTCAATTCCAATATTAACCTTGACCTAAAATGCTTTCTTGATAGTTGTGACAGAACCCACAGGCATAACACCAGACACAAACATCTCTATGACACTCCCCGTGTCTGACTAAACCTTTACAAAAATTCAGCGTATGTCAAAGGCCCTAAAATCTGGAACACCCTACCTGAAAACTCTAGAACTGCAGACACATTCATCACCTTCAAAACTACCATTAGAAAATATCTTATCTCCCTGATACACCCCGTCAACTAACTACACGAATACCACCTGGTGGTTCACACTTTCACTCACCCATTTGACCATAAACAGAAATATTACTCTCAATCTTAAAATAATGAATCCAATACTGAAACTATGTACTGTGCCTAAACAAAAACATTCACACTGCTAAACTCACAAACTAGCATTTAGTCACTTAGCCATAATACCAACTTACCTCATAATTTGTAATATTTTAAAATTAAGAATTAAACTAAGTCTGCCCAAAATGCCTAACCATGCTAGGTGTTCTAGTGGTACACTCTGTAATTATTATTTTACTACAAGTAAACCACACAATAACCAAATTCTGTAAACTCAGCATTGTAATCCTTATAGAGAATAAACTTTGAAAGAAAGCTTTTAGTGCCAACCCTGTGGTAAAAAGGGTGAGAAATACTGTCGTATCACGGTCAGGTGCTGCTGCACCACCATCAGCTGTTGCTGGATTGGTCAGCTGTTGCTGCACCACAGTCAGCTGCTGCTGCACCACCATCAGCTGTTGCTGCACCCCAGTCAGCCATTGCTGCACCATAGTCAGCTGCTGCTGCACCACAGTCAGCTGTTGCTAAACCATGGTCAGCTGCTGCTGCTGCACCAATGTCAGCTGTTGCTGAACCACAGTCATCTGCTGCTGAACCACAGTCAGCTGCTGCTGAATCACAGTCAGCTGCTGCTGCACCAAAGTCAGCTGTTGCTGAACCACAGTCAGCTGTTGCTGCACCACAGTCAGCTGCTGCTGTACCACAGTCAGCTGCTGCTGCACCACTGTCAGCTGTTGCTGCACCCCAGTCAGCTGTTGCTGCACCACAGTCAGCTGTTGTTGCACCACCATCAGCTGTTGCTCCACCACCATCAGCTGTACTACTCGAAGATGTGGAGAGTGTGTTGTTGGTGTGGCTTAACAGGAAACAATTACCGAGAAACAACCCCAGATGGTTAGCTACCCAGGATAACCCAGGGAAAAAAAAAATTATTTAATACTTTTGGCTGTCTGGAACGGATTAATTGGATTTCCATTATTTCTTATGGGGAAAATTAATTCATCTAATGATTATTTCGGCTAACAATGAGCTCTCAGGAACGGATTAATATCGTTAGGCGAGGGTCCACTGTAATTGCTGCCTTGCCAGAAGTGTGCTGACATCACAATTCAGATTACCCTCTGACTTCAACATCCCCACCCTTCCTTCAGAGTATATACACTGCCCTTCCCACCTCCAGAACTTCAGTCTCTCTAACAGGTTTCGTTGAATCTCTTCGTAAACATTATCTTGCTCATACTTTATCAGCACGCCTATTTAAAACTACTTGTCTCCATTTACTCCTATCTAACACACTTGCACAAACCTGCACTTACAGATCAGGTTTGAGTCTACCAGTATTTGCAAAACCTACTGGAAAGTAATCCAATTGAAATACCTACAGTTAAACATAAGAAAGTTACGCATTCCTTTCCAAACGTTTTTTTGAAGAGCAAGTATCATTCCTATCCACAGTAGTGGTGATTCTCATCTGACATTAACAATTACAGATCAGTATTGAGTCTTCAATTACAGATCAATATTGAGTTTCTAACATATCCAAACTCAACATACATAGTCTTTACCATCCATTGTAGATGAAGACCCAGAAGAAAGTCCCAACAATGCTATAGTATACTCTTGAATCCCAGGCTCTGTTAAGAAGGAAATTCTTTTCCCTTCTGTCATCAGACCGAAAGGCTTACCTTAATTATCACATTAGCAAGGATCTCATGACCTCCTTTGGCCAAAAAGATTTCTTTCATACCCTAAGGAGTAGGATGTGTATAGTCACCATAAATATTGCAAGCTGGGCCACCAACATTTTCATATCCACAGTACTGGCAATATCCTAGTCACAATATCCTAGTCCTTAATTCAAGCCATGGAACCGTCATCCCACACAGTATGATGTAAGAAGCAGAATGTTGCCCAGGAATTGACAAGTAACTCATTCTACAACTTCCTATCGCCTTTGTTGAAATTTATGTCAGCGCTGCCCAAAGACAGGAACAATTTGCCATATTGAGATTAAAACATTTTATTATCAATGAAATAGATTAAATTTTCTTTTTAAAAGGCATAAATTCCTCAAATACTAGGCTTCAGAATAAATAAGAAGGCAGCATATGTGATATGTTTATATGTGAAAGTCCTGTTTTGAATTCAGCAGCTGTTGAGTGATTGTCGTGCTGTCAGTTGTAGTTTAATATCTTGATTGTGTATTCCATACCCATCCTGTGGGCAGTAGTGCAATGAACAGGCAGACACTGCTGCGCAGTCAGCAGTACATGACCTACCAATTTCCTATCGAGGTGTTCCATTTCTGGACTATTTTGCTGCAATAGGTACCCACCTTCGCACCCGTTGGCAACAACGTTGGTCAACTCTGCTCGGTAACAAACTTCATTCTATTAAACCGAGCATAGGTTACTGGCCGTCTTCTTGTCATCAGTGCCGAGGTTGGGAGACCACTCTCTCCCACCTTCGCATTGGCCACACTCATCTTACTCATGGGTATCTCATGGAGAGGCACCCTGTTCCTCTCTGTGAGCAGTGTCAAGTTCCAGTATCGATTAGCCACATTCTGTTAGACTGCCCTCTCTATCAACGAGCACGCAGAATTTACCTCCAACGTCATCTTCGTTCTACTACTCTCTCTTTACCTTCCCTTCTTGCTGATGGACCCTCCTTTAATCCTGACTCTCTCATTGACTTCTTGACAACGACTGATTTACTCCACAAACTCTGATGATACTTTTCGCTCTCCCCTCAGCCCTTTCTAGTTCAGTCTCTTGCTGCCCTTTACCCTTTCACCATCCACTACCCCACTGTTATCCGTAACCTATTTTGCTGCAATAGGTACCCACCTTCGCACCCGTTGGCAACAACGTTGGTCAACTCTGCTCGGTAACAAACTTCATTCTATTAAACCGAGCATAGGTTACTGGCCGTCTTCTTGTCATCAGTGCCGAGGTTGGGAGACCACTCTCTCCCACCTTCGCATTGGCCACACTCGTCTTACTCATGGGTATCTCATGGAGAGGCACCCGCACCCTGTTCCTCTCTGTGAGCAGTGTCAAGTTCCAGTATCGATTAGCCACATTCTGTTAGACTGCCCTCTCTATCAACGAGCACGCAGAATTTACCTCCAACGTCGTCTTCGTTCTACTACTCTCTCTTTACCTTCCCTTCTTGCTGATGGACCCTCCTTTAATCCTGACTCTCTCATTGACTTCTTGACAACGACTGATTTACTCCACAAACTCTGATGATACTTTTCGCTCTCCCCTCAGCCCTTTCTAGTTCAGTCTCTTGCTGCCCTTTACCCTTTCACCATCCACTACCCCGCTGTTATCCGTAACCTATTACTCATCCATCTCCCTTTTGCCACCTGATGCCCTCGCTTCCTTCCTGCCCTGCAGCGCTGTATAATCCTTGTGGCTTAGCGCTTCTTTTTGATTATAATAATAATGTGGGCAGTAGTTATAAGATTACTGAGGCACACAATGAGTCCAGGGTCTGGTACGGTAAGGTGTTCAAAACCATTCATCACAAAGGTTTGATAGCTAAACAAGTTAGTGGTAATTAATTATTTGCATGTTTTTATCTGGTTATAATGGTAATGAGTTATTCATGCAAACATGAACTAAGTTACAAAAAAATTACAAAAATATTAACTTATGTTTTAACAAGGTATGCTTGAATTTAAACAAGTTTAAAGTGTGCCAACAGGCAAAGGAATATTGAATCTCACCAAGTGGGAAATACAGTGGAAGTTATTTGTTTTGTCTCAGTAGGATTTGTTTTATATGTATCTGACTTTACAGGAGAAAATCAGCATAACACATTTAAGGGAAGCTGTTGACTCTGCTCATCAAGCACTTGATATGGATCTACAGTGTCGCAGAAAAACATTTGCTTTTGTTGTCCGGTACGTTTAGTGCCTTTCATTGTTTAGAGTGTTTAGTGGCTTTCAATTTCTAGACTGTTTAGTGAGTTTCATTGTCTAGAATGTTTAGTGTCTTTCATTGTCTCGAATGTTTAGTGCCTTTCATTGTCTAGAATGTTTAGTGTCTTTCATTGTCTCGAATGTTTAGTGCCTTTCATTGTCTAGAATGTTTAGTGATTTTCATTGTCCAGAATGTTTAGTGCCTTTCATTGTCTAGAATGTTTAGTGATTTTCATTGTCTAGAATGTTATAGTGCCTTTCATTGTCTAGAATGTTTAGTGCCTTTCATTGTCTACAATGTTGATAGTGCCTTTCATTGTCTAGAATGCTTAGTGCCTTTCATTTTCAAGAATGTTTAGTGCCTTTCAATGTCTAGAATGTTTAGTGACTTTCATTGTCAAGAATGTTTAGTGCCTTTCATTGTCTAGAATGTTTAGTGCCTTTCATTGTCTAGAATGTTTAGTGACTTTCATTGTCTAGAATGTTTAGTGCTTTTCATTGTCTAGAATGTTTAGTGCCTTTAATTGTCTAGAATGTTTAGTGCCTTTCATTGTCTAGAATGTTTAGTGCCTTTCATTGTCTAGAATGTTTAGTGCCTTTCATTGTCTAGAATGTTTAGTGCCTTTCATTGTCTAGAATGTTTAGTGCCTTTCATTGTCTAGAATGTTTAGTGCCTTTAATTGTCTAGAATGTTTAGCGCCTTTCATTGTCTAGAATGCTTTGTGCTTTTCATTGTCTACAATGTTTAGTGCCTTTCATTGCCCAGAATGTTTAATGTCTTTCATTATTCAGTTTCTTTAACATTTTTGGGTTATTCTGATTAATTTACACATTTGTTAAACTATGCATAATAAATGTATTTTTGTGCACCTGTACCTAAATAAACTTACTTAGTGCTGTTATGTTTATTGCTGGTATGTTTATTGCTGTTGTTGTCTGTCTAGTATGTTTATTGCTATTGTTGCCTGGTATGTTTAGTGGTATTATTGTCTAGCATGTTTAGTGCTATTGTTTTATGTTAAGTCCTATTGTTGTCTAGTATGTTTATTGCTATTGTTGTTTTGTATGAACTCAAATTAAGTTTTAATAACAACTGTCTAGTATATTTTGTGCTATTGTTGTATGCTTAGTGCTATTGTTTTAATAACATGTTTATTGCTGCTGTTGTCTGGTATATATAATGTCATTGTTTAGCATGTTTAGTACTATTGTTGTCTAGTATGTTTAGTGCTGTTGTTATCTGGTATGTTTAGTGCTATTGTTGTCTGGTGTGTCTAATTCTGTTGTATGTTTAGTGCTATTGTTGTCAAGTTTATCAAGTGCTATTCTTGTCTAATATGTTTAGTTCTGTTGTTGTCTAGTATGTTTAGTGCTATAGTTGCCTGGTATATTTAATGCTATTGTTGTCTAGCATGTTTAGTGCTGTTGTTGTATGTTTAGTTCTATTCTTGTATGTTTGGTGCTATTGCTGTATGTTTAGTGCTATTGTTAACTGGTATATTGAGTGCTGCTTTTGTCTGGTATCTTTTATGCTATTGTTTTCTGGTTTGTTCATTGCTATTGTTGTCTGATATCTTTAGTGTCATTGTTGTCTGGTATGTTTAGTGCTATTATTGTCTTATATCTTTAGTGCTGTTGTTGTATGGTATGTTTAGTATTATTGTATTTCTGGTGTGTTTAATGCCATTTTCCATTTTCAAATAAGTTGATTGTGCTGTGGGATAGTATTGTATGTCAGATATTTCTTCTTTGGAATGTATAATATAGAACTGTAATAAATTCAGGCATTTTCTGAAAAAAAGCAATATTTTAGTGTTTAGATGAATGGATACTCAAATAATGGTTATGTACTACCTCATATTAACCCTTTCAGGGTTGGCAGACCCTCTCCCAAACCTGTTCTCAGGGTCGGTAAAAATTTGAAAAAAAAAAATTATTTTTTCTCATGAAAAGATAGTTTTTTTTTTCTAAATTTTATAAGCTAAAAAAAAATTGTTTGCCATCAATACTTACCGAGATATGGAGGCGTGAAGCTGACAGAAATTGAACCGCATACAGCAACATCACCGACTGCCGGTCACCCGGTAATAGTTTTTTTTTTTTCTACTTTTTTCTTTTATTTTTTAATATTTTATTTTTTTAAGTAACTTTTATGGCCTCTGAGACCAATATAAAGACTATTTGGTATATATTCAATCATTGTATACTACACAATAACAGCACAAACTTTGCTGTCATTACAGTGGACCCCCGGTTCGCGAAGCCATCGGTATCCGATAAATCCGGTATCCGAAGCATTATATCGCAAAAAATTTGCCTCGGTTCCCGTTACAAAACCCGGTATGTGATACAATTCGTACGAGACGTGTCCAGTGTTTACAAGCCAGCCAGTGTGCGCGCATCTAAGGATACATTCGGTACATTCTATATTATCCATATTATCACTGTTTTTGGTGCTTGTTTCTGCAAAATAAGCCACCATGGGCCCCAAGAAAGCTTCTAGTGCCAACCCATCGAGACCAAGGGTGCTAATGAGCATTGAAATTATGGAAATGTGTGCAAAGTGGCTTGAAGTGCAAACCTTTTTGGATGAAAATCGCCCTGACACAGCTACTGCAAGCAGTGTTGGCAGCCTGTACACTGACAATGTTGTGAACCACTTTAGGAAAGTCATAAGGAACGAGAGGTACAGGCCTCTATGGACAGATATGTTGTGCGACAGAAGTCCAGTGACTCTCAAGCTGGTCCTAGTGGCATTAAAAGAAGAAGGGAAGTAACCCCAGAAAAGGACTTGCTACCTCAAGTCCTAATGGAAGGGGATTCCCCTTCTAAACATTAAAAACTTTGACACTCTCCCCTCCTCCCATCCCATCAATCATCACCAGATCTTCATTAAAGGTAAGTGTCAATTATTCTATTGTGATTATTCTATTGTTATTATTGTTATTGCAATTATTATATTGCATTAAACTTAATATATCATGTGGTTAAATTTGTTTTTCATACTTTTGGGTGTCTTGCACGGATTAATTTGGTTTCCATTATTTCTTATGGGGAAAATTGATTCGCTTTCCGATAATTTTGGTTTACGATGAGCTCTCAGGAACGGATTAATATCGTGAACCGGAGGTCCACTGTATATTTTTTACAAAACATGTTTACACAAACCAACAATAAAAAATTTTGTTTATCACAATTTTTCTATGATTATATACTCATATAGAGTCACTGGACAGGTTCCTATAACTACAAGAGGCTCTGAAAGCTTGTAGTAGTGTGGGGGTGGACTTGTAAATAGGCTGAGTCACCGGTGTGTCATGTGTCACAATGATGCATCATACCACCACTCACTAACCTCACTGCCTTCCACAACACATCCCTTCCTCCCCACACACCTACCTTCCTTTATTCTCTTCCTACCTACCTTCCCTCCTCCTTCCTCTCATCTCTTCTTACCTACTTTCCCTCCTTCCTTCCTTCTCTCCTTCCTTCCTTCCTTCCTTCCTTCCTTCCCTCCTTCCTTCCCTCCCTTCTTCCTTCTCTCCCTCCTTCCTTCCCTTCTTTCCCTCCCTAATTCCTTCCCTCTTTCCTTCCCCCCTCCTTCCTTCCCTCCCTCCTTCCTTCCCTCCCTCCTTCCCTCCATCCTTCCTTCCCTCCCTCCTTCCTTCCCTCCATTCTTCCTTCCCTCCCTCCTTCCTTCCTTCCCTCCTTCCTTTCTTACCTCCTTCCTTCCTTCCCTCCTTCCTTCCTTCCTTCCTTCCCTTCTTCTTTCCCTCCTTCCTTCAAGTAACTTTTCTGGCCTATGAGACCAATATAAGGTATATTGAATGTGTATTCACTCATTGTCTGCTACACAGTAATCGCACAAACAGCTATTGTATTGTTTACAAAACATGTTTACACAAACCAACAATAAAAAATGTTGTTTACTATTTTTCCATCACATATATACACATATAAAGTCACTGGACACTTCCCAGAACTGCTACAGCTTCTGTAAAGCTCATAGTTGTTTTGTGGGGGTGGACTTGTAAATATGCTTAGTCACTGGCCTAATTAGTGTCACAATGACAAATACCACCACTCACCACCCTCACTGCCTGTCAACACCCATCCCTTCCTCCCCACCCCACCAACCCACATGGAAATAAGTCACTGTCTGAATTTTTTGAGTTATCCTAGGTTGGTGGTCTCCTTTCTTCCCCCCTTCCTTCCTTCCTTCCCTCCTTCCTTCCCTCCTTCCTTCCCTCCCTCCTTCCTTCCTTCCTTCCTTCCTTCCTTCCCTCCTTCCTTCCCTCTTTCCTCTCATCTCTTCCTTTCTTCCTTCCTTCCTCTCATCTCTTCCTTCTTTTCTCCCTTTCTTCTACCTACCTACCTTCCATCCTTCCTTCCTTCCTTCTTTCTTCAGGTTGGTTTCCTGGGCATTGCTTTCAGTCACAAACTCCTCAAAACCATGAAATTCATCTTCACTGACACATCCATCTGTGTTTGAACTGTCACTTGGGAACAAAAGAGCCCCAATTAGCCAAGGCGTGAGGAGTTTTTTACTGCTAGAAATTGTGAACAAGATGTAATATAATAAAATGGCTTTCCCACAATGCACCACTGGGTCCCTGATTTTTTTTATACTACACACACTGACCATGGAGACCCATTCTCTCACATCCAGGACTACCAACCTTTTCCTGCTTGATTTGAGGACGCTTGAATTTATGCGTACTAGTACAGCACCAACCCTGGCGCATAAACCGTACTAGTATGGCACCAACCCTGAAAGGGTTAATAATAGAGTAAACAAACTTAATTACAAACTTAAAAATGTATGTTTGTATCATAAATTGTACTACCTCACATTAATAATAGAGTAAAATATTGAATACAGTAGGGCCCCACTTTACGGCGTTTCACCTTACAGCGTTCCGCTAATACAGCAATGTCAAATTACGACCAAAATTTGCTATACGGCAAGTGGTCTTTCAAATACGGTGCGCCCCACCCGGTTTGTTTACATTTTCTGTGACCACATCTGTTATGTCAGGAAACTTTCCAAAATTTCAAGTGTTTTGAAGTTACTGCGTATTTTATATGTACTCTGATAATTATACTTATGTGTACCTGTACCTAATATACTTACACACTGTGCTGGTGTGCAGGTACACATTAAAATCGCTTAGAGTCTCTCTTCTCATGACGCCAATACTACGTAATAATAATCACTCTTGGGCACACTAAATGTCTTATTTTACATTAATATAGGCATCTTCATTAATCCACCTATGATATTTTCCTCAAAATTATATATGAAACCTGTTACATAGCATATAAACATGATACATACACTCACAGAATAAAAATTGATGTAAATATGAGATTTTTTTATAAAGCGGCCATGTAGGTAGTGTCGGAAGAATTACGTTTTCTCTAGTCAAACTGGAGGATAACTGTAGAAAAATATTCTTTTTGTATGCCTTCACTCTATATATGGCAATTCATGACCCTTGTGGGTTTAGTGCTTTTTATAATAATAATAATAATAATAGTAGTAGTAGGTTGGTAGACAGCAACCACCCAGGGAAGTACTACCGTCCTGCCAGATGACTGTGAAACAGAAACCTGTAACTGTTTTGCATGATGGTAGGATTGCTGGTTTCTTTTTCTGTCTCATAAACACACTAGATAACAGGGATATCTTGCTACTCCTACTTACACTTTGGTCACACTTCACAGACACGCACATGCATATATATATATATACATACATCTAGGTTTTTCTCTTTATTCTAAATAGCTTTTGTTCTTCTTTATTTCTTCTATTGTCCATAGGGAAGTGGAAAAGAATCTTTCCTCCATAAGCCATGCGTGTCGTATGAGGCGACTAAAATGCCGGGAGCAATGGGCTAGTAACCCCTTCTCCTGTAGACATTTACTAAAAAAGAGAAGAAGAAAAACTTTATAAAACTGGGATGCTTGAATGTGCGTGGATGTAGTGCAGATGACAAGAAACAGATGATTGCTGATGTTATGAATGAAAAGAAGTTGGATGTCCTGGCCCTAAGCGAAACAAAGCTGAAGAGGGTAGGGGAGTTTCGGTGGGGGGAAATAAATGGGATTAAATCTGGAGTATCTGAGAGAGTTAGAGCAAAGGAAGGGGTAATGTTGAAGGATCAGTTATGGAAGGAGAAAAGAGAATATGAATGTGTAAATTCAAGAATTATGTGGATTAAAGTAAAGGTTAGATGCGAAAAGTGGGTTATAATAAGCGTGTATGCACCTGGAGAAGAGGGGAGTGTAGAGGAGAGAGAGAGAGATTTTGGGAGATGTTAAGTGAATGTATAGGAGCCTTTGAACCAAGTGAGAGAGTAATTGTGGTAGGGGACCTGAATGCTAAAGTAGGAGAAACTTTTAGAGAGAGTGTGGTAGGTAAGTTTGGGGTGCCAGGTGTAAATGATAATGGGAGCCCTTTGATTGAACTTTGTATAGAAAGGGGTTTAGTTATAGGTAATACATATTTTAAGAAAAAGAGGATAAACAAGTTTACAAGATATGATGTAGGGCGAAATGACAGTAGTTTGTTGGATTATGTATTGGTAGATAAAAGACTGTTGAGTAGACTTCAGGTTGTACATGTTTATAGAGGGGCCACAGATAGATAAAAGACTGTTGAGTAGACTTCAGGTTGTACATGTTTATAGAGGGGCCACAGATATATCAGATCACTTACTAGTTGTAGCTACACTGAGAGTAAAAGGTAGATGGGATACAAGGAGAATAGAAGCATCAGGGAAGAGAGAGGTGAAGGTTTATAAACTAAAAGAGGAATAGATGGACTAATGAGAGCATAGGCAATGGGGTCGAAGAGGTATGGGGTAGGTTTAAAATTGTAATGTTAGAGTGTTCAGCAGAAGTTTGTGGTTACAGGAAAGTGGGTGCAGGAGGGAAGAGGAGCGATTGGTGGAATGATGATGTAAAGAGAGTAGTAAGGGAGAAAAAGTTAGCATATGAGAAGTTTTTAAACAAAGTAAGAAGTGATGAAAGGAGGAAGAGAAATATGGAGAAAAAGAGAGAGGTTAAGAGAGTGGTGAAGCAGTAAAAAAGAGCAAATGAGAAGTGGGCGAGATTTTATCAAAAAATTTTTTGTTGAAAATAAGAAAAAGTTTTAGAGTGAGATTAAAAAGTTAAGGAAGCCAAAGGAGAACAAATGGATTTGTCAGTTAAAAAAAATGAGAGGAGAGTTATTAAATGGAGAGTTAGAGGTTTTGGGGAAAGATGGAGGGAAATATTTTTGAGAATTGTTAAATGTAGATGAAGATATGAAGCTGTGATTTCGTGTATAGGGCAAGGAGGAATAACATCTTGTAGGAGTGAGGAAGAGCCAGTTGTGAGTGTGGGGGAAGTCGGTGAGGCAGTAGGTAAAATGAAAGGGGTAAGGCAGCCGGGAAAATGGATAAAGATAGAAAAGTTAAAAGCAGGTGGGGATATAGTTTTGGAGTGGTTGGTGCAATTATTTAATAAATGTATGGGTGAGGGTAAGGTACCTGGGATTGGCAGAGAGCAAGCATAGTTCCTTTGTATAAAGGCAAAGGGGACAAAAAGAGAGTGCAAAAATTATAGGGGGATAAGCCTGTAAAGATTACTAAAAAGAATAAGAAGAAGAAAATTGTCAAAGTGGGAAGTCTGAATGTGCGTGGATGTTTTTGCAAATGATAAGAAAGAGATGATTGTGGATGTTATGAATGAGAAGAAACTGGATGTCCTGGCTTTAAGTGAAACAAAGCTGAAGGGGGTGGGAGAGTTTCAGTGGAGAGGAATAAATGGGATTAGGTCAGGGGTTTCAAATAGAAATTAGAGCTAAAGAAGGAGTAGCAATAATGTTGAAGGATAAGCTATGGCAGGGAAAAGAGGGACTACAAATTTATAAATTCAAGGATTATGTGGAGTAAAATAAAGATTGGATGTGAAAAATGGTTATAGTAAGTGTGTATGCACCTGGAGAAGAGAGAAGTGTAGAGGAGAGAGAGAGATTCGGGGAAATGTTGAGTGAATGCGTGGGGAGTTTTGAATCAAGTGTGAGAGTAATGGTGGGTTGGGGATTTCAATGCTAAAGTGGGTAAAAATGTTATGGAGGGAGTAGTAGGTAAATTTGGGGTGCCAGGGGTAAATGTAAATGGGGAGCCTTTAATTGAGCTATGTTTTAGAAAGAAATTTGGTAATAAGTAATACATATTTTATGAAAAAGAGGATAAATAAATATACAAAGTATGATGTAGCATGTAATGAAAGTAGTTTGTTAGATTATGTATTGGTGGATAAAAGGTTGATGGGTGGGCTCCAGGATGTACATTTTTTATAGGGGCAACTGATATATCGGATCATTATTTATTTTGAGCTACAGTTAGAGAAAAGGGTAGATGGGGAAAGAGGAAGGGGGCAACAACAAATAAGAGGGAGGTGAAAGTGTATAAACTAAGGGAGGAGGAAGTTCGGGCGAGATATAAACGACTATTGGCAGAAAGGTGGGGTAGTGCAAAGTGAGTAGTGGGGGGTTGAAGAGGGTTGGGAATAGTTTTAAAAATTCAGTATTAGAATGTGGGGCAGAAGTTTGTGGTTATAGGAGGGTGGGGCAGGAGGAAAGAGGAGTGATTTGGCGGGAAAGATGAAGAAAGGGTGTGATAAAAGAGAAAAAGGTAGCTTATGAGAGGTTTTTGCCCAAAACAGAAGTGTTATAAGAAGAGCAGAGTTATATGGAGAGTAAAAGAAAGGTGAAGAGAGTGGTGAGAGAGTGCAAAAGGAGAGCAGATGAAAGAGTGGGAGAGGCACTGTCAAGAAATTTTAATGAAAATAAGAAAAAAATTTGGAGTGAGTTAAACAAGTTAAGAAGGTATTAGGTAGATGGCGAGAATGTTTTGAGGAACTTTTAAATGTTGAGGAAGAAAGGGAGGCGGTAATTTCATGCACTGGCCAGGGAGGTAACCATCTTTTAGGAGTGAAGAAGAGCAGAATGTAAGTGTGGTGGTGGTACGTGAGGCATTACGTAGAATGAAAGGGGGTAAAGCAGCTGGAACTGATGGGATCATGACATAAATGTTAAAAGCAGGGGGAGATATATTGTTGGAGTGGTTGGTACTTTTGTTTAATAAATGATGAAAGAGGGGAAGGTACCTAGGGATTGGCGGGGAAACATGTATACCATTTTTAAAAGGGAAGGGGGGCAAAAGAATTGTAAAAATTATAGAGGAATAATTTATAGTAAACCAGGAAAAATATACGTAGGGGTTTTAATTGAAAAAATTAGAGTAAGACGAATTAGATTGGCGGATGAGCAAGAGGGTTCAAAGTGGGTAGGGGTTTAATCAAGTGTTTACATTGAAGCATAATTAAAATTTTAAAAAAGGGGGGGGGGAAAAAGGGGAAAGGGGGAAAAATTTATTAAAGGGGGGGGGGGAAAATTTTTTTTAAAAAAAAAAAAAAGGGGGGGGGGAAAAAGGGGGGAAAAAAAAAGGGGGGGGAAAGGGGGGGGGGAAAAAGGGGTTTTTTTTAAAAAAGGGGTTTAAAAAAAAAAAAAAAAGGGGAAAAGGGGGTTTTTTTAAAAAAAATTGAAAAAGGGGGGGGAAATTAAAAAAAAAAAGAAAAAAAAAAATTTGGGGAGAAAAAATTAAGAAAAAAAGGGGGGAAAAGGGAAATTTTAAAAAAAAAAAAGGAAAAAAAGGGGGGGTTAAAAAAAAAAGGGGGGGGTTTTCCCGGGGGGAAAAAAAAATTTTGGGGGGGGGGGGTTTTCCTAAATGGGGGGGCCCCCTTTTTAAGGGAAAAAAAATTTAAAAGGGGGGGGGGGGGGGTTTTTTTTTTTGGGGGGGGGGGGGGGGGGGGGGGGGGGGGGGGGGGGGGGGGGTTTTGGGGGGGGGGGGGTTTTTTTTTTAAAAAAAAAAATTTTTTAAATTTTAAAAAAAATTAAAGGGGGGAAAAAAAATTTTTTTTTAAAAAAAAAAAATTTTTTAAAAGGGTTTTTTTAAAAAAAGGGATTTTTTGGGGGGAAAAAAATTTCCCTTTTTTTTTAAAAAAAAAAAAATTTTAAAAACCTAAAAATTTTAAAAAGGGGGGTTTTTTTTTTTTTTTAAAAAAAAAGGTTCCCCCCTTTTTTCCCTTTTTAAAATTTTTTTAAAAACCCCCCCCCCTTTTTTTTTAAAAAAACCCCCCTTTTTCCCCCTTTTCCCCCCCCAAAAAATTTTTTTCCCCCCTTTTTTCCCCCCCCCCCCCAATTTCCCCCCCTTTTTTTTTTTTTTTTAAAAAAAACCCCCCCCCACCATCTTTTTTAAAAAAAAAAAAAAAAATTTTTTTTAAAAAAACCCCCCCCAAATTTTTAAAATTTTCCCGGGGCCTTTTTTTAAACAAAAAAAAAATTTTCCCCCCCCTTTACCCCCCCCCCCCCTTTTAAAACCCCCCCTTTTTTTTTCCCTTTTTCCCCCCCTTTAAAAAAGGGCCCGGGAACCCCCCAAAATTTTTTCCCCCCAAAAAAACCCCCTTTTCCTTTCCCCCCCAAACTTTTTTTTTTTCCCCCCCCCTTTTTTAAAAAAAAATTTTTTTTTAAAAAAAACCCCCCTTTCCCCCCCAAACCCCCCCCCCCCCTTTTCCCAAATTTAAAAGAATTAAATGTTTTCCCCTTACCTTTTTTCCCCCCCAAAACCCCCCCCCCTTTTCCCCCCCCCCCCCTTTTTCCCCCCTTTCCCCTTTTTCCACACCCTTTTTTTAAATTTTTTCCCCAAAACTTTTTTAAAGGCTCCCCCCCCCGCTCCTCCCCATTCCACCCGCTTAACCTATGGGGCTACAAACTTTATCCCCCCTTTTTTCCCCTTAACTTTTTTTTACTAAAAAACCCAAGACATCCCTTTTTTCCCCTCATAATTCAATTTTAACCTTTTTTAAAAACCACCCCCACTAAACCCCCCCCCTTTGAAAAATTCCTTTTTCCCTATTTTTTAATTTGTATCCCAATTTTTTTTCAAATCTTTCCCCCCTTTTTTAAAACCCTTTTTTTTTCTTTTCCCTTTTTAACCTTCCCCTCCATAATTTGAATTTTTTCAAACTCCAAACCATTTCCCACCAAAAAATTTTAAATTAAATTTTTTTTTCCCCTTTTTAAATACCCCCCCCCAAACATAATTTACCCTTTTAAAAACCCTTTAAAAAAAATTAAAAACAGGGAAATTTAAAAAGGGGGTTGACTATTTTGGGGAAGGGGGGTTTTTTTAAACCCCAAGACCCTATACCCCAAAAAAAAGGGTTTTAAAATTTTAATATCCAAAAAGTTCTTTACCAATATATGTTTTTAAATAAAATAATAAAATTTATTTTAAAAAACCCATAATGTAATGTAAACATGAAACTTTTCCCCCCCCATTAAAATTTGTATAAAAACCCTTCTGTTTAAACTTTAAATCCCAGACATTTTTCCGGGTTTTTAAAACACCCTATAATTTTTACAGCTTTTTTCCCCCTTTTTCCTTTATATGGGATTTGCCCTCCAAATCCCAACCCCCCCCCCCTTTTCTATTTTTTTTAAAAAAAAAACCCCATAACCATCCCCCCTTTTTTTTAATTTTGAAAACCTCGGAATATTTTTTTTGGTTTTCGGTGGTTTCTGGAAAATAATGACCCTGGGCCCCAAGAAAGCTTCTAGTGCCAACCCGTGGAAAAAAGGGTGAAATTAGTATGGAAATTAAAAAAGATTTTGAAGGGTTTGGGGGTAACCCCGAGAAGCCTATCCAGTTTTGGGAAACCATTTTGCCACTTCAAAGATTAAAAGGGAAAAGTGGCACAGTGGGTTGAACTGCAAACCTTTATAGATGAAAATCACCCCCGCACAGCTGTTTTCAACCGGCGGTTTACTATTTCAAAGACAATTTTTAGGCCCATTTTTGGAAAGTCTTGAAGGAACGGGGGTACAGAGCTCTAGGACAGATTTGTTTTGCGACAGGGTCCAGTGACTCTCAAGCTGGTCCAGTGGCATTTAAAAAAAAGAAAGGGGGGTAACCCCCGAAAGGACTTGACCCCAAGTCCTAATGGAAGGGATTTCCCCTTCAAACGTAAAAGAATGCTCTTCCCCCCCCCCCATCCCATCAATCTCACCAATCTTCAATAAAAAATAAGTGCATTTTTTTGTGCATGCCTTTTTCTTTTTGTGTATTAAATTAAAATTTCATGTGAAAAAAAAAATTTTTTTTATACTTTTGGGCGTCTTTCACGATTAATTTTATTTCCATTTTTTTTTTGGGGAAAAAACATTGCTAACAATTTCGCATAACGATGAGCCCCTTGCACGATTAAAAATCGTTAACCGGGGTCCACTGAATGGAAAAGGGGTAAGTTACTAAATGCTGTAAAGACTTTTATGAGGTATGGCTCAGGGTTTGGGGGTGTAGAAGAAGGGAGAATACTTTTCCCGGTAAAAGTAGGTCTTAACAGGGGTGTTAAAGTCACCATGGTTGTTTAAAATATTTTTAATGGGGTTGTAAAAAAGTAAAAGCTGGGGTTCGGGGGAAGGGGTGGGGGTTAAAATTTTGGGAATCAAATTCAAAAAAGGGGAATTTACACAGTTACTTTTTGCTGTGATACTGTCTTAGGGGGAAATTTTAAAAAAAATTTCGAAGTTTTGGGGAGTTTGAGAAGTTGTAAAGGTAAAAGTTTAAAATGAACAAGAAAAGAGTAAGGGGATGAGGGACAAATGGGTTTAGATAAAAAAAATTTGGGTAAACAAATGGGGAGGGGGATATGGAAAAAGTAATGTTTTCAGATATTTGGGAGTTGACGTGTCGGTGGATGGATTTAGAAGGATGGGTTAATCATAAATTATGAGGGGAAAAAAGGGGGAGTGGGCGTTGAGGTATATGGGGATCAAAAAACGTTTTCTATGGGCAAAAAAGGGAATGCATGAAAATATATATACCAACACTCTTTTAAAGGAAGAAGCTTGGGTGGGAAAAAGCAGCAACGAGGAGACTTGGAGGCATGGAGATGTCCTGTCTAAGGGCAATGTGTGGTGTAAATATTATGCAGAAAATTTGAGTGTGGAAATTAGGAGAAGGTGTGGAGTTAATAAAAGCATTAGTCAGAGGGCAGAAGAGGGGTTGTTGAGGTGGTTTGGTCATTTAGAGAGAATGGATCAAAGTAGAATGACATGGAAAACATATAAATCTATAGGGGAAGGAAAGAGGGGTAGGGGTCGTCCTCAAAAGGGTTGGAAAGAGGGGGTAAAGGAGGTTTTGTGGTGAGGGCTTGGACTTCCAGCAAGCGTGCATGAGCGTGTTAGATAGGAGTGAATGGAGACGAATGATACTTGGGACCTGACGATCTGTTGGAGTGTGAGCAGGGTAATATTTAGTGAAGGGATTCAGGGAAACCGGTTATTTTCATATAGTCGGACTTGAGTCCTGGAAATGGGAAGTACAATGCCTGCACTTTAACCCTTTGAGGGTTTTCGTCGTACTAGTACGTCTTACGCGTAGGGGTTTTTAACGTACTAGTACTCATAAATTCTAGCGGCCTCAAATCTAGTGGGAGAAAGCTGGTAGGCCTTCACATGAAAGAATGGGTCTATGTGGTCAGTGTGCACAGTCTAAAAAAAATCCTGTAGCACACAGTGCATAATGAGAAAAAAAAAACTTTGACCATTTTTTTTTAATAAATCAGCGACTTTGCAGTGTATTTTCATATGGTATTTATTGTTGTATTCTAGTTTTCTTGGTCTCATTTTATAGAATGGAAGACATGTTACTGAAATTGAGATGATTTTGACTGGTTTTACAATGAAAGGTGCCTTGAAATTGAGCTCAAAGTAGCAGAAATGTTCGATTTTTACCAAACTTCAAAAGTAAACAAATCGTGCCAAGCGTGCAATACACGTCAACTGGTGAGTCTAATATTCTTTCACAAGTGCACCAATAATATTTATACCATTTTTTACACTAATGCAGTAGTCTGCATAACAGTAAATCTTATATTTTTTGTGAGAATAAAAATTCAAAGTGGAAAGCAAAAGAATAAAAAGGGGCCTTGAGACGTAACTAATGATTTTGGGGAAAATTTGTAAATTTAGTGCCAGGAATGCCCTTTCTTGTTTATTCTGGACCCTATTCGGAAATTGGGCATCTTTTGAAATTTGTGTGAAATTGGCAAAATTCTAAATTCTGACCATGTACTGGATAGTTGAATTTATAAATGGGTGGTTTCTTGCACCCATTCGATAGAAAAAGTGGAGTTCTAGCAAATATTTTATGTTTTTTGTCGACTAGTACAGTGAAATTGGCCGAAAATGGGGCTCAAAGTGGGCAAAATCGCCTATGCGTAAACATCGCCGAGACCGCTAACTTTGCGAGAGCATAATTCCGTAAGTTTTCTATCAAATTTCAAACTTTGGTGTCGTTATGATCGGGAAAAGATTCTCTATCTTTTCATAAGAGAAAATAATTTTCCTTTTTTTTTTAAATTTGGCCGACCCTGAGAACGAGTTTCGGAGAGGGCCTGTCGACCCTCAAAGGGTTAAAGGAGGGGTTAGGGATATTGGCAGTTTGGAGGGATATGTTGTGTATCTTTATATGTATATGCTTCTAAACTGTTGTATTCTGAGCACCTCTGCAAAAGCAGTGATAATGTGTGAGTGTGGTGAAAGTGTTGAATGATGATGAAATTTTTTTCTTTTTGGGGATTTTCTTTCTTTTTTGGGTCACCCTGCCTCGGTGGGAGACGGCCGACTTGTTGAAAAAAAAAAAAAAAAAAAAAAAGTCTGTTGAGTATACCTGGTAAAGTGTATGGTAGAGTTATTATTGAAAGAATTAAGAGTAAGACGGAGAATAGGATAGCAGATGAACAAGGAGGCTTTTGGAAATGTACGGGGTGTGTGGACCAGGTGTTTACAGTGAAACATGTAAGTGAAGAGTATTTAGATAAGGCTAAAGAGGTCTTTGTGGCATTTATGAATTTGGAAAAGGCGTATGACAGGGTGGATAGGGGGCAATGTGGCAGATGTTGCAGGTGTATGGTATAGGGGTAGGTTTACTGAAAGCAGTTTAAGAGTTTTTATGAGGATATGAGGCTCAAGTTAAGTATGTAGGAAAGAGGGAAATTATTCCCAGTAAAAGTAGCCTTAGACAAGGGGTGAGTCACCGGGTTGTTAATCACAACTTGCAGACCATAAACCAAGTTGGGGGGGGTTGGAACTGGCAATCTATTACTCTAAAACCAACTATCAAGTAATTAGCACTAATTGCTGTTTTTAGTGATGAATAATGGGGAATACATTTTTTGCTAATTTAAACTGTAAAAAATAATCAAGACGCCAATAACACTCGGTGCCAAAATGCCGATACCCCCACACTGCTTCCAGTGAGAAATCTACAAGTCACTAATAACAAACAGACAAATGAACAAGCACCAAACCTTCCTCTTTAGCTGCTGGAGCCTATCATCTCAACACCTTGGCCTACCAGAAGATCAGACTGTACCTGAATTCCATCAACAATATGAAACAACAACACATTTCAACCAACAATAACTAAACCAACCAGGCTGACTGAGACAAGTGCAAAAACCATAATACACCACATATGAACACCAATAATACTAGCCCCCCCTTAAATCAGAAGATAATCACCAAGACAGCACTAAACTGACCACACCCAACCTTCTCTAAAACAAACATTAGTAGCCACCACACAAAAATACATACAAAGTTTCATTTAGACCCATGAATGAGCCTCAATAAGAAATTTCACTTGCAGATCTAGAGAGCCTGTTTGACTGGGGCCCTACAGAATTCCTCCAATGCCAATGGTATTGACGATTAGACAGACATTTATCTTATTAACAAAAATACTAGACTATGCAACAAAAACATTGGTCCTATAAAAACTAAACAGATCACGAATAAATTGGCTTTTGGTTTGCCCATGGCTAACCAGCAGCAATTCTGAAATCCATTAATAAGAAAGACCACTATGAAAAGGCAAATTATAGACAGGGCTTAAAATACACAAAGATATTCTTAAAACAATATTCACAGTTCTCAACCAAAAATAATTAAGAACGAAACAACTGTACTACTCCAGGTCAGATTCACTAACCACAAGAGGAGATATTAAAAAAGAACGTTGAAAACACTTTCCAGGTTCTGGGGACCACAAACTGAAAAAAAACCAAGAATATTGTTCTAACTAAACCTCATGAAACACCACTCACTTGCATCCCAACTGATACAGCAAACAAGATCAACGACGACTTCTCTTCTCAAACATAAGGATCTAATCCTCGCCAGTAAAATCCCACCCCACGTATCCAATGCCCCGTGGCCTGAGGGGACTACTTAATGAAATTTATCCCAAATTCCTTCTATCTTGTACCCAACTGAGAGCCACGGAGTCACCGCAGATCATAAAGTTCACTTAAAATAAACTCGGGGAAATCTGTCTCATATCCCACCAATTATTGTAACAAGGAGCGAGCGGCCCATGTCCCTTTAGCATAGCAATTACATTACTTACTTATTAAAACAAGACAAGAACCTAAAAACTAGCACTTTTCCCCGACACTACAGTCAATTTTAGATAATATCAAATGAAAAAAGCTCAAAATGGTTTTTTACACATGCAATAAACATGTGAAGGTGTGTGACACCCCACAGACGTAAACAACTACAGTGTGAACCCCCCTGATTACACCGATTTTTAAAAAATTTAAAAATAATCCCTGCAAGAGGGGTCTTGAATCTCGAGAAAAAATCGGTAATGACGAATGAATATTCCCCCCATAAGAAAAATAAATGGAAATCAAATTAAATCCGTGCACAGACACCGGGGACAAAAATAATGAAAAAAAAATATTTTTTTTATACACACATGAAATGTTAAATTTTTTAATACACAACAAACTGAAAAAAGGCAATGCACAATACATGACAACTTACTTTTCATATTGAAGATTCTTGGTGATGATTGATGGGATGGGAGGAGGGGAGAGAGAGTGTTAGAGTTTTTTAGAAGGAGAATCCCCCTTCCAATAAGTAACTTGAAGGTGTCCAAGTACCTATTCCTGGGGTTACTTCCCTTCTTCTTTAATGCCACTAGGACCCACACAGCTTCAGAGTCACTGGACTCTTTCGCACAACATAGTGGCCTTGGTACCCTCTCGTTACTTTTATATGACTTCCTAAAGTGGGTTTTTCACACATTGTCAGTGTAAAAAATCCACAGCACGGCTTGCAAATAGCTGTGTGAGGGTGATACTTCCCACTGCAACCATAAAGAGTTGCACTTTCAGCCACAATATGCACAGATTTTCCTTAATCTTTGTAGTAGCAACTTCTTTTCTTCAATTTCACTCTCCTCTACTCTCTCTCTCCCTACCTCATGAACCATTTTCACAGCATGGGGGGGGACTGGCCTCTTGCACTTGCTGGAGTTGATCTATCCGCTATCATCAGTGGTTAGTTTACTTCATTGTTCCCTCCCTCCACAACTCTTCCACAAATCCCTCCCCACTAACCTCCAATCCCCAAGGAACCTTCCAAAGCCACAATGGGATCCTCAGTGGCATAATCCCTCTCAGGGTATATCCTCCAAACCTCAAAATCCCTTTTGTCCTACACATTCTGGCCACAGTTTTCTTACCAAGCGAAGGGGTTCAAGTTTCTTTCTTAGTCACTCCCCTCCCAAGCTAAACCTATAAAGGTTTACGACATTTAGAGGAAAATAAATGCTCTCTCCAAAACTCTCTTAGAGGTCAATTGAGTTTCTGAGGTCACTACAAGGTCACCTTTCAAACAGAGCTTTTGGTGTACAGTTTCCTTGAAGTTTTGCAATAACACTGCTGGTCCATGGGCTGCAGGCGAGGAGTGGTATATAGGAGGCAAAAACTTCACCTTAAATGGAAATTTCATGTCCCATAAAAGTCGCTCTGGGCCACGTCTTGTAGGATACCCCAGGGGCATTGTCCCTTAAATTTGGGGTGCCAGGGGTAAATTGAGTTAATGGGGAGCCTTTAATTGAGCTATGTTTTAGAAAGAAATTTGGTATTAAGGTACTACATATTTATGAAAAAGAGGATAAATAAATAACAAAGTTATGATGTAGCATGTAATGAAAGTAGTTGTTAAATTATGAATTGGGATAAAAGTGATGGGTAGGCTCCAGTGATGACATGTTTATAGAGGGGCAACTGATATATCCGGATCAGTCTTTAGTTGTAGCTAACAGTTTCGAGAAGAGGTAGCTGGTAAAAGAGGAAGGTGGCAACAACAAAATAAGAGGGAGGTGAAAGTGTATAAACTAAGGGAGGAGGAAGTATTCTGGTCGAGATATATGCGACCTATTGGCAGAAAGGTGGGCCTAGGCAAGATGAGTAGTTGGGCGGGGTTGAAGAGGGTTGGAATAGTTTTTTAAAAAAATTCAGATTAGAAGTGGGGCAGAGTTTTTGGTTATAGGAGGGTGGGGGCAGGAGGAAAGAGGAGTGATTGGTGGAATAGAAAGTAAAGGGTGTTCTAAAAAGAGAAAAAGTTCGCTTATGAAGGTTTTTGCAAAGCAGAAGTGTTATAAAAGAGCAGAGTATATGGAGATAAAAGAAAGGTGTAAGAGAGTGGTGAGAGAGTGCAAAGGAGAGCAGATGAAAGAGTGGGAAGGCCCTGTCAATAAATTTTAATGAAAATAAGAAAAAAATTTGGAGTGAGTTAAACAAGTTAAGAAGGATTAGGTAATGGAGAGATGATTTGAGGAACTTTTAATGTTGAGGAAGAAAGGGAGTGCGGTAATTTCATGCACGGCCATCGGAGGTATACCATCTTTAGGATTGAAAATGCACGAGCAGAATGTAAGTGTGTGGTGGTGACGTGAGGCATTAACGTAGAAAGAAAGGGGGTAAAGCACAGCTGGAATCATGATGGGATCATGACATGAATGTTAAAGCAGGGGGAGATATATTGTTGGAGTGGTTGGTACTTTAGTTTAAATAAATGTATGAAAGAGGGGAAGGTACCTAGGGATTGGCGGAGAGCAGTTATAGATCCATTTATATAAAGGGAAGGGGGACAAAAGAGATTGTAAAATTATAGAGTGAAATAAGTTTACTGATATACCCAGACAAGTGATACGGTACGTGGTTATAATTCGCGAAAGAACTCTAGAGGTAAGTGACATGAAAGATATGGATTGGCGGATGAGGCAAAGGAGTCTTCAGAGTGGTATGGGAAGGTGTAGACAAGTGATTTACCATTGAAGCATATAGTCAACATTATTTAATAAAGGTAGGGAAGTTTTCTTTGCCTTTATGGATTTTAGAAAAGGCATATGATAGAGGGATAGAGGAGCAATGTGGTCAGATGTTGCAAGTAGCAGTGGAGAACCCCCGCATAACGAATGCATCACATAGGCCGATTTTATCCGCATACCGATTACTTTTATCGCAAAATTTTTTGCCGCGCATACCGATTAAAAACCCGCTTCCCGATTTTCGTCCGAAACGAGTCGTCAATGTGCCTCACATGTGCCGGCCGTCCCATTGTTTCCCAGCCAGCCTCCGCCGCTGTAACATTCCAAGCATACACTCGGAATTTTTTTTTTTTTTTTTATTTCAAACTAGTCGGCCGTCTCCCACCGAGGCAGGGTGGACCCAAAAAAGAAAGAAAATCCCCAAAAATAAAATACTTTCATCATCATTCAAACACTTCACCACACTCGCACATATCAACTGTTTTTGCAGAGGTGCTCAGAATACAACAGTCTAGAAGCAAAACATATAAAGATACACAACATATCCCTCCAAATAACTGCCAATAATCCAGCCCAAACCCCTCCTTAAGTGCAAGGCATTGTACTTCCCATTTCCAGGACTCAAGTCCGACTATATGAAAATAACTGGATTTCCCTAATCCCTTCACAAATTCATTACCCTGCTCACAACTCCAACAGATCGTCAGGTCCCAAGTACCATTCGTCACCATTCACTCCTATCTAACAACGCTCACGCACGCTTGCCTGGAAAGTCCAAGCCCCTTACCCACAAAACCTCCCCTTTAACCTCCCTCTCTCCAACCCTTTCGAGACGACACCCCCTACTCCCGCCTTCCTCCCCTATAGATTATATGCTTTCCATGTCATTCTACTGTGATCCCTTCTCTCAAATTACCAAACCAACTCAACAACCCCTCTTCTGCCATCTTACTAATACTTTTATTAACTCCACACCTTCTCCTAATTTTCCACACTCCCGATTTTCTGCATAATATTTACACCAAACATTGCCCTAAACAGGACATCTCCGCTGCCCTCCAACCGTCTCCTCGCTGCAGAGCATTACCACCCAATCTTCAACACCCATATAGTAGTGTTTGGTACTACTATTCTTCTACATTCCCTTCTTTGCCTCCATAGATAAACGTTTTTGATCCACATATACCTCACGCACACACACCTTTTTTTCCTCATCAATTCTAAGATTAACCTCATCCTTTCAAAAATCCATCCTCCGACACGTCAACTCCCAGTATCTGAAAACATTCACTTCTTTTTCCATACTCCTCCTCCCCAATTTGATATCCAATTTTTCTTTATCAAAATCATTGACACCCTCATCACCTTACTCTTTTCTATGTACACTTCGAAACTTCTACCTTTACACACATTCCCAAATCATCCACTAACCTTTGCAATTTTTCTTTAAGAATCTCCCATAATCACAGTATCAAATCACAAAAAGTAACTGTGTCAATTCCCATTTTGAATTTGATTCCCCCATAATATAATCCCACCCGCCTCACCCAAACACCTCGCAATACTTCCTTTACAACCCCATTATAAATATATTAAACAACCATGGTGACATTACACATCCCCTTGTCTAAGACCTACTTTTCAACCGGGAAGTAGTCTCCCTCTCTTCTACACAAACCCTAACCAGACCTCACTATCCCTCATAAAAACCTCTTACAGCATTTAATAACATACCACCTATTCCATATACTTGCAACATCATGCCACAATGCACCTCTATCCACTCATATCATATGCCTATACTAAATCCATAATGCAACAAAAACTTCCCTATCTTTATCTAAATACGTTCAACATATATGCGTCACGTGTAAACAACCTTGATCTAAACACATCCCTACCCACTCTAAAAACCTCCTTGCCTCATGCCGCAATCCTACCAATTTAAAAAATTTTTTCCCCCCTGTCATACCTCAAATTCATTCAATTATAACCCTACCGTACACTTTTCCTGTATACTCAGTACCTTATTCCTCTATAATTTTTACAGTCCTTTTGTCCCCGTTTCCCCTTTATAAAAAGGGACTAATACATGCTCTCTGCCAATCCCTAGGTACCTCCCCTCTTTCATACATTTATTAAACAAAAAGTACCACCACACCAACACTAAATCACCCCCTGCTTATAAACATTTCTGTCATGATCCCATCGGAATAATTCGTTATATTACAGTGTTTTCGGGTCTGTTTGGTGGAAAATAAGTGACCATGGCACCCAGAAAGCCTCTAGTGCCAACCCTGTGGTAAAAAGGGTGAGAATTAGTAAGGAATTAAGAAAAATTTTGAAGGGTTTGGGGCTAACCCTGAAGAAGCCTATGCCATTTGTGGAATCCCTTGTTCCTACATCAAAGATTAAGGAAAAATGTTGCACATGGGTTGAACTGCCAACCCTTTAAGATGAAAATCAACCCCTGACACAGCTGTCTGCAAAGCCGTGCTGGTGACTATTTCAAATGACAATGTTATGGCCCATTTTAGAAAGTCTTGAGAGGAACGGGAGGTAACAGGCTCTATGGACAGATTTGTTGTGCGACAGAGGTCCAGTGAACTCTCAAGCTGGTCCTAGTGGCATTAAAAGAAAAGGAAGTAACCCAGAAAAGGACTTGCTCCTCAAGTCCTAATGGAAATGGGATTCCCCCTTCTAAACATTAAGAAGATAATGCTCTCCCCTCCTCCCATCCCACAACAAATCACCCTAATCTTCAATAAAATAAGTGTCATTTAATGTGCAGGCCTTTTTCCAGTTTGTGAGTGTATTAAAATTAACATTTCTGTGGTTAAAAAAAAATTTTATTTCATACTTTTGGGCGTCTTGCACGATTAATTTTAATTTCCATTATTTTCTTATGGGGAAAATTCATTCGCATAATAACGATTATTTCGCAAACGATGAGCCCTCTTTCACGGATTAAAATCGTTCCCCCCCGGGTCCACTGTATATGGAATAGGAGTGACGTTACGTAAATGCTGTAAAGATCTTTTATGAGATAGTGAGGCTCAGGTTAGGGTGTGTAGAAGAGAGGGAAATACATCCTGGTAAAAGTAGTCTTAGACAGGATGTGTAATGTCACCATGGTTGTTTAAATAAATTTATTAGATGGGTTGTAAAAGAAGTAATGCTAGGGTGTTCGGGAGAGGGGTGGGATAAATTATGGGGAATCAAATTCAAAATGGGAATTGGACCAGTTACATTTTGCTGATGATATACTGTGCTTAGGTGAGAGTCTAAAGAAAAATAGCGAGCTTATGTGATGAGTTTGAGAAAGTGTGTAAAGGTAGAAAGTTGAAGTGAACCAGAAAAAAGAGTAAGGTGATGAGGGTAACAAATGGTTTAGATAAAGAAAAATTTGGCAATCAAATTGGGAGGAGGAGTATGGAAGAAGGAATGTTTCAGATACTTGGGAGTTGACGTTACGGTGGATGGAATTTAATGAAGGATGAGGTTAATCATAGAATTGATGAGGGAAAAAAGGTGAGCTGGCGGCGTTGAGTATATGTGGAGTCAAAAAACGTTATCTCTGGAGGCAAAGAGGGAATGCATGAAAAGTATAGTAGTATCGAACACTCTTATATGGATAAGAAGCTTGGGTTGGTAAATGCAGCAAACGAGGAACGGTTGGAGGCAGTGGAATGTCCTGTCTAAGGGCAAATGTGTGGTGTAAATATTATGCAAAAATTTGGAGTGAGTGAAATTTAGGAGAAGGTGTGGAGTTAATAAAAGCATTAGTCAGAGGGCAAAGAGGGGTTGTGAGGTGGTTTGGTCATTTATAGCGAATGGAATCAAGTCAATGACATGGAAAACATATAAATCTATAGGGGAAGGAAAGAGGGTAGGGGTCGTCCTCAAAATGGGTTGGAAAAGAGGGTTAAAGAGGTTTTGTGGTGAGGGCTTGGACATCCAGCAAGTCAGCATGAAGCGTGTTTAGATATGGAGTGAATGGAGACATGATACTTTGGACCTGACGATCTGTTGGATTGTGGAGCAGGTAAAATATTTAGTGAAGTATTCCCGGGAAACCGGTTATTTCAAATAGGTCGGACTTGAAGTCCTGGAAATGGGAAGTACAAAGCCTGCCCCTTTACCCCTATTAGGGTTTTCGTCGTACTAGTCACGTCTTACGCGTAGGGGTTTTTAAACGTACTAGTACTCATAAAATCTAGCGGCCTCAAATCTAGTGGGTGAAAGCTGGTATGGCCTTCACAATGAAAGAATGGGTCTATGTGGGTCATGTGCACAGTCTAAAAAAAATCCTGTACACACAGTGCAAAATGAGAAAAAAAAAAAACTTTGCCTATCTTTTTTATTTTTAATATATCAGCAGTCGACCTTGCAAGTGGTATTTTCATATGGTATTTATTGTTGTATCTAGATTTCTTGTCTCATTTATAGAATTGGAAGCATGTACGAAATTGAGATGATTTGACTGGTTTTACAATGAAAAAAGGTTGCCTTGAAATTGAGCTCAAAGTAGCAGAATGTTCGCTTTTTACCAAACTTCAAAATTACAAAACAAATCGAGCCAAGCGTGCAATACACGTCAACTGGTGATGTCTAATATTCTTTCACAAGTGCACCAATAATATTTATATCCATTTTTTACACTAATGCAGTAGTCTGCATAACAGTAAATCTTATATTTTTTGTGGAATAAAAAATTCAAAGTGGAAAGCAAAAGAATATAAAGTGGGCCTTGAGACTTAACATAAATGACTTAGAAATGTCATTTTAGTGCGCAGGACTGTCTTCTTTCCTTGTTTATTCTGAGGACCTATTCGGAAATTGCATCTTTTGAAATTTGTGTGGAAATTGGCAAAATTGCAAAATTCTGACCACTGTACTGGATAGTTGAATTTATAACAGGGTGGTTTCTTGCACAACCCCACTTCGATAAAAAAGTGGAGTCTAGCGAAATATTTAAGTTTTTGTCGACTATTACAGTGAAATTGTCCGAAATGGGGGGGGGGTGCCCCCCCCTTCCAACAAAAGTGGGCAAAATCGCCTATGCGTAAACATCGGCCGAACCTGCTAACTTTGCGAGAGCATAATTCCGGTAAGTTATTTCTATCAAATTTCAAACTTTTTGGTGTCGTTATGTCGGGAAAAGATTCTCTAATCTTTTCATAAGAGAACAATTATTTTCCTTTTTTTTTTTTTTTTAAAATTGGCCTGACACTGGAGAAAGAGTTTCGGAGAGGGCCTGTCGACCCTCAAAAGGGTTAAAGGAGGGTTAGGTATATTGGCAGTTTGGAGGGATATGTTGAGTATCATTATAGTAAATGCTTCTAAACTGTTGTATTCTGAGCACCTCATGGTCAAAGCAGTGATAATGTGTGAGTGTGGTGAAAGTTTTAATGATGATGAAATTATTTTCTTTTTATGGGGATTTTCTTTCTTTTTTGGGTCACCCTGCCTCGGTGGAGACTGGCCCGACTTGTTGAAAAAAAAAAAAAAAAAAAAAAAGACTGTAGATATACCTGGTAAAGTTGTATGGTAGAAGTTATTAATTGAAAGGAATAAGAGTAAGAACGGAGAATAGGATAGCAGATGAACAAGAGGCTTTAGGTAATGTACGGGGTTGATGGACCAGGTGTATACAGTGAAACATGTAAGTGAAGAGTATTTAGAAAAAGGCTAAAGAGGTCTTTGTGGCATTTATGAATTTGGAAAAGGGCGTACGACAAGGGTGGATAGGGGGCAATGTGGCAGATGTTGCAGTGTATGGTTTAGGAGGTAGGTTACTGAAAGCAGTGATGAGTTTTTTTATGAGGATAGTGAGCTCAAGTTAGAGTTATGTAGGAAAGAGGGATATTATATCTCCAAAAAGTAGGCCTCAGACAGGATGTTTTGATGTGCACCCGTGTTGTTTAATATATTTAAAGATGGGTTTAGTAAGAGAAGTAAATGCAGGGTCTTGGCCAGAGGCGTGGAGTTAAAAGATAAAGAATCACACATAAATTTGTGAGTTGTCACAGTTGCTCTTTGCTGATGACACGGTGCTCTTGGGAATTCAGAAGCAAAGTTTGCGAGATTGGTGGATGAATTTGGTAAGGGTATGTAAAAAGAAAATTAAAAGTGAATACAGGAAAGAGTAAGGTTATGAGGATAAACAAAAGATTAGGTGATGAAAGAATGGATATCAGATTGGAGTGACCATGGCTGTCCATTTAACTTTGTTTACCATTACTAATTTTAGCTCCCTATATATTTACTCTCCTTTATTTTAGCTTTATATAACTACCCGAGGCATATACATCAACAATTGTTTAAAAATAAACAAGGTGCTATTCTCATGAGCTAAAGTAGAACAAAGTTCACAAATTTTGGCATTATATTCCAAAGCCATTTATTTTAATAGTAATACCTCAAACATATTCCCAAGCTCCATTATTTGATCATCACTTTATTTTGTACTAGTCCCCTATTATTAAATTTCATCCTTATTTTATCTTAAAAAATAAAAAAAAAAAAAAAATACCTTAGCTCATTATTTTACCTTTTATTAAATTAATTCAGGTGCTATTTTTAGTCTTCAGACAATTTAACAATTTGTTTTAAACTTCATTTCTAAACTATAGATTACTACAAATCTTATGATTTCCAGTCATTTGATCCAGAAACCAACCTCTTATTTAATGACATAACTGAATCAAACCAGTATACTGTAATTACTACAACTGTGCAGAACAATGCAAAGGCATCTTCTCAGTGCCAACAACACCAAACTATCTTTACACCTACATAATCAGATCTTTAAAGCAGCATTACGATGACGCTCATAGCATTACTAAATTCCCTTACATGCCAAAAAAATAAATGTCCATCATTAACACAAACTAGAAAACTGGGCTAAAGCCTTATACTACAGATGTCTATACCATTCCTGGTTAGACACAGCCATACACAACTGTAGGCCAGAACCAACAAGGGGGTGGCCACAGCCATATACTACTCGACCAACAGGGGGGAATCTAGAATGTATCACTAATACATTGCACAAGAATGAACCATGGGGAATATATAATAGCCCAAATTAAATCCAAATACCACAAAAACCTCTCACCTTGAAAAACATCTACAGAGTTCCACAGTCAAACATTGCCAATTTTATAGTCAAAAACCTTAGGAAGTTATGATAACTGATGCACGCATGAACCAAAGATCACTTACATACTCTCAGGTGACTTCAATATAAACCACCTGCTAGACAACCCACACGATCCTGAATCACAAACACAATGAGAACGTAATGTAGCTACCAACAGTAACAAAACCTACAAGAGTTACAGAGACTATAGTTTTCCCTACTTGACCACATCTTACCAACACCATATCCCTTTAAAATCAGCATAATAACGGACAGATAATACCACAGACCACTACACTACTTTCCTCATAACAACTCTTGGTAAATTACCCCAAACACAACTAAAAGTCCACCTTCAGACATCACATGAGGCAGCCATTAATAACTTCACAACAGCATTAGCAAACATAGATTGGCACACTGACTAGAAATCGATACAGATATTGACGAATGTATTAATAATTTTCTAAAAAAGACTCAATACCTTCTATAACAAGCACTGCCCTAAAAAACTAAGTAGATGACAGCTAAAGAGACTGAAAGCAGTCCCTGGCTAACCACCCAGCATTCTCAAATCCATAAATACCAAACACCAAATGAAAAACAGTACAGAATGGGTCCACATAACCAGAGATAGAGAACCAAACAACGTTACACGTCAATCCTAACCAGCCTGATAAGAAGGGCAAAAAATTGTATATGAGAACAGATTATCCAACTAACTAGGTGATATAAAAAAGACCCCTGAAAACCCTATTCAGAAATTCTGGGAACAAAAAAGATATCAAGAAATAGCGAAATAAAATTAGCAAAATCAATGAACCCCAACTCCCACCATCAGAAACACAAACAGTACTCAATGAATTCTTCTCACACTATATGAACACAACTTGCAAAAAAAATCCCAAGACTCAGATACCCCACCAAATGACTACCTCAAACCGGCAACTACCCCGAACCACACTGTCCTACTCGACTAACCCATACAAGTCTCCCTTTAATATCAACGCACTAAAAAACAAGGCAAGATTTAAATACCATTAGTACCACCCTTTATATACACAAAAGTGTCACAGTGCTTATCACCAATCATTGCAACACTCTTAACAAATCCATTGAATCCACCACCTCCCTACAGTACTCAAAATAACACACAAAGGGGGTCCCCCCGATCCACAAGAGGAGAACAAACAGAGTTGAATACAATAGGCCAATATCCCAACTTACAACCTCTCCAAAAATACTTCGAAAAATTAATTCATCAACGAATCTACAACTCCTACCTATCTCCCAGAACATACTCTCCACTGCCAATTTGGATTCAGGCCTAATAAAAAATACTAAAGATGCTATTATAACACATGCTAGAACATATATACACGCAATAGAGAAAAAAGAAGTCCCACTGGGATCTACAAATGACAAACGTAAAGCTTTTGTACAGTTGACCATGTCTTGCTCCACGTAAAATTGTCCACAACATGGTATAAGAGGCACTCCCTCAACTACCTCAAGTCATACCTCAGCACAGAAGCCATATGTGTACGGCAAATGGGCAAACTCTTCGCACAACCAATTACAGTGGTGTCCCACAGGAAGTGTCCTAGGGCCCTCTTCCTTTCTCCTATACAAAATGACCTACCAAATGCTTCTCAATTACTCAAACCCCCACTATTTGCTGATGACAGGCAACATACGTCTACTCCCCACCCGAGGCCCATCACGCTAGCCAATACTGTAATACCGAATTACAGAAAATATCTACCTGGATGTAGTACTAAAAAACATACACTAAACATTGACAAAAACCAACTTCATTTACAGTTTGGTACCAGAGCTACCGATTGTCCACTTAAACATAATGATAAAACGGATCACTATCACAAAGCTAGACGAGGGAAAATACATAGAGGAAACCACCTTGATAATAGACTCAAATTACATACACATATACAACAAATTTCTAATAAAAAATTTCCAGACTGAAGGCATACATCGAAGATACGGTACTATGCCTCCCCCAGTCCAGCCCCTCCTGGCCCTATATCACTCTCTTATTGACCCCCTATCTCACCTATGGAATTTGTGCATGGGGCTCAACAACAAGTAACCATCCAGACCACTAATTACCCAACAAAAGGCTGCAGTTAGAAAGATAACAAATTCTCACTACAGGCAGCACTCTCCACCATATTCAATCACTCAACCAACTCACCATACAAAACAACCATACTTATTACTGCAGCCTATTACATACTTAGACACTCAACTCTGATATTAACCCTCCATTCCCCTCAAACATCTCCTTGCCAACCATAACAGAACAACAAGACCATACTCAATGGAAAAACAGATCACTCTTTGATATTCCTCGTGTCCATCTCACGCTGCAAAAACTCAATGCAACATAAAAGGCCCTAAAATCTGTGAATCATTACCTGTTAATATAAACGAAACACTAACCTGTTTATAAATTCAAGTCTCCTCCCTCAAGATCCACTTACACACGCCAAAACCAAATAAATACTGAATAACTGAACCTTATAAATTGTATATCTTAAATTGTTTCTCACAATTATATCATATAAATGTTAAACCTAAAAACCCACATGTCCTAACTTTTTATATTTTAAATTCACTACCTAACCAATACTCCATTCTACTGAATTTACAACAATGCAGCAACCATATGACCTGTCTTTTGTAATAACTCACTTGTTTCTTTATAGTATCAGTTTACATTAATGTTCTCCACTATTTCATCATTGCTTGACTAATCTTAAGTTAATTTTTAAGCCAGCCGCCCTAATGCTATGCATAGTATAAGTGCTTTGGCATGCAGCTCTTATCTGTATTTTTTTTTTACCTCTGAAAGTGGAGCTCAATTAATAAATAAACAAAATAAATAATAAATGTATTCAGATAAATGTGAGTGGACGTGTCAAGAGCGGATGGGGTCTATGAAGATCATGAGAGAATCATAGAATGATGAGTTGGAAAAAGGGTGAGTTGGTCACTTAGGAGTCTGTGGCGACCAAGAAAACTTGTCCCTGTGAGGCAAAGGAGGGAATTGTATGAGAGTATAGTTTTTATTAACAAAAAACGCTCCTTAATAATGGGTGTGGAAGCATGGATGATGAATGTTAGCCAAGCGGAAGGAGAAGCTGATGGCAGTGGAGATGTCCATGTCCTGATGGCAATGGTGTGGTGTGAAAATATAATGGCCAGGTGAGAATTCGTAGTTTTGTAAGTTAGGAGGAGGTGGTGCGGGGGTTACCAAAACTGTTTGTCCAGAGGGCTGAGGAAGGGTTGTATATGAGTTGGGTTTCGGACATGTGAAAGAGAAGGAGTGCAAAACAGAGTGACGTGTACACCAAGAGTGGTAACAGTTCTGTAGTGGAAGGAAGGGCCGGGGTAGGGGTCGGCCTAGAAAGGTTGGAGGGAGGGTACAGGGAGGTTTTGTGTGTGCGAGGGGCTTGGACTATTCTCCAGCAGGCAATGCGTTGAGTGGAGTTTGAATTAGGAGTGGATAGGCAGACAAGAGGTTTTTAATACTTTTGCCGTCTAGTTTGAGTGTGAGCAAAGTAACATTTATGACAGGGGTTTTCAGGAGGGAAACCGGCAGGAGGGGCCTAACTTGAGATCCTGGAAGAGGAAGTAACAGTGCCTGCACTCTGAAGGAGGGGTGTTTAATGATTGCAGTTTATCAAAAACTGTAGTGGAAAGCACCCTTCTGGCAAGACAGTGATGGAGTGAATGATGGAAAGGTTTTTTCTTTTTTTCGGGCCACGCCTTCCCCTTGGTGGGAAACGGCGCCAGTGTGATAATAAAAAAAAAAAATAAAATTTACTATCTTGGAGTACTCTTAAATACACTTGTAACCTACTGCCAAATAACCTCAAGTAATAAAACTACCAGTGCAATATTGAATCCAAATAACTGTTTTTTTTCTTAAAATTTTAATGCTTGAAATAAACATTAACATTTTTTCACTTTAATTTTTGCTACTTAATTCTTATTTGTAATCATTTATTACTTTACTAAAAATTTTAATTTGAACACCATAGGGGGGGGGGGTTTTTACTACAGTCAATTTTACTTTTGAACATTTTAATCATTATTTTTTATTACTTTTTTTCCAATAACATGTATGTTGCAAATATTTCAGTTTAGTAAATTATTTTTCAACTTCAACGCCAACCTTATATTAATCCTTTGTACTGTGTAACCAGTCTTACCATCTTACCTAAACATATGTATAACCAAGTACATTGCTTTGTTTATTTTTTTTACCCTGTATAATCATTTTGGTAACTTTAATATATTTGTGAATTTTATTTTGTCAATTTAAATCTAGTTAACTCTTTGATTCCTTGTTACAACCAATATCAGAACCTGTAGGTGCAATTGCAAGAGTAAAAACCATTTTTAAATTGTATTTTTTATAAGTTTTTTTACCTAGTTGTATCTTTTAGCTAATTCTAGCTCAAAATACATAGAACAACCACTAAAATCATTATATCAGACCGTAGTTGCAAATACAAGAGTGAGTCTAGGTGCCACTTTAATTTGTTTTTTTTTTATAGTATTAAATTAGTTATACCTAGTGGTGTAAACTTTAGCTCATTCTAGCACAACACAGAACAATATCAAATTTTTTCATTATTTTTATTAGTGACTATAACTCCTATATGACCAAAAGTGCTTTAAGGGAGGGGGCGCGTAATAACTAATATCCCAAACGATCCCCCACCACAACAGAATCCAGTAATAGAAATCACTGCACATAATACAGGAATATAAACAACCACATTTAAAACCTAAAAAGATGATGATCATTTTGACCCCAGATCTAAACCTCTTCCATAATCTAACACAAATCAAAACTATTGGAAAATAACTGCCTTTATTACACATCATCTCAACAAGCCCAGCACTATCCTGAACACATGGAATCAAAGTCTAATCATTTCTTAACCTACAACATCTCAGAATCCATAAAGCAACCACTATGATGATGTCCTTACCTGGCACTTCTTGGAGTCACTAAAGACAAACCCTTCTCCACCCTGCATGTATCTTACAGATGACCTACTGCTTAAGAAAGCAGGACAAAATTGAAATCCAAAACCCCACTAAACCAGGATACCCACACAGCAATCACAACTTGCAGACCATAAACCAAGTTGGGGGGGGTTGGAACTGGCAATCTATTACTCTAAAACCAACTATCAAGTAATTAGCACTAATTGCTGTTTTTAGTGATGAATAATGGGGAATACATTTTTTGCTAATTTAAACTGTAAAAAATAATCAAGACGCCAATAACACTCGGTGCCAAAATGCCGATACCCCCACACTGCTTCCAGTGAGAAATCTACAAGTCACTAATAACAAACAGACAAATGAACAAGCACCAAACCTTCCTCTTTAGCTGCTGGAGCCTATCATCTCAACACCTTGGCCTACCAGAAGATCAGACTGTACCTGAATTCCATCAACAATATGAAACAACAACACATTTCAACCAACAATAACTAAACCAACCAGGCTGACTGAGACAAGTGCAAAAACCATAATACACCACATATGAACACCAATAATACTAGCCCCCCCTTAAATCAGAAGATAATCACCAAGACAGCACTAAACTGACCACACCCAACCTTCTCTAAAACAAACATTAGTAGCCACCACACAAAAATACATACAAAGTTTCATTTAGACCCATGAATGAGCCTCAATAAGAAATTTCACTTGCAGATCTAGAGAGCCTGTTTGACTGGGGCCCTACAGAATTCCTCCAATGCCAATGGTATTGACGATTAGACAGACATTTATCTTATTAACAAAAATACTAGACTATGCAACAAAAACATTGGTCCTATAAAAACTAAACAGATCACGAATAAATTGGCTTTTGGTTTGCCCATGGCTAACCAGCAGCAATTCTGAAATCCATTAATAAGAAAGACCACTATGAAAAGGCAAATTATAGACAGGGCTTAAAATACACAAAGATATTCTTAAAACAATATTCACAGTTCTCAACCAAAAATAATTAAGAACGAAACAACTGTACTACTCCAGGTCAGATTCACTAACCACAAGAGGAGATATTAAAAAAGAACGTTGAAAACACTTTCCAGGTTCTGGGGACCACAAACTGAAAAAAAACCAAGAATATTGTTCTAACTAAACCTCATGAAACACCACTCACTTGCATCCCAACTGATACAGCAAACAAGATCAACGACGACTTCTCTTCTCAAACATAAGGATCTAATCCTCGCCAGTAAAATCCCACCCCACGTATCCAATGCCCCGTGGCCTGAGGGGACTACTTAATGAAATTTATCCCAAATTCCTTCTATCTTGTACCCAACTGAGAGCCACGGAGTCACCGCAGATCATAAAGTTCACTTAAAATAAACTCGGGGAAATCTGTCTCATATCCCACCAATTATTGTAACAAGGAGCGAGCGGCCCATGTCCCTTTAGCATAGCAATTACATTACTTACTTATTAAAACAAGACAAGAACCTAAAAACTAGCACTTTTCCCCGACACTACAGTCAATTTTAGATAATATCAAATGAAAAAAGCTCAAAATGGTTTTTTACACATGCAATAAACATGTGAAGGTGTGTGACACCCCACAGACGTAAACAACTACAGTGTGAACCCCCCTGATTACACCGATTTTTAAAAAATTTAAAAATAATCCCTGCAAGAGGGGTCTTGAATCTCGAGAAAAAATCGGTAATGACGAATGAATATTCCCCCCATAAGAAAAATAAATGGAAATCAAATTAAATCCGTGCACAGACACCGGGGACAAAAATAATGAAAAAAAAATATTTTTTTTATACACACATGAAATGTTAAATTTTTTAATACACAACAAACTGAAAAAAGGCAATGCACAATACATGACAACTTACTTTTCATATTGAAGATTCTTGGTGATGATTGATGGGATGGGAGGAGGGGAGAGAGAGTGTTAGTGTTTAGAAGGAGAATCCCCTTCCATTAAGACTTGAGGTGTCAAGCCCTTTTCTGGGGTTACTTCCCTTCTTCTTTTAATGCCACTGGACCAGCTTCAGAGTCACTGGACTTCTTTCGCACAACATAGTGGCCTGTACCTCTCGTTTCTTTATGACTTCCCTAAAGTGTTTCACAACATTGTCAGTGTAATAATCACCAGCACGGCTTGCAATAGCTGTGTGAGGGTGATACTCATCCATAAAGGTTTGCACTTTCAGCCACATTGCACAGATTTCCTTAATCTTTGTAGTAGGCAACTTCTTCAATTTCTCTCTCCCCTCCTCTGAACAGTTTTCTCAGGTCTGGCCTCTTGCTCTTGAAGTTGATCTATCAGCTCATCAGTGGTTAGTTCTTCATTGTCCTCCTCCACCAACTCTTCCACATCCTCCCCACTAACCTCCAACCCCAAGGACTTTCCCAATGCCACAATGGATTCCTCAAGTGATAATCCTCTCAGGGTTAGCCTCAAACCCTTCAAAATCCCTTTTGTCTACACATTCTGGCCACAGTTTCTTCCAAGCAGAGTTCAAGGTCTTCTTAGTCACTCCCTCCAAGCCTTACCTATAAGGTTTACACATTTGAGGATATTAAAGTGCTCTCTCCAAAACTCTCTTAGAGTCAATTGAGTTTCTGAGGTCACTACAAAGCACCTTTCAAACAGAGCTTTTGTGTACAGTTTCTTGAAGTTTGCAATAACCTGCTGGTCCATGGGCTGCAGGAGAGGGTGGTATTAGGAGGCAAAAACTTCACCTTAATGAATTTCATGTCCCCATAAAGTCGCTCTGCCACGTCTGTAGGATGACCAGGGCATTGTCTAACACCAGGAGGCACTTAAGTTCTAATTTCTTTTCAGTTAGGTAATCTTTCACATTAGGGGCAAATGCATGGTGTAACCAGTCATAGAAAAGTCCCTAGTGACCCATGCCTTACTGTTTGCCCTCCACAGCACACACAAATTCTCCTTGAGGACATTCTTTTGCCTGAACGGTCTGGGAGTTTCAGAGTGATACACTAATAAAGGCTTAACTTTGCAATCACCAGTAGCATTGGAACACATCAACAAAGTAAGCCTGTCTTTCATAGGCTTATGTCCTGGGAGTGCCTTTTCCTCTGAGTAATGTAGGTCCTGCTTGGCATTTTCTTCCAAAAACAGGCCTGTTTCATCACAATTAAACACTTGTTCAGGTTTCAGTCCTTCAGTCTCTATGTACTTCTTGAATTCCTGCACATATTTTTCCGCCGCTTTGTGGTCCGAACTGGCAGCCTCACCATGCCTTATCACACTATGTATGCCACTACGCTTCTTAAATCTCTCAAACCAACCTTTGCTGGCCTTAAATTCACTCACATCAGCACTATGTTGCAGGCATTTTTTTAATTAAATCCTCATGCAACTTCCTAGCCTTTTCGCTTATGATCGCTTGAGAGACGCTATCTCCTGCTAGCTGTTTTTCATTTATCCACACCAATAGAGTCTCTCAACATCTTCATCACTTGCGATCTTTGTTTCGAAAACACATTTAAAAACCCTTTGGCAAGAACAGCTTCCTTGATTGCCTTTCTGGTGCCCACAATAGTAGCGATGGTTGATTGGGGTTTCTTGTACAACCTGACCAGGTCGGCGATACGCACTCCACTTTCATACTTATCAATGATCTCTTTCTTCATTTCTATTGGAATTCTCACCCTTATTGGTGTAGGGTTGGCACTAGAAGCTTTCTTGGGGCCCATGGTCACTTATTTTCCAGAAACAGCACCGAAAACACTGTAATAATACGAAATATTCCGATTGTATGCTTGGGTGTTACCGCGGAGGCTGGCTGGTAAACAATGGCACGGGCGGCACATGTGAGGCTGGCTGAGGGCGCACATTGGATGCGTCTCGGACGAAAATCGGTGAGCGGGTTTTTAAGCGGTATGCAAGGCAAAATTTTTGCGATTAAAGCAAGCGGTATGCGGATTAATCGTTATGTGGTGCCATCGGTATGCGGGGGTCCACTGTATAGGCCAATATCAAACTTACCATTGCTGTCCAAAATCTTCGAGAAACTCATGCACAGGAGACTATATTCATTTATAACGTCACAAAACATACTCAACCCCTGCCAATTTGGATTCAGGAAAAATAAAAGCACTAATGATGCAATTATAAAAATGCTAGACCTGCTTTACACAGCATTGGAAAATAAGGAATATCCGCTAGGAATTTTTATTGACCTAAGAAAAGCGTTTGACACAGTAGACCACGGCATCCTACTCCACAAACTTGACCACTATGGTATAAGAGGCCATGCACTTGCATATTTTAAATCCTACCTTTCTAATAGGTATCAGTATGTCACCATTAAAGACACAGCCTCATCAATACGGCCACTTGATACTGGAGTTCCGCAGGGAAGTGTCCTTGGACCCCTGCTCTTCCTCATTTACATCAATGATCTTCCAAACATATCCCAACACCTGAAACCCATTCTCTTTGCTGACAACACGACTTATGTCGTCTCCCACCCTAATCTTGCCACCCTCAACACCATTGTTAACGAGGAGCTGCTCAAAATATTGACCTGGATGACAGCCAATAAACTTACACTTAACACTGGCAAAACCTACTCTATTATGTTTGGTAGCAGAGCAGGTGTTGTACAGCTTAACATTAAGATCGACAACACTCTAATTGCAAGACATAATGAGGGCAAATTCCTTGGCTTATACCTCAACAACAACCTAAATTTCAGCACCCATATCCAACACATAACAAAAAAAGTATCCAAAATGGTTGGGATCCTCTCCAAGATACGATACTACGTACCGCAAACTGCCCTTCTCACACTATACCATTCATTTATATATCCATACCTCACCTATGCTATCTGTGCTTGGGGTTCAACTGCAGCAACACACCTAAAGCCAATAATAACCCAACAAAAAGCCGCAGTAAGAATAATCACTAAATCCCATCCCTTGCAACACCCCCCCCCCCTCTCCACTCTTCATAGATCTAAACTTACTCCCTGTTCAGAACATCCACACTTACTACTGTGCAATCTATATCTACAGCACCTTAAATTCCAATATTAACCTTGACCTAAAATGCTTTCTTGATAGTTGTGACAGGATCCACAGGCATAACACCAGACAGAAACATCTCTATGACATTCCCCGTGTTCGACTAAACCTTTACTAAAAAATGTATTTCGAAGGACCTAAAATCTGGAACACCCTACCTGAAAACTCTAGAACTGCAGACACATTCATCACTTTCAAAACTACAGTTAGAAAACATCTTATCTCCCTGATTCACCCCGACAACTAACTACACGATAACCACCTGGCGGTTCACAATTACATTCACTCACCCACTGATTATAAACCCAGAAATACTAATCTTAATCTTAAAATAATAAATCCTAACTAGTTATAAGTTTGCCTATGATACTCCAATATAGACACTTTGTATTGTGCCAAAACAAAAGCATTCACATTGCTAAACTCACAAATTATGATGTAGTCACTTAGCCTTAATACCATAATCTGTAAGGATGTAATGTTAAGGCAGGGAGGGCTGGCTGCTTTAAATCAGCCAGCCAGCCGCCCTGCCAGTATCTAAAATGCCGGGAGCAAGGGGCTAATAACCCCTTCTCCTGTATATATTACTAAATGTAAAAGGAGAAACTTTCGTTTTTTCTTTTGGGCCACCCCGCCTCGGTGGGATGCGGCCGGTGTGTTGAAAGAGAAAGAATTAATCTAAGTCTGCCCGAAATCCCTAGCCTTGCTATGTGTCCTAGTGGCCCCCTCTGTAATTTGTATTACATGTAAACCACACAATACCCAAAACCTGTAAACCCCACTTTGTAACCCTTAGAGAGAATAAACTTGAATTGAATTGAATATTAACCAAATCAACCAAACATCTACTGGCTAGTTTTATCATGTGACCTCCTGGCTTTTAATTCTGCCATTCCATAAAATATTACCACCTGCACAATTTCTTGTAAATTAGATTTTGTACTAAGTATACATAAGATTTATTAAGTCCAAATAAAATTGTAAAACAGCTAACCACTATTCTATGTTTAGTTTTAAGTAATAATTACTATGTACTATTACCTTTTCTAGTTTTAATTAGTTACTATGTATTAGGTGTAAAAATTTGTCTTGTGTATGTGGTGATGGTGGTGACTCTTCTCTCACACCTATACTCAAATGAGAGATGAGATCTCTCAACCCCTCAACAATTTGTTGTATCGTGAACCGGTTTGTCCAATATTTCAAATGCAACTCGTGTAATGTAGTGCTAGTCAGTTTCCTCTGAATCACCTGACTAATGACCCATTCTGAATCATCCTGATCGTGTAAATCTCTGAAACTATTTGTCAAGCTCATAATTTCAATGCGGAACTTCTCTAGGCTTTGACAGTCATGTCGGCAAGCTTCTAGATCCAACAACCGATAAACTATGGCCACCTTTATCTCTTCAGTGTTGCCGAACGTGTCCTTTAACTGGTCTTTGGCATGTTGGTAATTAGTGTCAGTAATCTGGTAGTGCCAGACCAAGTCTAGGGCTTTACCTTCGAGCTGTGATCGCAAATACTGCAATTTGACGGCATCTGCCAAATCGTTTCTGTTATCTATCTGGGCTTTAAACTGATCCCAGAAAGCAATGTACTCTGTTAGGGTTTCGTCAAATGTTGGTAAATTAAGTTGAGGCAATCTGGGCAACATATTAACAGGCGTGTGGCTGCTCGGGGTACCCCCGGTATTCGTCACCCCACTTGGCTTACTAGCCTTTAATGTGCTTAACTGATCTTTGTACGTATTCATCTCCTGGTGACAATCTACATCATCCTTAGTGAATTCGTCCTGAGCTTGCCGAAGACTATCCTGGGATTCACCATCCTGAATAGCCTGTAGGTCATATGCTGAGAATGCTCGTTCGTAGGCTTCCCATTTTTCCCCCAAACGCTTCAAGCAGTCTTGCAAATCATCGCAGTCTACTTTACTGCATTGGCTAGTAGCCTTGCACCTGCTGCGCGTTCTATTCAAATGCCCTTTGTATGCAGCCACTGATCGTTTTAATTTTGCTGACACTGAACCAGACTCTGTTGGGTTCTCATCTGCCATTGACGAGATTTAATTAGGAGTGTGACACTAATTGTATTTTACTCAGCCCACCCCTCAGCACGACACGGTGTTAGGCAAGAATGAATGAGTCTGAAGGCTCCTCAACAAGCTTAACAATTCCCTTTATTATATTGACTCTACTCTGACTCAAAATGTACAGTGTTAGCTCTCAAATCCCGGTGGAAATGTGTATCAATGTGAAAGCTTAACCTAGCAATTTCCTGTACAACATCAACAAATAATTACAGGACTTAACCTAGTCTCTGGTACAAATCACAAATCCCACATTAAAATGAGTCAAAGACAATGAAAATCACACAATAAAAATGCAGTATACAAATTGTTGAAATGATCAGTTATGGAAGGAGAAAAGAGAATATGAATGTGTAAATTCAAGAATTATGTGGATTAAAGGAAAGGTTGGATGCGAGAAGTGGGTCATAATAAGCGTGTATGCACCTGGAGAAGAGAGGAATGCAGAGGAGAGAGAGAGATTTTGGGAGATGTTAAGTGAATGTATAGGAGCCTTTGAACCAAGTGAGAGAGTAATTGTGGTAGGGGACCTGAATGCTAAAGTAGGAGAAACTTTTAGAGAGGGTGTGGTAGGTAAGTTTGGGGTGCCGGGTGTAAATGATAATGGGAGCCCTTTGATTGAACTTTGTATAGAAAGGGGTTTAGTTATAGGTAATACATATTTTAAGAAAAAGAGGATAAATAAGTATACAAGATATGATGTAGGGCGAAATGACAGTAGTTTGTTGGATTATGTATTGGTAGATAAAAGACTGTTGAGTAGACTTCAGGATGTACATGTTTATAGAGGGGCCACAGATATATCAGATCACTTTCTAGTTGTAGCTACACTGAGAGTAAAAGGTAGATGGGATACAAGGAGAATAGAAGCATCAGGAAGAGAGGGTGAAGGTTTATAAACTAAAAGAGGAGGCAGTTAGGGTAAGATATAAACAGCTATTGAGGATAGATGGGCTAATGAGAGCATAGGCAATGGGGTCGAAGAGGTATGGGGTAGTTTAAAAATGTAGTGTTAGAGTGTTCAGCAGAAGTTTGTGGTTACAGGAAAGTGGTGCAGGAGGGAAGAGGAGCGATTGGTGGAATGATGTGAAGAGAGTAGTAAGGGAGAAAAAGTTAGCATATGAGAAGTTTTTACAAAGTAGAAGTGATGCAAGGAGGGAAGAGTATATGGAGAAAAAGAGAGAGGTTAAGAGAGTGGTGAAGCAATGTAAAAAGAGAGCAAATGAGAGAGTGGGCGAGATGTTATCAACAAATTTTGTTGAAAATAAGAAAAAGTTTTGGAGTGAGATTAACAAGTTAAGAAAGCCTAGAGAACAAATGGATTTGTCAGTTAAAAATAGGAGAGGAGAGTTATTAAATGGAGAGTTAGAGGTATTGGAAGATGGAGGGAATATTTTGAGGAATTGTTAAATGTTGATGAAGATAGGGAAGCTGTGATTTCGTGTATAGGGCAAGGAGGAACAACATCTTGTAGGAGTGAGGAAGAGCCAGTTGTGAGTGTGGGGGAAGTTCGTGAGGCAGTAGGTAAAATGAAAGGGGTAAGGCAGCCAGGATTGATGGGATAAAGATAGAAATGTTAAAAGCAGGTGGGGATATAGTTTTGGAGTGGTTGGTGCAATTATTTAATAAATGTATGGAAGAGGGTAAGGTACCTAGGGATTGGCAGAGAGCATGCATAGTTCCTTTGTATAAAGGCAAAGGGGATAAAAGAGAGTGCAAAAATTATAGGGGATAAGTCTGTTGAGTATACCTGGCAAAGTGTATGGTAGAGTTATTATTGAAAGAATTAAGAGTAAGACGGAGAATAGGATAGCAGATGAACAAGGAGGCTTTAGAAAGATAGGGGGTGTGTGGACCAGGTGTTTACAGTGAAACATATAAGTGAACAGTATTTAGATAAGGCTAAAGAGGTCTTTGTGGCATTTATGGATTTGGAAAAGGCATATGACAGGGTGGATAGGGGGCAATGTGGCAGATGTTGCAGGTGTATGGTGTAGGAGGTAGGTTACTGAAAGCAGTGAAGAGTTTTTACAAGGATAGTGAGGCTCAAGTTAGAGTATGTAGGAAGGAGGGAAATTATTTCCAAGTAAAAGTAGGCCTTAGACAAGGATGTGTGATGTCACCGTGGTTGTTTAATATATTTATAGATGGGGTTGTAAGAGAAGTAAATGCGAGGGTCTTGGCAAGAGGCGTGGAGTTAAAAGATAAAGAATCACACATAAAGTGGGAGTTGTCACAGTTGCTCTTTGCTGATGACACTGTGCTCTTGGGAGATTCTGAAGAGAAGTTGCAGAGATTGGTGGATGAATTTGGTAGGGTGTGCAAAAGAAGAAAATTGAAAGTGAATACAGGAAAGAGTAAGGTTATGAGGATAAAAAGATTAGGTGATGAAAGATTGGATATCAGATTGGAGGGAGAGAGTATGGAGGAGGTGAATGTATTCAGATATTTGGGAGTGGACATGTCAGCGGATGGGTCTATGAAAGATGAGGTGAATCATAGAATTGATGAGGGGAAAAGGGTGAGTGGTGCACTTAGGAGTCTGTGGAGACAAAGAACTTTGTCCTTGGAGGCAAAGAGGGATTGTATGAGAGTATAGTTTTACCAACGCTCTTATATGGGTGTGAAGCATGGGTGATGAATGTTGCAGCGAGGAGAAGGCTGGAGGCAGTGGAGATGTCATGTCTGAGAGCAATGTGTGGTGTGAATATAATGCAGAGAATTCGTAGTTTGGAAGTTAGGAGGAGGTGCGGGATTACCAAAACTGTTGTCCAGAGGGCTGAGGAAGGGTTGTTGAGGTGGTTCGGACATGTGGAGAGAATGGAGCGAAACAGAATAACTTCAAGAGTGTATCAGTCTGTAGTGGAAGGAAGGCGGGGTAGGGGTCGGCCTAGGAAAGGTTGGAGGGAGGGGGTAAAGGAGGTTTTGTGTGCGAGGGGCTTGGACTTCCAGCAGGCATGCGTGAGTGTGTTTGATAGGAGTGAATGGAGACAAATGGTTTTTAATACTTGACATGCTGTTGGAGTGTGAGCAAAGTAACATTTATGAAGGGGTTCAGGGAAACCGGCAGGCCGGACTTGAGTCCTGGAGATGGGAAGTACAGTGCCTGCACTCTGAAGGAGGGGTGTTAATGTTGCAGTTTAAAAACTGTAGTGTAAAGCACCCTTCTGGCAAGACAGTGATGGAGTGAATGATGGTGAAAGTTTTTCTTTTTCGGGCCACCCTGCCTTGGTGGGAATCGGCCAGTGTGATAATAAAATAAAATAATAAAAATTAAAAATCACTTGGTTAGCACAAATAAATTCAACAATTCAACTTGTGAAACAGTAAATAAATAATGTGTGTAAACAGCTTGGCCTAACTGTGCCCAGCTTACTCAGTCTAGCGTGGATGGTTGGATAAGGTAATCCTAACCTAACTAGTGTGCTATAACCTACACCTGGCTTTAGAACTTCTTGTAAATAATAACTAGGTTAAATCTGTCCTAGCTACTATAACTGTTGTAAATATTGCACAAGCCTAGCCTAACTGTGGCTACCTTGCAAATCCACTAAGTAATTAAAATACAAGTCTACTTCTCTTGTTTACTTATAGTCACTGTAAATAATTAGATTCACAAGCTTCTCTGGCCTACCTGGCCTGCCTGTAAATTACTGCAAATAATAACTTCTGTGTATAGTCAGCTTGGCCTAGCCTCTGTGTTAACTTAACCTAACTCTTTTAAACTCTGGTTCCTAACTGTGGCCTAGCTATGTTAATTTTAACCTAGCTATTCCACATCCGGTTCGAAGGACCACTTGTGAAAATTTGTCTGGACTGCCTCCATGTGAGTTGTCTACCCTGGCAAGCTCTGTTGACACCAAGCCCTGAGGTCAGTACCTCAGCCTCACAAGTGGCTTATAGGACAGATTTTCATAAATGACTGATGTTGCAAGAAATCTCGCCTGCATGCACGTATAAAGGACTAACTTACTTGGTGTTGGAGAATGTGTCCCGGTCTTCAACCTCCCTAAGCTTTAGTCCCTGTGGACTTCCCCTCAGAACCACATGCAACCGAGAGCCTTAATTCCTGCAATATTCAGTTGATATTAGTGACCTGCCTGCACCTCAGAAATTCCTGTTTCCAAGGGGGTGTGTATCCCCTAGTATAACTATGCAGAAAGTGACACTAGCATCTAGGCTGACAAGAGGCACCAGTACGTACGGGTCATGAACTGCCGCCTGTACAAAGGCCCACAGCTCAACTCACAATTTTTCCCAGAAACTGGCCAGGATCGAGTAGAAAAAAGGGAGGTCTCGTCTTACTGTATGGGCCTGATGGAGGAGGACATCTACGGTACGTCGAGGTGCCTCCACTAGATTTCCCCAGGTCTAGTATGTGAAGACACGTGGGGGTGCCGCCTGCTGATCACAGCACTTGTTGTTCCGACGGTGTCTAGTCTTAGAAGAAGGGCACTGCAGTCTCAAACCCGTGCCCCAGTATTCAAACTTGGGCTGCCAGTTCTCCCTGGCTAACATAACCTAGTGTTTGCCTACATTATCGGCCTATTACTACCTACCTTAAGGTCTTAGGTCTACATTATTATGGCCCCTCAAGGAAGGTTCCTTGATGCTGGTGAAGGGCTCTTTATTTAGGAAATTGGATCTGTGCTCCAGTTCCCCGAATTAAGCCTGAATGCCTTCCACATCCCCCCCCCCCCCCAGGCACTGTATAATCCTCCGGGTTTAGCGCTTCCCTTGATTATAATAATAATATCTACAGTTGCCTCAATAGTTCTAATATTAGTGTACTAATAGTATAAACTACCTACTTCTTCCCTGAAGGGTAAATCTATCAATTAAAAAGTACCTTCCAACCACCTTCGCCAACCAGGGTGTGTGCGTGTTAGGTGGGTGTAAGGGCCACCCTATCCAGCTGTTTATCCATGACATGTTGGGATGTTTGTATGCCATATCTGTCCTGTGGAACTTTTAGGACTGAATTAATTTCCACATTAGGATTAGTTTGCCCGAAATGCCTCGGCATGATAGTGGCTATCTTTGTACTTAGCAAATCAAAATTGTAATTACACATTGTAACCTTTTCAAAGAAATAAACATTATTACAGTATTATTATTATTATAAGGTATACCTAGAGAGGGTTTCAGGGGTCAACACCCCCGTGGTGCAGTCTGAGACCAGGCCTCCTGGTGAATCAGGGTCTGATTAACTGGGCTGTTACTGCAGGTCACACACAAACTGACATAAGAGCCACAGCCCTGCTGGTCAGGTGCTGACTTTAAGTGCCTGTCCAGCACCTTCTTGAAGACAGCTAGGGGTCTATTGGTAATCCCCCTTATGTACGCTGGGAGGCAGTTGAACAGTCCTAGGCCCCCGACACTTATTGTGTTGTCTCTCAGCATACTCATGGTGTCCCTGCTTTTCATTGGGGAAATGTTGCATCTCCAGCTGAGTCTTTTGCTTTCGTAGGGAGTGATTTTCGTGTACAAGTTTGGTACTAATCCCTCTAGGATTTTTCAAGTGTATATTATCATGTACCTTTCTCACCTGCATTCCAAGGAATACAAATCAAGGGACTTAACTGCTCCTAGTAATTTAGGTGCCTGATCATACTTATGTGTGCCGTGAAAGTTCTCTGTACACTTTCCAGGTCAGCAATTTCACCTGCTTTGCAGGGGACAGTTAGTGTACAACAGTATTCCAGCCTAGAGAGAACAAGCAACTTGAAGAGAATCATCATGGGCTTAGTGTCCCTAGTTTTGAAGGTTCTCATCACCATCCTATCATTATTCTAGATGAGGTAGATACATTGGAGAAGCACATGCTCCATTACAACATAACGCGAATTACGTGCTAGGCAACCACCCTCACTTGTTTAACTCTTTGACTGTTTCAGCCATATATGTACATCTCATGAGCCAATGTTTCCGACGCAAAAATTATAGCGGCTTCAAATCAAGCGGGAGAAAGCTCATAGGCCGACATGTGAGAGAATGGGTAGGAAGGTAGGTAGGTAGGAAGGAAGAAAGGAAGGATGGTGGGGAAGAAGGCATGGGGTCCCATGGGTGTTGACAGGCAGTAAGGGTAGTGAGTGATGGTATAATTTGTCACTTTGAAAGCAGCCATACCCTAACTCAGCACATTTACAAGTCTACAACACACACACACACACACACAACACCAAACTTCCAGAAGCTAATAGCAGTTCTATGAAAGTGTCAAGTGACCATATATCTTTCTTTCAACACACCGGCCGTATCCCACCGAGGCGGGGTGGCCCAAAAGGAAAAACGAAAGTTTCTCCTTTTACATTTAGTAATATATACAGGAGAAGGGGTTACTAGCCCCTTGCTCCCGGCATTTTAGTCGCCCCTTACAACACGCATGACTTATGGAGGAAGAATTCTGTTCCACTTTCTCATGGAGGTAAGAGGAAATAAACAAGAACAAGAACTAGAAAGAAAATAGAAGAAAACCCAGAGGGGTGTGTATATATATGCTTGTACATGTATGTGTAGTATGACCTAAGTGTAAGTAGAAGTAGCAAGATGTACTTGAAATCTTGCATGTGTACGAGACAGAAAAAAAAAAAGACACCAGCAATCCTACCATCATGTAAAACAATTACAGGCTTCCGTTTTACACTCACTTAGCAGGACGGTAGTACCTCCCTGGGCGGTTGCTGTCTTCCAACCTACTACCTAGGGTGACTATATATGTGTATACTATATATTATAGAAACCAGAAGGAAGGAAGAAAGGAAGGACAGGATGGAAGGAGGAAGGAATGATGACACATGACTATTTACCTAGGATAACTACCTAACAGAACTGCCTGCTACTACTTGAAGAAAACTACTCAGACGAGGTGTTTTGTCTATGCACATACAGTACATAAAAACGCCCACAAAAATGCAGAGACACTCGTTTTATGTGTGAGAAGTGTAAAACACCATTGTGTATGAAACCATGTTTCATAGAGTTCCACAAGCTGCAGAACTTCTAGGAACATGTCCAGTGACTGTACATTTGTATGTATATTATAGAACAATAGTAATAAACAGTTTTTTGTATTGTTGGTTTGTGTAAACAAGTTTTGTTAATATAATGATAATATTTGAAGAGGGTTGGAATAGTTTTAAAAATGCAGTATTAGAATGTGGGGCAGAAGTTTGTGATTATAGGAGGGTGGGGGCAGGAGGAAAGAGGAGGATTGGTGGAAGATAAAGTAAAGGGTATAAGGAGAAAAAGGTAGCTTGAGAAATTTTTACAAAGAGAAGTGTAAAGGGAAGGGAAGAGTATATGGAGAAAAAGAGAGAAGTTAAGAGAGTGGTGAAGCAATGTAAAAAGAGAGCAAATGAGAGAGTGGGTGAGTGTTCAACAAATTTTTGTTGAAAATAAGAAAAAGTTTTGGAGTGAGATTAAACAAGTTAAGAAAGCCTAGGAACAAATGGATTTGTCTGTTAAAAATAGGAGAGGGGAGTTATTAATGGAGAGTTAGAGGTATTGGGAGATGGAAAGGAATATTTTGAGGAATTGTTAAATGTTGATGAAGATAGGGAAGCGGTGATTTCGTGTATAGGGCAAGGAGGAATAACATCTTGTAGGAGTGAGGAAGAGCCCGTGTGAGTGTGGGGAAGTCGTGAGGCAGTAGGTAAATGAAAGGGGGTAAGGCAGCCGGGATTGATGGGATAAGATAGAAATGTTAAAAGCAGGTGGGGATGTAGTTTTGGAGTGGTTGGTTGCAATTATTAATAAATGTAGGAAGAGGGAAGGTACCTAGGGATTGGCAGAGAGCATGCATAGTTCCCCTTTTTATAAAGGCAAAGGGGATAAAAGAGAGTGCAAAAATTATAGGGGGATAAGTCTGTTGAGTGTACCTGGTAAAGTGTTGGTAGAGTTATAATTGAAAATTAGAGTAAGACGGAGAATAGGATAGCAGTGAAACAAGGAGGCTTTGGGAAAGGTAGGGGGGTTGTGGACCAGGTGTTTACAGTGAAACATAAAAGTGAACAGTATTTAGAAAAGGCTTAAAGAGGTCTTTGTGGATTTATGGATTTGGAAAAAGGCGTTTTAATGACAGGGTGGATAGGGGGGCAATGGGGCCCAGATGTTGCAAGTGTATGGTGTAGGAGGTAGGTTACTGAAAGCATTTGAAGAGTTTTTACGAGGATAGTGAGGCTAAAGTTAGAGTATGTAGGAAAGAGGGAAATTTTTTCCAGTAAAAGTAGGCCTTAGACAAGGATGTGTATTGTCACCGTGGTTGTTTAATATTTTTTATAGATGGGGTTGTAAGAGAAGTAAATGCGAGGGTCTTGGCAAGAGGCGTGGGAGTTAAAAGATAAAGAATCACACAAAAAGTGGGAGTTGTCACAGCTGCTCTTTGCTGATGACACTGTGCTCTTGGGAGATTCTGAAAGAGAGTTGCAGAGATTGGTGGATGAATTTGGTAGGGTGTGCAAAAGAAGAAAATTAAAGGTGATACAGGAAAGGAGTAAGGTTATGAGGATAACAAAAAGATTAGGTGATGAAAGATTGAATATCAGATTGGAGGGAGAGGGGTATGGAGGAGGTGAAAGGGATTCAGATATTTGGGAGTGGACGTGTCAGCGGATGGGTCTAAAGAAAGATGAGGTGAATCATAGAATTGATGAGGGAAAAAGAGTGAGTGGTGCAAATTAGGAGTCTGTGGAGACAAAGAACTTTTGTCCTTGGAGGCAAAGAGGGGAATGTATGGAGTATAGTTTTACCAACGCTATTATATGGGTGTGAAGCGTGGGTTTATGAATGTTGCAGCGAGGAGAAGGTGGAGGCAGTGGAGATGTCATGTCTGAGGGGAATGTGTGGTGTGAATATAATGCAGAGAATTCGTAGTTTGGAAGTTAGGAGGAGGTGCGGGATTACCAAAAATGTTGTCCAGAGGGCTGAGGAAGGGTTGTTGAGGTGGTTCGGACATGTAGAGAGAATGGAGCGAAAAGAATGGGCTTCAAGAGGTTTCAGTCTGTAGTTGGAAGGAAGGGGGGTAGGGGTCGGGCCTAGGAAGGGTTGGAGGGAGGGGGGTAAAGGAGGTTTTGGTGTGCGAGGGGCTTGGATTCCCGCAGGCATGCGTGAGCGTGTTTGTTAGGAGTGAATGGAGACAAATGGTTTTTAATACTTGACGTGCTGTTGGAGTGTGAGCAAAAGTAACATTTATGAAGGGATTCAGGGAAACGGCAGGCCGGACTTGAGTCTGGAGATGGGAGTACAGTGCCTGCACTCTGAAGGAGGGGTGTTAATGTTGCAGTTTAAAAAACTGTTAGTGTAAAGCACCCTTCTGGCAAGACAGTGATGGAGTGAATGAGGGTTTGAAAGTTTTTCTTTTTCGGGCCCCCCTGCCTTGGTGGGAAATCGGCCGGTGTGATAATAAATAAAATAAAAAAAGAAAAAAAAGGTAGCTTACGAGAGGTTTTTACAAAGCAGAAGTGTTATAAGAAGAGCAGAGTATATGGAGAGTAAAAGAAAGGTAAAGGAGAGTGGGAGGAGAGTGCAAAAGGAGAGCAGATGAAAGAGGGGAGAGGGGACTGTCAAGAAATTTTAATGAAAAAAAGAAAAAATTTTGGAGTGGTTTTAAACAAAGTTAAGGGGAAGCTAGGGAAAGTATGGATTTGTCCGTTAAAAACAGAGTAGGGAAATTGTAGAGGGGAGAGGGAGGTATTAGTAGATGGCGAGGGAATTTTTTTGGGGGAACTTTTAAATGTTGAGAAGAAAGGGAGGCGGTATTTCATGCAATGGCAGGGGGTATACCATCTTTTAGGAGTGAAGAAGAGCAGAATGTAAGTGTGGTGGAGGTACGTGAGGCATTACGTAGAATTTAAAGGGGGTTTAAAACAGCTGGAACTGATGGGATCATGACAGAAATGTTAAAAGCAGGGGGGGATATAGTGTTGGAGTGGTTGGTACTTTTGTTTAATAAATGATGAAAGAGAGGAAGGTACTTGGGATTTGGCAGAGAGCTGTATAGTCCCTTTATATAAAGGGAAAAGGGGAAAAAGAGATTGTAAAAATTATAGAGGAATAAGTTTACGGGTTTAAAGGGAAAAAGTTAGGAGAGTTTAATTGAAGAATTTAGAGGTAAGACAGAATTTTAAAATTGGGAATGGAAGGAGGTTCGAGTGGGTGGGGGTGTGTGATCAAGTGTTTCATTGAAGCATATATGTGAAGGTATTTAGATAAAGGTAGGGGGTTTTTTTTTGCATTTATGGTTTTTAAAAGGCATATGTAGAGGGGATAGAGGAGCAATGTGGCAGATGTTGAAGTTTTGGAATAGGGGGTAAGTTACTAAAGCTGTAAAAAAGGGTTTATGAGGATGTGGGCTCAGGTTTGGGTGTGTAGAAGAGGGAGAATACTTCCCCGGTTTTTAAAGTAGGTCTTAGCAGGGATGTGTAAAGTCACCCTGGTTGTTTAATTATTTATGTGGGGTTGTAAAAGAAGTAAATGCTAGGGTGTTTGGGGGGGGTGGGATTAAATTTGGGGAACAAATTCAAAAGGGTTTTGACACAGTTACTTTTTGCTGTGATATGTGCTTATGGGGTTTCTAAAGAAAAATTGCAAGGTTAGTGGATGGTTTGAGAATGTGTGTAAAGGGTTTAGAAATTTTAAAAGTGAACATAGAAAGGAAAAGGTGTGGGGTATAAAATGATTTAGAAAAAGAAAATTGGATATCAAATTGGGGAGGGGAGTAGGAAGAAGTGAATGTTTTAGTACTTGGGGTTAAAAGTGTCGGGGATGGATTTATGAAGTTGAGGAAATATAAAATTTGATGAGGAAAAAAGGTGGGGTGCTTTTGAGGTTATGTGCGGGGTAAAAAAAGTTATCATGGGGCAAAGGGGAAGTATGAAAGTTATTTTGTCCCAAACCCTCTTATAGGGTGTGAAGCTTGGGTGGTAAAGCAGAGCGGGGGAGAGGGTTGGAGGGCGTGGAGATGTCCTTTTTAAAGGGGCAAGTGTGGGGTAATATTATGCAAAAAAATTGGAGGTGGAATTGGAAAAGGGTGTGGAGAAATAAAAGTTTTTGTCAAGGGGCAAAGAGGGGTTGTTGAGGGGGTTTTTTGGTCTTTTAGGAGAATGGATCAAATAGAATGACATGGAAAAGCATATAAATCTATGGGGGAAGGAAAGGGGGTGGGGTCGTCCTCGAAAGGGGTTTGGGAAAAGAGGGGGTAAAGGAGGTTTTGTGGGCGAGGGGTTTGGACTTCCAGCAAGCGGCATGAGGTGTTAGATAGGAGTGAATGGAGACAAATGATACTTGGGACCAGATCTTTTGGGAGTGTGAGCAGGGAAATTTTTAGTAAAAGGGATTCAGGGAAAAAGGTTATTTCATATGGGGTTTGGAGTCCGGGAAAGGGAAGTACAATGCCTCATTTAAAGGGGGGTTTGGGTATTGGCGTTTGGGGGTATTTTGTGTATTTTATACGTATTGCTTCTAAATGTTGTATTCTGAGCACCTCGGCAAAAGCAGTGATAATGTGCGAGTGTGGTGAAAGTGTTGAATGATGATGAAAGTATTTTCTTTTTGGGGATTTTCTTTCTTTTTTGGGCACCCTCCCTCGGGGGGGAGACGACCCTTGTTGAAAAAAAAAAAAAAAATTGTGCAGTTATTGTGTTGCATACAAGTGCATATATGTACATTGCATCTAACTTTGGTCTCACAGGCCACATAAGTTACTTGGGAAAAAAAAAATTGGAAAATACAAAAAAACCTTGAATGGGATGAATTAAGTGTATGGGTTAGTGGCATTCGCCGTTTGCCATATGAGGTCATTTTTGCCAAACTTTTGCCTCTTATATTTCAGAAAAGTATGATCAAATTTTTTTTTTTTGGGGCTTAAAGAAATCGGCAATTAATTTTAACTTTTTGGGTATTTTTTTTTTTTTTAAAATTTTTCCACAAGGGGGACGTTTCAGAAATTGGGATTGAGACAGTCAAAGGTTTAAAATCAAGGGGCGTTCTGAGATCTGTTGTAAAAGTAGTGGCCCCCCACACCCTGTTTATTTGCCGCATGAGCACAAGTAGGGCCACCAAAAAATGTCTGCCAAGGGGTTGGGGGACCCCCATTTGAAGTTGTGAAAAATAGGGTCGAAATATTTGAAAAAACTCATTTGGGGAGAATTTAAAAGGGGGAGGGTTTCCCCCCCAGAAAAGGTTGATGAAATAAAAAAACCCCAAATTTGGGTTATTCAGAGCAAAAAAAAGGGGAGTCAGGAATATGAATGGGGAAATAAGGAGAATAGGAAATGATTGCTGTCATGTAATTGGTACTACAGGGGCCCAAATAAAATCAAGCACAATTTTAAGAAAGGCAAATAAAAAAAATTTTTTGCAAGAGAGAGGAGGGGTTTGGTGCAAGGATCAAAATGAGGGGGGTCTTTTTTTTAACCCTTTGACTGTTTCGGTTGTATATGCTGTTTCAAAGCCATGTGTTTGATGGTATAACTCAAAAATTCTAGCGGGGTTCAAATCAAGCAGAAAAAAAGCTGGTGGCCCATAGGGGGGAATGGGTCTGTGTGGTCAGTGTGCCCCCATATAAAAAAATCCTGCAGCACGCAGTGTAATGAGAAAAAAAACTCCGACTGTGTTTTTGGATTAAAAAGCTGATTTTGTGGGCTTTTTTGTATAGTATTTAGGGGTTTATTTCATTTTTTGGTCTTTTGATGGAAAGGAAAATATTTATAGAAATAGAGGGGATTTTGAATTTGGGTTTTCTTGAAAGAAAACCCTTTAAATGGAGTCAAAGTGAGAAATGTTTGATTTTTGCCCATGTTCAAAAGTAAACAAATGTGCCCTTTTTTCAAAAAATGTCCAATTACCATTTTAATATGCAGTCATGAATGGGCTAACCTTATTTATACAATTATTACAATTTGCGTAGTTGATAACGTAATCTTCTATTATTGTTTGAAAATAAAATTTAAATTAGAAAGCAAGGTAATATAGAGGGACCTGGAGACGTGACTGATGAACAAAGAAAATGTTATTTTAGAACCAGGAATGTCTGCAGTGCTCATTCTGGACCCTATTTTGAAATTGGCATGTTTTTTAATTTGCGTGAAATTGGCTAAATTGCAAATTTCTAACCACGTTATTGGGTAGTTGTAATCGGTAAATGGGCAGTTTCTTGTATTCAATCTATAGAAGAAGTGGAGTTCTAAAGAAATAGTTATGAGTTTGGTTGACTGGAAGAATGGAATTAGCCAAAAATAGGGCTCAAAGTGGGCGAAATCACCAATTCATCAATATCGCCAAAGGCGTAGTTCCGTAAATTTTGGATCAAATTTCATTCTTTTGGTGTTATTACCATCAGAAAAAGATTCTCTATCATTTCATATTTTTTTTTTTTTTTTTTTTTTTTTTTTTTTTTTTTTTTTTTTTTTTTTTTTTTTTCAAAAAATTTTCGACACCAGGAGACACCTCAGGATTTGGGGGTGCGACAGTCAAGGGGTTAAAACATGGAGGGAAAGAGAAGTGAGAAAAACCTCCAACTGAGTGCCACGAGAGTCACAGTGAGACCCTCCCCATAGGAAATGATGAGCTTTAAAATCACCTAATTAAAGGTGTGGAGGTAGGAAAGAAACCAGAAAATCAACATCGGGAATAGATAATGATCGAGAAGAAGAGTGACACCACTTGTTTGAGTAGATATGAGCTGCAGTGTAATGCAGCAAAGGACAAACAAAGATCCAAGAATGTGGTATATCGGCACACACAAAAAGTCCTCAGATTTTCTGTGATTAGAAGTATAACAGTAATGGTAAACAAGAATTGTCTGTGAACTAGAAAGGTCTGTGAAATTAATGTGTGGGATAGTGGGAAATTAGCAAGAAGCAAATTACATGAACTCTAAGAATAAAGACATTGTGTAGAAGTAAATGGAGAAAGTTGAAAGAGGTATGAATGTGAGGTTTTGGTAGGAAGGTCACTGTCTATCACCAGTTTTGTCTCTGATAAACACAGTTGTTTTGGTTGACAAGGAAGCTGCAAGAAACTTGGTGTCAGAGGCAAAAATGTAGGTTGAGTTAAGATTTGAGAGATATTGATAGTTGCCAAAGAACAGGAAGATAACTAGAGGTTAGAGGTATCTTGGTGGGAAGAAACTTGAGTGTGGACAGGAGAGGGAGCAACTGTACTTGGGGGTGGATGAACTTCCACATTGTTAACTGATATATTATGAGGTAAAGGACCAGACTTAGAAACAGGAAAAGTAAAGTGTGGGGTAATGATATGTGATTTAGGGGCTGAATGATGATTTAGCTGGGGAGGCCATGTAGATGGAAAAACGTAGTAGTGAGAAGACATTGAAGAAGTAAGGATAGTAGTAGACGAAGAGGTAGGAGCCCCAGAAGGTACGACTGCAGAAGGGCTAATTAACAAAACTGGGCAATGGTGAGAATATTTAGGATGCATCTTTTTACAGTTAAGGCAAGTGGGAGGTTGGCTTCAAGACATATTGCTATGGTCAGCTGCCTCACAAATTGGGGATTCTGCCATTGACCTGCAGTATTTAGCTGGGTGACCAAAACACCAATAATTTGTACAGTGGACCCCCGCATAACGATTACCTCCGAATGTGACCAATTATGTAAGTGTATTTATGTAAGTGCGTTTGTATGTGTATGTTTGGGGGTCTGAAATGGACTAATCTACTTCACAATATTTCTTATGGGAACAAATTCGGTCAGTACTGGCACCTGAACATACTTCTGGAGTGAAAAAATATCGTTAACCGGGGGTCCACTGTACATTCAAATTCAAATTCAAAATTCAAAAATTGATTTCTTTGCATAATATATAATGTGTAGTTTACTTGTATTAAAATATTGTTAAACGCAAAGAAAGCTCTTAGCATGCATGTAGCATTTCAAGGAGACTAATCCTAATGCTTACAGACTACTTAAAACTATGCACAGGTTATGGAGTGGTGAATTATAATTATACAAAATAGAAAAAGTGGGGTGGCAAAAAAATATATAATTACAGTAGACAGTTGTTTAACACGGTTTTGTTTGGCACGTTTTGGTTACAGCACTTTGTAAAATTTACTTAACCTGGTTTCTGTTTTCTATTTTCTATTTTTTAGCTAACATACGTGTAAATTTTACCTTATTCCTAGTAATGACCCTCGTGTAGTAGATAGTCTTTTTAGTATGATAATAAGATGTTATCTTCATTATAGAATAATAAGAAAATATTATAACCTTTATATTATAATAATAAGGTAAAAGGACCCCAATGGAAATAAGTCACTCTGTCTGACTTTTTTGGGTTATCCTAGGTTCTCTACACATGTGCCGCTATGTATGATAATTCTATGTAACTGTATTTGTGTATACCTGAATAAACTTACTTGTAAACTTACTTACTCAGTTTGTGGGAGGGTAAAAAAATTTTGAGTGCACGTCGTCCGCGGGATACACTCTTCTTGGCTGTGGGTTAGACCGTTGAGTCAACAGGGGAGACTGACTGCCATCCCCTGCCACCCTCTTCCACCCTTGTCCCAGTCTTTGGTTCATATGTGTGTGGTAAGTACCATCCTCTGCTAGGAGTTTAGATTTTTTAATTGCCATATATTAAATCTGCCAAGCAATCATGGCACCCAGTAGGCATACAAGTGTTGCTGAAAGTGGCAAGGAAAGGTATAAGCATTTGTCTTAGAATTAACGAAGAAAATAGAGATATTAGACAAGAGATAGCCTGTGGCTGTAATGAAGCATCACTTTGGGCACATAAAAACCAGTAGGAATCCTTTCCAAGATACAATACTATGTACCACAACCAGCACTCCTTACCCTATACCACTCTTTAATACAGAGGACCCCCGGTTTACGATATTATTTCATTCCAGAAGTATGTTCAGGTCCCAGTACTGAACGAATTTGTTCCCATAAGGAATATTGTGAATTAGATTAGTCCATTTCAGACCCCCAAACATACACGTACAAACGCACTTACATAAATACACTTACATAACTGGTCGCATTGGGAGCTGATCGTAAAGTGGGGGTCCACTGTATATCCTTACCTCACCTATGGTATCTGTACCTGGGGATCAACCACAGCCAACCACCTTGAACCTTTAATAACCCAACATAAAGCTGCTGTGCAGTTGATTACCAGTTCCTGTGCTAGACAGCACACCCCACCACTTTTCAAAAACTTGAACTTGCTAAATATATCAGACATACACTCATATTATTGTGCCTTCCACATATACAGAACATTAAAATTCCACCATAAACCCTCCACTTAAACTACTACTTGACAGTTACAACAGAATGCAGTCACAATACAAGGCATAAGGCACTCTTCAAAATCCCTCGTATCAGTGTCACACTATGCAACAATGCTATGCACATAAAGGGCCTGAAGATCTGGAACTCGCTACTGGAACCGGTAAAGGATCTCCCCCTGTCTACTTATAAATTTAGGACTTTGCTAAAAAATCTTATCTCTGAACACTAACCAAAACAACTAACTAGTTATATTATGTGGCCTCTGTACTTTTAAACTTCTGGCAGTCCATGAAATATTACTGATTGAGCCATTAATTGTAATATTTTTTATTATGTGCAACTTCAAGATACGTACAGTGGTACCTCGAATATCGGGCGAAATTCATTCCAGAAGGCTGTTCAAGTGCCGTTACCAAACGAATTTGTTCCCATAAGGAATAATGCAAATTAGATTAGTCCTTTTCAGAACCCCAAAAATACACTTACATAATTCTTCGAATTGGGAGCTGTTTGAAATTTGAGGTACCACTGTAATTATCCTTAGAAACTTCCACCTTGACTACCTCACATTAGCATTAAGATTAAATATGATTGTAATCAAGTAAACCACTTTTCTAGTTTTAAGTAATTACTATGTACTATCATCTCTAGTTTTAAGTAGTACTGTGTATTAGGATTAGTCTGCCTGAAATGCCCCGGCATGATGGTGGCTTTCTTTCTATTTAGCAAACCAAAATTATAATTACATATTGTAACTGTTACAAAGAAATAAACCTTTACTGCAGAAAACAATATGAAGTTCAACGATGAGAAATTTCAATTACTCCGATATGGTAAACATGAGGAAATTAAAACTTCATCAGATTACAAAACAAATTCCGGCCACAAAATAGAGCAAAAAACTAACGTCAGAGACCTGGGAGTGATCATGTCGGAGGATCTCACCTTTAAGGACCATAACATTGTATCAATCGCATCTACTAGAAAAATGACAGGATGGATAATGAGAACCTTCAAAACTAGGGATGCCAAGCCCATGATGACACTCTTCAGGTCGCTTGTTTTATCTAGGCTGGAATATTGCTGCACACTAACAGCACCTTTCAAGGGAGGTGAAATTGCTGACCTAGAAAATGTACAGAAAACCTTCACGGCACGCATAACGGAGATAAAACACCTTAGTTACTGGGAGCGCTTGAAGTTCCTGAACCTGTACTCCCTGGAACACAGGCGGGAGAGATACATGATTATATACACCTGGAAAATCCTTGAGGGACTAGTACCGAACTTGCACACGAAAATCACTCACAACGAAAGCAAAAGACTCGGCAGACGATGCAACATCCCCCCAATGAAAAGCAGGGGTGTCACTAGCACGTTAAGAGACAATACAATAAGTGTTAGGGGCCCGAGACTGTTCAACTGCCTCCCAGCATACATAATAGACCCCTGGCTGTCTTCAAGCAGGCACTGGACAAGCACCTAAAGTCGGTTCCTGACCAGCCGGGCTGTGGCTTGTACGTTGGATTGCATGCAGCCAGCAGTAACAGCCTGGTTGATCAGGCTCTGATCCACCATGAGGCCTGGTCACAGACTGGGCCGCGGGGGCGTTGACCCCCGGAACTCTCTCCAGGTAAACTAGGTAAATATGAGTTTGTGTGATGACTGACTTACTGACTGATTTACTGACTTACTTGACTGACTTACTGACTTGACTGATTTACTGACTAACTTAAATTTAGAATTTTTCACTGAAGAGGACCCTGAAACGGTGTCTAGAGCAGCTGATGCCTTACCGTCAATTGTATAATGTACTGCTGGGTAAAATAGAATAGAAATCCATTACAGAATTTATGCACACTCCAGTAAAACCTTCGATTTCATTACCAGAACCTCTACCATCCACCTCAACCTAGTAGGGCCACAGCATAACTCTCCACTCTCCACAATCATCCACAAACACCAGCACCCACAATTTAAGGTAAGAAATACTGTTATTTCTATTGCATTTGTAATTTTAAGCAGTAAAAACAACATAATATATCACAACAATGAACTACAGTTACATATCACTTTTATTTTGGAAAGATCTGGTCTAAAAAAAAAAAAAAAAAAAAAAAAAAAAAGAGTTGCTTGGCTTTTTGGGGGCTCCCAGGAACATAACGCTATTTTTCCCATAAGTTCTTCAGTTTGTCTCACATGGTTTTAACTAAAATGGCATTTTCAGGAACGTAACTACAGTTTTAAACGACGGTAAGATAAGATAAGATTTCGTTCGGATTTTTAACCCCGGAGGGTTAGCCACCCAGGATAACCCAAGAAAGTCAGTGCGTCATCGAGGACTGTCTAACTTATTTCCATTGGGGTCCTTAATCTTGTCCCCCAGGATGCGACCCACACCAGTCGACTAACACCCAGGTACCTATTTGCTGCTAGGTGAACAGGACAACAGGTGTAAGGAAACGTGTCGAAATGTTTCCACCCGCCGGGAATCGAACCCGGGCCCTCCGTGTGTGAAGCGGGAGCTGTAGCCACCAGGCCACCAGGCCTACCAGGTCTACTGTAATACAGTTTATAGTGAAGGGATTGGAAAGAAAAAATTACAATTAGTACAATTTACAAAAGTACAATTTTAAGTGTGTATTTACACAGCCTCTCCTCACTTAGTGACGTCCTCGTTTACCAGTGCCTCAGACTTACGATGGGCTCTCTGACCAGTATTTATACCTAAATAATGAATATTAGAGCTGATTTCCTCTATGCTGTTTATTTCAATGTACAGTACACTACTGTGTAAACATATAAAAATATACAAGAAATTTATTTTTATTTATTTATTTATTTTTTATGTCTTTGCAAACAGTACATTGAGATTTTATATTTACAATAGTGGGTTGCAATGCAAAGAGAGCCTCTATTATGCCTAGGCATTATGGTCCAACTTAACATTATTGGCTTACAGACTACTTAATACTAAGGATTTTATCATAAACAACTTGCCTGCTTTTATGTACCAAAAAGCTTCTCAAGTATTGTCACCAATTATTGCAACGCTCTTTAACAAATCCATTGAATCATCTACCTTCCCAACAATCCTCAAAATAGTGAGGGTCACTCCGATCCTGCCCGAACCAGGAAAAGGTCCTCTGTCTGCCAATCAATTTAGGGCTATAACAAAAAATCACCTCATCTCCCAAATTTAACTATACCAACACTATATGATGTCTGAAATCACAGAACCAGTTTGAAACTATTCAAGCAATCCCAATTAACTTAAGAATACTAAATTAATTTGAGTACAGCCCCTCCTCAATTAACACTGGATTTCCTTTCCTAAGACCACATCGTTAAATGAATTCGTCACTAACTGAGGAGCATACCATAATCTTAGTGGGTATGTGTCAACCATCTTTGATATTGTTTTAATGTCACCTTTGCACCATTTCTTTAACAAATCCATTGAATCAGCTACCTTCCCAACAATCCTCAAAATAGCGAGGGTCACTCTGATCCACAAAGGAGGCGACCAAGCTGACTTGAATAATTATAGACCCATATCTAACTTACCACTGCTCTCTAAAATCTTTGAAAAATTAATTCATAGATGGATCTATTCCTACCTCGTTTCACACAACATATTAAACCCTTGTCAGTTTGGATTCAGGATTAATAAAAGCACAAATGACGCAATCATACACATGCTAGAACTAATATATACCGTACTTGAAAAGAAAGAAGTCCCGCTGGGCATTTTCATTGATTTACGTAAAGCTTTCGATACAGTCGACCATGAACTACTGTACTCCAAATTAATGCACTATGGTATCAGAGGCCACTCCCTCAACTACCTAAAGTCATACCTTAGTAACAGAACTCAATATGTGTATGCAAATGATGCAAACTCATCCACCCAACCAATCACAGTAGGAGTCCCACAAGGAAGCATCCTTGGACCACTCCTCTTTCTCATCTACATCAATGACCTACCGAATGCATCACAGCTACTCAAACCCATATTATTTGCAGATGACACTACATATGTATTTTCCCACCCAAACTGCAGTCTTATTAGCAAACACAGTCAATGCTGAATTACAGAAAATATTTGCCTGGATGATGACTAACAAACTTACCTTGAACACTGATAAAACCTATTTCATTCAGTTTGGAAACAAAGCTGCAAATGATCCAATTAACATTACCCTAAATTGATCATCAGTCACAAGACTCTCAGAGGGAAAATTCCTAGGTACAGTGGACCCCCGCATAACGATTACCTCCGAATGTGACCAATTATGTAAGTGTATTTATGTAAGTGTGTTTGTACGTGTATGTTTGGGGTCTGAAATGGACTAATCTACTTCACAATATTCCTTATGGGAACAAATTCGGTCAGTACTGGCACCTGAACATACTTCTGGAGTGAAAAAATATCGTTAACCGGGGGTCCACTGTATCCACCTTGACAGTAGCCTTAAGTTCTGGACACACATACAACAAATCACCAAGAAAATCTCCAAGACTGTAGGCATACTATCAAAGATAAGGTACTACTTTCCACAGTCAGCTCTCCTGGCACTGTACCATTCACTGATATACCCTTATCTTGCATATGGAATTTGTGCATGGGGATCAACAACATCCAATCACCTAAAACCCCTAATAACCCAGCAAAAGGCAGCAGTAAGAATGATAACAAATTCCCACTCCTGCCAGCATACTCCACCAATTTTCAGATGTCTGAATCTGCTTACCATTAAGAACATCCATACTTATTCATGTGCCTACTACATACACAGAACAATGCACGCAAATATAACCCCCCACTCAAACTTTTCCTCACCAACCTAAACAGGACACATGACCACAACACAAGACACAGATCTCTTTTTGATATACCTCATGTCCATATCACACTGTGTAAAAACTCTATGCACATAAAGGGCCCCAAAATATGGAATTCATTACCAGAAGATATTAAAGTAACCCAGTCTGAAAATCAATTTAAGACTCTTCTCAAAAGCCACTTAATCACCCTAGACTAAATGCTAAATACTCAGTATACATTTACTCACCTATGTACTCCCACATCATAACTGAAACAATCACATTGAACCTTTTATCCATTGTTGACAGGAATATAATTGAATCATTGTTTTTCACAAAAGCATTTTAGAATATAAATACGTATGTCTTTGTATTATACAAATTTTGATTCGTTTATAATTAATATTCTACTGTACACTTGTGAAATAATTCCTATCCTACTGTACAACTATGATATAATATTTCTTAGTATTAAGTAGAATGTAAGCCAATAATGTTAAGTTGGCCCATAATGCCAAGGCATAATAGAGGCTCTCTCTGCATTGCATCCCACTATTGTATATACACAATCTCAATGTACTGTTTGCAAAGACATTAAATAAATAAATAAATAAATAAATAGTTGTACAGTAGGACAGTAATTATTTCATAGTTGAACAGTAGGCTATTAATTATAAGCAAATTAAATTTATATAAGACAAAGGATATACAGTGGACCCCCAGTTTACGATATTATTTCATTCCAGAAGTATGTTCAGGTGCCAGTACTGAACAAATTTGTTCCCATAAGGAATATTGTGAATTAGATTAGCCCATTTCAGACCCCCAAACATACACGTACAAACGCACTTACATAAACACACTTACTTAATTGGTCGCATTGGGAGGTGATCGTAAAGCGGGGGTCCACTGTATTCATATAGCCTAAAATGCTTATTGTGAAAAACAATGGTTCAATTATATTCCTGTCAACAATGGATAAGAGGTTCAAAGTGATTGTTGAAGTTATGATGTGGGAGTACATAGGTGAGTATATGTGCGTATTGAATATTTAGCATTTAGTCTATGGTGATTAAGTGGCTTTTGAGAAGAGTCTTAAACTGATTTTCAGACTGGGTTACTTTATTATATTCTGGTAATGAATTCCATATTTTAGGGCCCTTTATGTGCATAGAGTTTTTACAGAGTGTGATATGGACATGAGGTATATCAAAAAGAGATCTGTGTCTTGTGTTGTGGTCATGTGTCCTGTTTAAGTTCGTGAGGAGAAGTTTGAGTGGAGGGTTTATATTTACGTGTATTGTTCTGTGTATGTAGTAGGCACATGAATAAGTATGGATGTTCTAAATGGTGAGCAGATTCAGACCTTTGAAAACTGGTGGAGTATGCTGGCGGGAGTGGGAATTCATTATCATTCTTACTGCTGCCTTTTGCTGGGTTATTAGGGGTTTTAGGTGATTGGATGTTGTTGATCCCCATGCACAAATTCCATATGTAAGATAAGGGTATATCAGTGAATGGTACAGTGCCAGGAGAGCTGATTGTGGAATGTAGTACATTATCTTTGATAGTATGCCTACAGTCTTAGAGATTTTCTTGGTAATTCGTTGTATGTGTGTCCGGAATTTAAGGCTACTGTCAAGGTGGATAACTAGGAATTTTCCTCTTGTGTGTGTCTTGTGATTGATGATCCATTTATCGTTATGTTAATTGGATCATTTGCAGCTTTGTTTCCAAACTGAATGAAATAGGTTTTATCGGTATTAAGGGTAAGTTTATTAGTCATCATCCAGGCAGATATTTTCTGCAATTCGGCATTGACTGTGTTTGCTAGTATGAGTGTGTTTGGGTGGGAAAAGACATATGTAGTGTCATCTGCAAATAATATGGGTTTGAGTAGCTGTGATGCATTCGGTAGATCATTGATGTAGATGAGAAAGAGGAGTGGTCCAAGGATGCTTCCTTGTGGGACTCCTACTGTGATTGGTTGGGTGGAAAAGTTTGCATCATTTGCATACACATACTGAGTTCTGTTACTAAGGTATGCTTTTAGGTAGTTGAGGGAGTGGCCTCTGATGCCATAGTGCGTTAATTTGGAGTACAGCAGTTCATGGTCGACTGTATCGAAAGCTTTACATAAATCAATGAAAATGCCCAGCGGGACTTCTTTCTTTTCGAGTGCGTGTATATTAGTTCTAGCATGTGTATGATAGCATCATTCGTGCTTTTATTATTCCTGAATCCAAAATGACAAGGGTTTAATATGTTGTGTGAGACGAGGTAGGAATAGATCCATCTATGAATTAGTTTTTCAAAGATTTTAGAGAGCAGTGGTAAGTTAGATATTGGTCTATAGTTATTCAAGTCAGCTTGGTCGCCTCCTTTGTGGATCAGAGTGACCCTCGCTATTTTGAGGATTGTTGGGAAGGTAGCTGATTCAATGGGTTTGTTAAAGAAATGGTGCAAAGGTGACATTAAAACAATATCAAAGATGGTTGACACATACCCACTAAGATTATGGTATGCTCCTCAGTTAGTGACGAATTCATTTAACGATGTGGTCTTAGGAAAGGAAATCCAGTGTTAATTGAGGAGGGGCTGTACTCAAATTAATTTAGTATTCTTAAGTTAATTGGGATTGCTTGAATAGTTTCAAACTGGTTCTGTGATTTCAGACATCATATAGTGTTGGTATAGTTAAATTTGGGAGATGAGGTGATTTTTTGTTATAGCCCTAAATTGATTGGCAGAGGACCTTTTCCTGGTTCGGGCAATGAATCCCAGATCCTGAGGACCCTGTATGTGCATTGCATTTCTGCATAGGGTGAGACAGACACAAGGAATGTAAAAGAGAGTTTTGTGTGTGTGTGTGTTCTGTTGGAGAAGTTTGAGAGGAGGGCTTGTATTGGAGTTTAACATTCTATATATAATAGGCACATTAATATTACCTGGAGTTTACCTGGAGAGAGTTCCGGGGGTCAACGCCCCCACGGCCTGGTTTGTGACCAGGCCTCCTGGTGGATCAGAGCCTGATCAACCAGGCTGTTACTGCTGGTTGCACGCAATCCAATGTACGAGCCACAGCCCGGCTGGTCAGGTACCAACTTTAGGTGTTTGTCCAGTGCCTGCTTGAAGACAGCCAGGGGTCTATTGGTAATCCCCCTTATGTATGCTGGGAGGCAGTTGAACAGTCTCGGGCCCCTGACACTTATTGTATTGTCTCTTAACATGCTAGTGACACCCCTGCTTTTCATTGGGGGGATGTTGCATCGTCTGCCAAGTCTTTTGCTTTCGTTGTGAGTGATTTTCGTGTGCAAGTTCGGTACTAGTCCCTCTAGAATTTTCCAGGTGTATATAATCATGTATCTCTCCCGCCTGTGTTCCAGGGAGTACAGGTTCAGGAACCTCAAGTGCTCCCAGTAATTGAGGTGTTTTATCTCCGTTATGCGTGCCGTGAAGGTTCTCTGTACATTTTCTAGGTCAGCAATTTCACCTGTCTTGAAAGGTGCTGTCAGTGTGAAGCAATATTCCAGTCTAGATAGAACAAGTGACCTAAAGAGTGTCATCATGAGTGCATATTTTGTATATTAACTAAGTTCAAACTCTTGAAGAGTGGAGGGGCGTGTTGTCTGGCACAGGCATTAGTGATCATCCACACAGCATCTTTTTGTTGGGTTATTAATAGTTTAAGGTGATTGGTCGTAGTAGATACCCAAGCACAGATACCATAGGCGAAGTAAGGGTAGATTAGAGAGTGCTGTTTGGGGTGCATAGTACCACATTTTGTAAAGGATACCTACTGTTTTGAGACTTTCTTGGATATATGTTGGATATAGGTCTAAAATTTAAGGTTGCAGTCAAGGTGAAGACTTAAAAACTTGCCCTCATTGTCTTGTAATGGGGGAACCATTGGTCAAGTTGGAGATTTAAGGCTCTGTTGGATATTTAAAGCTCTGTAATTAAGGGATTTTATTTCTTTGCATAGTTTACAAAGTGTAATTACGATTTTGATTTGCTAAGTACAAAGTACAAAATGAAATTGGAACCATTTTAATATTGAAGTAATAGGGAAACCATTGATCACATTGGACATTTAAGACTCTGTTTCCAAACAGCATGTAGTAGGTTTTGTGTATATTGAGAAAGAGTTTGTTGGTTGTCGTCCATGTAGATGTTTTTAGTAGCATGACATTAACAGTGTCACTAAGTATAGTCGGGTTAGAGTGGGATAAGACATAAGTAGTGTCATCTGCAAACAGAACTGCTTTAAGGAGATGAGATGCATTGGGGAGATTATTGATGTAAATGGAAAAGCACATAGGGCCAAGGACATTGCCTTGTGGCAGTGTCCTTGGCACTCAATGGCTACAGACTGAGTAGTCGAGGTTACATCGTTTGTGTCTTATAGAGTACCATATCATATAGAGTATTTTAACCTTTTTTTCAGGTTCAATGGAAAACTGAAAGCCAAGCACAGCAGGTCAAGCAATGATTGCAGTCAAAAGTTAAATAAGGCCAAGAGGAAAAAGGTTTCACTAACTAATAATAAACAAAGTGAGACTTGGCCTCCTTCTCCACATGGACATAATTTGCCCGACATCATTCCAACAGGTAATGTTACAAAATGTATTTAAAAATTCATTCATTTTAAAGCTATAATTCTATGTAGATACTCAGTATACTGTACAGTATTGTTAACTGGGCCATATACTGAATTCTTATTCTAAATCCACATTTATTCATTGTGTGGCATTTATTCATTATATGCTCTATATCAGTATTTTTTTTTTTTTAAATGTCGGTCATCTCCCACTGAGGCAGGGTGACCCAAAAAGAAAGAAAATCCCCCTAAAAAGAAAATACTTTCATCATCATTCAACACTTTCACCTCAATACATAATCACTGTCTTTGCAGAGGTGCTCAGATACGACAGTTTAAAAGTCAACCTCCAAACTGCCAATATCCCAAATCCCCTCCTTTAAAGTGCAGGCATTGTACTTCCCATTTCCAGGACTCAAGTCCAGCTAACTAGTTTCCTCTGAATCCCTTCACAAAATATTACCCTGCTCACACTCCAACATCTCGTCAGGTCCCAAAAACCATTCGTTTACATTCACTCCTATCTAACGTGCTCACACATGCTTGCTGGAAGTCCAAGCCCCTCGCCCACATTACCTTTACCCCCTCCCTACAACCTTTTCGAGGACGACCCCTACCCCGGCTTCCTTCCCTTACAGATTTATACGCTCTCCAAGTCATTCTTCTTTGATCCATTCTCTCTAAATGACTAAACCACCTCAACAACTCCTCTTCATCCCTCTGACCTTTAAGTAACTCCACACCTCCTCGCTGCAGCATTTACAACCCAAGCTTCACATCCATATAAGAGTGTTGGTACCACTATACTTTCGTACATTCCCTTCTTTGCCTCCATGGATAACATCAGTAGTAACTACTAAATATGTTACATTAAATTTTTGTAAGTGTTATTATTATAATAAAAATAAGTGCTAAACCTGCATTTTTATAAATAATTCCAAAATTTCATAATCATAAACCAGACTGTTGTATTCAGTGGCAGATATTGCAAACTATAGTATTATAGTAAATCAGTCTAATTAAATAATTGTTCAGTAGTTATATGTTAATTTTAAGGCTGCCCAAAATAATTGCATAACCAGTTGCACATGGCTTGGTTGGTAGCATCCTCAGCTCACACACTAAGAGTCAGGGATTGATTCCCAGCATGGGTGAAAGATTGGACATGTTTCCTTACACCTGCTGTCTCTGTTCATCCTAGCAGTAAGTAGGTACCTGGGTGTTAGCTGACTTTTGTGGGTCACATCCTGGGGGACAAGTTTCATCTAAATTACCCGAAATGCTCTGCCTAACCAAGGGGCTTTCTGTATATTATACCAGTAATGTCAGCTAGGTTTGTATAGTTGTATCATGCACTTGTAGAAATAAGGATTATTATTATTTTTTAACACACTGGCCATCTCCCACTGAGGTAGGTGACGTGACCCGAGAAAGAAACACTTTCACCATCATTCACACAATCACTGTCTTATGAGAGGCATGTAGATATGACAGTTAAGCTGTCCCTCCAAACAGCAAATATCCCCACCCCTTTGTTTAGAGTGCAGGCACTGTACTTTCTGCCTGGTGCAGGCATTGTACTACCCGCCTGGTGCAGGCACTGTACTTCCCCCCTGGTGCAGGCACTGTACTTCATCCCTGGTGCAGGCACTGTACTTCATCCCTGGTGCAGGCACTGTACAGGTTGGCCATCACTAATCTGGCATCATCGGAACTTGTAGGGTGCCAGATTAGTGAGTTTTTGCCAGATTACAGAATGGTTAGCTTAGAATACACTTAACCCAATGGTGATATTTATGCATCAGCGATTTCCACCACTTTACACCCTATTTTTGGCCCATTCAGTTATTCCAGTCTACCAAACTCATAGCTATTTTGCTAGTATTCCTTCTATCTGTCGATTGAGTACAAGAAACTGCCCATTTACCTATTTCAACTACCCAGTAGTGTTCAGAAATCAGTAATTTGGATAATCTCACACAAGTTTCAATAGATGCCAATTTCAAAATAGGGTCCAGAATAAACAGTGCAGACATTCCTAGCACTAAAATAACATTTTCTTTGTTCATTAGTCATGTCTCCAGGCCCCTCTTATATTACGCTTGCTCTCCATTTTGAATTCTTATTCACACAAAAAATAGAATATTTGCTGTTATGCAGACTACTGCATTATTGTAATAATTGTATAAATAATGTTAACTCATTCGTAACTACTTATTAGACTGGCCAGTTGACACGTATTGGACGGTGACGTCATTTGTTTACTCTTGAACATTGGCAAAAATCAAACATTTCCGCTAATTTGAGCTTCATTTTAAGGTACTTTCTGGCATGAAACTAATCAAAATTATATCTATTTCTGTAATATATCTTCCATTCTATCAAATAAGACCAAAAAAATGAGAATACAAACATACAAAAATACACTGCAAAGTCGCTGTTTTACACCAAAAGCACAGCCGCCTATTTTTCTCATTATGCACTGCGTGCTGCAGGATTTTTTTATATAGTGCACACTTACCACACAGGTCTATTCTCTTGTATGTAGGCCCAAATTTACTGGTCACAGATTATCTAAGTGAGCTGAGCTCATGGCGACCGACAGTGGCTTCAAAGCCACCTTGTCTTTTATGGATAGTGTACAGTGTATGTACTTCACACAACGAAAAGCATTTCTTTTATTTGTTGGAACCATGACTAGGGCTAAAGTGAGCTGGTTATAACAATAAATGGAGAAAAAGAAATTGGAATGACTTATGCAGCAAATAACGCCACCAAACAGTAGCAGCAGGTTGGTGTATCCCAAATTCCAGGCAAAGATAGACAGATAGATAGATAAATGGACAGATAGATAGACAGACAGACAAATATGTTTGTGTGTATCAGTGAAAACAAGTAAAGTCAGGGTTCCCCTAGTGCTCAATTATCAAATGTCACTGAGCTGTCAACAGTTGTCATAACACCATTCTTCAAGGAGTTTGATATATACTCCAGCACACACAGGCAGACAGAAAGACAGATAAGCAGAGACAGACAGGCAGGCAGACAGATAAACAGACAGACAGATAGATAGGCAGACAGACATGTTTGTGTAACAGTGATAACATATGCAGGGAGGGTTAGCTAAATACATGAGTGAGCGTGGGTGGGTGTGAGTTGGACCTGACTAGCTTGTGCCTCTAGGTCTGATGTCGTGCTCCTTCCTTCAGTGGATGTGACCTGACTAGGTGGGTCATTGGTCTAAGTCTGGGGGGGAGGGGTGACATGGACCTGATTTGCATAGGCCAGTAGGCCTACTGCAGTATTCCTTCTTTCTTATGTTCTTATGTATTCGGCAGGCTGGTTGGCTGGCTTTGACTGTCTCTAGTTGTCTCTCTGTATCCATCTATATCTCTGAATATCTATATCTCTGTCTCTCTCTCACATGTACACATAAGTACAATTATACATAGTGTAAATTACCTAGGATAACCCAAAAATTCCAGGCAAAGATACAGGTAGACAGACAGACAGACAGACAGATAGATAGACACAGACAGACAGACAGACAAACAAACAAACATGTTTGCGAGTATCAGTGAAAACAAGTAAAGCCAGGGTTCCCCTAGTGCCCAATTATCAAATGTCACTGAGCTGTCAACAGTTGATATAACACCATTCTTCAAGGAGTTTGATATATACTCCAGGCAGACAGAAAGATAAGCAGAGCTAGACAGATAAGCAGAGACAAACAGACAGGCAGACAGATAGACAGAAAGATAGATAGACTGACAGACAGACAGATAGACAGACAGACAAGACATGTTTGTAAGTAACAGTGATAACAAATACAGGAGGGTTAGCTGGAGCAGTTCACATTTATCAAATGTCCCTGGGCTGTCAACAGTATAGGGATGCTTTTCATAACACCATGCTTCAAAATATATTCCAGCATGTCTAATACATTTCTGGGACCTATAAATACTTTGTATATATTTCTTGACAATAGTAAATGACCCAGGCAGGTGAAAATGTTCCCCCTTCAATTGTTTGTGACTTTTTTGGAAGCACTTTTCATTTCCCAAAAATTTTTTAGTGTCAGAACAAAGATTGGCAAATGAAATCACAAAAAACTTTTTAAAAATTGAAATTTTATCAGAACATAAAAAATTTTTAAAAAATTAAAATAAAAAACGCCCAAAAAAAGGTATATCGGCAAAAACGCCTGCAAGTGGCGGGAACTTTTTTTCGCCTGAAACTTTGAGAAACCAGAGCCCCCCCTTTTGGGGTTTCTTATATCTTGGTAATTTCTGACTCTTTTTTTTTTTTTTTAATTTCCTATAAAAACTTTAAAAAAAATGGGGCTCTTCTTTAAAACCCTTTCAGGGCCCGCCCCGTAGATCTACGGCGGGGTTCGGTGATTTCCCAAACCGTAGATCTACGCCCAAAATTCTGGCGCCGTCAAATTTGGGCGCAAAAGCCCCCATAGGCCTACATATGAGAGAACGGGTCTGCCCCCGGGGTGTGCGCCGTAAACAAAAATCTGGGCGCCTGCATAGCTTTGTGGGAACGCCGGCTCAGTCACCCTTTTTTCACCATGTCTCGTCGCAAGTCAGCTCTCACCCCCCGGGAAAAATTTTGGGACTCTCCTCTTCCTGTCTATAGTTTGAAAACTGAGGGAAAAGGGGAAAATGAAAAACGAATTCTACGGCTTTGAAAAAGTTAGTGACCGAAAATAATGACCGGATATCATAATAGTGCAAAAAACCCCGCGATCCTCCCCTTTTTCTACCTCTGGTGTGGGCACTCTTTGACTCACGGTGGGGTTTTTTTCCTAAACGTAAGAGAAAAACTAATTTTTTTTCCCGGGCCTGGCCTCTGACTTCAGTAATGACGATGTTTCTGACGTGGATTGGATTTTTTTTGCGCCCCAACCCGATCGTTCAAAAGTGGGTGGATAGTGAGGAAACATTTTCCACCAGTGAAGCGTCGGAAATTTTCGCCCCGGGAAAGCCCCGGGTAGTGTACCCTAGCTGTGCCCAGGGGACGGAGGTACATCCCGAGTACATCCCGGAGAAACATCCCTTGGCCCACCCCCGTTTTGGGTAGTGAAAAGTGAGGATGAGGGGGGCCTACATTGGCATGGAGGGCCACAGACATCAGTGGTGGTGTTGGGGGGCCCTGGTGGGGGTTTATTTGGCCCCCCCATGCGTGACCCGCGGGCCCACGCGGGAACCCACGCTGCTGATAAATCAGTTCAAGGAAAAAAGGGGGAGCTCACCCACCACCCCGCCACAACCCCCCCGTACAACCAGCCTATGATGCCCCAGTACCCCCCAGCAAACCGTATCTGGGATTGGCGGCAAAATCCCAATTTTGTTCCCAGCCCCCCCCATTTTGATGACTCGCAAAGTGGAATTCTCCCACCTGTCCCCCGGAACCAGGGCCCAATAAAACTGGAATTCTTTTGGAAATTATTCTTTGACCAGCCATTGTTTGGAAAAAACTATTGTCGGGGAAAGTAAAATATTTTTCAGTACACCATCCCAAAATACGATTTACCACCACGAAAGGGATTTACCGGGTGGAAAGAAAACGACTTTTCCCAAAGAAATGTTTTTGTTTTTTGCAACAATAAGGGCTTATCCCTAAACGCTATAAGTAAAAAAAAAGCATAGGCCCACAGATCGGCAAATTTTTGTACCCCATCCTTCAGTGAAATAATACCAGTGAACAGGTTTATTTACTGTTACGTATGTTGCACTTCCTGACAAAACCCACCCTGCAAAAAGGGGACAGGTTATACAAGATTAGAAATGTTTTCATGTATCCAAACAAAAGTTAAGGAATACTTTTACCCATTCAAGAATTTTGAAATTTGACGAGTCTTTGTTTTTGAAAAAAAGGTTTGATGTCATTAAAAGCAGTAAAATCCCGAGAAAGAGGAAAAACCGTTTTTTGGATAAAATTTGGTTTGTACTTGTGATTGTGACAGGGGGCCTGGGGGTTGGATTTTGTTGTATACAAAGGGTAGTAAAACATTGAAAGATACCAAGAAAGTTATTGGGTATTCAGGTGACGTTTGTTTAGAAAAAAATGGGGGGCACCCTTTTCTTGGTAAGGGCCAAACATTATATACCGATAAAATGGTACACAAACCATTACCCCGTGATTTCATTCGAGTGAAAAAGACAGAGGGGTGTGGCACAAATGCGTTTAATCGTAAAAATTTTGGCCCCGGCTCATCGCAGGTGTTCGTGGTTTATGACGTGCGGGGTTTACTGCCAAAGAATCAGGGGATTAAATGGCATGACAAACGAGAATTTACAAATTTTTTGCAACCTTCACCGTAATTGGAAAAGCAAGGGCATGGCAAAAGTTTTATCGAAATGACTAATGAAATATTCGAAAACCATGACTTGATTGATTATACCCCAAAAAATGCCCCTTGGTTGACAAGTGTGACATGGGAGATTGGTTTTTTTTTGACTGTGTTTTATAAGAGTTACAAAATGGGGACATGAAACTTTTCTTCCCTCTCATGGACATTTCAATGCTGAATGCATATTTAAAATGTACCAAAAAAAAGAATGGTAACAGACCCCCGTATGGGGAATTTTGTTTGTCTGTTTTCAGACAAATCATAATGAAATCCCCGGTAACAACACCCCCAAAAAAACATGGTCCTCGGGAAATTTATCCCCAATATACCCAACGTTTGAGAAGAGAAGGGGTTTATTTTCCCTAATACCGCTTCCTTCAACTCAAAAGAAATTTGCTCAGAAAAGATTTCATTTTCGTGCACAAAAAAAAACGACGGCAACAAAGACGCAAAGACCCCTCGGGTTTTTTTTGAGGAAAGTAAGGTGCCCCCTGTGCATGGTGCCTTGTTTTTTAAGGAAGTTTCCCCAAACCCACAGTTCTAAAAAACCCTGTCCCGTGATTGTAAATATTTAAAAAATGATAGAAAATTAAATATTTTACATTTTTGTTTCATGTTTATTGTAATAAACAAAAGTGGTAAACAATAATAAGATAATAACTTTAGTGGGTTATTGTGTTCAATAAAGTGAGTTTATATATATAAATTATATACAGTATTGGTCTCTCAGGCCCCAAAAGTTTTGTAGGGGAAAAGAAAAAAATTGGAAAAAAAAAAGAAAAAAAAACTAAAACAAAAAAAATAATATAATTTCGGAAAGTGGGGAAAACGGCGATGTTGCCCCCCAACCCCCATCAATTTTTTCAAACTTCTTGGCACTGTAACTGGTTTTGTTACTGATCAATTCTAATTTTTTTTTTTTTATTACCCTTTAAAAAAAAATATGCTCTTTAATTCTGTAAGAAAAAATAATTTTTTTTTTTTTTCAAAATTTCTTGGACACTGGTGCGTGACTTCAGATTTTGGCCTTGGACCCTGAAAAGGTTAAAAAAAAAAAAATAATAATTTTCATAATATTTAGAGCACTACGCAAGTGAACGTAGATCTATGTTTGGACAGTTTAAGGGTTAAACAAAAGTAGAATAGAGGATCCACAAAGGTTTTTCATTACGTCTTTGTGTCCTTCAAATCATACATCACAGAAACACACACTCACAGAAACCTGGCTTAAGCCTGATATTACAGATTTCTATACCATTCCTGGCTACATGGCCATACACAACTGTAGAGCAGACCAGCAAGGGGGAAGAACAGCTATATACTATTCAAATCAACTCGAATGTATCAATAAATCTTGCACAAGGGACGAACGTGGAGAATATATCATAGCCAAATTTAAATCAAAAGACCTGCAAAAACCCCTCACAGTTATAAACATCTACAGAGTACCACAGTCAAACATTTATCACTTTAGTGAAAAACTAGGAAACATGATTACTTATGCACACATGAATAAAGACCACCTACTACTAACAGGAGATTTCAACATAAACATACTACACGACCGGGACCCACAAGTAACCGAATTCACAAACACTATGAGTAACTGCCTGTTGCTACCAGCAATGTCTAACCTACAAGAATCTCCGAGACAAGCATCTCCTTAATAGACCACATCTGGACAAACACCATATCCCCTTTAAAATCAGGCATAATCACAGACTACACAACAGACCACTACCCAACCTTTCTCATAACTAATCTGGGCAAATTGCCACAAGACATTACTAAAGTAACCTTCAGACTACATAACGAGACAGCAGTTAACAACTTTATAGCAGATATGAATAACATCAATTGGCAAAATGAGCTTGAAACATACAGATATGAATGAATGTGTAAATAATTTTCTAAAAAAAGCCCAATGCCTCTATAACAGACAATGCCCCAGAAAAACTAAACAGATCACAGCAAAGAGACTGAATAATCCCTGGCTAACACCAAGCATCCTCAAATCCATTAACACAAAACACAAATATGAAAAACAGTATAGAACGGGTCACAAATATCTAGAGAACAGTCGAAAAGTTACTCGTCAGCACTTACCAGCCTGATAAGAAGATCAAAAAAATTGTATTATGAAAATAGATTACATAACGTCAAAGGTGATATAAAAAAACCTGGAAAACTCTATCTGAAATTCTTGGAACTAAAAAGTTATCCAAAAACAAAGCAATCAAACTAACAAAATCAGATGAACCCCTACTCACTCCAACCGAAACAGCAAACAGACTTAATGTTTTCTTCTCCACCATAGGAAAAAATCTAGCAAACAAAATACCAAGCACAAACACCCGTCCATCAGACTACCTCATGGGTACCTACCCAAATACACTATTCCTAGCTCCAACCAACCCCATTGAAGTTATGCTCATCATAAACACCCTTAAAATCAAGGCAGGAGACATAAATAACTTGCCTGCTTTTATGTACAAAAAAGCTTCTCAAGTATTGTCACCAATTATTGCAGCACTCTTTAACAAATCCATTGAATCATCTACCTTCCCAACAATCCTCAAAATAGCAAGGGACACTCCGATCCATAAAGGAGGTGACCAAGCTGACTTGAATAACTATAGACCAATATCTAACTTACCACTGCTCTCTAAAATCTTTGAAAAATTAATTCATAGACGGATCTCTTCCTACCTCGTTTCACACAACATATTAAACCCTTGTCAGTTCGGATTCAGGATTAATAAAAGCACAAATGATGCTATCATACATATGCTAGAACTAATATCTACCACACTTGAAAGAAAGAAGTCCTGCTGGGCATTATCATTGATTTACGTAAAACTTTCGATACAGTCGACCATGAACTGCTGTACTCCAAATTAATGCACTATGGTATCAGAGGCCACTCCCTCAACTACCTAAAGTCATACCTTAGTAACAGAACTCAATATGTGTATGCAAATGATGCAAACTCTTCCACCCAACCAATCACAGTAGGAGTCCCACAAGGAAGTGTCCTTGGACCACTCCTCTTTCTCATCTACATCAATGATCTACCGAATGCATCACAGCTACTCAAACCCATATTATTTGCAGATGACACTACATATGTCTTTTCCCACCCAAACACAGTCATACTAGCAAACACAGTCAATGCTGAATTATAGAAAATATCTGCCTGGATGATGACTAATAAACTTACCCTTAATACCGATAAAACCTATTTCATTCAGTTTGGAAACAAAGCTGCAAATGATCCAATTAACATAACGCTAAATGGATCATCAGTCACAAGACTTACAGAGGGAAAATTCCTAGGTATCCACCTTGACAGTAGCCTTAAGTTCCAGACACACATACAACAAATCACCAAGAAAATCTCCAAGACTGTAGGCATACTATCAAAGATATTAGAGCACTTGTGAAAGAATATTAGACTCACCAGTTGACATGCATTGGACGCATGGCATGATTTGTTTACTTTTGAGCTTTGGCAAAAATCGAACATTTCTGCTACTTTGAGCTCAATTTAAAGGTATTTTTCATTGTGAAACCAACCAGAATCATCTCAATTTCCATAATATGTCTTCCATTCTATAAAATGATACCAGGAAAACTAGAATACAACCATAAATAGCATATGAATATACACTGTAAAGTCTCTGTTGTAAACCAAAAACATGGTCAGAGTTTTTTTTTCTCATTATGCACTGTGTGCTGCAGGATTTTTTTATACCGTGCACACTGACCACATAGACCCATTCTTTCATATGTAGGCCTACCAGCTTTCTCTCGCTAGATTTGAGGGCGCTAGAATTTATGCGTACTAGTACGGCACCAACCCTGGCATGCAAGCCGTACTATTACGGCACCAACCCTGAAAGGGTTAATACTATTCCCCAGAATATGACCCACTAGTCAAATTCTGGGGGATAAAGCTAAAGCTCAGGTACCTACTTAATGCTAAGTGAACAGGGGCAGGTGAATTGAATTGAATGAAGACGACCAGAGCTGTCGTGAGATGGGAAGGAAGAAGGATGAGGAAGGATGGAAGTACTGGAAAGAATGGGAAGGAGGGGAAGAGGAGGAAACAAGGCAAGTGGCCCAACCACTTTGGGACATGTGGTACAAAAGTACTGGAGGCGTAGATGGAGAGGCTTGAATGATGTCGGTACTTGCTCACTAGGAGAGAATGGCGAAGGCGGCGGCAGGATGAGTTGTATTGGAGGTGGTCGGCTTGAGGCTTGTTAAGCTATTGTCCCATTAAGAAGAGTCTGGAACTTCGGTATTGGCATGGTCATGAGTCTAAATTTGCAGTCAGGGTCGATCTCTGGAGCATTAAGGAGATTGATGAGTTCTCTAAGGAAGAGAGCACGTGATGGTTTACAGACGTACTTGACTTCGTCGCTCTGGAGGAGGGGGATCAATGTCTGTGCATCCATTTCTTTAGGATACTCAGGAGTAGTGAAGAAAGAGACTCCACGTATCGTATTATAGTGTTGTTTATCCTTAGAGTGAGCGACAAGTGAAGTCGATGATTGGTCAGTTTTGTTGGGGTTGGAAGACGAGGACGCTGCTTGTGTCTTGATGGATGTGGTGGCTGGCATTGGAGGCGGTTTCTCATTGGTGGAGGAAGGTGGAGGCAGTGAGGACTCTGATTGGTTCTCAGCAGTGGTGGTCGCTCATTGGTGGATTGCGAAGTAGAGCAGGTGGCTTCTGCAGAAATAAAATCTTGGAAGTCATCTGGTGCCTCGAAACTGACGATTTTTGGGATAATCTTCAAAACATCGGCTGAAGCAGGACTAGCTGGAAAGTTGAATGTTGGCAGATTGTTGAGGGCAAGAATATCATTCATAGTTGTATTGAAACAACCCGGGTTAGCTGCATTTTGCATGTGTGCATACATCAGGCAGTAGTAGAATTTTGTTGAAATATCGTCTGGTAGAGGAGAGGCGGTGAGTGGTGGAGGCTGCTGAGTGGCTTGTAGAATCTTGATGGTGGTCGTCTGAAGCTTAGCTATAGCAGCATAAGTAGGAGAGTTTCCTGTAGACTTCTTAGTTTCTTCTTTCAGTTTCTTAGAGAGGATATCCTTGCGTACTGGACATTTGGCTGCAAGAGTATGGTGATCACTCTTACAGTTGATGCAGGTGGGAGCAGCAGTGGAAGTGCAGGAGCGAAAGTCGTGATCTGCAGACCCACAGGTGGAACATATCTATTTATTCTTCACGTGACAATCAGCAGTAGAGTGGCTATACGAGTAGCATGTCCAACAAGGTGTTATGTAAGTGAATCGTTCAGGCTCAATCTGACGAGGGTTGATAAAGTAGTAAGAGATGGCCAGCCCATCAGATAATGCTCTAGTCGCCATGGTAACGTCAATGTGATCTTGAGGATCGAGGAAGCATTGGGGATCTTTACAACAGAGTCAATCTTGGCCAAAGTGTTGATGTCTTCAAGTGATGATGTAATTTCCTCGATAGACATGCTCGTGATTAGCCTGTCAAGATGTTTCATGAACACAGAGTGTTTTGCACGCATGCATGGTGACGTGGAGATGGTAAAACCGTGGTCATCTAATGTCTTCATGGCTGTAGGTATAAGTACTTTGTCAGCTTCAGCATCATTGAGAAAGGTGACGATGAAAGCTTCTTTCAGTGAAGTAATCTTGGAGAATTTGGCATGAAGACAAGTGTTGAGTGAGGTTGCAAGCTCTAGCTTCGTGGCGTCGTCGACGACAGCAGACTTGGGCTTAATTCTCACACGATGAGACATCGTGGAGGTGGTAGAGGTTACCCTCCCCAACGGGGATCGTAGGGAGACTGAACAAGTAAGGAGAGCTGCTATGACCTGCCAAGGCGAGAGTCAGAAGCAGAATGTGTGTCGAGGGGCAGGTGGTATTAGGAAAACTTGCCCAACTTTTCCACTAGTCCAGAGATCAAACCCCAGTCCCTCAGTGTGTCACCTGAGGCTACTATTAATTGAGCCATGAGCCCCTGAACTACTGTACTCTAAGTCCACATTCACATTCACTTTACCTAGAGACAATGTATTTGAGGCACAAAATGTTTTTCTGCTTGCCATAGCATTCAGTGCTTATACAGTAATTTTGGTTAATATCTCAACAATATTCTAATGAAATATCATCATTTTCAAATATCTATGCTCAGGAAATTGCATTATTATATTAATAGAAAGTGCTAAACCCATAAGGGTAATACAATCTTGGGGTAACATAGTGTTTTACATACTTATATTTTGTAATTTGTCCTATTTCCAACAGGTCATTTCCATTTACCAGCAATGTGGCTCATGTCTTTATCTTACTCCAGTTCTTGTGATCTTGACCTTATTCCTTCATTTGCAGATTGCTTGTAATCTAAATGAGTTTATAAAAATGGTCATAGTAGGTCATATAAATTTTTCTCTAGCTTTCAGTAATGATTTAACAAGCAAAAACAAAATCATTGGCATATTTTGACCCTTTAATAATAATAATAATATCTTTATTTACTACAAGTACATGTACAGGAGGAAAGAGGAGTGATTGGTGGAATGATGAAGTAAAGGGTGTGATAAAAGAGAAAAAGGTAGCTTACAAGAGGTTTTTACAAAGCAGAAGTGTTATAAGAAGAGCAGAGTATATGGAGAGTAAAAGAAAGGTGAAGAGAGTGGTGAGAGAGTGCAAAAGGAGAGCAGATGAAAGAGTGGGAGAGGCACTGTCAAGAAATTTTAATGAAAATAAAAAAAAAATTTTGGAGTGAGTTAAACAAGTTAAGAAAGCCTAGGGAAAGTATGGATTTGTCCGTTAAAAACAGAGTAGGGGAGTTAGTAGATGGGGAGAGGGAGGTATTAGGTAGATGGCGAGAATATTTTGAGGAACTTTAAATGTTGAGGAAGAAAGGGAGGCGGTAATTTCATGCACTGGCCAGGGAGGTATACCATCTTTTAGGAGTGAAGAAGAGCAGAATGTAAGTGTGGTGGAGGTACGTGAGGCATTACGTAGAATGAAAGGGGGTTAAAAGCAGCTGGAACTGATGGGATCATGACAGAAATGTTAAAAGCAGGGGGGGATATAGTGTTGGAGTGGTTGGTACTTTTGTTTAATAAATGTATGAAAGAGGGGAAGGTACCTAGGGATTGGCAGAGAGCATGTATAGTCCCTTTATATAAAGGGAAAGGGGACAAAAGAGATTGTAAAAATTATAGAGGAATAAGTTTACTGAGTATACCAGGAAAAGTATACGGTAGAGTTATAATTGAAAGAATTAGAGGGAAGACAGAATGTAGAATTGCGGATGAGCAAGGAGGCTTCAGAGTGGGTAGGGGATGTGTAGATCAAGTGTTTACATTGAAGCATATATGTGAACAGTATTTAGATAAAGGTAGGGGAAATTTTTATTGCATTTATGGATTTAGAAAAGGCATATGATAGAGTGGATAGAGGAGCAATGTGGCAGATGTTGCAAGTTTATGGAATAGGTGGTAAGTTACTAAATGCTGTAAAGAGCTTTTATGAGGATAGTGAGGCTCAGGTTAGGGTGTGTAGAAGAGAGGGAGAATACTTCCCGGTAAAAGTAGGTCTTAGACAGGGATGTGTAATGTCACCATGGTTGTTTAATATATTTATAGATGGGGTTGTAAAGGAAGTAAATGCTAGGGTGTTCGGGAGAGGGGTGGGATTAAATTATGGGGAATCAAATTCAAAAGGGGAATTGACACAGTTATTTTTGTGATGTACGTGCTTTATGGGAGATTCTAAAGAAAAATTGAAAAGGTTAGGGGAGATTTGAGAATTTTGGTAAAGGTAAAAAGTTGAAGTAAAAACATAGAAAAAAGGGAAAGGGGATGAGGGTACAAATGATTTTTATAAAGAAAAAATGGATATCAAATTGGGAGGGGGAGTATGGAAAAAAGTGAAAGTTTTAGTACTTGGGGGTTTTACGTTTCGGCGGATGGATTTATGAAGGTGAGGTTATCATAGAATTGATGAGGGGGAAAAAGGGGTGGGCGTTTAGGTATATGTGGATCAAAAAAAAGTTTCTATGGAGGCAAAGAAGGGAATGTAGAAAGTATAGTAGTACAACATTTAATGGATGGAAGCTTGGGTGGAAATCAGCAGGAAGGAGACGGTTTGGGGGCATGGGAGTCCGTCTAAAGGGGAAAGTGTGGTGTAATTTATCAGAAAATTCGGGTGTGGAAATTAGGAGAAGGTGGGTTAAAAAAAGCATTTGTCAGAGGGGAGAAGAGGGGTTGTTGAGGTGGTTTTGGGCATTTAGAGAGAATGGATCAAAATAGAAAGACATGGAAAGAATTTTAAAAAATTTTTGGGGAAAGGAAAGAGGGGTAGGGTCGTCCTCGAAAGGGGTTGGGAAAAAGGGGGTAAAGGAGGTTTTTTGGGGGAGGGGGTTGGCTTCCAGCAAGCGTGCATGAGCGTGTTGATAGGAGTGAATGGAGACGAATGATACTTGGGACCTGACGATTGTTGGAGTGGAGCAGGGTAATATTTAGTGAAGGGATTCAGGGAAACCAGTTATTTTCATATAGTCGGACTTGAGTCCTGGAAATGGGAAGTACAATGCCTGCACTTTAAAGGAGGGGTTTGGGATATTGGCAGTTTGGAGGGATATGTTGTGTATCTTTATACGTATATGCTTCTAAACTGTTGTATTCTGAGCACCTCTGCAAAAGCAGTGATAATGTGTGAGTGTGGTGAAAGTGTTGAATGATGATGAAAGTATTTTCTTTTTGGGATTTTCTTTCTTTTTTGGGTCACCCTGCCTCGGTGGGAGACGACCGACTTGTTGAAAAAAAAAAAAAAAAAAAACATGTACATGGTATACAGGCCTAGCTAACAACAATGACATACTACTGTATAGAAAGCCCCTTGTTATGCTCCGCATGTCGGGCAAATTAGGTCAGTATCCCAGGATGCGACCCACACCAGTCGACTAACACCCAGGTACCCATTTTACTGATGGGAAACATAGGCAACAGGTGGAAAGAAACACATACAGCACCTCTATCCTCACTATTACTGTCTCCCAGGACAGCATCTCCAGCTTCACTATTACTGTCTACCAGGACAGCATTAACAGCCCCACATTTACTGACTACCAGGGCAGCACCTCCAGCCTTACAGTTTCTGACTACATGGCCAGCACCAAGGGCGATACCATCCAGCCCAGACTTTTTATTTTCCCATCTGTTATAGAATGCTTCCAGGTTTTCTATGAAGGCTGCTTTGATGTTATCCTCTTTTAATACCAATGTGATTTTAGCCCACAAATTGCTCTCATTTGGGCATACCCAAAAACACTTCCCTGATTTAATACTGCTTGTAGATAGTTCTTGGATATCTGTACAAGGGGTGTGACACCAATTTTCACAAAAATGGCAATTTATCCATGCGGAAGCCCGTTTGTTTGATTGACTGCAGACTACACAGAGCTTCATAATGTGATTTGAATGGTTGATTTACTGTAATTCTACTAGTAACCTCTTGAATATTCTACTAATAACCTCCTTAAAGTGAAGCTCTAGCTATTTGTATTTCTATTTCTATGCACTGAGTGCTGCAGGATTTTTTTTATACTGTGCACACTTATCACATAGACCCATTCTTTCATATGTAGGCCTACCAGCTTTCTCTCACTAGATTTGAAGGCGCTAGAATTTAGGCATTCTAGTACGTCAATAACCCTGATGCGTAAGCTGTACTAGTATGTCAGAAACCCTGAAAGGGTTAAAATACTTGAAAATTTGGAAAGTTTCCAGACATAATGGAGAGATGTGGCGCTCATTGAGAATGTAAACAAACCGGATGGGGCATGGTGACTGTATTAGAAAGTCAGGTGGGGGAGCCGTATAGCAAGTTTTGGTCATAATTTGAAATGTCCGTACTAACGGAATGCCATAGAGTGGGACCCTACTGTATTAAGCGAGCAATAGAGCTGGGCCTAAAAAATACATATACAGTACACACATTCCTTACCGTAAAGGGAAGCACTAAAGCAGGGCCTTCCTGTACCTAGTTTTAAACTAACCATGCCAGTTCGAGAAGTAGAACTCAAGTGATGAATATTTTACTTTTGCAGGTGAATATGAGTTCAATAGGATAAAATCATCAACACCAGTGGAGAAACCAGCATTTAAAAGAAAACTTTGGAATGCTTCTGATTTATTTAGTGAGAAGAGTGTAAGTCCAGTCCAAGAGAGTGAAAACTGTCCTACAGTTTCCAAAAGATTTGCCATTATTCAAAGAGGTAAATGTGACAAGAGAGAAACCAAACAGAGAGGACATGTGTCATGTTCAAAACAGGGAGAGTTTTCTTGGCAAAGTGATAGAGATCAAAGTGGTGAAAATGTAGATGAGAAAGGTAAACAAAGTGGTGATAGTGCAGATAAGAAAGGTATATATGAAGAACCAAAAAAAAAAAAAAAATTTGAATGTGATAAATATCTTGAAGATGACATAGGAAAAAAAATTAAAGCAAAAAATCACTGTACAAAATGTAGTGCTAACAGTAACACTAAACAAGATAAGTTTGAAAAACAGGATAAGGAAGAGGAAGTGGAAGAAGAGAATGGTGGTTTATTTAAAAAACAAGTTGAATATGAAGAACAGGGTGATGATTATGAAGATGAAAATGAAGAAAAGTGTGATAATGTGAATAAAAAACAAAGTAAGAAAAAATGTATCTTTAAGAAGTGTAATACTGATGGTGATAGTGAAGAACCCAATAACAAAGATGGAGAGTATATGGAACAGGAAGATACTAATAGTAATTATGAACATCCCAGTGGCAAAGATGGCAAGAACAGAGAATTTTGCAATAAAGATGGTACTGATGGCAATAATGAACTAAATAATGAATGTGATGTACAGGTACAAGATGATACCATTGTTGATGATGAACTCTATAATAAAGATGCAAATTATGAAGAGGTATATAATGGTGGTGATGATGAAGAACATAGTAATAAAGGTTCAGATTATGAAGAAGTTTATAATGGGGGTGATGAAGAATGTTGCAGTAAAGATGCAGAGTATGAAGAGAGTTGTAATGGAGACAAAGAACCTTATAATAAAGATGCAGATTTTGAAATTTATAATGGTGATGAAGAACATTGTATTAAAAATGTAGATTATAAAGGTTATAGTGGTGGTGGTGATGAAGAACCCTGTAATAAAGATGTGGAGTATGAAGATTATAATAGTGGTGGTGAAGAACATTGTAATAAAAATGCAGATTATGAAGAGGGTTATAATGATGGTGAAGAAGAACATTGTAATAAAAATGCAGATTATGAAGAGGGTTATAATGATGGTGAAGAAGAACATTGTAATAAAAATGCAGATTATGAAGAGGGTTATAATGATGGTGAAGAAGAACATTGTAATAAAAATGCAGATTATGAAGAGGGTTATAATGATGGTGAAGAAGAACATTGTAATAAAAATGCAGATTATGAAGAGGGTTATAATGATGGTGAAGAAGAACATTGTAATAAAAATGCAGATTATGAAGAGGGTTATAATGATGGTGAAGAAGAACATTGTAATAAAAATGCAGATCATGAACAAGATTATAATGGTGGTGGTGGTGATGAGTCCTGTAATAAAGATGCAGATTATGAAGGTTATAATGGTAATGAAGATGAGCACTGCAGTAAAGATGCAGATTATGAAGGTTATAATGGTGATGGTTGTGATGAGCCCTGTAATAAAGATGCAGGTAATGAGACAGATACGTTTGTTGACGATAAGCACAAAGAACCGGATAATCATAAAGGTGAATATAAAGAAAAGGACAATATTGCTGAATATGAACGCAGCAGTGATGGTGAATATGAACCTTGGGAAGATGATGACTGTGGAAATCAAAATAATGATGGTGAATTTGACAATGACGATGGTAATAAAGAATGTGATAAAAATAATAATTCTGAATGTGAAGATCAAGATAACAGTGATGATGAGTGTGAAAATCAAGATATTAATAGTGAATATGAAGATGAGAAGGGTGATTGTGAAGAACCAAAAAAGAATGATGGAAATCTAGGCAGTGAAAATGATGAGCTAAATAATAATGAACATCAAGATAATGACGATTATGAAGAACAAGATTATGATGAAGGGGATAATGCTGAAGATGGAGAGAATGATGATTTTGATAACCAAAATAATGGGTATGAACAAGGTGAAAGTTATGAAGATAATGACAAACAGTATGACAGTGGAGACTCTGAAGAACAAGGCAGTGAAGCTAGAAAAGAACATAGTAAAGATAGTGAGGATGAAGGTGACAGTAAAGATGCATGTGAAAATCAAGAAATTAATCATGTTGAGTATAAAGATGATGACAAGGGTGATTATGAAGAATCAAAAGAGAATGATGAAAATCGAGGCAGTGAAAATGTTGAGCAATATAATAACAGTGAATATAAAGATAATGGTGAGTATCATGAAGAACAAGATTTTGATGATGAAAAGGATAATGCTGAAAATGAGGAGCATGATTTTGAAAAACAAAATAAATGAGCATGGTGAAAATTATGAAGATAATGACAAACAGTATGAAAGTGGAGTCTATGAAGAACAAGGTAATGAAGACAGAAAAGAATATGGAAAAGATAGCAAGTATAAAGTACAAGATCATAAAATAGCATATAAAAAACAAAGTGATTTTGTTGGAGAATGTGAAAAAGGTGATAATGAAGACTGTGTAAAAAGTTGTACCTTACATGTAAAAGGTGGCTATAGTGACCACAGAAAGCAAGACCAATGTTGTTTTGAATATGAGAGACAGAATGATCACATGCAACATAATTACAAATTAAAAATCAAAGACAATAATGATAAGGATGGGATGTATAAAGATGGTAGTGATAGTGAGAATGGGAAACAAGGTAGTAACAAAGGTGGACTGAGAAGACACAGTGATAATCAAGAACAAGGTGATAGTGAGACTGATGAGCAAAGCTGCTGCATGTGTGAAGGATCTGCTTATGATGCTGACAGTGAAGACGAAGAATATAGTGATAATGTACAGGACCATAAAGTTAATCTTGATGTCTCTGGAGTATTTAAATATGAGGGAGAAGCTAGCTTTGAAGGTGACCAGGAAAAGAGGAAATCTGAAGATTTTACTGTTCTTAAAAATATCCTTAAAACAGATAAAAATATTCATGGCAGTAATGTTGCTGTTAAACTGGAAAAAAATAAGAAACAATGTGACCTTAATGAAATTACTGGAGAAAGCAAAGATGAAAAGTGTACTATTAAAGTAGACAATCAGGCAGTTGAAATTGATGATAGCAAATATCAATATATCAGCAGGTATAAGCATAGAGGACAAGGTGATCTTACAAGTGCCTGTGAATTGAGTAAAAATGGAAAACAAGTTGATCAGGTAAGATGCGAAGTTATATCAGAAAGTGAACCTGAGATGTTAGATGAATCTTACAGTGACTCATTATCTGCACTTGGCATTCCTATGCATAAATCACTGAGAAATAGTCCAGAGTTATTCAAATCATTTAGAGATGAGCGGGATATTCTCAGAAGTAATACATCATGCAAGAATAATAAAGATTTATCTGGTTATGTCTCACCAACTGATGCATATTTTGTATCTGGATGTGTATCACCAGTAGGTAAACACCTGGATCGTTCAAATTATCCGAGTGATCATGAGCATACAGCTCTCTACAGGTTCAGTTCTAGACACTTAAAGAAGTATAGAGAAGAAGAAAAATCAAAACCCTCTGCTTCCAGTTCTTGTAAAGAGGACACTGTAAAAGTAAATGTATCAATTTCTAAATCTCATCTCAGACAAGAACTTTGCTTACCAATAAAAAAAAATAGACCTTCCTCACCAGATTCAGGTGAGAATGATGTAAGTCAGGAAATTCAACTAAAATATAATGAGCTTTAACTTGTTTTGATAAATGACTATAATGATTGGGTAATTAATGAACTTCATTTCTGAATAATTTGTGTTTTATCAAATAGTATATGGATTTGATATTTATACTAGGAACGTGTGATGTTACTGCATAAGCTTTTTTCTATACAAGTATGTTTGTTCTTTATCAGTAATAGGTTGTTATACAAAGGATTGTATTGTATATGCAGTTGTGCTTGTATCCCTAGTCTTCACCCCCTCCCCCCAAAAAAGAAAAAAAAGTGCACATAGCTAAAATATTATTTATTTTATAAAAGATGGTGAGCTTTTCTTGTAGAGGTTGGAAATCTGAATTATATACGGGCAGTTAACAGGCAAATAAATAATTTTGTTATATCTTAAAAATATTGATATTAATGTTTTATTTGGTTTAAGTATCACATTTGACTAGTTTGTGGAGCTGGAGTCTATCCATTACTTCACATGTCTGATTATATAATGTATAGTTCACAGTAACACATGTAAACCCTACTTCTACATGTCTCATACATAATCTGATTAGGTAGTGAGAGCCATGCACATCAGTGATATACTAACAAGTATGTTAATAAGACGTAATCAAGATTACTCATCTAGGATGAGTGACTTGTTACCTCGCCTTCCTCTGTCTCCAGTATTAACACCTCCAGTAACCTCTGAATTGAATTGCTAAAAGCTGCTGGTGGCATAATGTCTTAAGAATAAAGATATCCAGGTGTTGTACATGTCTTATTTATCAACTTGATGGTATTATCTTTTACTTCTACTATCCATATTATCATAATGTGAGACCCATCTTAGTTATACATGTATATCATTCTTTAAATCGTTATACTCTTAAGAATAATCAAAGATCATATATTTTTTATTAGAATAGATATATATATTTTTTTGATAAGAGGATATATATTTTTTTATAAGAGAAAATAATATTTATATATATATATATTATATATTATATATATATATATATATATATATATATATATATATATATATATATATATATATATATATATATATATATATATATATATATATATATATATATATATATGAAATTTAATAGGCTTTGTGTTTAATACATTTATATATATTTATTATTATAATGCATTTACTACATGCTTTCTGTTGTTAAGAATTACATTAAAATTAAACATTATGTTGTCTAAAATATTGTATTCACTGTCCCCATATTTTAGTACTTAATGAACTTATAATTGCTTATTTCTTTTAACCCCTTAACTGTCCAAACATAGAGCTACGTTGTTACCACTAGCACTCCAAACGTAGATCAACGTTTTATTTTTCTTGCCTCCAAATTTGGCACAATTGGCTTGAGATGCCTGGTCAGCACAAAATGGGTCTTAACACTCAGTGTGTGCAGTATTAAAAAATCTGGGACCACTTAGTACCTTGCGGAAGCACCAATTCAACTGAGTGCCAGCTAGAGCAAACAGCGTGGCAAACGCCAGGGATTCACTGATGTCATGTCCTATTAACACTCCCCTTTTAAGAGGAGTGATGTTGAGCCTGAGTTTAGTGGCTTTGAGGTGGATGTGGCCACAAATGGTTGAGGAAATATCAAAAACCTTGATAATTACCCATGTGCAGCATCCTTTCAATTTTGGTATCACTGGTAGTGTCATCCTGCCAGAATAACTTATAACCCATGCCCTAAGTAAAGAGAAACAATTTTGGAACGTGTAATACGTGTTTGGCTGGCCGGCTGATTGCCTTTGGCTGTCTCTATCTCCGTCTGTCTGTCTGTATCTATCTCTGTCTATGTCTGTCTGTCTCTATCTCACAGGTACACATAAATACAATTATCTTTCTTCTTTCAACAAACCTGCTGTATCCCACTGAGCCAGAGTAGCCCAAAAAGAAAAATGAAAGTTTCTCTTTTTAAATTTAGTAATTTATACAGGAGAAGGGGTTACTAGCCCCTTGCTCCCAGCATTTTAGTCGCCTCTTACAACATACATGGCTTATGGAGGAAGAATTCTGTTCCACTCTCCCATGGAGATACCTGGAGTTTACCTGGAGAGAGTTCCGGGGGTCAACGCCCCCGCGGCCCGGTCTGTGACCAGGCCTCCTGGTGAATCAGAGCCTGATCAACCAGGCTGTTGCTGCTGGCTGCACGCAAACCAACGTACGAGCCACAGCCCGGCTGATCCGGAACTGACTTTAGGTGCTTGTCCAGTGCCAGCTTGAAGACTGCCAGGGGTCTGTTGGTAATCCCCCTTATGTGTGCTGGGAGGCAGTTGAACAGTCTTGGGCCCCTGACACTTATTGTATGGTCTCTTAACGTGCTAGTGACACCCCTGCTTTTCATTGGGGGGATGGTGCATCGTCTGCCAAGTCTTTTGCTTTCGTAGTGAGTGATTTTCGTGTGCAAGTTCGGTACTAGTCCCTCTAGGATTTTCCAGGTGTATATAATCATGTATCTCTCCCTCCTGTGTTCCAGGGAATACAGTTTAGGAACCTCAAGCACTCCCAATAATTGAGGTGTTTTATCTCCGTTATGCGCGCCGTGAAAGTTCTCTGTACATTTTCTAGGTCGGCAATTTCACCTGCCTTGAAAGGTGCTGTTAGTGTGCAGCAATATTCCAGCCTAGATAGAACAAGTGACCTGAAGAGTGTCATCATGGGCTTGGCCTCCCTAGTTTTGAAGGTTCTCATTATCCATCCTGTCATTTTTCTAGCAGATGCGATTGATACAATGTTATGGTCCTTGAAGGTGAGATCCTCCGACATGATCACTTCCAGGTCTTTGACGTTGGTGTTTCGCTCTATTTTGTGGCCAGAATTTGTTTTGTACTCTGATGAAGATTTAATTTCCTCATGTTTACCATATCTGAGTAATTGAAATTTCTCATCGTTGAACTTCATATTGTTTTCTGCAGCCCACTGAAAGATTTGGTTGATGTCCGCCTGGAGCTTTGCAGTGTCACAAATGGAAGACACTGTCATGCAGATTCGGGTGTCATCTGCAAAGAAGACACGGTGCTGTGGCTGACATCCTTGTCTATGTCGGATATGAGGATGAGGAACAAGATGGGAGCGAGTACTGTGCCTTGTGGAACAGAGCTTTTCACCGTAGCTGCCTCGGACTTTACTATGTTGACGACTACTCTCTGTGTTCTGTTAGTGAGGAAATTATAGATTCATCGACCGACTTTTCCTGTTATTCCTTTAGCACGCATTTTGTGCGCTTTTACGCCATGGTCACACTTGTCGAAGGCTTTTGCAAAGTCTGTATATATTACATCTGCATTCTTTTTGTCTTCTAGTGCATTTAGGACCTTGTCGTAGTGATCCAATAGTTGAGACAGACAGGAGCGACCTGTTCTAAACCCATGTTGCCCTGGGTTGTGTAACAATAACAAGAACTAGAAAGAAAATAGAAGAAAACACAGAGGGGTGTGTATATATATGATTGTACATGTAAGTGTAGTGTGACCTAAGTGTAAGTAGAAGTAGCAAGACGTACCTGAAATCTTGCATGTTCATGAGACAAAAAAGGACACCAGCAATACTACCATCATGTAAAACAATTACAGGCTTCCGTTTTACACTCGCTTAACAGGACGGTAGTACCTCCCTGGGCGGTTGCTGTCAATTACGGTTATACATAGTGTAAATTACCTAGGATAACCCAAAAAATACAGACAAAGTGCTTGTCGATATAATGCATAATAAGCATGACTGGCAAGTAATACACATTTTCACTTCGGGAATCAGACGTGATGACTGCATCGTGTGTAATACCTGTTAGTTAATGAGGGGCTCTCTCTGAGACAGAAAAAGAGACAAGCAGATATATAAGCAGAGACAGAGATAAACAGAGAGAGCTAGACAGACAGACACATGTTTATGTGCAACAGTGAAAACAAATAAAGCCAAGGCAGTGAACGATCATCAAATGTCATACCACTTCTGCACTGTCAACAGTGGAGTGACACTTGTCTTACACCATGCTTCAGGGAGTTTCATATATACTCCAGCGTGTCTAAAACATTGCTGGGACCTATAAATACTATGCATATATTTCTAGACAATAGTATGTGACCAAGGCAGATGAAAATGTTCACCTGTCAGTGTGTTTGTGACTATTTGAGTACTATTTCAGTACCTAATACATTGGACCCTCGGCTAACAAACGCATCGCATAACGTTAAATCCGCATAACAAAGCGTTTGAGCGTAAACATTTTGGCCCGCCTAACGATAAAAAGCTCGCCCAACGTGATTCGTTCTGAACCTGTCCGTCCAGCCTGAGTGCCTCAGCTGCCTTGCCGTCATTGTTTACAAGCAAGGGTGGCCACTTTCATGCATACATTCGATACATTTTGTATTATTCCATTGTTTATAGTGCTTGTAACTGCTAAATAAGCCACCATGAGCCCAAAGAAAGCTTCTAGTGCCAACCCTGTGGTAAAAAACGGTGAGAAATACTATCGAACCATGGTCAGTGCTGC
>NC_069469.1:7842905-8019631 GCF_026875155.1 Cherax quadricarinatus | reverse complement strand
TATGTTTCTAAAATGTTGTGTTCGACCCCTCTGAAAAAAAAGTGATTATTTTGAGTGAGGTGAAAGTGTTGAATGATGAAAGTATTTTCTTTTTGGGGATTTTCTTTTGTTTTGGGTTATCCTGCCTCGGTGGGAGGTGGCCAACTTGTTGAAAAAAAAATATATATATATTGTATAGTAAATGTATATTATATATACGTATATTATATGATATGTAATTCTGTGAATTTTTTGCAGATTCAACAGAATCAGCGAGATTTTTCCTGTATGAACAACAAAGATAAGTGAGTATTAATGTAAAGAGTTATTATTTTGATCAGCTATGACCTAAGAGTAATATGTTGATATTGTTTGCTCTATGTAAGAGAATCAGTGAAGTACATGTAGCCAATCATTAGTGCAATGTTTAAATGGAAAAGTATGTACACGAGGGCCCTGCTTATATGGTGGATTAGGTTCCAGGCTACTGCCATACAGTGAATCACCTTTTTTTTAGCTTTTAAATACAGTGGACCCTCGCCTAACGCTATTAATTCGTTCCTGAGAGCTCAACGTTAGGCGAAATTATCGTTAGGCGAATTAATTTTCCCCATAAGAAATAATGGAAATCTGATTAATCTGTTCCTGACACCCCAAAGTATGAACAAAAAAAATTTTTACCACATGAAACATTAATTTTAATACACACAAACTGAAGAAGACATGCACAGTTACATGACACTTACCTTTATTGAAGATCTGGTGATGATTGATGGGATGGGAGGAGGGGACAGTGTTGATGGTGTTAGTGTTTAGAAGGGGAATCTCCTTCCATTAGGACTTGAGGTGGCAAGTCCTTTTTCGGACTTGCCACTAGGACCAGCTTGAGAGTCACTAGACCTCTGTCGCACAACATATCTGTCCATAGAGGCCAGTACCTCCCGTTCCTTTATGACATTCCTAAAGTGTTTCACAACATTGTCAGTGTAATAGTCACCAGCACGGCTTGTAATTGCTGTGTGAGGGTGATTTTCATCAAAAAAGGTTTGCACTTTAAGTCACATTGCACACATTTTCTTAATCTTTGAAGTAGGCAACTTCCTCAACTTCTCTATCCCCTCCTCCGTAGCAGTTTCCTCAGGTGTGGCCTCTTGCTGTTGAAGATGATATCCCCCTTAAGATCAGGCATAATCACAGATAATACCACAGACCATTACCCTACCTTCCTCATAACAAACCTTGGCAAATTACCCCTAGACACTACTAAAGTCACTTTCAGACTTCACAATGAGGCAGCTATCAATAACTTCACAGCAGCAGTGACAAACATTGACTGGCACACTTGAGCTAGAAATCTATACAGATATTGACGAATGTATTAATAATTTTCTAAAAAAGACTCAATGCCTCTATAACAAGCACTGCCCTAAAAAACTAAACAGATGACTGCGAAGAGACTAAACAGTCCCTGGCTAACACCCAGTATCCTCAAATCCATAAATACAAAGCACCAATACGAAAAATAGTACAGAATGGGCCGGTGGTCTGGTGTGGCCCGGTGGTCTGGTGGCTAAAGCTCCCGCTTCACACACGGAGGGCCCGGGTTCGATTCCCGGCGGGTGGAAATTCCGACACGTTTCCTTACACCTATTGTCCTGTTCACCTAGCAGCAAATAGGTACCTGGGTGTTAGTCGACTGGTGTGGGTCGCATCCTGGGGGACAAGATTAAGGACCCCAATGGAAATAAGTTAGACAGTCCTCGATGATGCACTGACTTTCTTGGGTTATCCTGGGTGGCTAACCCTCTGGGGTTAAAAATCCGAACAAAATCTTATCTCTCTCTCTTATAACCAGAGACCAAGCAAACCGTTACTCGTCAATCCTAACCAGCTTAATAAGAAGGGCTAAAAAATTGTATTATGAGAACAGATTATCCAACTTACGAGGTGACATAAAATAGACCTGGAAAACCCTATCAGAAATACTAGGAACAAAAAAGATAACACGAAATAGCGAAATTGAATTAACAAAACCAGATGAACCCCAATTCCCACCTACTGAAACAGCAAACAGACTCAATGATTTCTTCTCCACTATAGGAAAAAACCTTGCCAATAAAATCCCAAGCTCAGATACCTCACCCAATGACTACCTCACTGGCAACTACCCGAACACACTGTTCCTAGCTCCGACTAACTCAACTGAAGTCTCCCTTATTATCATCAAACTAAAAAACAAAACAGGAGATTTAACTACCTTACCACCCATTATATACAAAAAAGTGTCACAGGTGCTATCACCAATCATTGCAACAAATCCATTGAATATTCTACCTTTCCTACAGTTCTCAAAATAGCAAGAGTCACCCCGATCCATAAAGGAGGAGACCACACAGACTTGAATAACTATAGGCCAATATCCAACTTACACCCTCTCTCTAAAATCTTTGAAAAATTAATCCATAAGCATATCTATTCCTACCTCATCTCCCACAACATAATCAAGCCCTGTCAATTTGGGTTCAGGCCTAATAAAAATACTAATGATGCTCTTATCCACATGCTAGAACATATTTATACAGCAATAGAGAAAAAAGAAGTCCCACTGGGGATCTTCATTGACTTACGTAAAGCTTTCGATACAGTTGACCACGACTTGCTCCACATAAAATTGTTGCACTATGGTATAAGAGGGCACTCCCTCAACTACCTAAAGTCATACCTCAGCAACAGAAGCCAATATGTGAACACAAATGGGGCAAACTCTTCTGCACAGCCAATTACAGTTGGTGTCCCACAGGGAAGTGTCCTAGGCCCTCTTCTCTTTCTCATATACTTAAATGACCTACCAAATGCATCGCAACTACTCAAACCCACACTATTTGCAGATGACACTACATACGTCTACTCTCACCCGAGCCCAGTCATGCTAGCCAATACTGTATATACCGAATTACAGAAAATATCAACCTGAATGAGGACCAACAAACTTACTCTAAACATTGACAAAACCTACTACATTCAGTTTGGTAACAGAGCTACAGATGTGTCTCTAAACATAATGATAAATGGATCACCTATCACAAAACTCACAGAGGGAAAATTCTTAGGAATCCACCTTGATAATAGACTCAAATTTCAAACACATATACAACAAATTTCCCAAAAAGTTTCCAAGACCGTAGGCATACTATCGAAGATACGGTACTATGTTCACAGTCAGCCCTCCTGGCCCTATATCACTCACTTATTTACCCCTATCTCACCTATGGAATTTGTGCATGGGGCTCAACAACAATAAATCATCTCAGACCACTAATCACCCAACAAAAGGCTACAGTCAGAATGATAACAAATTCCCACTACAGACAACACACTCCACCAATATTCAAAACTCTAAACCTACTCACCATACAAAACATCCATACTTATTACTGCACCTACTACATACTTAGAACACTTAACTCTGACATACCCCCGACCTTAACAGAACACATGACCATAACACAAGGCACAGATCACTCTTTGATGTTCCTCGTGTCCATCTCACGCTATGCAAAAACTCAGTGCACATAAAAGGCCCTAAAATCTGGAATTCATTACCTGTGAATATTAAAGAAACACTGTCTCTTTATAAATTCAAGTCTCTTCTCAAAAATCACTTACCCACAACCAAATAAATACTGAATAATTGTATCTCATAAATTGTATCTCATATATATACATGTATCTCATTATTGTATCTCATAAATGTCAACCTGTGATCCAATCAAACTTTGTTACTATTTAACTTCATTACCTAACAGAATACTCCATTCTACTGATTACACAGCAACACATTAAATGACCATATGAATTGTCTTTGTAATACTCATTTGTACTAAATTGTTATCTGTTTTACAATAATTTTTGTACCACTGAATATATCATTGCTTAGTTAATCTTAATTTAATTTTAAGCCTGCCCATAATGCTCTGCATACAAGGGGCTTTGGCATGCTGCACTTCAAAAATTGTATTCCTTGTACTTCTCTGTATCATGTTCAAATAAATAAATAAATAAATAAAACAAATAAATGATCTAGCAGCTCATCAGTGGTTAGTTCTTCATTGTCCTCCTCCACCAACTCTTCCACATCCTCCCCACTAACCTCCAACCCCAAGGACTTCCCCAATACCACAATGGATTCCTCAACTGGCATAGGAATCCCAGGGTTAGCCTCAAACTCTTCAAAATCCCTTTTGTCTACACATTCTGGCCACAGTTTCTTCCAAGCAGAGTTCAAGGTCCTTTTAGTCACTTCCTCCCTAGCTTTACCTATAAATGTTTACACAATTGAGGATGCTAAAGTGATCCTTCCAAAACTCTTTAGAGTCAATTGAGTTTCTGAGGTCACTACAAAGCACCTTTCAAACATAGCTTTTGTGTACAGTTTCTTGAAGTTGGAAATGACCTGCTGGTCCATGGGCTGCAGGAGAGGAGTGGTATTAGGAGGCAAAACTTGACCTTAATGAAGCTCATTTCCGCAGAAAGTCGCTCTGCCACGTCTGAGGATGACCAGGAGCATTGTCTAATACCAGGAGGCACTTAAGGTCCAATTTCTTTTCAATTAGGTAATTTTTCATAGTGGGGGCAAATGCATGGTGTAACCAGTCATAGAAAAAGTCCCTAGTGACCCATGCCTTACTGTTTGCCCTCCACAGCACACACAGATTAGCCTTGAGGACATTGTTTTTCCTGAACACTGGGAGTTTCAGAGTGATACACCAATAAAGGCTTCACTTTGCAATCACCACTAGCATTGGCACACATGAGAAGAGTAAGCCTGTCTTTCATAGGCTTATGTCCTGGGAATGCCTTTTCCTCCTGAGTAATGTAGGTCCTGCTTGGCATTTTCTTCCAAAACAGGTCTGTTTCGTCACAATTAAACACTTGTTTAGGTTTCAGTCCTTCACTGTCTATTTACTCCTTGAATTCCTGCACATGTTTTTCAGCCGCTTTGTGGTCCGAACTGGCAGCCTCACCATGCCTTATCACACTATGTATGCCACTACGATTCTTAACCCTTTCAGGGTCCAAGGCCAAAATCTGAAGTGGTGCTCCAGTGTCCAAGAAATTTTGAAAAAAAAAAAAAAAGAAATTATTTTTTCTTACAGAATTAAAGAGCATATTTTTGTGAAGGTAATAAGACAAAAAAAAAAATCTGATCAGTACTTACCGAGATACAGTGCCAAGAAGTTTGTCAAAAATGATGTGGTGGCGGCAACATCGACAAATTCCACATACGCGCATTACATTATTTTGTGGTTTTAGTTGTTTTTTCTTTTCTTTTCCAATTTTTTTTCTATTCCTACTAACATTTGGGGCCTGAGGGGACAATACTGTATATAATGTATAATATAAAAACTCACTGTATTGAACACAATAACCGCACTAAAGTTATTATCATTTATTGTTTACCACTGTTGTTTATTACAGTAAACAGCACAAATATTGTATAATACTAATGTTCTTTTCATATATTTAAAATAAAAATCTGGACAGGGTTTTTTAAAACTGCTGAAGCTTGTGGAAACTCCTTGACACAAGGCACCATGCACAGAGGCACCTTACATTCCTCACACATTAAAACCGAGTGTCTTTGGGTCTTTGTTGCCGTCTTTTTTGTTTGTGCAAGACAATCCCATCTCTTTGAGCAAATTTCTTCTGAGTTGAAGGAAGCTGTATTATGAAATGATCACCTTCTCTCCTCAAACGCTTGGGTATATCTGAGGAATTCGAGGACCATGTTTGTATAGCAGGTTTTGTTACCTGGTACTTCATTATGAGTTGTCTGAAAAACAGACAAACAAAATTCACCATACAGTGGTCTGTTGCCAGTCTTTTTTTGGTACATATTTATGCATTGGCATTGAAATGTCATGAGATGAAGAAGTTTATGTACCACTTGTAACTTTTTACGAACCAGTCACAAAACCAATCTGCATGTCACACTTGTCAACCAAGCGCTTTTTTTGTGTATAATCATCACTGACACTGGTTTTCGAATACGTTCATTAGTCACTCGATCAAACTTTGCCACTGTCTTGCATTTCATTAGGGTTGAATGGTTGTAAAACAATGTGACATCTCGTTTGTCATCCCACCATAATGCCATGATGTCATTGGCAGTAAACACCTGCACGTCATCACCACGAGCACTGCGTTGACCCTGGGCATATGTTTATGATTAGAACGCACTGTGCCACCACATCTGTCTTGTTCACTCGATGAATCAGAGTAATGGGCTTGTGTACCAGTTATGGGTTTTTATAATGTATCCCCCTTCCCAAAAGATAAGGTGCCATCATGTTTCTCACTACGTCACCTGAGATACCCAATAACATCTTGGTATCTTTCAATGTTTTACTACCGTGTATACACAATATCCAACACCAGGCCACTGTCACAATCACAGGTAACAAACAGTTTTTCCCAAAGCTTTTCCCTCTTGTCGGTATATACTGCTTGAATGACAGTCTACCTTTGAACAAAATCAAAGACTCGTCAATACAAGATTCTTGAATGGATAAAGTATATGCTGAACTTTTGTTTGAGATTCATTGAAAACATTTCTAATCTTGTATAACCGTCACTTCTGTCAGGCCCGGTTTTGTCAGAGAAGTGCAACATAGTTTAAAAGTAAGATAAACCCGTTCACTGGTATGATTTCACTGAAGCCGGGGTAGAAATTAGCCGATCTGTGGACCAGTATGCTTTTATTTATGCTTATAGACTTGAGGCATAAGCATTTATTGTTTTCAAAAAGCAAATACATTTCTGCAACAGTCGTCTCTTTTCACCTGTGTTTGTCTTGACTGTGGTGATAAGATCGTATTTGCCATGGTGTACTCAAAATACTTATTACTTTCCCTGACAATAATTTCCATCAATGGTGGTCAAAGGGAAAAATTCAAAGAATTCCAGTTCATTTGGGCCTGGTTCCAAGGGGACAAGTAGGTTAGAATTCCCTTTGGAATCATCAAAGTGGTGAGGCTTGGGAACAAAATTGGAATTTGCTGCCAATCCACATACGGTTTGCTGGTGGATACTGGACATCATAGGCTGGTTGTGCGGGTGGTTGTGGTGTTGGTGGGCTGGTGGCGGCGCTCCGCTTTGTCCTTGAACTGACGAGGGCGCAGCGTGGGTCCCAGCGTGGCCTAGTGAGTCAGCATGGCGGTGCCACTACCATCACCACTAACCCCCATTCACTGATGCCTGTGGTCTATCCATGCCAAGTGTAGCCACATCATCCCCACTATCATACCTAAAACTGGTGTTGGGCCATGGGATGTACTCCGGGATGTACTCCGTCCCCTGGGCACAGCATTGGGTACACTACCCGAGTGCATGCGGCGGCGAAAATACCCATGCTTCACTGGTGAATATGATTCCTCACTATCACTACTGCTTGATCGTCGAGCGCAATAAAATCACAGTCCACGTCACTATTCATCATTTATGAAGTCAGAGGCCTGGCCACGCAAAAATATTAGTTTTCTCTTGCGATGAGGAACAACCGACCGTGAGTCATGGGGTGCCCACACCCGAGGTAGAAGGGTGAGGATCGTCAGGGTTTTCTGGAAAATATTATCGATATTCCCGGTCTTCTTTTCGGTCACTAACTGATCAAAGCCGTAGGGAAATTTGTCTTCATTTCCACTTCCCTCAGTGTCAGAACTATCAGATGGAAGAGGGAGTCCAATTTTCCGGGGAGTGAGAGCTGACTTGCGACGAGGCATGGTGAACAAGGGTAACTGAGCCGGCATTCCCACAATGCTATGTGGGCACCTAGATTTTTTGTTTATGGCACACACCCACCACGCAGACCCGTTCTCTCACATGTAGGCCTATGAGCGTTTTCGCGCTAAATTTGACGGCGCTAGAATTTTGGCGTAGATCTACGGTTTGGACACAACGTAAAGCCGTTAATCTACGGGACGGACCCTGAAAGGGTTAAATCTCTCAAACCAACCTTTGCTGGCCTTAAATTCACTCACATCATCACTAGTTGCAGGCATTTTTCTAAATAAATCGTCATGCAACTTCCTAGCCTTTTCACATATGATCGCTTGAGAGATGCTGTCTCCTGCTATCTGTTTTTCATTTATCCACACCAATAAAAAGTCTTTTTCAACATCTTCTATCACTTGTGATCTCTGTTTTGAAAACAAAGTTGCATCTTTGGCAAGAACAGCTTCCTTGATTGCCGTTTTCTTGGCAACAATAGTAGCGATGGTTGATTGGGGTTTTGTGTACAACCTGGCCAGCTTGGAGACACGCACTCCACTTTCATACTTAGCAATGATCTCTTTCTTCATATCCATAGTAATTCTCACTCTTTTTGCTGTAGGGTTGGCACTAGAAGCTTTCTTGGGGCCCATGGTGACTTATTTTGCAGGTGCAATCACTAAAAAGGCTGTGATAATATGAAATGTTCCGATTGTATGCTTGGAAGCGACCGCGATGGCTGGCTTGTAAACACTGGCACCCACGGAACAAGTGAGGCGGGCTCAGGTTGCATGTAGACGCGTCTCGAACGAATCGCGTTGAGCGAGTTTTTTAGCGCTAGTCAAGGCAAAATTTTTGCATTAAAATGTATCGCTAGGCGGATTTATCGTTATGCGATGCGTTCGTTAGGCGAGGGTGCAGTGTACATGTAAATATCTGATAACATGTTTACACTATCATATATTAAGTTAGCAGTAGATCTAGGTATAAAAAGCAATAAAAAAGTAAAATAATGTACACATACAGTACACTCATTTTTACAGTGGACCCGCGAGTTTCGTGTACGCCTGGCTGCTCCCGGCCACATGGATGCGTCCCATACGATGGACGAATCACAAGGCAAATCACAAACTGCAAGGCTATATTTTGATGAAAAAAGTTGCCGAAAGTCGGATTTCACGAAAGTCGCAGCCGTCGAAACTCGGGGGTCCACTGTACCTTAAAATATTTATAGTCTTAATGTAGGATGAGAAGCGAGTTGTACAGCCTCTCCTCACTTAACGACGGAGTTCTGTTCCTAAGACCACGTTGGTAAACGAATTCGTCGCTAATTGAGGAATCATCCCTTACTCACACTTCAAAAGTGTCACCACCCAAAATTAAAACATTCAGTTTTATGTTTGCGGGGAAATTCCTTTCAATCTGCTTATTATTAATGGTAATACAACATGAAATAGGTCAATGACTTTCTTCTGAGATACTCCAGGAAACGCACACATAGCTGATTATTTGGGATTTTTTTTTTTTTTCATTTTTCATTCTTTGCATAGGATAAGAGTGACCCTCTATAGTTACCCTTCAGGTCCTTAGTGCATAACGTTTTCTGTAATGGTCATGGTCATTTTTTTTTTATCCGTTTCTGCCCTCCATCCTTCAATACTTCTATGCATAATGTCTGTTTTTATTAATTTGGGCATCTTTATTATGCTTCTATGTTATTTATGTTATACCTAATATTATTCTGGAATAAAAGTGATAGGTAGATAACCTTTATTGATAGTAATAGTATAATTACAGCCTCTTCTCACTTAATGATGTACACAGATTTACAATGGGCTCCCTGACCAGTATTTATACCTGAGTAATGTATATTAGAGCTGATTTCCTTTATTCTGTTTTTTTTTTTTTCCAATATACAGTACACTACTGTAAAAACATTTAAAAATATACCAGAAATGTTATAAATGATATAAAGGTGACATTAAAACAATATCAAAGATAGTTGACACAAACCCACTACCATTTTAGTATGCTCCTCACTTAGCGATGAATTTGTTTAATGACGTGGTCTTAGGAATGGAACTCTGTCGTTAAGTGAGGAGAGGCAGTATGTGAAATGTGAATATGTAAATATGTGAAATTTGTCAAATACACTGGAACCTCTACTTGCTAGCGTGTCCATGTGCGAGTTTTTCAAATACGAGCAGTCAGTGAGTAAATTTTTTTTGCTTCCATACGCGAGCAAAATTTCCACAAGCGAGCAGACCTCAAGGCAGGTTCCTTGACACTGGTGAAGGGCTCTTGCTCTTGATCTCGGGAATTGTATCTCATTTGTTTGTTGGACTATCTTATTGAAACTTGGGCAATGTATGATGAAAAGATGTTTCTTAACGTACACCAAAAATGAAAGAAATCTAAGAATAAATAATGGAGTTCACTTATCAGCAATTAGCCACCCCTTAGCGGTAATTTCGAATGGTTTTTATGGTTGTATTGTAGTTTTTTGGTCTCATTTGATAGAATGGAAGATATATTACAGAAACAGATATGATTTTGATTGCTTTCATGACGAAAAGCACCTTGAAATAGGGCTCAATGTAGGAGAAATGGCCCATTGCTTGGCTGTTTCAGAGCAAACAAATGATGTCACTGTCCATTCCAATATGCAGTCGTGAATGGGTTGACATTATTTATACAATTATTGCAATAAGGAAGTAACAGTAAATCTTATATTTTTTGTGTGAATAAAAATTACAAATTATTTATATAATAATAATAATAATAATAATAATAATAATAATATGTATTTATTTATTTATTTATTAATTTGAACATGATACAGAGAAGTACAAAGGAATACAGTTATTACAGTGCAACATGCCAAAGCCCCTTGTATGCAGAGCATTACGGGCAGGCTTAAAATTAACTTAAGATTAACTAAGCAATGATATATTCAGTGGTAAAAACATTATTTTGGTGACTTGAGTCCTGGAAATGGGAAGTACAATGCCTGCACTTTAAAGGAGGGGTTTGGGATATTGGCAGTTTGGAGGGATATGTTGTGTATCTTTATATGTGTATGCTTCTAGACTGTTGTATTCTGAGCACCTCTGCAAAAACAGTGATAATGTGCGAGTGTGGTGAAAGTGTTGAATGATGATGAAAGTATTTTCTTTTTGGGGATTTTCTTTCTTTTTTTGGGTCACCCTGCCTCGGTGGGAGACGGCCGACTTGTTGAAAAAAAAAAAAAAAAAAAACATTATTGCAAACAGATAACAATTTAGCACAAATGAGTATTACAAAGACAGGTCATATGGTCATTTACTGTGTTGCTGTGCATTCAGTAGAATGGAGTATTCTGTTAGGTAATGTAATTAAAAAAATACCAGTTTGAGCAGGGTACAAAAGATAGAATATATGAGATTCATATATTAAACTTACACACATTATGTTTGCAGAGTATCAGATTAAGTCTAGAAGTTAACAATAAAGACATAATATCTCAAGTTAAAATCAAGTTTGATTGGGTTAGATTGATTTTGAGATAGGTGAGTACAAGGATAATTATTGTATTATTTATTGTGTGAGTAAGTGATTTTAGAAGGTACTTGAATTATATAAACAGACAGTGTTTCTTTTATATTCACAGGTATGAATTCCAGATTTTAGGGTCTTTTATGTGCATTGAGTTTTTGCAGAGCGTGAGGTGGACACGAGGAACACAAAGAGTGATCTGTGCCTTGTGTTATGGTCATGTGTTCTGGTTGAGGTTGGTAAGGAGAGTTTGAGGGGAGGGTTTATATCAGAGTTAAGTGTTCTTGTGATTGTAGTAGGTGCAGTAATAAGTATGGATGTTTTGTATGGTGAGTAGGTTTAGAGATTTGAATATTGGTGGAGAGTGCTGCCTGTAGTGGGAATTTGTTATCATTCAGACTGCAGCCTTTTGTTGGGTAATTATTGGTCTGAGATGGTTTATTGTTGTTGAGCCCCATGCACAATTTCCATAGGTGAGATAGGGGTAAATAAGTGAGTGATATAGGGCCAGGAGGGTTGACTGTGGAACATAGTACCGTATCTTCGATAGTATGCCTACGGTCTTGGAAATTTTTTGGGAAATTTGTTGTATATGTGTTTGAAATTTGAGTCTATTATCAAGGTTGATTCCTAAGAATTTTCCCTCTGTGAGTATAATTGTAATATGTATAATAATAATACGTATAATAATAATAGCATAATAATATAATACAATAATAATAATTAACCCTTTCAGGGTCCGTCCCGTAGATCTACGGCTTTACGTTCAGGGTCCAAACCGTAGATCTACGCCATGAGCTCAGCTCACTCTGATAAACTGTGAGTGGTACATTTGGGCCTAGATATGAGAGAATACATCTATGTGGTATGTGTGCACCACATAAAACAGATCCTGCAGCACACTGTGTATAATGAGAGAAAAAAAATGAAATCATGATTTTTCGATTAAAACAGCAACTTTGCAGTGTTTTTTCGTATGTTTTTTATAGTTGTATTGCAATTTCTTGGTCTCATTTGATAGAATGGAAGACATATTACAGAAATAGAGATGATTTTGATTGGTTTTAGCATTGGAAATGGCTTGAAACTGAGCTCAAAGTAGCGAAAATGTTAAATTTTTGCCGATATTCAAGAGTAAACAAACGACCTCGCACATCTAATACACGTCAGCTGGTGGGTCTAATATACATTCACAAATATGGTGATGATATTTATACAATTATTACAGTATTGCATAACAGTAAATCTTCTATTTTTTGGTGTGAATAAAAATTCATTATGTGAATAAAAAATCAAAATGGAATTTATTTGTAAAGCCTCAAAACATAACTAATGAACAGAGGAAAGGTTAGTTTAGTGCCAGGAATGCCTACATTGTTCATTCTGGACCCTATTTTGAAATTGGAATATTTTGAACTTTGTGTTAAATTGGCCAAATTAACAATTTCCGATCACTTTATTTTGTAGTTGAAACAGTTGACTTGGCGATTTCTTGTGCTCAATCGATAGAATAGAAGTAATACTAGTGAAATAGCTAAGAATTTGGTTGATTAGAATAATGTAATTGGCCTAAAATGGGAGTCAAAGTCGGCAAAATCGCCGATTCGTAAATATCGCTGACACATCAAAATTCGCGAGAGCATAATTTCGTCAATTTTCCACCAAATTTCGTACTTTTTGTTTTATTACCTTCACAAAAAGATTCTCTACGATTTCATAAGAAAAAATAACAAATTTTTTTTTTTAAAATTCTTGGACACTGGTGCGTGGCTCCAGATTTGGGCCTTGGACCCTGAAAGGGTTAATCAGGTAGTAGGTTGGTAGACAGCAACCACCCAGGGAGGTACTACCGTCCTGCCAAGTGAGTGTAAAACGAAAGCCTGTAATTGTTTTACATGATGGTAGAATTGCTGATGTCTTTTGTCTGTCTCATAAACATGCAAGATTACAGGCATGTTGTGCTACTTCTACTTACACTTAGGTCACACTACACATACATGTACACGTTTATTTATACACACTCATCTGAGTTTTCTTTGATTTTATCTTAATAGTTCTTGGTCTTATTACTTTTCCTTTTATATCCATGGGGAAGTGGAATAAGAATCTTTCCTCCGTAAGCCATGCATATTGTAAAAGTCAACTAAAATGCCGGGAACAATGGGCTAGTAACCCCTTTTCCTGTAAAGATTACTAAAAAGAATAAGAAGAAGAAAATTGTCAAAGTGGGAAGTCTGAATGTGCATGGATGTTGTGCAAATGATAAGAAAGAGATGATTGTGGATGTTATGAATGAGAAGAAACTGGATGTGCTGGCTTTAAGTGAAACAAAGCTGAAGGGAGTGGGAGAGTTTCAATGGAGAGGAATAAATGGGATTAGGTCAGGGGTTTCAAATAGAGTTAGAGCTAAAGAAGGAGTAGCAATAATGTTGAAGGATAAGCTATGGCAGGAAAAGAGGGACTACAAATGTATAAATTCAAGGATTATGTGGAGTAAAATAAAGATTGGATGTGAAAAGTGGGTTATAGTAAGCGTGTATGCACCTGGAGAAGAGAGAAGTGTAGAGGAGAGAGAGAGATTCTGGGAAATGTTGAGTGAATGCGTGGGGAGTTTTGAATCAAGTGTGAGAGTAATGGTGGTTGCGGATTTCAATGCTAAAGTGGGTAAAAATGTTATGGAGGGAGTAGTAGGTAAATTTGGGGTGCCAGGGGTAAATGTAAATGGGGAGCCTTTAATTGAGCTATGTGTAGAAAGAAATTTGGTAATAAGTAATACATATTTTATGAAAAACAGGATAAATAAATATACAAGGTATGATGTAGCACATAATGAAAGTAGTTTATTAGATTATGTATTGGTGGATAAAAGGTTGATGGGTAGGCTCCAGGATGTACATGTTTATAGAGGGGCAACTGATATATCGGATCATTATTTAGTTGTAGCTACAGTTAGAGTAAGAGGTAGATGGGAAAAGAGGAAGGTGGCAACAACAAGTAAGAGGAAAGTGAAAGTGCATAAACTAAGGGAGGAGGAAGTTCGGGTGAGATATAAGCAACTATTGGCAGAAAGTTGGGCTGGTGCAAGTATGAGTAATGGAGGGGTTGAAGAGGGTTGGAATAGTTTTAAAAATGCAGTATTAGAATGTGGGGCAGAAGTTTGTGGTTATAGGAGGGTGAGGGCAGGAGGAAAGAGGGGTGATTAGTGGAATGATGAAGTAAAGGGTGTGATAAAAGAGAAAAAGGTAGCTTATGAGAGGTTTTTACAAAGCAGAAGTGTTATAAGAAGAGCAGAGTATATGGAGAGTAAAAGAAAGGTTAAGAGAGTGGTGAGAGAGTGCAAAAGGAGAGCAGATGATAGAGTGGGAGAGGCACTGTCAAGAAATTTTAATGAAAATAAGAAAAAAATTTGGAGTGAGTGAAACAAGTTAAGAAAGCCTAGGGAAAGTATGGATTTGTCAGTTAAAAACATAGTAGGGGAATTAGTAGATGGGGAAAGGGAGGTATTAGGTAGATGGCGAGAATATTTTGAGGAACTTTTAAATGTTGAGGAAGAAAGGGAGGCGGTAATTTCATGCACTGGCCAGGGAGGTATACCATCTTTTAGGAGTGAAGAAGAGCAGAATGTAAGTGTGGTGGAGGTACGTGAGGCATTACATAGAATGAAAGGGGGTAAAGCAGCTGGAACTGATGGGATCATGACAGAAATGTTAAAAGCAGGGGGGGATATAGTGTTGGAGTGGTTGGTACTTTTGTTTAATAAATGTATGAAAGAGGGGAAGGTACCTAGGGATTGGCAGAGAGCATGTATAGTCCCTTTATATAAAGGGAAAGGGGACAAAAAAGAGATTGTAAAAATTATAGAGGAATAAGTTTACTGAGTATACCAGGAAAAGTATACAGTAGGGTTATAATTGAAAGAATTAGAGGTAAGACAGAATGTAGGAGTGCGGATGAGCAGGGAGGCTTCAGAGTGGGTAGGGGATGTGTAGATCAAATGTTTACATTGAAGCATATATGTGAACAGTATTTAGATAAAGGTAGGGAAGTTTTTATTGCATTTATGGATTTAGAAAAGGCATATGATAGAGTGGATAGAGGAGCAATGTGGCAGATGTTGCAAGTATATGGAATAGGTGGTAAGTTACTAAATGCTGTTAAGAGGTTTTATGAGGATAGTGAGGCTCAGGTTAGGGTGTGTAGAAGAGAGGGAGAATACTTCCCGGTAAAAGTAGGTCTTAGACAGGGATGTGTAATGTCACCATGGTTGTTTAATATATTTATAGATGGGGTTGTAAAAGAAGTAAATGCTAGGGTGTTCGGGAGAGGGGTGGGGTTAAATTATGGGGAATCAAATTCAAAATGGGAATTGACACAGTTACTTTTTGCTGATGATACTGTGCTTATGGGAGATTCTAAAGAAAAATTGCAAAGGTTAGTGGATGAGTTTGAGAATGTGTGTAAAGGTAGAAAGTTGAAAGTGAACATAGAAAAGAGTAAGGTGATGAGGGTATCAAATGATTTAGATAAAGAAAAATTGGATATCAAATTGGGGAGGAGGAGTATGGAAGAAGTGAATGTTTTCAGATACTTGGGAGTTGACGTGTCGGCGGATGGATTTATGAAGGATGAGGTTAATCATAGAATTGATGAGGGAAAAATGGTGAGTGGTGTGTTGAGGTATATGGAGTCAAAAAACGTTATCTATGGAGGCAAAGAAGGGAATGTATGAAAGTATAGTAGTACCAACACTCTTATATGGATGTGAAGCTTAGGTGGTAAATGCAGCAGCGAGGAGACGGTTGGAGGCAGTGGAGATGTCCTGTCTAAGGGCAATGTGTGGTGTAAATATTATGCAGAAAATTCGGAGTGTGGAAATTAGGAGAAGGTGTGGAGTTAATAAAAGCATTAGTCAGAGGGCAGAAGAGGGGTTGTTGAGGTGGTTTGGTCATTTAGAGAGAATGGATCGAAGTAGAATGACATGGAAAGCGTATTTAAATCTATAGGGGAAGGAAGGAGGGGTAAGGGTCGTCCTCAAAAGGGTTGGAAAGAGGGGGTAAAGGAGGTTTTGTGGGTGAGGGGCTTGGACTTCCAGCAACCGTGCATGAGCGTGTTAGTTAGGAGTGAATTGAGACGAATGATACTTGGGACCTGACGATCTGTTGGAGTGTGAGCAGGGCAATATTTAGTGAAGGGATTCAGGGAAACTGGTTATTTTCATATAGTCGGACTTGAGTCCTGGAAATGGGAAGTACAATGCCTGCACTTTAAAGGAGGGGTTTGGGATATTGGCAGTTTGGAGGGATATGTTGTGTATCTTTATACGTATATGCTTCTAAACTGTTGTATTCTGAGCACCTCTGCAAAAGCAGTGATAATGTGTGAGTGTGTTGAAAGTGTTGAATGATGATGAAAGTATTTTCTTTTTGGGGATTTTCTTTCTTTTTTGGGTCACCCTGCCTAGGTGGGAGACGGCCGACTTGTTGAAAAAAAAAAGATAATAATAATAATATGTATAATAATAATACATATATAATTATAATGTATTACATATAATAATTATAATAATAGATGGCTTCAAAAGGCTGTCACTAGATGGTAGTGTTTACCACAACAAAGAGGGAACGGTTGTGGCCGCCTCCACCTGCTACATAATGACATAGTTTATTCATTCTCGAGTATATATCATGTTTCTATGTTATTTATATTATTTATTATGTCATATTAGATGAACTGTGTTATATAAATAAGTCATATAGATGATATTAGCAAAATTATTCATGAAGTATTTTGCCCGGTCTCCAGACAAACTCTCGTCCACCACTGACACCTCCCATACCACTACATGAATGGCATATTTTATTCATTTTAGAGTATATATCAGGTTTCTATGTTATTTATATTGTTTATTATGTCATATTAGATGAAGTGAGATAGATAAATAAGCCATAGAGTTGATTTTAGCTGAATTATTGAAGTACAGAATTCCACTGGAATGGATTAATTGCATTTCAGTTAATTTAAATGAGGAAAATTGACTCTGTAAACGAGCATATCCAGTTGCGAGCAAGGTCATGGAATGGATTAAACTCGCAAGTAGAGGTTCCACTGTATGTGAAAACTGTATACTATCCATATTCTCATTGTCACAAACATATGGAAATGATGTTATCTTATTCTCAATATTTGTAATCCTCACAACAATTAAAACATTGAATGTGTCTGCATTATGTTAATACAGTAATTCCTCAAGTTATGAACTTAATTCATTCCAGAAGGCTGTTCGAGTGCCGTTACCGAACAAATTTGTTCCCATGAGGAATAATGTAAATTAGATTAGTCCATTTCAGACTCCCAAAAATACACCTACAAAAGCACTTACAAAAATTCACTTACATAATTGTTCGAGTTGGGAGCTGTTCGAAACTCGAGGTACCACTGTGTGTTAAAATCCTCATTACCTATAATAATAATTGAGCCTGTTATTCTTAAAACAATTAAACTCAATAAAAGCCATAGGATATTCATTGTATTCACTGTAACTCTTAAATTTACTTTTACAACCACTAAAGAGACTGTATATAAAAGCACTCAGTTAGTCATTACAGCCTCTCCTCACTTACTGCAGAGTTATGTTTGCTGTGAAAATCCTTTCACTCTATTCATTATTACAGAAAAGAGTAAGAAAGTAAAATACACATACAGCACACTCATTACTTACCCTAAAATATTTGTAGTCTTAATGTAGGGTGAGAGGTGGGTATTTATTGTAGAAAGAGGAAGAAGAACAAAGAATGGAAGAAGTACATTCTTATGCTACAAATTTGTACAACTTTAATGCCTCTTATTTGAAATACTCATTTGTACTTCATGTTGTAATTTGTTTACTGTAATTTTTACCACTGAAAATATCATTGCTTAGTTCATCTTAAGATAATTTTAACCCTGCCCATAATGCTCTGCATACAAGGGGCTTTTGGCATGTACACTCAATCACTATATTTCTTTGTACAACTATGTATCATGTCCAAATAAAAAATAAATAAATAAATAAATAAAAGAAGTTCATTGTAAAGGGGTTAGCTGGTGTGTCGTCTGTGTTTACATTCTCAGTGTTGCTCCTGGCATCTTAAGAAATGAGTAAACTCAGTAAACAAGGTATGTCGATTGTAAAAAAAATAATAATAATTGCTCTGGTGCACTTTAAATGTCAAATGTAATTCGTATAGGTTTGGTAATTGACATTTATAGTGCTCCAGAGCGATTGTTGTTATTATTATTTTTTTTTATTTAACAAGTTTGGGAAGCGATGTAGTGGAGGCAGGATTCATAGCTTTAAGCAGAGGTATGATAAAGCTCACGGTTCAGGGAGAGTGACCTAGTAGCGACCATTGAAGAGGCAGGGCCAGGAGCTTGGACTCGACCCCTGCAACCTCAACTAGGTGAGTACAATGGAAATATAAACACAAATGCAGTATAATGTGATCCTTTATTGACTACGTTTCGCCCACACAGTGGGCTTTTTCAAGTCACAAACAGAACTGAGTTCTGTTTGTGATTTGAAAAAGCCCACTGTGTGGGCGAAACGTAGTCAATAAAGGATCACATTATACTGCATTTGTGTTTATATTTCCATTGTGTCGGTATTTTATACCATTTATTTCCATAGGTGAGTACAACTAGGTGAGTACATAATGAGGGCAAATTTCAACAGCAATTACCCACCTAAAGCCAATAATAACCCAATAGCAATCCAGTGCTAGGCAACACACCCCCCCACTCTTCAAAGACCTAAACTTGCTCACTGTTCAGAACATCCACACTTACTACTCCTCAGTCTACATCTACAGAACCATAAATTCCAATATTAACCCTGAACTAAAACACTTTCTTGATAGTTGTGACAGGACCCATAGACATAATACTAGACACAAACATCTCTTTGACATTCCCCGTGTCCTGCTAAATCTATACAAAAATTCAGTGTACATAAATGGGCCTAAAATCTGGAACTCCCTGCCTGAAATCTCTAGAACTGCAGACACAACCACCATTTTCAAAAGCACCATTAAAAAAAATCTCATCTGCCTTACACACCCCACCGGTAGCTAACCACATGAAAACTACTTTATCTTGCACATATCCAAAGCAAAATACACTTATTGATATCTGTGACTCCCCCTAATCTACACATGACTGTAAACATAAAATTGTGAATACAGCTATTGCTTCATAATTCTTAAGCTAGTCACAAGTTTGCCTAAGACACTTCAATATAGAAACTGTATCATGCCAAAATAAGACCATTTCCATTAATAGATAAACTAATTGTTAAGTTCTTAAATATTTTGAACCACCTCAATTTTGTAAATCTAGTTAATCACTACAATTACCTTATCTTATTACCAGTATGATACATATCCTGTGTCAATATAGAGTAAGAACTAGTATTAGTCTGCCTGAACTGCCTAGGCATGCTAGTGGCTGTCTTTGTAATTAGTATTTTATAATATGTAGGGATTCAGGGAAACCGGCAGGCCGGACTTGAGTCCTGGAGATGGGAAGTACAGTGCCTGTACTCTGAAGGAGGGGTGTTAATGTTGCAGTTTAAAAACTGTAGTGTAAAGCACCCTTCTGGCAAGACAGTGATGGAGTGAATGATGGTGAAAGTTTTTCTTTTTCGGGCCACCCTGCCTTGGTGGGAATCGGCCAGTGTGTTAATAAAAATAATAAATCTTATAGTAATAAAAAAATAAATCCTATAGTATGTAAACCCCACATTGTAATATTAACAGATCCATCAATATGAAAATCAATATAGAAGGGGCTTAATAACTAAAGAATTTATCAAACACTGTACATCAGTCCTCGCAGAATTAATCAAAAAGTCCAAGCAACTATATTATTCTAATAGATTCACTGAAATGAGAGGAGATATTAAAAAGACCTCGAAGACATTGTCTCAGATCCTGGGCACCCACAATCCGAACAGAACTAGTAATATTGTACTAATAAAATCAAACAAACTGAAACTCCAGCCTTTTGATACAGCTAACAACATAAATGACTTCTCAAACACAGGATCAAATCCCACCAGTAAAATTCCAATTATCTATGCCTGAGCTAATGATTATCTAGATGGAAACTTCCCAACATTCCTCTATCTTACACCAACAGAGCCCACTGAGATTACCATGATTATTAACTCTCTAAAAAACAAATCAGGAAATGTAACCCAAGTGCCACCACTACCATACAAATGAGAGGCTCATATCCTTTCCCTCGCCATTGCATTACTCTAACAAATCACTAGAAACCAACGCTTTCCTAGCATCACTCAAAATATCAAGGATTACACCAATACACAAAGGTGGTGACCCAGCAGATGTAAACAATTATAGGCCAATATCAAACTTGCCTTGACTTTCCAAAATCTTTGAGAAGCTCATACACAAAAGGTTATACTCCTTCATAACATCACAAAGCATCCTCAACCCTGCCAGTTTGTCTTCAGGAGAAACGGAAGCACAAATGACGCAATAATACAAATGCTAGAACTAATTTACACAGCACTTGAAAAAACAAATACCTGCTTGGACTCTTTATTGACCTTAAGAAAGCTTTTGATACAGTAGACTACATCATCCTACTCCTCAAGTTTGATCAATACGATATAAGAGGCCACACACTTGCATATATCAAGTCGTACCTTACTAATAGAAAGCAATATGTCTCTATCAAGGACACAACCTCCTCAACAAGACCCCTGGACACTGGTGTACCACAGGGAAGCATTCTTGGCCCCCCTTTTAGACATCAACAACCTTCCAAGCATGTCACAACAACTTATGCCTATTTGCTGACGACATGACTTTTGCCATCTCCCACCCTAATCTAGCCTCACTCAATACTATTGTTAATAAAGAGCTTGCAAAAATAGCAACCTGGATGACTGTCAATAAACTTACACTGAACATATACATACCCTTTTACATTACATTTGAGAGTAGAGCAAGTGAGGTCCAGCTAACCATTATGCTTAACAACATCCTTATTGCTAAACATAATGAGGAAAAATTCCTGCATCCACACCTTGACAGCAACCTGAAATTCAACACCCATATCCAACACATAAAAAAAAAAAAAAGTATCTAAAACAGTTGGCATCCTCTCAAAGATATGTTGCTATGTACCACAAACAGCACTACTTACACCAAACCATTCACTGATCTACGCCTGCCTCAGCTATGCTATTTGTGCCTGGGGTTCGACAACGACAGACCACCTAAAGCCAGTAATATCCCAACAAAAAGCTGCAGTGCAAATGATCACACAGTCCACAGCTTGACAACTTCCCCACTTTTCAAAGACCTAAACGTGCTCACTATACAAAAGATTCACTCGTACTACTGTGCCACCTACATTTACAGAACCTTAAATTCTTATATACATCCTGACCTGAAGCACTTTCCTGACAGTTGCAATAGGACCCATGGACACAGTACTAGGCAAAAAAATCTCTATATAACATTCCTGTGTCAAGCTAAATCTTTTCAAAAACTCACTGTACATTAAAGGACCCAAAATCTGGAACTCTCTGCCAGAAATCTCAGAACCACTGGCTCAGCTAGCATTTTTAAAACTACAGTTAGAAAACACCTTATCCTCCTTATCCTAACTCATCATAAATAAATATGTAAAAACTATACATGTATTTGCTCAATATCATGAACTTATTTAAAACATTATACAGTGGACCCCCGCTTTACGATCAGCTCCCAATGCGACCAATTATGTAAGTGTATTTATGTAAGTGCAGTTTGTACGTGTATGTTTGGGGGTCTGAAATGGACTAATCTGCTTCACAATATTCCTTATGGGAACAAATTCGTTCAGTACTGGCACCTGAACATACTTCTGGAATGAAATAATATCGTAAACCGGGGGTCCACTATAATCTATATTTTTACTCTCAGTATCTGTAATCCTCTTAAATGTTAATCATTCCATTGTGTCCACCTTAGGTTAATAATCAAAACTGTAATTCTTCTCTACCAAACTTATTAAAGCCATATAGCATGAACTAATAGACTAGTTAATTGTTTTTGTATTCATTGTATTCACCTAATGATCATATACACAATTACTGAAATATTATTGCATTATTCATCTTAAGTTAGTCTGAAGTTTGCCCAAAATGCTCTGCATGTAAAGGGGCTTTTGGCATGTACACCTAATTATACATCTTTGTACAATCATGTATCATGCTAAAATAAAATTATTATTATTTATTATTATTATTATTATTATAATTATAATTATTATTATTATTACTATTATGAGAGAGTGGGTGAGATGTTATCAACAAATTTTGTTGAAAATAAGAAAAAGTTTTGGAGTGAGATTAACAAGTTAAGGAAGCCTAGAGAACAAATGGATTTGTCAGTTAAAAATAGAAGAGGAGAGTTATTAAATGGAGAGTTAGAGGTATTGGGAAGATGGAGGGAATATTTTGAGGAATTGTTAAATGTTGATGAAGATAGGGAAGCTGTGATTTCGTGTACTGTATAGGGCAAGGAGGAATAACATCTTGTAGGAGTGAGGAAGAGTCAGTTGTGAGTGTGGGGGAAGTTCGTGAGGCAGTAGGTAAAATGAAAGGGGGTAAGGCAGCCAGGATTGATGGGATAAAGATAGAAATGTTAAAAGCAGGTGGGGATATAGTTTTGGAGTGGTTGGTGCAATTATTTAATAAATGTATGGAAGAGAGTAAGGTACCTAGGGATTGGCAGAGAGCATGCATAGTTCCTTTGTATAAAGGCAAAGGGGACAAAAGAGAGTGCAAAAATTATAGGGGGATAAGTCTGTTAGAGTATACCTGGTAAAGTGTATGGTAGAGTTATTATTGAAAGAATTAAGAGTAAGATGGAGAATTGGATAGCAGATGAACAAGGAGGCTTTAGGAAAGGTAGGGGGTGTGTGGACCAGGTGTTTACAGTGAAACATATAAGTGAACAGTATTTAGATAATGCTAAAGAGGTCTTTGTGGCATTTATGGATTTGGAAAAGGCGTATGGCAGGGTGGATAGGGGGGCAATGTGGCAGATGTTGCAGGTGTATGGTGTAGGAGGTAGGTTACTGAAAGCAGTGAAGAGTTTTTACGAGGATAGTGAGGCTCAAGTTAGAGTATGTAGGAAAGAGGGAAATTATTTCCCAGTAAAAAGTAGGCCTTAGACAAGGATGTGTGATGTCACCATGGTTGTTTAATATATTTATAGATGGGGTTGTAAGAGAAGTAAATGCGAGGGTCTTGGCAAAAGGCGTGGAGTTAAAAGATAAAGAATCACACATAAAGTGGGAGTTGTCACAGTTGCTCTTTGCTGATGACACTGTGCTCTTGGGAGATTCTGAAGAGAAGTTGCAGAGATTGGTGGATGAATTTGGTAGGGTGTGCAAAAGAAGAAAATTAAAAGTAAATACAGGAAAGAGTAAGGTTATGAGGATAACAAAAAGATTAGGTGATGAAAGATTGGATATCAGATTGGAGGGAGAGAGTATGGAGGAGGTGAATGTATTCACATATTTGGAAGTGGACTTGTCAGCGGATGGGTCTATGAAAGATGAGGTGAATCATAGAATTGATGAGGGGAAAAGAGTGAGTGGTGCACTTAGGAGTCTGTGGAGACAAAGAACTTTGTCCTTGGAGGCAAAGAGGGGAATGTATGAGAGTATAGTTTTACCAACGCTCTTATATGGGTGTGAAGCATGGGTGATGAATGTTGCAGCGAGGAGAAGGCTGGAGGCAGTGGAGATGTCATGTCTGAGGGCAATGTGTGATGTGAATATAATGCAGAGAATTCGTAGTTTGGAAGTTAGGAGGAGGTGCGGGATTACCAAAACTGTTGTCCAGAGGGCTGAGGAAGGGTTGTTGAGGTGGTTCGGACATGTAGAGAGAATGGAGCGAAACAGAGTGACTTCAAGAGTGTATCAGTCTGTAGTGGAAGGAAGGCGGGGTAGGGGTCGGCCTAGGAAAGGTTGGAGGGAGGGGGTAAAGGAGGTTTTGTGTGCGAGGGGCTTGGACTTCCAGCAGGCATGCGTGAGCGTGTTTGATAGGAGTGAATGGAGACAAATGGTTTTTAATACTTGATGTGCTGTTGGCGTGTAAGCAAAGTAACATTTATGAAGGGGTTCAGGGAAACCGGCAGGCCAGACTTGAGTCCTGGAGATGGGAAGTACAGTGCCTGCACTCTGAAGGAGGGGTGTTAATGTTGCAGTTTAAAAACTGTAGTGTAAAGCACCCTTCTGGCAAGACAGTGATGGAGTGAATGATGGTGAAAGTTTTTCTTTTTCGGGCCACCCTGCCTTGGTGGGAATCGGCCAGTGTGATAATAATAAAAAAAAATATTATTATTATTATTATTTCTGATGTAATTTTGAAAAAATGTCGTAGATGGCTTAATGAAAATCTCTATAATAACATAATATTCAAAATTTAAAGTGCCCCAGAGCAGGTGCATAATCCAGCCTATGTTTTTTTCTGTGGAGACTGCTGTAGCCCAGTTCTGACACATCTGTTAACAGTTCTTACAGATACCTCTGAGAGAAGATGTGGGTTCTTTTCTTTCAGTTCTCTAGCAGTTATCTTTGGTGTACTCTTTAACTGCCTCCTTAACACAGTTAAGGTATGAACAGATGTCTTCTTCGAGGAGCCAGGCTGAGGTTTGGCAGATGGTAACTCGACACCACCACCAGCCTTGAAATGCTGTACCCAGTTCCTCACTGAATGCTCACACACACCAACATTCTCCACTATTTTTTTCAGCTAGTGCCCAGCTTTGTGAAGTCCTATGATTTAAGCTATAGTTTCAGGTGTTAAAGACTTCCTTTTACCCATAATCAAACATGTATAGCCCCAAAACCAAAGGGAACACCGGACAAAAGATGGGGTGGATGAGAGACAAAAGTGCAACACTTCCTTTCACCACGACAGCCACATGAGCACTGAAGAGTCGCTGTGGAGTGTGGTGGCAAGCCGTGACGTCATGATGTCATGCTAATGGGTGCTACCCGGCATAATGCACTGACGAGAAAAGACCCCCCTGTATGGTAGGCCTTGGATTTTTTTGTCATGGCATTATGCCAGGGCATTTATCTGTCATAATGCCGTGACTAGCACTGTACCTTTGAGCCAAATCAAAGACTCATCAGTAACAAGCTTCCTGAAGGGATAAAAATACATTCAGAACTTTTGTTTCAGATACATAGACACATTCCTGATCTTAGATAACCTGTTGTTTCTGTTAGGCTTGTTTTGTCTGAGAAGCGTAGCATATGTAACAGTAGCAGAAATCAGTTCACTGCCATTATATTACTGAAAGCTGGGGTTGAAATCAGGCAGTCTGTCAACCAGTATGATGTGACAGTGTGCTTATACACATGTGGCATAAACATTATTGTGGCAAAGAACAGATATATCTCAGCCACAGTTGTCTCCTTCCACTGGTATAGACGTGATTTTGGTGAAACAATTGTGTTTGCCATGGTGTAATCGAATATGTGTTGCTTTTCCTGACAATAATTTCCATCAGGGTTCATCAAAAAATAATTTGAAACATTGTAGTTCAGTGGCATTGTTATCAATTGTACACGATGGCCATATTCCACTTTGAGTTTCATCAAAGCGATGGGGATTGGGAACAAAATTGGCACCCTCCTGCCAATCCCAGATGCTGTCTGCTGGTGGGTACTGGATATTGACAGGTGGTTGTGATTGTGCAGGCTGTGGTTGTGCAGGCTGTTGTGGTGTGTGAGTGGGTGGGGGTGGCCTTTGTTGTGGATGTGCTGAGTCACTGACATGGCTACCAGCATGGGGTGCAGCTGGTGCCACATGAGGCAGCATGACACCACCACCTGATGCTGCATGCATATTATCCATCCCAAATGTAACAATACCATCATCATTTTCACTATCTGTTCCTGGTGTAGGGCCATGGGATGTACTCCGAGATGTACTCCTTCCCCTTGGAGTAGCATATTTCACACTACCAGAATGTACGTAGTGTCGTATATATTGATGCTTCACTGGAGAATATTCCTCTTCACTGTCACCACTGGAGTTGTCATCAAGCACTTCTAAATCCCAAAATTGCCTGGCTGGCAAAGCTCTCGCTTCACATGCAGAGGGCCCGGGTTCGATTCCCAGCCGAGTAGAAATATTTCGGGGGTAAGGCAGCTGGGATTGATGGGATAAAGATAGAAATGTTAAAAGCAGGTGGGGATATAGTTTTGGAGTGGTTGGTGCAATTATTTAATAAATGTATGGAAGAGGGTAAGGTACCTAGGGATTGGCAGAGAGCATGCATAGTTCCTTTGTATAAAGGCAAAGGGGATAAAAGAGAGTGCAAAAATTATAGGGGGATAAGTCTGTTGAGTATACCTGGTAAAGTGTATGGTAGAGTTATAATTGAAAGAATTAAGAGTAAGACGGAAAATAGGATAGCAGATAAACAAGGAGCTTTAGGAAAGGTAGGGGGTGTGTGGACCAGGTGTTTACAGTGAAACATATAAGTGAACAGTATTTAGATAAGCTAAAGAGGTCTTTGTGGCATTTATGGATTTGGAAAAGGCGTATGACAGGTGGATAGGGGGGCAATGTGGCAGATGTTGCAAGTGTATGGTGTAGGAGGTAGGTTACTGAAAGCAGTGAAAGAGTTTTTAACGAGGATAGTGAGGCTCAAGTTAGAGTATGTAGGAAAGAGGGAAATATTTTCCCAGTAAAAGTAGGCCTTAGACAAGGATGTGTGATGTCACCGTGGTTGTTTAATAATATTTATAGATGGGTTGTAAGAGAAGTAAATGCGGGGGTCTTGGCAAGAGGCATGGAGTTAAAAGATAAAGAATCACACACAAAGTGGGAGTTGTCACAGCTGCTCTTTGCTGATGACACTGTGCTCTTGGGAGATTCTGAAGAGAAGTTGCAGAGATTAGTGGATGAATTGGTAGGGTGTGCAAAAGAAGAAAATTAAAGGTGAATACAGGAAAGAGTAAGGTTATGAGGATAACAAAAAGATTAGGTGATGAAAGATTGAATATCAGATTGGAGGGAGAGAGTATGGAGGAGGTGAACGTATTCAGATATTTGGGAGTGGACGTGTCAGCAGATGGGTCTATGAAAGATGAGGTGAATCATAGAATTTGATGAGGGAAAAAGATGAGTGGTGCACTTAGGAGTCCTGTGGAGACAAAGAACTTGTCCTTGGAGCAAAGAGGGGAATGTATGAGAGTATAGTTTTACCAACGCTCTTATATGGGTGTGAAGCATGGGTGATGAATGTTGCAGCGAGGAGAAGGCATGGAGCAGTGGAGATGTCATGTCTGAGGGCAATGTGTGGTGTGAATATAATGCAGAGAATTCGTAGTTTGGAAGTTAGGAGGAGGTGCGGGATTACCAAAACTGTTGTCCAGAGGGCTGAGGAAGGGTTGTTGAGGTGGTTCGGACATGTAGAGAGAAGGAGCGAAACAGAGTGACTTCAAGAGTGTATCAGTCCTGTAGTGGAAGGAAGGCGGGGTAAGGGTCGGCCTAGGAAAGGTTGGAGGGAGGGGGTAAAGGAGGTTTTGTGTGCGAGGGGCTTGGACTTCCAGCAGGCATGCGTGAGCGTGTTTGATAGGAGTGAATGGAGACAAATGGTTTTTAATACTTGACGTGCTGTTGGAGTGTGAGCAAAGTAACATTTATGAAGGGATTCAGGGAAACCGGCAGGCCGGACTTGAGTCCTGGAGATGGGAAGTACAGTGCCTGCACTCTGAAGGAGGGGTGTTAATGTTGCAGTTTAAAAACTGTAGTGTAAAGCACCCTTCTGGCAAGACAGTGATGGAGTGAATGATGGTGAAAGTTTTTCTTTTTCGGGCCACCCTGCCTTGGTGGGAATCGGCCAGTGTGATAATAAAACAAAAAAAAAATTTCCCTACACCTGTTGTCCTGTTCACCTAGCAGCAAATAGGTACCTGGGTGTTAGTCAACTGATGTGGGTCGCAACCTGGGGGACAAGATTGAGGACCTCAGTGGAAATAAGACAGACAGTCCTCGATGACACTGCCTTTCTTGGGTTATCCTGGGTGGCTAATCCTCTGGGGTTAAAAATCTGAACGAAATCTTATCTTATCACTGCTCACATCTGAATCCAGGACACAAGGAAATATGAGTTTCCTTTTTTGCTCTGGTACAATTGAGCATGAACAAGACGGGCCAGCACCTGAGGTGGAAGGTTGAGGGTCGTCTGGATTTTCAGCACTATTTCTGGTATCCTGGGCATTGCTTTTGATCACAAACTCCTCAGAACCATGAAATCCATCTTCACTGACACTTTCATCTGTGTTGGAACTATCACTTGGGAAAAGAAAGTCTTAATTCGCCTGGGAGTGAGGAATTTCTTACTGTGAGGCATGGTGAATAAGGCGTACTGAAATGGCATTCCCACAGTGCACCACTGGTCCCTGATTTTTTTCATATTGCGAAGACTGAGCACACAGACCCATTCTCTCACATGCAGGCCTACCAGCTTTCTCCCGCTAGATTTGAAGCTGCTAGAATGTTGGCATAGTACTATGGCACCAACACTGGCTCGTAAGCCATTGTACTGTCACCAACAGTGAAAGGGTTAATAATGTAATACTATACAATAGTTAAAGCACCCCAGAGCAATTATTTTTATTTTTATTATTATTATTATTATTATTATTATTATTATTATTATTATTATTATTATTATTATTATATTATTATTATTATTATTATTATTATTATTATTATTATTATTATTGTTATTATTACTGCATTTTCAGTGCTAGTGAGACACTTATTTTAATATTTTAATGTGTACCTGCATGCCAGCACAGTGTGTAAGTTTGGGAGAGGGTAAAAGAGATTTTCTGTGCAAGGGGCTTGGACATACAGCAGGCACATGTAAGCGTGTTAGATGGGAGTGAATGAAGATGAATGTTTTTGTGGACTTGATGAGCTGTTGGAGTGTGAGCAGGGTAATATTTTGTGATGGAATTCTGGGAAACTGGTTAGCTGGACCTGAGTGCTGGAAGTAGGAAGTACAGTGCCTGCACTTTCAAGGAGGGGTTTGGGATATTTGCTGTTTGGAGTGACATTTGAACTGTCATATCTGAGCATCTCTACAAAGACAGTGATTATGTGTGAATGAGGGTGAAAGCGTTTCTTTCTTTTTTTGGGTCACCCTGCCTTGGAGGGAGACAGCTGATGTGTGAAAAAAAATTATGGACTAACTTTAAAGTATTTGAAATTTTGGAAAGTTTCCAGACATAATGGAGAAATGCAGAGCTCAGGGAGGATGTAGACAAACAGAGTGGCATGCAGGTGCTGTACTAGCAAATCAGGGAGCTATATAAACAAATTTTTTGTTATATGTATTTGAAATGTTCATATAAGCAAATCACCATAAAGCAAAACACTGTAAAGCAGGGTCTTCCTTCAGATAAGTTTGATTCCTTTTAACAATTTTATGAAAATTAGAACCCTTTTAGTTGAGAAGTATATTGTCATGATGATAATTGAATATCTTTTATCCTCAACCATAGGATCTAATCTCGCCAATAAAATCCCACATACCAATGCCCATGCCGGGGACTACCTAGATGGGAATTTCCCAAATTCCTTCTATCTTGCACCAACTGAGCCCACGGAAGTCACTGAGATTATAAAGTCACTTAAAAATAACTCAGGGAATCTGTCTCATGTCCCACCATTACTGTACAAGCGAGCGGCCCATGTCCTTTCGCATGCTATTTCATTACTTTTTAACAAGTCACTAGAAACTAGCACCTTCCCGAAACTACTCAAGATGGCAAGGGTTACACCAATACATAAAGGTGGTGACCCTACAGACTTAAACAACTATAGGCCAATATCAAACTTACCATTGCTATCCAAAATCTTTGAGAAACTCGTGCACAGGAGACTATATTCATTTATAACGGCACAAAACATACTCAACCCCTGCCAATTTTGGATTCAGGAAAAATAAAAGCACTAATGATGCAATCAAAAAAAATGCTAGATCTGCTTTACAACAGCATTGGAAAATAAGGAATATCCACTAGGAATTTTTATTGACCTAAGAAAAGCTTTTGACACAGTAGACCACGACATCCTACTCCACAAACTTGACCATTACGGTATAAGAGGCCATGCGCTTGCTTATTTCAAATCTTACCTTACTAATAGTATCAGTATGTCACCATTAAAGACAGCATCAACAACACGGCCACTTGATACTGGAGTTCCGCAGGGAAGTGTCCCCTTTGGGCCCCTGCTCTTCCTCATATACATCAATGATCTTCCAAATGTATCCCAACACCTGAAACCCATTCTCTTTGCTGACGACACGACTTATGTCATCTCTCACCCCCAATCTTGCCACCCTCAACACCATTGTTAACGAGGAGCTGATCAAAATATCGACTTGGATGACAGCCAATGAACTTACGCTTAACACTGACAAAACCTACTATATTATGTTTGGTAGAAGAGCAGGAGATGCACAAATTAACATTAAGAGCGACAACACTCTAATTACCAGACATAATGAGGGCAAATTCCTAGGCCTATACCTTGACAACAACCTGAATTTCAGCACCCATATCCAACACATAACCAAAAACGTATCCAAAACGGTTGGGATCCTCTCCAAGATACGATACTACGTGCCGCAAAATGCCCTTCTCACACTATACCACTCACTTATTTATCCATACCTCACCTATGCTATTTGTGCTTGGGGATCAACTGCAGCAACACACCTAAAGCCAATAATAACCCAACAAAAAGCTGCAGTAAGAATAATCACTAAATCCCATCCCTGGCAACACACCCCCCCACTCTTCATAGATCTAAACTTACTCCCTGTTCAGTACATCCACACTTACTACTGTGCAATCTACATCTACAGGACCTTAAACTCCAATATCAACCTTGACCTAAAATGCTTTCTTGATAGTTGTGACAGAACCCACAGGCATAACATCAGACACAAACATCTCTACGACATTCCCCGTGTCCGACTAAACCTTTACAAAAATTCAATGTATGTCAAAGGCCCTAAAATCTGGAAACACCCTACCTGAGAACTCTAGAACTGCAGACACATTCATCACCTTCAAAACTACCATTAGAAAACATCTTATCTCCCTGATACACCCCGTCAACTAACTACACGAATACCACCTGGTGGTTCACACTTACACTCACTCACCCATTTGACCATAAACAGAAATATTAATCTCAATCTTAAAATAATGAATCCTGTGATACTCCAATACTGAAACTATGTACTGTGCCAAAACAAAAGCATTCACATTGCTAAACTCTCAAACTAGTATTTAGTCACTTAGCCATAATACCAACTTACCTCATAATTTGTAATATTTTAAAATAAAGAATTAAACTAAGTCTGCCCGAAATGCCTAGCCATTCTAGGTGTTCTAGTGGTACACTCTGTAATCATTATTTTACTACATGTAAACCACACAATAACCAAATTCTGTAAACTCAGCATTGTAATCCTTATAGAGAATAAACTTTGAATTGAATTGAACTGTTTCCTAATTACCTCATATTTTTTATCTTTATTTTTCTGTTTTTTTCATCTTAATCTTTTTTTTCCATCTTGTGCACTTTTTTGTCTTTACCACTTATATAGCATATCTACTTTATTTAAAAAAATCTACTTGCAATTTAGAATGCTCTCCAGAATTTAGAATTTTCTAAATAAAAAGTATAGTTTATAACATCATTTGTTCTAGTGGTGGCTCTTCCAGGAAATGTGTAACCAGAAGATTGTATGGTGATGAAGTCATTTCTACTGAAGAAAGTAGTACATCAACAACAATAACAACAACAACTACATCACTAGATGACACTGGCATTGCTGATCTTCCTGAAGATGACATAACAGATAGTATTTTGACTTCTGGTGTTTCCCAAGGTAAACATTCTTGTTTTGAAGTTCAAAATCAAGATGTTGGAATTTTTTAGTCCAATATCAATATTAACTCTTTCAGGGTCCAGAGGCCAAATCTCAGAGTGACAGCCAGGGTCCAAAAATTTCTTTTTTCTTGTGAAATGGTAGAAAATCTTTTTCTGAAGTTAATAAAACAAAAAATACAAAATTTGATGGAAAATTGACGAAATTATGCTCTCTCTAATTTTGATGCATCAACAACATTTGTGCATCAGCGATTTTGCCAACTTTGGCTCCCATTTTAGGCCAATTACATTATTCTAGTCGACCAAATTCTTAGCTGTTTCATTAGTGCTACTTCTGTTTTATCGATTGAGCACAAGAAGTCACCCAATCAGCTGTTTCAACTACCCAATAAAGTGATTGGAAATTGGTAATTTGGCCAATTTAACACAAAGTTCAAAATATTCCAATTTCAAAATAGGGTTCAGTATAAACAATGCAGGCATTCCTGGCACTAAACTTAACATTTCCTCTGTTCATTAGTTGTGTTTTTAGGCTTTGCAAATGAATTCCATTTTGATTTTTTATTCACTTAGAGAATTTTTATTTACACCAAAAAATGGAAGGTTTACTGTTATGCAATATTGTAATAAATGTATAAATAATATCAGCACATTTGTGAACATATATTAGACCCACCTGCTGATGCATATTAGACGTGTGACATCATTTGTTTACTCTTGAACATTGACAAAAACTGAACATTTCTGCTACTTTGAGCTCAGTTTCAAGCCATTTTCAGTACTAAAACCAATCAAAATCGTCACTATTTCTGTACCATATCTTCCATTCTATCATAGGAGACCAAGAAATCATGAATACAGCTATAAAAAACATAGGAAAAATCACCATGAAGTCGCTGTTTTAATCCAAAATTATGGTTGCAGCTTTTTTCTCTCATTATGCACTGCGTGCTGCAGGATTTGTTTAATGTGGTGCACATTTACCACACAGATGTATTCTCTCGTATCTAGGCCCAAATTTACCACTCACAGTTTATCTGAGTGAGCTGAGCTCATGGCGTAGATCTACGGGTTGGACCCTGACTTCAAAGCCATACTGTAGCAGTCCTGGCTCTGACAGATTTAGTGGGTTGATTGTTCCAAAAAAGCAAATTAATACGTATGTATTTAATTTTTCAAAACATTTATGCACATTACAGGGATGTTTATTCCCATTTAACCCCTAAACGGTCCAAACACATATATACAGTGGTCCCCTGCTTTTCGTAGTTCCTGGCAATCGTAAAATTCGCCAATCATAGGGGTATTTTCGTATGAACATGGACTCGCTTTTCATAGGTTGACTCGCGAGTCGTAGTTCGTCCGGGATGCGTACCCACGGCGTGAGCCGGGGCGGCAGCCAGTCTGGCATTGTTTACCAGTGAGCGAAAGTCCCCTCACGTGCTCCAGCGAAATATTTCATAATATTCCATTTATTTTAGTGCTTGCAAGTAATAAATAAGCTACCATGGCTCCAAAGAAAGCTCCTAGTGCCAAGCCTGTGGTAAAGAAGGTGAGAAATATGACTGAATTTAAGAAAACCATCATTGAACAATATGAAAGTGGTACAAGTGTGGCCGAACTGTCCAGGATGTATAAGAAACCCTACACAACCTTATGTTCCATAGTGGCCAAGAAAAAGGAAATAAAGGATGATGTTGTTGCAAAGGGAGCAACTATGCTGACAAAAATGAGATCACCAGTACTGGAAGAGGTTGAGAAGTTATTATTGGTGTGGACAAATGAGAAACAATTAGCAGGAGATACTCTTATGACTTCGAATTATTTGTGAAAAGGCTAGGCAGTTGCATGAAGATTTGGTAAAGAAATTGCCAGCAAATAGTGGTGAAGTGAGTGAATTTAAGGCCAGCAAAGGCTGGTTTGAGAGATTTAAGAACCGTACTGGCATACACAGTGTGGTAAGGCATGGTGAGGCTGCTAGTTTGGACCACAAGGCAGCTGAAAAATATGTGCATGAATTCCAGGAGTACATAGAGGCTGAAGGACTGAAACCTGAACAAGTGTTCAGTTGTGACGAAACAGGCCTCTTTTGGAAGAAAATCCAAAGAGGACCTTCATTAACACAAGAGGTAAAGGCAATGCCAGGACACAAGCCTATGAAAGACAGGCTGACGCTAATGTTCTGTGCTAATGCTAGTGGGGATTTCAAAGTGAAGCCATTACTAGTGTACCATTCTGAAAATCCCAGAGTGTTCAGGAAAAACAATGTTATGAAGAGTAAATTGTGTGTGTTTTGGAAATCTAATAGTAAGGCATGGGTCACGAGGGAAATTTTCGTCGAGTGGTTCAATGAAGTGTTTGGCCCTAGTGTGAAGGAGTATCTCCTGGAAATGAAATTGGATCTCAAGTGCGTGCTAGTAATGGACAGTGCACCTGCTCATCCTCCAAACTTGGATGACCTAATTTTCGAGGAGTTTGGGTTCATCACAGTAAAGTTCTTGCCCCCGAATACCACTCCTCTCCTCCAACCCATGGACCAGCAGGTTATTGCAAACTTTAAAAAACTCTACACAAAAGCAATGTTTCACAGGTGCTTGACTGTGACCACAGACACTCACTCACTTGACCCTAAGGGAATTTTGGAGAGAACACTTCAGCATCCTTCACTGCATAACCCTTATAGGTATGGCTTGGGAGGGAGTGACTACCAGGACTTTGAACTCTGCCTGGAGAAAATTGTGGCCAGATTGTGTCGACAAGAGGGATTTTGAAGGATTTGGGACTGACCCTAATGAGCCTATTTCTGTTGTAAAATCAATTGTGGCACTGGGGAGTTCCATGGAGTTGGATGTGAGTTTGGAGGATGTGGAAGAATTGGTGGAAGACCACAATGAAGAGCTCACCACTGAGGAGCTGCAAGAGCTTCAGCAGGAAGAGCAACACATCGCAGCTCAGAATCTTGCTGCAGAGGAGGAAGAGAGATGGAAGAAGGTGCCTTCTTCAGAAATTAAAGAGATTTTTACTATGTGGGGTAAGATGGAAAGCTTTATGGAAAAACATCACCCTAACAAGGTTGTTGCAAGCCAGGTTGGCAACATGTACAGTGACAAAGTCTTGGGCCATTTTAGGGAAGTGTTAAAGAGATGCCAGAAACAGAGCTCTCTCCTCAGTTATTTTGTGAGACAGGACTCCAATGACTCTCAAGGTGGTCCTAGTGGCATTAAGAAACAGAGAAGAGAAGCAACCCCAGAAAAGCAAATGGTACCTGAGGTGTTGATGGAAGGGGATTCCCCTTCCAAACTATAAACAATCCACTCTCTCTCCTCCTCCAGTCTCCCATACACTAAGAAGAATCTCCAATAAAGGTAAGTGTTATGCTGTTAATGTTTCATTCATCATTTCCCATTGTATTGTTTAGGGTTATTTCTGTATATTTCATGAAAAAATTTTTGTTTTTTTTTTTAATACTTTGGGTGTAGGAACGGTTTAAATTTGTATTTACATTTTTTCTTAGGGGGAAAAAAAAGATTCGTAAACCCGGTAAATTTTTTTTATATTTAATAGCTCCAGGGGGGGAAAAAATTTACAAAAAAAGGGGGGGGCCCACTAAAAGTTTTCCGCTAGCGCCCAAACGTATTATATAACTTTTTTAATTTTCCTGCCCCCAAAATTTGGCAAAATTTTGGCCCTTTAGATGTTTGGTTTCAGCTTAGAATGGGCCCTTAAAAAACCCCGGTTTTGAAACCATATTAAAAAAAACGGGAAAACCACTTAGTTATTTTGGTGGGAGCACCATTTAAAATTTGGGGGCTCCGGGGAATAGAGCAAACTGCGGCAAACACCAAGATTCACTAAAGGAAATTCATATTAACACCCCCTTTTAAAGAGGAAAATTTTTTCCCCCTTTTTTTGGCCCCTCTTTCTATCTCTGTCCCCTTTTTTTTTTTTTTTTTTTTCTTTTTTTTAAAAAAAAAAAAAAAAAATTTTAAAAAAAAATTTAAAAAAATTTTTTTGGGGGGGAAATTTTTTTTTTTTTGGGAAGGGGGGGTTTTCCGGGGAAAAGGGGAAAAAAAGGGGGGGGTTTTTTTTGGGGGGGGGGTTTTTTAAAGGGGAAATTTTTTTAAAAAAAAAAAAAATTTTTAAAATTTTTTTGGAAACCCCCCCCGGGGGGGGTTTAAGGTTTTGGGGGAGTGCTTTCATGCAGACATGCAAGGCTCCAGGCGGACATTAACCCAAATCTTTCAGTGGGCTGCAGAAAAAAACAATATGAAGTTCATGATGAGAAATTTCAATTACTCAGATATGGTAAACACGAGGAAATTAAATCTTCATCAGAGTACAAAACAAATTCCGGACAAAAAATAGAGCGTAACACCAACGTCAAAGACCTGGGAGTGATCATGTTGGAGGATCTCACCTTCAAGGACCATAACATTGTATCAATCGCAGCTGCTAGAAAAATGACTGGATGGATAATGAGAACCTTCAAAACTAAGGATGCCAAGCCCATGATGACACTCTTCAGGTCACTTGTTCTATCTAGGCTGGAGTATTGCTGCACACTAACAGCACCTTTTGAAGGTAGGTGAAATTGCTGACCTAGAAAATGTACAGAGAACCTTCATGGCGCGCATAACGGAGATAAAACACTTCAATTGCTGGGAGCGCTTGAGGTTCCTAAACCTGTATTCCCTGGAACGCAGGCGGGAGAGATACATGATTATATACACCTGGAAAATCCTAGAGGGACTAGTACCAAATTTGCACACGAAAATCACTCACTACAAGCTGGCACTGGACAAGCACCTAAAGTCAGTTCCGGATCAGCCGGGCTGTGGCTCGTACGTTGGTTTGTGTGCAGCCAGCAGCAACAGCCTGGTTGATCAGGCTCTGATCCACCAGGAGGCCTGGTCACAGACCGTGCTGCGGGGGCGTTGACCCCCGGAACTCTCTCCAGGTAAACTCCAGGCAGCGTGACCCAAAAAGAAAGGAAATCCCCAAATAGAAAATACTTTCATCATCATTAAACACTTTCACCTCACTCATACATAATCATCGTCTTTGCAAAGGCGCCCAGATACAACAGTTTAGAAGCATATATAAAGATATGTAACATATCCCTCCAAACCGCTAATATCCCAAACCCCTCCTTTAAAGTGCAGGCATTGTACTTCCCATTTCCAGTACTCAAGTCTGGCTATATAAAAATCACTGGTTTCCCTGAATCTCTTCACTAAATATCACCCTGCTCACACTTCAACAACTTGTCAGATCCCAAAAACCATTCATCTCCATTCAATCCTAAATAAAAAAGGCTCACGCATGCTTGCTGGAAGTCCAAGCCCCTCCCCTACAAAACCTCCTTTACCCCCTCCCTCCAACCTTTTCGAGGATGACCCCTACCCCGCCTTCCTTTCCCCACAGATTTATAAGCTCTCCAAGTCATTCTGCTTTGATCCATTCTCTCTAAATGACCAAACCACCTCAAACTGCCCCTCTTCAGCCCTTTGACCTTTTAGTAACTCCACACCTCCTCCTAATTTTCACACTCCGAATTCTCTGCACAATATTTACACCACACATTGCCCTTAGACAGCACATCTCCACTGCCTCCAGCTGCCTCCTCACTGCAGCATTTACAATCCAAGCTTCACATCCATATAAGAGTGTTGGTTCCACTATACTATCATACATTCCCTTCTTTGCCTCCATGGATAGTATTTTTTGTCTCCACAAATGCCTCAACACATAATAATAATACAATATAATAATTACTCTGAGGAGCATTAAATGTTATATATTACATTAATATAAACATTTTCATTAATCCATTGATTATATAATTATATAATAAACATGCTAAGTAACATATGAGCATGATAAATACACCCTACAGTAGAATAAATAAAGTAGAATAAATAAAGTGTTATAAGAAGAGCAGAGTATATGGAGAGTAAAAGAAAGGTGAAGAGAGTGGTGAGAGAGTGCAGAAGGAGAGCAGATGAAAGAGTGGGAGAGGCACTGTCAAGAAATTTTAATGAAAATAAGAAAAAATTTTGGAGTGAGTTAAACAAGTTAAGAAAGCCTAGGGAAAGTATGGATTTGTCCATTAAAAACAGAGTAGGGGAGTTAGTAGATGGGGAGAGGGAGGTATTAGGTAGATGGCGAGAATATTTTGAGGAACTTTTAAATGTTGAGGAAGAAAGGGAGGCGGTAATTTCATGCACTGGCCAGGGAGGTATACCATCTTTTAGGAGTGAAGAAGAGCAGAATGTAAGTGTGGTGGAGGTACGTGAGGCATTACGTAGAATGAAAGGGGGTAAAGCAGCTGGAACTGATGGGATCATGACAGAAATGTTAAAAGCAGGGGGGGATATAGTGTTGGAGTGGTTGGTACGTTTGTTTAATAAATGTATGAAAGAGGGGAAGGTACCTAGGGATTGGCGGAGAGCATGTATAGTCCCTTTATATAAAGGGAAAGGGGACAAAAGAGATTGTAAAAATTATAGAGGAATAAGTTTACTGAGTATACCAGGAAAAGTATACGGTAGAGTTATAATTGAAAGAATTAGAGGTAAGACAGAATGTAGAATTGCGGATGAGCAAGGAGGCTTCAGAGTGGGTAGGGGATGTGTAGATCAAGTGTTTACATTGAAGCATATATGTGAACAGTATTTAGATAAAGGTAGGGAAGTTTTTATTGCATTTATGGATTTAGAAAAGGCATATGATAGAGTGGATAGAGGAGCAATGTGGCAGATGTTGCAAGTTTATGGAATAGGTGGTAAGTTATTAAATGCTGTAAAGAGCTTTTATGAGGATAGTGAGGCTCAGATTAGGGTGTGTAGAAGAGAGGGAGAATACTTCCGGTAAAAGTAGGTCTTAGACAGGGATGTGTAATGTCACCCCTGGTTGTTTAATATATTTATAGATGGGGTTGTAAAAGGAAGTAAATGCTAGGGTGTTCGGGAGAGGGGTGGGATTAAATTATGGGGAATCAAATTCAAAATGGGAATTGACACAGTTACTTTTTGCTGATGATACTGTACTTATGGGAGATTCTAAAGAAAAATTGCAAAGGTTAGTGGATGAGTTTGGAATGTGTGTAAAGGTAGAAAGTTGAAAGTGAACATAGAAAAGAGTAAGGTGATGAGGTATCAAATGATTTAGATAAAGAAAAATTGGATATCAAATTGGGGAGGAGGAGTATGGAAGAAGTGAATGTTTTCAGATACTTGGGAGTTGACGTGTCGGCGGATGGATTTATGAAGGATGAGGTTAATCATAGAATTGATGAGGGAAAAAAGGTGAGTGGTGCATTGAGGTATATGTGGAGTCAAAAAACGTTATCTATGGAGGCAAAGAAGGGAATGTATGAAAGTATAGTAGTACCAACACTCTTATATGGATGTGAAGCTTGGGTGGTAAATGCAGCAGCGAGGAGACGGTTGGAGGCAGCGGAGATGTCCTGTTAAGGGCAATGTGTGGTGTAAATTTTTAAATGCAGAAAATTCGGATGTGGAAATTAGGGAAGGGGGGATTTAATAAAAGTAATTAGTCAGGCAGAAGAGGGGTTTTGGGTGGTTTGGTCATTTAGAGAGAATGGATCACAGTAGAATGACATGAAAGCATATAAACTATAGGGGAAGGAAGGCGGGGTAGGGGCGCCTCGAAGGGTTTGGAGATAGGGTAAGGAGTTTTGTGGCGAGAGGCTTGGATTTCAGCAAGCGTGCTGAGCGTGTTAAGATGGTGGAAGGGAGGAATGGATTTGGGGCCTGCTCTGTGGGATGTGGGGTAAATTTATGCAGGGAATTCGGGAAGGGTAATTTAATAGTGGTTGAGTCCATGAAGTGGGCAAGTAAGGGGCCTTTGAGGGGTTTGGATTTAGAGAATTGGAAAGGTGAATGTGGACTTTAATATTTTTGGCAGTGTATGTGGGCACCTCTGCAAAAGGGTTGTGCAGAGTGGGTGAAAGTGTGGGTTTTGATGGAAGGTTTCTTTTGGATTTTTTTTTGGTCACCTGCCTCGGTGGGGAGACGCGACTTGGAAAAAAAAAAAAAAAAAAATATTAGGAACGGGATTTCAAGTGATGAACCGGTTATGGTAATAAATCGGACTTGCACTTGAAATGAGGGATATGGGATAATGGGGGGTTTGGGATATTTGGTGTATTTGATACTGTATATCTTCTAAACTTTATGCCTTAAACTTAAAACGAGACTCGGGAAAGGGTGAAAGTGTTGAGTGTGTAAAGGTATTTCTTGTATGAGATATTTTTTCTTTTTGGGTTCCTTCCTTTTGGGTCACCCTGACTTGTGGGGAAAGAGAAAAAAAAAAAAAAAAAAAAAAAAGAAATGAGATGTTATGTGTATGAACCAAAACCAGATGTGTTCGTCTGCTTGTTTACATAACTCCATGTCTATCTCCTCTCTCATTGACTTGTTCTCTCTCTCGTTTATTTGTTTTACTTTGTTTACTCACCTCTCACCCTGCATTAAGAGTACAAATATTTTAAGGCAGTAATGAGTGTACAGTGGAACATCAGCTTATGAGTGCTCCACCATATGATTTTTTCAGGATACGAGCAGTTGCTTGGTCGATATTTCGTTTCTGGATACAAGCAGAAATTCAGGATGCGAGCTTCCCCATCAAATAACTCTTTTTTTAGACCTCCAGATCTTACAAAAATAAAAGTAAATATATAATTGTAGATCATTGTCACGATGTATTATGTTGTTTTTTACTGCCTAAGACTATAACTGCAACAGAAATAATAGTGTTTCTTACCTTAAATTGTGGGTGCTGGTGTTTGTCGATGATTGTGAAGAGGGTGGAGAGTTATGCTGTGCCCCTATTGGGCTGAGGTGGATGGTAGAGGTTCTGGTACTGAAGTCGATGGTTGTACTGGAGTGTGTATAAATTCTGTAATGGATTTCTGTTCTGTTTTACCCTGCAGTACATTATACAACTGATGGTAAGGCATCAGCTGCTCTAGACACTGTTTCAGGGTCCTCTTCAGTGAAAAAGTCTAAGTCATTCAGTATGTCAGTTAAGTCAGTCAGTTAAGTCATTCAGTCAGTCAGTCAAGTCATTCAGCCAGTCAGTCAAGTCAGTAAGTCATTCAGTCATGTCAGTAAGTCATTCAGTCAAGTCAATCAGTCAGTCAAGTCAGTCAAATGAGTCAGTCAAGTCAGCCAGTCAGTTAAATCAGTAAGTCATTCAGTCAAGCCTGTAAGTCAGTCCAGTCAGTAAGTCATTCAGTCAAGTCATTCAGTAACTCATTCAGTCATTCAGCATCTCTTCTCCACCATCAACTGCCAACATATCTTCTCCAAGGTGAATGCTGTAATACGTACTACATAATTTCTTTACGTTGTTTTCCTTATGAAACTACGTAGTGATCTAATGCAGTTTGCCTCACAAACACTCTGTTTTCTGTTATAATAAGAACATGGGAAGGAATGGTCACTGTGATGACCACCACCACTAGCCACATATGTAATGACATAGTATTTTATTCATTCTAGTGTATATATCATGTTTCTATGTTATTAATGTTGTTTATTATGTCAAATTAGATGAATTGTGATAGAAAAATAAGCCATAGAGTTGATTGATATTAGTAAAATATTGAAGTATTTTGTCATGCTTGGAATTCCTCTGGAAAGGATTAACCCTTTCAGGGCTGGTGCCGTACTAGTATGGCTTGCACGCCAGTGTTGGTGCCGTACTAGTACACATAAATTCTAGCGCCTTCAAATCTAACGAGAGATAGCTGGTAGGCCTACATATGAAAGAATGGGTCTATGTGGTCAGTGTGTGCAGTATAAAAAAAACTCCTGCAGCACACAGTGCATAATGAGAAAAAAAAACGCAGACCGTGTTTTTGGTTTAAAACAGCGACTTTGCAGTGTATTTTCGTATGCTAGTTATGGATGTATTCTAGATTTCTTGGTCTCATTTTATAGAATGGAAGACATATTACGGAAATTGAGATGATTTTGATTGGTTTTACAACGAAAAGTGCCTTGAAATTGAGCTCAAAGTAGCAGAAATGTTTGATTTTTGCCAAAGTTCAAAAGTAAACACATCATGCCATGCATCTAATACACGTCAACTGGTGAGTCTAATATTCTTTCACAAGTGCGCTAATATTATTTATACCACTTCTACACCATTTCTACACTAATGCAGTAGTCTGCATAACAGTAAATCTTCTATTTTTTGTTAGAATAAAAATTCAAAGTGGAAAGCAAAAGAAATGTAACAGAGGCCTGAGGATGTGACTAATGAACAGAGGAAATGTTATTTTAGTGCCAGGAATATCTGTCTTGTTTATTCTGGACCCTATTTGGAAATTGGCATCTTTTGAAATTTGAGTGAAATTGGCAAAATTGCCAATTTCTGACCACTTTATTGGATAGTTGAAATTGGTAAATGGGTAGTTTTTTGTACTTATTTGATAGAAAACATGGAGTTCTAGAGAAATAGTTATATGACTTTTGCCAACTGGTACATTGGAGTTGGCCGAAAATAGGGCTCAAAGTGGGCAAAATCATCGATGCATAAACATCGCCGATACCACTAACTTCGCGAGAGCATAATTCCATAAGTTTTCCATCAGATTTCATACTTTTGGTGTCATTATGATCGGGAAAAGATTGTCTATCATTTCACAAGAAAATAATAATTTTTTTTTTTTTTTCGAAAAATTTCCGACCCTAAGAACAAGTTTAGGAGAGGGCCTGCCACCCCTGAAAGGGTTAATACCATTTCTGTTAATTTAAATAAGGAAAATTGACTCAACGTATGAGCAAATTGGGATATGAGCAAGGTCATGGAACGTATTAAACTCATAAGCCGAGGTGCCACTGTACAGTGGACCCCCGCATAACGATTACCTCCGAATGCGACCAATTATGTAAGTGTATTTATGTAAGTGCGTTTGTACGTGTATGTTTGAGGGTCTGAAATGGACTAATCTACTTCTCAATATTCCTTATGGGAATAAATTCGGTCAGTACTGGCACCTGAACATAATTATGGAGTGAAAAAATATCGTTAACCCAGTGGATCCCCAGTTATCGGACGGTTTGGTTATCAGCGAACTCGGTTATCAGCGGGTTTTTTGGCACCCGGTTATCGCTGTTCACTCGGTTATCAGCTGTTTTGGATGCGTCCATCCGCCGGCTGGGGCAGCTTGCGCTTCAGTTTGGCTTTGTCTCTTGGTAGCTGAGGAAGCTTCTGCTCATACATCCAAGCATTTCGCTTGTTTACCATTTTTTTAGTGGTTTTTCTTGCAGTGCAACTGTGAAATAAGTAAAGATGGCTCCAAACAAAGTTCCTAGTAAAGTTCCTGTGGTAAAGAAAGTGAGAAACCATGGAATTTAAGCATGAAATAATAGAAAAGTTTTTAGTGTTATGAAGGTGGTGGAACTTGCCAGAATGTACAGCAAGAATAAATCAACAATTACATCCATCCTGGCAAAGAAAGAACAAATCAAAGATGCTAATGTTGCAAAAGGAGTAACTTTTCTAACTAAACAAAGGTTACCAATAATAGAAGAGATGGAAAAGTTATTATTATTGTGGATTAAGGAAAAAGAACTAGTGGGAGACAGTGTTGTGGAGTCGATCATTTGTGAGAAGGCAAAGCAGTTGCATGAGGATCTTGCAAAGAAAATGCCTGGAACAAGTGCTGCAGTTTGTGAATTTAGGGCCAGCAAAGGATGGTTTGATAGATTTAAGAAGTATAGTGGCATACACAGTGTTGTAAGACATGGTGAGGCTGCTAGTTCTGACAACTATTTATTTATTTTTTTTTATCACACTGGCTGATTCCCACCAAGGCAGGGTGGCCCGAAAAAGAAAAACTTTCACCATCATTCACTCCATCACTGTCTTGCCAGAAGGGTGCTTTACACTACAGTTTTTAAACTGCAACATTAACACCCCTCCTTCAGAGTGCAGGCACTGTACTTCCCATCTCCAGGACTCAAGTCCGGCCTGCCGGTTTCCCTGAACCCCTTCATAAATGTTACTTTGCTCACACTCCAACAGCACGTCAAGTATTAAAAACCATTTGTCTCCATTCACTCCTATCAAACACGCTCACACATACCTGCTGGAAGTCCAAGCCCCTCGCACACAAAACCTCCTTTATCCCCTCTCTCCAACCTTTCCTAGGCCGACCCCTACCCCGCCTTCCTTCCACATATTTATTTTATTATCACACTGGCCGATTCCCACCAAGGCAGGGTGGCCCGAAAAAGAAAAACTTTCACCATCATTCACTCCATCACTGTCTTGCCAGAAGGGTGCTTTACACTACAGTTTTTAAACTGCAACATTAACACCCCTCCTTCAGAGTGCAGGCACTGTACTTCCCATCTCCAGGACTCAAGTCCGGCCTGCCGGTTTCCCTGAATCCCTTCATAAATGTTACTTTGCTCACACTCCAACAGCACGTCAAGTATTAAAAACCATTTGTCTCCATTCACTCCTATCAAACATGCTCATGCATGCCTGCTGGAAGTCCAAGCCCCTCGCACACAAAAACCTCCTTTACCCCCTCCCTCCAACCTTTCCTAGGCCAACCCCTACCCCGCCTTCCTTCCACTACAGACTGATACACTCTTGAAGTCATTCTGTTTCGCTCCATTCTCTCTACATGTCCGAACCACCTCAACAACCCTTCCTCAGCCCTCTGGACAACAGTTTTGGTAATCCCGCACCTCCTCCTAACTTCCAACCTACGAATTCTCTGCATTATATTCACACCAAAAACATTGCCCTCAGACATGACATCTCCAGTGCCTCCAGCCTTCTCCTCGCTGCAACATTCATCACCCATGCTTCACACCCATATAAGAGCGTTGGTAAAACTATACTCTCATACATTCCCCTCTTTGCCTCCAAGGACAAAGTTCTTTGTCTCCACAGACTCCAAAGTGCACCACTCCACTCTTTTTCCCTCATCAATTCTATGATTCACCTCATCTTTCATAGACCCATCCGCTAAACCACGTCCACTCCCAAATATCTGAATACATTCACCTCCTCCATACTCTCTCCCTCCAATCTGATATTCAATCTTTCATCACCTAATCTTTTTGTTATCCTCATAACCTTACTCTTTCCTGTATTCACCTTTAATTTTTCTTCTTTTGCGCACCCTACCAAATTCATCCCCCAAATCTCTGCAACTTCTCTTCAGAATCTCCCAAGAGCACAGTGTCATCAGCAAAGAGCAGCTGTGACAACTCCCACTTTGTGTGTGATTCTTTATCTTTTAACTCCACGCCTCTTGCCAAGACCCTCGCATTTACTTCTCTTACAACCCCATCTATAAATATATTAAACAACCACGGTGACATCACACATCCTTGTCTAAGGCCTACTTTTACTGGGAAAAAAATTTCCCTCTTTCCTACATACTCTAACTTGAGCCTCACTATCCTCGTAAAAACTCTTCACTGCTTTCAGTAACCTACCTCCTACCCCATACACTTGCAACATCTGCCACATTGCCCCCCTATCCACCCTGTAAATACGCCTTTTCCAAATCCAAAAATGCCACAAAGACCTCTTTAGCCTTATCTAAATACTGTTCACTTATATGTTTCACTGTAAACACCTGGTCCACACACCCCCTACCTTTCCTAAAGCCTCCTTGTTCATCTGCTATCCTATTCTCCGTCTTACTCTTAATTCTTTCAATTATAACTCTACCATACACTTTACCAGGTACACTCAACAGACTTATCCCCCTAAAATTTTTTTGCACTCTCTTTTATCCCCTTTGCCTTTATACAAAGGAACTATGCATGCTCTCTGCCAATCCCTAGGTACCTTACCCTCTTCCATACATTTATTAAATAATTGCACCAACCACTCCAAAACTATATCCCCACCTGCTTTTAACATTTCTATCTTTATCCCATCAATCCCGGCTGCCTTACCCCCTTTCATTTTACCTACTGCCTCACGAACTTCCCCCACACTCACAACTGCTCTTCCTCACTCCTACAAGATGTTATTCCTCCTTGCCCTATACACGAAATCACAGCTTCCCTATCTTCATCAACATTTAACAATTCCTCAAAATATTCCCTCCATCTTCCCAATACCTCTAACTCTCCATTTAATAACTCTCCTCTCCTATTTTTAACTGACAAATCCATTTGTTCTCTAGGCTTTCTTAGCTTGTTAATCTCACTCCAAAACTTTTTCTTATTTTCAACAAAAAATTTTTTGATAACATCTCACCCACTCTCTCATTTGCTCTCTTTTTACATTGCTTCACCACTCTCTTAACCTCTCTCTTTTTTCTCCATATACTCTTCCCTCATTGCATCACTTCTACTTTGTAAAAACTTCTCATATGCTAACTTTTTCTCCCTTACTACTCTCTTTACATCATCATTCCACCAATCGCTCCTCTTCCTTCCTGCACCCACTTTCCTGTAACCACAAACTTCTGCTGAACACTCTAACACTACATTTTTAATCCTACCCCATACCTCTTCGACCCTATTGCCTATGCTCTCATTAGCTCATCTATCCTCCAATAGCTGTTTATATCTTACCCTAACTGCCTCCTCTTTTAGTTTATAAACCTTCACCTCTCTCTTCCCTGATGCTTCTATTCTCCTTGTATCCCATCTACCTTTTACTCTCAGTGAAGCTACAACTAGAAAGTGATCTGATATATCTGTGGCCCCTCTATAAACATGTACATCCTGAAGTCTACTCAACAGTCTTTTATCTACCAATACATAATCCAACAAAGTACTGTCATTTCGCCCTACATCATATCGTGTATACTTATTTATCCTCTTTTTCTTAAAATATGTATTACCTATAACTAAACCCTTTCTATACAAAGTTCAATCAAAGGGCTCCATTATCATTTACACCTGGCACCCCAAACTTACCTACCACACCCTCTCTAAAAGTTTCTCCTACTTTAGCATTCAGGTCCCCCACCACAATTACTCTCTCACTTGGTTCAAAGGCTCCTATACATTCACTTAACATCTCCCAAAATCTCTCTCTCTCCTCTGCATTCCTCTCTTCTCCAGGTGCATACACGCTTATTATGACCCACTTCTCACATCCAACCTTTACTTTAATCCACATAATTTTTGAATTTACACATTCATATTCTCTTTTTCTCCTTCCATAACTGATCATTTAACATTACTGCTACCCTTCCTTTGCTCTAACTCTCTCAGATACTCCAGATTTAATCCCATTTATTTCCCCCCACTGAAACTCTCCTACCCCCTTCAGCTTTGTTTCGCTTAGAGCCAGGACATCCAACTTCTTTTCATTCATAACATCAGCAATCATCTGTTTCTTGTCATGCGCACTACATCCACGCACATTTAAGCATCCCAGTTTTATAAAGTTTTTCTTCTTCTCTTTTTTAGTAAATGTATACAGGAGAAGGGGTTACTAGCCCATTGCTCCCGGCATTTTAGTCGCCTCATACGACACGCATGGCTTACAGAGGAAAGATTCTTTTCCACTTCCCCATGGACAATAGAAGAAATAAAAAAGAATAAGAGCTATTTAGAAAAGGGAGAAATACCTAGATTTTTTTTTTTTTTTTTTTTTGTCAAGGTGACCAAAGTGCAGTAGGAAAAGAAAATTTCCCTCATTATCTACTGTCTTGAGAAGAATACAGAAACCAACATTACCACCCATCCATTCAGGTTTTTTTCACATCTCCCAGGACTAAATCCCCTGGGTGGTTCCTGTCCTTATAAACTTTCTACACTCCAACAGCACGCTGATGTATGTTGTACTACTAATTGCATGTGACTGTGTCTGTGAAGTGTGAACCAAGAAGTAGGAGTACAAGTTTCCCTGTATCAGCGTGTTTTGAAGAAACAGAAAAAGAAACCACAATCCTACCACAGCAAAAACAGTTAAAAGGTTTTTGTTTCACATCATCTGGCGGGACGGAAGTACTTCCCTGGGTGGTTGCTGTCTCCCAAAACCCTACTACCTCGACAATGTGCAGCTGAAAAGTAGTTCACGAATTCCAGGACTTTTTTAAAAGGGCTGAAGGATTAAAAACCCAGCAAAGTGTTCAATTGGGGACGAAAACGGGCCTTTTTTGGAAAAAAATCCCAAACAGGCCTACTTTCCCAGGGGGAAAAAAGGAAACTGCCGGGACACAACCCTTTTGAAAGACAGGTTTACTTTTTTTGTTTATGGTAATGCTAGGGGGATTTTTAGTAAAAACCCCTTTACTTGTGTTTTCACTCAGAAAATCCAGTGTGTTCAAAAAAAACCCAATGTCAGGAAAAAATAGATTGTGGTGATGGGGAAAAACTAATCAAAAGGGAAAGGGGGCCCACGAGGCTTTTTTTAAAGAGTGTATTAATAAATGTTTGGCCCAAGTGTAAAAAGGGAAATGGGCTATTTAATTGCCTCCGGGGTTACGGGGCCAGTGTCCTGTACGGGACAGTGTTTTCCTCCCCGATTTCAAAAACCCAAAGTTTTTTGGGGGGACTTCAGTTTCATCACAGTGAAGTTTTTGGGCCTCCTAACCCCACCCCTTTCTCCTCCACCCTGGTCCAGAAAGGTCTTTTCTAACTTAAAAAAACTCTACACAAAAGCAGTGTTTCGAAAGTGCTTTAAAGGGTGCCCTCGGACCCTCGGTTGCCCCCTAAGACATTTCCCTGGAGGAACACTCCCCCTATCCTCCCCTTGCAAAAGCCTTATAGGTAGGCTTGGGAGGGGGTGACTTCCCCGGCCCTTTTAACTCTACTTGGAGGGGGAAAACTGGGAGAATTTTGGGCCCAAAAAGAGGGATTTTGAAGGGTTTGAGGCTGAACCCCCCCGACCTTGCCGACCCCGTGGAAATCTATTGTGGCACTGGGAAGTCCCGGGGTTTTTAGGTAAAAGGGCCCAGTTTTTGGGGGAGTTGGTGGAGGACCACAGGGGAAAAGCTAAAACCCCCTGAAGAGCTGAAGGGCTTCATTCGAAAAACAACGACCCGCAGTGGGAAAATTTTCTTTTAGAGGAGGAGGAAGAGGGGGGGGGAAGAAGGGGCCCTTTTTCAAAGATGAAAAGGTGTGTACATTTTTGGGGGCTAAGGTGCAAGCTTTTTTAGAGAAACACCAACCCCGACAAAGCTGAAAAAAGGCCAAAATCGCCAAAATGTTTAGTGACAAAACCATGTCCCACTTCCCGGGAAAAAATTAAAGAGATGCCAAAAAAAACAGAGCACTCTGGACAGTTTTTTTTCTGAGAAAGGGTCCCCGTTGGGGTCGCAAAATGGTCCTAGTGGCAATTTAAAAGGGCGAGAAGAAAAAGTTTAAACCCAAGGGAAGGGGTTTTCTATCTAAATTTTTTTGGGGGGGGATTCCCCTTCCAAATACAACTCCTCCCTCTTTTTCCCCCTCCCCATCTTCCAGAAACCAAAATTAGCCTTCAGTTTAAAAGGGTTTAATACACTTTATAATTGTTAAAAAAAAAAATTAAATTTTTTTTTGTGAAATTTTTGTTTGGAAAAATTAAAATTTTATTTTTAAATTTTAATTCTTATGGGAAATGTTAATTCGGTTATTGGCCATTTTGGTTATCGGCCGACCTTCTGGAACGGATTACGCCCAATAACCGGGGGTCCACTGTATATGCATTTTATCAGTCTACTGCGCTCTAAATGTTGTAGTATATTACGTGTGGGTGGGGTGGCCTGACCTGGCTGGCTACCATACCTCCCACACCTGACTTCCTACAAATAAATACAATTCACATCTCACCCTACATTAACCCTTTCACTGTTGAGACCCCCTGCTCACAAACTTGCTCTCAGTGTCAAAGAATTTAAAAAAAAAAAAAAAAAAATTATTTCTTATAAAATGATTGAGAATCTTTTCCCGATGCTAATGACACCAAAAGTACGAAATTTGATGATAAACTTACGGAATTATGCTCTCATGAAGTTAATGGCCTCATTTATATTTACTTACACATCGGCGATTTTACCCTCTTTGAGCCCTATTTTCGGCCAGTTCCATTGTTCCAGTCGACCCAACGTGAGGCTATTTCACTGAAGCTTCTTTTGTTCTATCGACTGATTACAAGAAACTGCCCATTTACCAATTTTAGCTACCCAATAAAGTGATCACAAATTGGTAATTTGGCCAATTTATTTTCACATTTCAAGGAAGGCCAATTTCAAAATAGAGTCCAGAATTAACAATGCAAACATTCCTAGCACTAAAATAACATTTTCTCTCTTCATTAAAGATAAAAGATAAAGGTTTATTTCTTTGTAAAGGTTTCTGCGTGTAATTACAATTTTGTTTTGCTAAGTACAAAGATAGCCACTATCATGCTGGGGCATTTCGGGCAGACTAATCCTAATACATAGTAACTACTTAAAACTAGACAAGATAATAGTACATAGTAAATACTAAAATAGATAAGAAATAGTAGTTAACTGTTTTACAATTTTATTTATACTTAACCCTTTGACTGTTTTGGTCATATATATACGTCTTACGAGGTACCGTGTTTGATTTATATATACGTACTCATAAATTCTAACGGCTTCAAATCAAGCAGGAGAAAGCTAGTAGGCCCACATGTGAGAGAATGGGTCTGTGTGGTCAGTGTGCACCACATAAAAAAAATCCTGGAGCACACAGTGCATAATGAGAAAAAAAAACTCCGACTTTGTGGTCTATTTTTGTATAGTATTTATGGTTGTATTCTCGTTTTCTTGATCTCATTTGATAGAATGGAAAATATATTATAGAAATAGAGGTGCTTTTGATTGGTTTTACTATAAAAAGAACTTGGAAATGGAGCTCAAAGTAAGGGAAATGTTTGATTTTTGCCGATGTTCAAAAGTAAACAAATTATGTAATTGTCCAATAAATGTGCAACTAGCCATTCTAATATGCAGTCATGAATGGGTTGACATTATTTGTACAATTATTACAGTATTGCAGTAGTCTGCATAACAGTAAATCTTCTATTTTTTGTTTGAATAAAAATTCAAATAGAAAGCAAGAGTAATATCAGAAGGGCCTGGAGATGTGACTGATGTACAAAGAAAATGTTATTTTAGAGCCACGAATGTCTGCATTGTTCATTCTGGACCTTATTTTGAAATTGTCATATTTTTTAATTTTCGTGAAATTGGCCAAATTGCAAATTTCTGATCACATTATTGGGTAGTTGAAATCGGTAAATGGGCAGTTTGTTGTACTCATTTCGATAAAAAAATGGAGTTCTAAAGAAATAGCTATGAGTTAGGTCCACCGGAACAATGGAATTAGCGGAAAATAGGGCTCAAAGTGGGCGAAATCGCCGATTTGTAAATATTGCCAAGGTCACTAACTTCGCGAGAGCGTATTCCATCAGTTTTCCATCATAATTTAATTTTTTGGTGTCATTACATCGGAAAAGATTCTCTATCATTTCAAAAGAAAAACAATTTTTTTTTTAAATTTGCAACACCAGGAGACACCTCAGGATTGGGGGTTGTGACAGTCAAGGGGTTAATACTAATGTGAGGTAGTAGGTGGAGGTTTATAAGCATAATTATCTTGAAGTTGCACATAAAAGCAATATTACAAGTAATGGTTCAGTTTATAAGTGTAATTATCTTGAAGTTGCACATAATAAAAGCAGTATTACAAGTAATGGTACAGGCAGTGATATTTCATGTATCATTAGTCATGTCTCCAGGTCCCTCTTATATTACACTTGGTTTCCATTTTGAATTTTTATTCAAACAAAACATAGAAGATATTCTGTTATGCAGACTACTGGACTGGTTTCAAACGGTTTCGTTGTGCACTACCTAGCAGGTTATTAATAGAATATTCAAGAGGTTGCTAGTAGAATTGCAGTAAATCAACCATTCAAATCATTATGAAGCTGTGTGTAGTCTGTGGTCAGTCAAACAAACGGGCTTCCACATGCATAAATTGTCATTTTTGTGGAAACTGGTGTCACGCCCCTTGTGCAGATATCCAAGAACTAGCTACAAGCAGTATTAAAACAGGGAAGTGTTTTTGGGTATGCCCAAATGAGATAAATCTGTGGACTAAAATCACAAGGGTATTAAAAGAGGTCAACATCAAAGCTGCTTTCAAAAAAACCGGGAAGCTTTCTACAACAGAGGGGGAACATAAAAAGTCTGGGCTGAATGGAAACTGCCCTTGATACTGGCCATTGTAGTCAGAAACTGTAAGGCTGGAGATGATGTCCTGGTAGTCAGTAAATGGGGGCTGATAGTGCTGTCCTGGGAGACAGTAATGGTGAAGCTGGAGGTGCGTCCGGGGAGACAGTAATGTTGAAGCGGGAGGTGCTGTCCTGGGAGACAGTAATGGTGAAGCTGGAGTTCTGTCCTGGGAGACAGTAATGGGGAAGCTGGAGATGCTGTCCTGGGAGACAGTAATGGTGAACCCTGGAGATTTTGTCCGGGTAGTCGGGAATTATACGCAGGAAGGAATACATATAAATGACCTCATAGGGGACAGAGCCATAGTAGGGAAACAAGTGTAGTCAAAGATAAGATAAAACCAATATTGAAAACTAGAAATACCGAGGAAATAGCAAACAAAGGACTCCACTAGCAATTGAGGATATATTACCAAAACAACTGGTGGAGCTCCATTGTTGGTGCTAGGGAGGATAGAAGTAAGACAGGGAAACATGCACCAACAGGGAATACAGTCACAGAAACCCAAGGCAAACGGAAAACCAAGCCTGTGCACATACTATGCACTCGGTATCTGCTGGCATGGGAAGTTGGAAAAACGATGGGACGTGAAAACTAGACCACCCTAGAAAATTGCCATGCCCATATGACAACAGGAAAATGCAAACTCCCTTCCTGTAAGCTTTTTCACCCTGAACTGTGTACCTCTTCAGTACAGGAAAGACTGTGCTATAACTTAAATTGCCAGGCATACCATCTAAAGGGGGACAAAATGATACAAAACACCCAGGCCATGGGAAAACCTGGGTAGCCACAGCCACTCAAGAGGGAGAGGTTTTTTAGTCCCAGGAAGGAAAAAAAACTGGCAGGAAATGCAGAAATTGTACACCAAATCCAGTCATTCCGGGGAGTGGAACCACAGTCGATGGCCTCCACCCAAACCAACAGATACAGATACTAATGCCGGAAAAAAAATTCCCCCCCCCAGTACCGAAACATTCTTCTTTGCCAAATATACAGGGTCTAAAGCCAGCAACAAACAACAAAATAACCTTTCATCCGGGACTGCTTGCAGGGGCAAAGGCAATGTTCACGGCTTTCACTGAGACCCACATAAAGGATCACTTGGAGAACGAAATATGGATCCCAGTTACAACCTATACAGATATGACAGAGGAACAGGCCAAAAGGGGGGGGGGGGGGTTTGGTCTGTACATTGCAGAGTCACTTGTTTGCACAGAACTGCTAAATGCCTCAAATGATTAGTGGAAGTTTTAGCAGTAAAGGTCGAAAACCCAAAAACCCCTGTCATTGTGGTAGTCTACAAGCCTCCGGATGCTAACATCCCAGCAATTCCAGGAACAGCTGTTAAAAATTAAACCACTGTCTGGAAAACCTTCCAGCTCCTCCCACCCAACATCTTGCTCCTGGGGAATTTCAACTTAAGGCACCTAAAATGGAGGAATATAGCAAATAATATTGTTGCAGTAATAACACCAGGAGGCAGCTCTGATGAAAACTCACACTCACGCGAGCTTTTAAATCTCTGCACAAAATTCAATTTAAAACCAGCAAATATTAAGAGCCTACTAGACTGGAGAATACACTAGACCTCATCTTCACTAACAATGAGATTTTGATAAGAAATGTCACCATATCAAAACAATATACTCAGATCACAACATAATTTGAGGTTCAGTCATGTATGCGCGGAGCCCCAGACCGACATAATGAGATTAGTCACGAGGGAGCATTCACCAAATTCAACTTCAATAACAAAAACATAAAGTGGGACCAAGTAAAACCCAAGTCCCAACCGATATAAGCTGGGAAGATATACTAAGCAACACAGAAACCCCCAAATTATGCCTAGAACAGATTAACTCGGTGGCACTCGATGTATGCAAAAGGCTTATTCCCCCTAAGAAAAGGAGGAGTAGATGTAAAACAGAAAGAGACAGGCGCCCCCTTTACAGGCGACGGAAAAGAAAAACAGAGTGGCTAAAAGAGGTCAATATATCTGAAATGCTAGGGAGACACTGGTCAGGAGAAATAGCAAGCATCGAACTTAAGCTAAAAGAATCCTTTAGGAGTCAGGAATCGCAGGAAGAACTAAAAAACCATAAATGAAATCGAAAGAAACCCAAAGTATTTCTTCTCCTATGCCAAATCAAAATCGAGAACAACGGTCCAGTATTGGGCCCCACTTAAACAAGATAGGTCCCACACAATGACAGCAAGGAAATGATGAAACTACTCAAGTCCCAATATGACTCAGTTTTTAGCAAGCCGCTAACCGACTGAGAGTCGAAGATCAAAATGAATTTTTTATGAGAGAGCCACAAAATTTGATTAACACAAGCCTAATCCGATGTTATCCTGACGCCAAATGACTTCGAACAGGCGTAAATGACATGCCCATGCACTCTGCCCCAGGGCCAGACTCATGGAAACTCTGGTTCATCAAGAACTGCAAGAAGCCCCCATCACGACCTTTTCCATCCCCATGGAGAGGGAGCATGGACAATGGGGGGCGTCCCCCCAGTTACTAAAAAAAAACAGACATAGCCCCACTCTACAAAGGGGGCAGTAAAAAAAATAGAAAAGAACTACAGACCAATAGCACTAGCATCCCATATCATAAAAATCTTTGAAAGGGTCCTAAGAAGCAAGATCACCACCCATCTAGAACCCATCAATTACACAAACCCGGGCAACATGGGTTTTTGAACAGGTCGCTCCCCGTCTGTCTCAACTATTGGATCAAATACGACAAGGTCCTAAATGCACTAGAAGACAAAAAGAATGCAGATGTAATATATACAGACTTTGCAAAGCCTTCGACAAGTGTGACCATGGCGTAATAGCGCACAAAATGCGTGCTAAAGGAATAACAGGAAAAGTCGGTCGATGGATCTATAATTTCCTCACTAACAGAACACAGAGAGTAGTCGTCAACAGAGTAAGTCCGAGGCAGCTACGGTGAAAAGCTCTGTTCCACAGGCACAGTACTCGCTCCCATCTTGTTCCTCATCCTCATATCCGACATAGACAAGGGTCAGCCACAGCACCCGTGTCTTCCTTTGCAGATGACACCCGAATCTGCATGACAGTGTCTTCCATTGCAGACACTGCAAAGCTCCAGGCGGACATCAACCAAAAATCTTTCAGTGGGCTGCAGAAACAATATGAAGTTCAACGATGAGAAATTTCAAATTACTCAGATATGGTAAACATGAGGAAATTAAATCTTCATCAGAGTACAAAACAATTCTGGGCACAAAATAGGCGAAACAACCCAAAGTCAAAGACCTGGGAGTGATCATGTCGGAGGATCTCACCTTCAAGGACCATAACATTTTATCAATCGCATCTGCTAGAAAAATGACAGGATGGATAATGAGAACCTTCAAAACTAGGGAGGCCAAGTCCATGATGACACTCTTCAGGTCACTTGTTCTATCTAGGCTGGAATATGCTGCACACTAACAGCACCTTTCAAGGCAGGTGAAATTGCCGACCTAGAAAATGTACAGAGAACTTTCACGGCGCGCATAATGGAGATAAAACACCTCAATTATTGGGAGCGCTTGAGGTTCCTAAACCTGTATTCCCTGGAACGCAGGAGGGAGAGATACATGATTATATACCCCTTTGGAAAATCCTAGAGGGACTAGTACCGAACTTGCACACGAAAATCACTCACTACGAAAGCAAAAGACTTGGCAGACGATGCACCATCCCCCCAATGAAAAGCAGGGGTGTCACTAGCACGTTAGGAGACCATACAATAAGTGTCAGGGGCCCGAGACTGTTCAACTGCCTCCCAGCACACATAAGGGGGATTACCAACAGACCCCTGGCAGTCTTCAAGCTGGCACTGGACAAGCACCTAAAGTCAGTTCCGGATCAGCCGGGCTGTGGCTCGTACGTTGGTTTGCGTGTAGCCAGCAGCAACAGCCTGGTTGATCAGGCTCTGATCCACCAGGAGGCCTGGTCACAGACCGGGCCGCGGGGGCGTTGACCCCTGGAACTCTCTCCAGGTAAACTCCAGGTCCAGGTAATTATTGTAAAAATGGTATAAATAATATCATCGCACTGGTGGCCTGGTGGTTAACGCTCTCGCTTCACACGGTGAGGGCCTGGGTTCGATTCCCAGCCAGAGTAGAAACATTGGACGTGTTTCTTTCAACCTGTTGTCTATGTTCCCCATCAGTAAAATGGGTACCTGGGTGTTAGTCAACTGGTGTGGGTCGCATCCTGGGACACTGACCTAAGGAGGCCTGGTCACAGACCGGGCCGCGGGGGCGTTGACCCCCGGAACTCTCTCCAGGTAAACTCCAGGTAAACTTGTGAAAGCATACTAGACTCACCAGTTAATGTGTATTGGATGCCTGATATGATTTGTTTACTCTTGGACATCGGCAAAAATCGAACATTTCTGCTACTGTGAGCTTAATTTTGAGGTACTTTAATTCATAAACCATTCAGAATCATCTCTATTTCTGTAATATATCTTCCATTCTATCAAATGAGACCAAGAAAATGAGAATACATCCATAAATGCCATACGAAAATACACCACATAGTCTCTGTTTTAAATGAAAAACACATTTAGAGTTTTTTTTTTCTCATGCACTGTGTGCTGCAGGATTTTTTTATACTGCGCACACTGACCACTCAGACCCATTCTGTCATATGTAGGCCCACCAGCTTTCTCCTGCAAGATTTGAAGCCGCTAGAATTTTGGCGTACTATTACGGGACTGACACTGGCTTGCAAGCCGTAATATTACAGGACTGATAGTTAAGGGGGTAAGACTACAAATATTTTACGGAAATAATGAATTTTTTACGCTTCAGTTTTGGCTTTGTCTCTTGGTAGCTGAGGAAGCTTAGCTCATACTCCAAGCATTCGCTTAGTTTACCAATTTTTTTAAGAGGTTTTTTCTTGCAGTGCAAACTGTGAAATAGTGAAAGATGGCTCAACAAAGTTCTAGTAAAGTTCTGTGGTAATGAAAGTGAGAAACATGGAATTTAAGCATGAAATCATAGAAAGTTTTTAGTGTATGGACGGTGTGGAACTTGCCAGACTGTACAGCAAGAATAAATCAACAATTACATCATCTGAAAGAAAGAACAAATCAAAGCTGCTAATGTTGCAAAAGGAGTAACTTTTAACTACACAAAGGTTACCAATAATAGAAGAGATGGAAAAGTTATTTATTATTGTGGATTAGGAAAAAGTCTAGTGGGAGACAGTGTTGTGGAAAGTCGATCATTTGTGGAGAAAGGCAAAGCAGTTGCATGAGGATCTTGCAAAGGAAAAATGCTGGAACAAGTGCTGCAGTTTGTGAATTTAGGGCAGCAAAGGATGGTTTTGGATTAGATTTTAAGAAGTATGTGGCATACACAGTGTGTAAGACATGGTGAGGCTGCTAGTTCTGACAATATTTATTTATTTTTTTTTTATACACTGGCTGTTCCACCAAGCCAGGGTGTGCAGGGAAAATAAGAAAACTTTCACCATCATTCACTCCACATGTTTGCAGAAGGGGTGCTTTACATAAGTTTTTAAATGCACCATTAACCACCTCTTTCAGAGAGTGCAGGCACTGTAACTTCCCATCTCAGGACTCAGTCGGACTGCGGTTTCCCTGAACCTTCATAAATGTTACTTTTGCTACACTCCAACAGGGCACGTCAAGTATTAATAACATTTGTTCATCACTCTATCAAACACGTCACACATACCTGCTGGAAGTCAAGCCCTCGACACAAAACCTCTTATTCCCCTCTCTCCAACTTCTAGGGACACTACCACGCTTTCCTTCACATATTTATTTATTTCACAATGGCGATCCCACAAGCAGGGTGGCCGAAAAAAGAAAAACTTTCACCATCATTATACACTGTTTGCGCAGGGTGCTTTTACATAAGTTTTAAACTGCAACTTAACACCCATCCTTAAGAGTGCAGGCATTTACTTCCTATCTACAGGACTCAAGTCGGCCTGCCGGATTCGGAATCCGTTCCATAAATGGTTACTTTGCTTCACAACTCAACTGAGTCAAGTATTAAAAAACATTTGTATATTACTCTATCCAACATGCTATGCATGCCTGGCTGGAAGTCAAGCCCTCGCAACAAAACCTCCTTATACCCCTCTCACCTTTCTAGGCACCTACCCGTTCCTTCACTCGGAACTGATACACTTTTGAAAGTAAGTCTGTTCGCTCATTCTCTCTACATGGCGAACCCTTCAAACTTCTCAGCCCTTGGGACACAGTTTTGGTAATCCCGCACTCCTCCTACTTCCAACCTACGATAACTGCATTATATTCACACCACCATGCCTCAGACATGACTCTCCACTGCGTCCAGCCTTCTCCTCGCTGAACATTCATACCATGCTTCACACCATATGAGAGGTTGTTTTAAAACTATACTTCATAATTCCTCTTGCCTCAAGTGACAAAGTTCTTGTCTCCACGACTCCTAAGTGCACACTCTCTTTTCCATCATCAATTTCTTGATTTCACCTCATCTTTCATAGACCCATCGTGAGTCATCCAAATATCTGCATAATTACCCTCCATACTCTCTCCCTCAATCTGATATTCAATTTTCATCACTAATCTTTATGTTATCCTATAACTTATTTTTGTCTTACTTTAATTTTCTTCTTTTGCGCACCTACCAATTCATCAAATCTCGATTTGCTCTTCAGACTTAAGTAGCAGTGTCATAGAAAGAGAGTGTTGAAATCACTTTGTGTGTGTTCTTTATTTTTAATCCACGCTTTGCCAGACCCTCGCATTTATTTCTTAACCCTTATAAATAAATTAAAAACACACACGTTGAATTACACATCCTAGTCTAAGGCCTATTTTACAGGGAAAAAATTTCCTTTTTACATACTCTAATGGAGCTCATATCCTCGTAAAAACTCTTTAACTGCTTTCCAGTAACTACTCCTACACTGACACTTGCAAACATTCCCATTGCCCCTATAACTGTATACGCTTTTCCAATCATAAAACTGCCACAAAGAGATCTTTAGCCTTATTACATTTATGTTCACTTATATGTTACCCTGTAAAACACCCAGATCCAACACTACCTTTCTAAAGCCTCTTGTTCATCTGCTATCCTAATTCGTCTTATTTAATTCTTTTCATTATAACTCTACCATACACTTAAGGAACATCAACAGATTATCTATAATTTTTGCACTTTTTTTCCCTTTGCTTTATACAAAGGAAAATGTGGCATGCTCTTGAAACACTAGGTACCTTACCTTTCATAATTTAATAAAATAATTGACCAACCATCCAAAATATATCCCCACCTGCTTTTAACAATTTATCTTTATCATCAATCCCGGCTGCCTTACTTTCTTTATACTTGCCACGAATTCCAACTCACAAACTGGCTTTCTCATCTACAGATGTTATTCTCTAGCTATAACGAAATCACGCTTCCATATCTTAATCACATTGAACAATTCTAAAATATTCTCATCTTTCCATACTCTACTTCCATTTAATCATTCTTCCTATTTTTATGACAAATCCATTCTGTTATCTAGGCTTTCTTAGTTGTTAATATCAATTCCAAACTTTTTCTTTTTTCACAAAATTGTGATAACTCTCAACCAACTCTCTCATTTGCTCTCTTTTTTTACATGCTTCACCACTTCGTAACTCTCTCTTTTTTCCTATACTCTTCCTCATTGCATCACTTTACTTTGTAAAAACTTTCATATGCTAACTTTTTTCCTTTACTATCTCTTTACTCATCTCACCAATCGCTTCATCTTCTGCACACTTCTGTAACACAAACTTCTGCTGATACTTAACACTACATTTTTAATTACCCATACTCTTCGACCCATTGGGCTATGCTCTCATTTAGCTTATCCTCCAAATAGTGTTTATATCTTACCTAACTGCTCTTTTTGTTTATACTTCACTCTCTCTTCCTGATGCTTATATCTCATTGAATCCTCTACTTTTACTTCAGTGAACGTACAACTAGAAAGTGATATGATTATAATCTGTGGCCCTTATAACATTGAAATCCTGAAGTCTAATCAACAGGTCTTTTATCTACAATACATAATCCAAAAATTACTGTCATTCGGGTCTAATCATTATCGTGTATATTATTTATCCTCTTTTTTTTCTTAAAATATGTATTACCTATAACTAAACATTTTATACAAAGTTCAATCAAAGGGCTCCATTATCATTTACACCTGGCACCCAAATTATACCACACCTCTCTAAAAGTTTCTCCTATTAGCATTCAGGTCCCTACCCACAATTATCTTGACTTGGACAAAGGTTATACATTCACTTAAAACTCACAAATCTCATCTCTACCTTTTGATTCCTCTCGTCTAAGGTGACATACAGCTTATTATGACCATTCTAATCCAAACCTATACTTAATCCACATAAGTCTTGAATTTCCACATTCATATTCTTATTCTCCTTCATAAAATGATCATGTAATTACTGTACCTTCCTTTGCTTTAACTCTTCGATACTCCAGATTTAATCATTATTTCCATGAAACTCTCTAACCTTCCGTATGATTGTTAGGCAGGACATCAACTTCTTGTCATTATAATCAGAATACATCTGTTTTTGTATGGCTACATTACGACCTTTACGATCCCAGTTTTAAAAAGTATATCTTTTCTCATTTTTAGTAATGTATAAGAGCAGGGGTTATAGCCCATTGCTCCGGCATTTTAGTCGCTCATACGACACGCAAGGCTTACAGAGGAAGATTCTTTCCACTTCCCATGGTCCAATAGAAGAAAAAAAAACAAAGAATAAGAGTATTTAGAAAAGGGAGATCTAGATTTTTATTTAATTTTTTATTATCCACCGGCGATTCCCAAGGCAGGGTGGCCCGGAAAAAAGAAAAACTTTCACCATTCATTACACTCACTGTTTGCCAGAAAGGGTGCTTTACATCAGTATATAAACTGCAACTTCAACTCTTCAGAGATGCAGGCATGTATTCCCATCTCAGGACTAAGTCGGTCTGCGGGTTTCCCTGAATCCCTTCATATGTTACTTTGTTACACTTCAACAGCACGATGTATGGATGTATTATATCTATTTTTATATGATGTGGAGTCTGTGAGTGTGACCAAAGTGTCAGTAGGAGTAGACAAGATATCTGTTATCTAGGTGTTATGAACAGGAAAAAGAAACAGCAATCTCATCTGCCAAAACAGGATACAGGTTTTTGTTTCACAGTCATCTGGCAGTGACGGTAGTACTTTCCAGGTGTGGTTGCTGTCTACAACCTACTACCTCTGACAATGTGCAGCTGAAAAGTATGTTCTCGAATTCAGGACTATTGTGTAAAGGCTGAAGGATTCTGAACCCAGCAAGTTGTTCTATAGTGCGAAAAAGGTGTTTAGGAAAGAAAATGCCAAAAGGACCTAAATTACCCAGGAGGAAAAGTCATGCAGGGAACAAGCCTATGAAAGACAGGCTATCATTTGATGTATGGTTAATGCTAGTGGGGATTTCATAGTGAAGCCTTTTTATTGTGTTTCACTGAAAATCCAGTGTGTTCAAGAAAAACAATGTCATGAAGAATAGATTGTGTGTGATGTGGAAAGCTAATCATAAGGATGGGTCACGGAGGCAATTTTTAGAGTGTAGTAATGATGTGTTTGGCAAGTGTGAAAGGAATAGCTATTTAAGTGCTCCTGGATGGACAGAGCTCTGTACTGGACAGTGCTTTCTCCAGATTTGCAAGAAAGTGTTTAGGGGATTTCAGTTCATCATAGTGAAGTTCTTGCACTCCTACCACCACTCCTTCTCAGCCAGGTCTGAGGTCCTTTAAATTCAACAAAATTACACAAAAGCAGTGTTTCGTAAGTGTTGAAGTGATTTCTGACACTCGGTTGACCTAAGACAGTTCTGGAGGAATCACTACACTATCCTCCATAGCAAAAGTATAGGAATGGCTAGGGAGGGAGTGACCAACAGGATTTGAAACTCACTTGGAAGAAAATGTTCGATTGTGTCAGAGAGGGATTTTGACGGGTTGAGGTGCCTGACTTGCGCCCCTGTGGACTCTATTGTGGCATGGGAAGTCCTGGGGTTGGGGTGATGGATGGATTGTGGAGGATGTTGGTGGAGGACAGGGAAGCGCTAACCACTGAAGAGCTGCAAGGGCTTTAATCTTGAACAACAAAAGATGCAGCAAGGAGAACTTGTTAGAGGAGGAGGAAAAGATGGAGTGAAGAAGGTGCCTTAAAGTGAAAGAGGTGTTACATTGTGGACTAGGTGCAAGTTTTGTAGAGAAACACACCTGACAAAGCTGTAAAGGCATATCTGACAACATGTTTAGTGACAAAACCAATGTACCACTTCAGGGAAAAATTTAAAGAGATGCAGACACAGAGACTTGGACAGTTATTTTCTGAGACGGGGTCCAGTGGCTCGCAAGTGGTCCTAGTGGCAATAAAGACAGAGAAGAGACGTAATCAGGAAGGCTTTGCTATCTAAGTCTTTATGGGTGGGGTCCCCTTTCAAATACTAACTCTCCTCTTGCTTCCTATCTTCAGAAGCCAGCATTAGCCATCAGTAAAGGGTAGTAATAATTTCATATTGTTAAAAAAAATAATTTTTTTTTGTGAATATTTTTGTTTGGAACGATTAATTGTATTTTCATTAATTATTATGGGAATGTTAATTCGGTTTTGGCATTTTGGTATCGGCCGACCTTTGGAACGGATATAGCCCAATAACCGGGGTCACTGTTATTGATTTTATCAGTCTACTGCGCTCGAAAATGGTGTAGTATATTAGTTGGGTGGGGAGGCCTGTCTGGTGGTACCATACTCCACACCTGATTCTACAAATAAATACCTTAATTCACCTACTTACCTTTCATGTTGAGACCCCTGCTCACAACTTGCTCTCAGTGTCAAGAATTTCAAAAAAAAAAAAAAAAAAATTATTTCTTATAAATGAGTGAGATCTTTTCCCGATGCTAATGACACAAAAAGTACGAAATTTGATGCTAAACTTAGGAATTATGCTCTCATGGAAGTAAGGCCTCATTTATATTTACTTACAATCGTGCGATTTAACCCTCTTTGAGCCTATTTTCGGCAGTTTCATGTTCCAGTCGGACCAACTGAGGCTATTTCACTGAAGTTCTTTTGTTCATCGATGATTACACGAAATGCCCTTTACCAATTTTAGCTTCCCAATAAGTGATCACAATTGTAATTTGGCAATTTATTTACATTTTAGGAAGGCAATTTCAACTAGAGTCCAGATTAACAATTGAAACATTCTAGCACTAAAATAAAATTTTTCTCTGCATTAAAGATAAAAAGATAAAGGTTTATTTCTTGGTAAAGGTTTCTGCGTGTAATCTACCTTTTGTTTTGTAAGTTACTCAAGATAGCACTATCATGCTGGGGCATTTCGGGCAGACTAATCCTAATCCATCGTAACTACTTAAAACTAGACAGTAATAGTACATAGTAAATTACAAAATAGAAAAGGAAAATAGTAGTTAATGTTTTACTATTTTTATTTTACATACCTTTGATGTTTTGGTCATATATATTACGTCATACGAGGTACGTGTTTGATTTATATATACGTTATCATAAATTTACGGCATCAAATCAAGAGGAGAAAGCTTAGTCGGCCCACATGTGAGAGAATGGGTCTGGTGTGGTCAGTGTGCACCACATAAAAAAAATCCTGGCGCACACAGTGCTATAAGGAAAAAAACTCGCTTTGTGGTCTATTTTTGTTAGTATTTATGGGTTGTATTTCTCGTTTTTTGATCTCATTTGATAGTAGCGAAAATATTATAGAAATAGAGGTGCTTTTGATTGGTTTTATATTAAAAAGAATTGGAAATGGGTCAAGTAAGGGAAAAGTATGATTTTTTGCCGATGTTCAAAAGTAAAACAAATTATGTAATTGTCCAATAATGTGAATAGCATTCTAAAATGCAGTCAAGAATGGGTTGGACTTATTTGTACAATATTACGTATTGCAGTAGTTGATAACAGTAAATCTTCTATTTTTTGTTTGAATAAACAATTCAAAATAGAAAGCAAGAGTAAATGGAAGGGCTGGAGATGTGACTGATGTACAAAGACAATGTTATTTTTAGAAGCTCGAATGTTGCATAGTTCATTTGGACCTTATTTTGAAAATTGTCATCTTTTTTTAATTTTCGTGAAATTGGCCAAATTGCAACATTCTGATACCATTATTGGGTAGTTGAATCTGTAAATGGGCGTTTGTTGTACTCATTCGATAGAAAAAATGGATTTTCTAAAGAAATAGTAGAGTTAGGTCCACGGAACCATGGAATTAGCGGAAAATAGGCTCAAAGTGGGCGAAATCGCGATTTGTAAATATTGCCAAGGTCTAACTTCGGAGGGCGTAATTCATCAGTTTTCCATCAAATTTAAATTTTTTTGTTGTCATTAAATCGGGACAGGATTCTCATTCATTCAAAAGAAAAACAACAGTTTTTTTTTAAATTTGCAACACCAGGATGACACCTCAGGTTGGGGGTTGTGAGTCAAGGGGTTTATACTAATTGAGGTAGTAGGTGGAGGTTTATAGCATAATTATCTTGAAGTTCACATAAAAGCAATATTACAAGTTATGGTTCAGTTTTATATGTGTAATTATCTTGAAGTTGCACCTAATAAAGATTTTACAAGTAATGGACAGGCAGTGATATTTCATGTATCATTAGTATGTCTCAGGTACTTTATTTTAACTTAGGTTTCCATTTTGGAATTTTTATTTCAACCTAAAACCTCGAAGATATTGATATGCATGAAAATGGTGGTTTTTCAACGTTTCGTTGTGACTACTAGAGGTTATACTAGAATCTTAGAGGTGCTGCTCAGAATTGCAGTAATCAACATTCAAATATTATGAAGTGTGTGTCGCTGTGTCAGTCAAACAACGGGTTAAATGCATAAATTGTCATTTTAGTGGAAATGGTTGTCACGCCCTTGTGCAGATATCAAGACTAGACAAGCAGTATTAAAACAGGGAAGTGTTTTTTGGGTATGCCTAATGACGATAAATTGGGACTAAAATCACAAGGGTATTAAAAGAGGTAAATCAAGTGCTTTCTAGAAAAACTGGAAGTTTCTCAACGATGGGAACATAAAAGCTGGGCTGAATGGTACTGCCCTGATATGGCCTGTAGTCAGAAACTGTAAAGGTGGGGAGATGATGTCCTGGTAGTCAGTACATGGGGGGTGAGTGATGTAGGAGACCGTAATGGTGAGCTGGGCGTGTGTCCTGGGAGACAGTAATGTGCAAGCTGGAGGTGCTGTCCTGGGGAGACAGTATGTGAAGCTGGAGATGCAGTTGGGAGACAGTAAATGGGGAAGTGGAGTGCTGTTGGGAGACGTAATGGTGAAAGCTGGGATTTTGTCAGGTAGTCGGGAATTAAGAGGGAAGGAATAATATAAATTACTTTAGGGGACAGGGAGATAGTAGGGAAACAAGTGTAGTCAAAGAATAAGATAAAACCATATTGCAAATAGAAATACGCAGGAATAGCAAAAAGGGACTCCATAGAAATAGTGAGGGATATATTCCCAAAAACAAAACTGGGGGGGAGTCATTGTTGGTGCTAGGGAGGATAGAAGTAGAAGGGCAACCTGCACAACAGGGAATCCGTCAAGATAACCAAGGCAAAACGGAAACAAGCTGTGCACATACTATGCACTCGGTATATGTGGCATGGGAAAAGTCTGAAAAACAGATGGGAGTGCAACTATGACCACCTAGAAAATGCCATGACATTGACAACAGGAAAATGCTAAACTCTTCTGTATGCTTTTCACCTAAAACTGTTGAACTCTTCAGTACAGGAAGGATGTGCTAAACTTAAGATTGCAGGCAACCATTAAAGGGGGACCAAATGATACAACACATAAGGGCCATGGGGCAAAAATGGGTAGCCACAGCATCAAGGGGAGAGGTTTTTTAGTGACAGGAAGGGAAAAACCTCGAGGAAATGGCGAAATTGTACACCAAATCAGTATTCCTGGAAGGGGAACCACAGTCGATGGCATCCACTCCAAAACACCAGATTAAGATACTATTGCCGGAAAAAAAATCCCCCCAGTACCGAAAAATTTTTTTGCAACTATACAGGTTAAAGCCTGCAAACAACAACAAAATACCTTTCATCGTGGACTGCTTGCAGAGGCAAAGGCAATGTTCAGGCTGTCCTGAGACCCACATAAGGATCACTTGGAGAACGAAATATGGATCCAGGTTTACAAACCTATACGATATGACAGAGTGTAAGGCAAAAGGGGGGGGGGGGGGGGGGTTAGGTTGTACATTGCAGAGTCACTTGTTTGACAGAACTGTTAATGCCTCAAATGATGTCGTGGAAGTTTTAGCAGTAAAGGTGAAAGAACCAAAACTAGTCTTTGTGGTAGGTTACAAGCCTCCGGATGCAACATCCCAGGCAATTCAGGAACAGCTGTTAAAAAATTGACCCAGTCGGGAAAAACTTCCTGCTCCTGCACCAAATCTTGTTGGGGAATATTTCCACTGAAGGCACTAACACTGAGGGAATATAGAATAATATTTTTGCAGTATAACACAGGAGGCAGCTCTGATGAAAACTACATCACGGAGCTTTTAAATCTTGCACAAAATTCAATTTAACCAGCAAAAAATACAGAGCTACGAGATGGGAGAATACACTAGACTCATCTTCATAACAATGATGATTGATATAAGAATGTCACCATAATCACAAGCAATATACTCAGATCACAATAAATGAGGATCAGTCATGTATGCGCGGAAGCAGCGACATAATTGAAGATTAGTCCGAGGGCGATTACCAATTCAACTTCAATAACAAAAAACATAACGGGGACCAAGTAAACCCAAGGTCCTAAACCGTATAAGCTGGGAAGATTATAAGCAACACAGACCCCAATTATGCTAGAAAGATTAATCGGTGGCACTTCGTGTATGCAAAAGGCTTATTCCTCTAGAAAAGGAAGGAGTAGAAGTAAAACAGAAAGAGAACAGGCGTCCCATTAAGGCGACGGAAAAGAAAAGATAACAGAAGTGGTAAAAGAGGTTCAAATAATTCTGTAATGGTAGGGAGACATGGTCGAGAAATAGCAAGATCGAACTTAAGCTAATAGATCTTTTGGAGTCAGGAATAGACGGAAGACTAAAAGCCATAATGAAATCGAAAAAAGAAAACCCAAAGTATTTCTTCTCTATGCCAAATCAAAATCGAGACAACGTCCCAGTATTGGGGCCTACTTAAACAAGGAAGGTCCTAAAGTGAAGCAAGGAAATGAGTGAGCTACTCAAGTCCCAATATGACTCGTTTTTTGCAAAGCCGATAACCAGATGAGAGTCGAAGATCAAAATGAATTTTTTTATGAGAGAGCCACAAAATTTGATTTCTCATAACAAGCCTAATCGATGTTATCTGCCGCCCAAATGACTTCGCAAGGCGATAAATGACATGCCATGCACTCTGCCCCAGGGACAACTCATGGAACTTGTGTTCATCAAGAACTGCATGAAGCCTAACACGAGCTTTTCCATCCTATGGAGAGGGAGGCACTGGACAATGGGGTGTCCCAAGTTCTAAAAACAACAGACATCGCCCACTCTACAAAGGGGCGTATAAAACAATAGAAAAGAACTACGGACATAGCATAGATCCAAATCAAAAAATCTTGAAGGGTCTTAGAAGAAGTCACACCATTAGAACCATCAATTACACAAACCCAGGGAACATGGGTTGTAGAACAGGTCGCTCTTTCTGTCTCAACTATTGGTTTCACTACGACAAAGGTCCTAACGCATAGAAGCAAAAAGAATGCAGATGTTAATATATACAGCTTTGACCAAATGCTTCGACAGTGTGAAATGGCGTTATAGCGCAAAAATGGTGTAAAGGAATAACAGGAAAAGTCGGTCGATGGATCTTTAATTTCCTCACTAACGAACAAGGAGTAGTCGTCAACGAGTAAAGTACGAGGCAGTCGTGAAAAGCTTGTTCCGAAGACTGTATCGCTCATTAGTTCTCATCCTAATATCCGACATAGACACAAGGATGTCAGCCACAGCACCCGTCTGTTTCTGTGCAGTGACACCCGATCTTTCGGCCATGACAGTGTCTTCATTGCTGACACTGCATGTCAGGCGGGACATCAACCAAATTTACAGTGGGCTGCAGGAAAAAAATAGAAGTTCAACGATGAGAATTTTCAATTACTCAGATATGGTACAACATGAGGAAATTAAATCTTCATCAGAGTACAAAACAAATTTGGACCAAAAATAGAGCGAAAACCATGTCATAGACCTGGGAAGTGATAAGTCGGAGGCTCTTCCTTCAAGGACCATAACATTTTATCAATCGATCTGCTAGAAAATGTGACAGGATGGATATGAGAACCTTCAAAATTAGGGAGGCAAGTCCATGATTGACATTTCAGGTATTGTTTATTAGGCTGGAATATTGTGCACAACTAACAGCACCTTTCAAGGCAGGTGGAAATTGCCGACTAGAAAATGTACAGAGAACTTTCACGGCGCGCATAATGGAGATAAAACACCTCAATTATCTGGGAGCGCTTGAGGTTCTAAACCTGTATTCCCTGGAACGAGGGGGGAGAGATACATGATTTATTACACTGGAAAATCCTAGAGGGACTAGTACGAATTGACACGTAAAATCATCATACGAAAGTCAAAAGACTTGGCAGACGATGCGCATCCCAATGAAAATGAGGGTTGTCACTAGCTCGTTGGGAGACCATTCACAAGGGTCAGGGTGCCGAGACTGTTCAACTGTCCCAGCACACATAAGGGTGGGAATACCAAACAGACGACTGGCAGTCTTTCAAGCTGGCACTGGACAAGCACCTAAAGGTCAGTTCCGGATCAGCGGGCTGTGGCTCGTTACGTTGGTTTGCGTGTAGCGCAGCAACAGCCTGGTTTGATCGGCTCTGATCCCCAGGAGGCCTGGTACAGACGGGGCGGGGGCGTGACCTGGAACTCTCTCCAGGTAACTCAGGTCCAGGTATTATTTTGTAAAAATGGTTATAAATATATCATCGGAAAATTGGGTGGCCTGGTGAGTTACGCTCTGCTTCAAACGGTGAGGCCTGGGTTCGTTCCAGCCAGATGTAGAAATGGAGTGTTTCTTTCAACTGTTGTCTATGTTCCATCAGTAAAATAAATGGGTCCTGGGTGTTAGTCAACTGGTGTGGTCGCATGTCTGGAGACCGACCTAAGGAGGATGGTACAGACGGCGCTGGGGGGTGAGGAACTCTCTCAGGTAAACTCAGGTAAACTTGTGAAAGCATACTAGACTCCAGTTAAGTTTTATTGGGGATGATGATATGATTTGTTTACTCATGGACATCTGAAAAAACGAACATTTCAGTACGTGAGCTAATTTTGATGGTACTTTACAATCATACCCATCAAGAATCATCTCTATTTCAGTAATTATATCATCCATTCTATCAAATGATACCAAGAAAATGAGAATACTTCATAATTGCCATACGAAAATAACCACATAGTCTCTGTTTTAAATGGAAAATAACACATTTAGAGTTTTTTTTTAATGCACTGTTGTGCGGCAGGATTTTGTTATTACTTGGCACACTGCATAGACCATTTGTATATGTAGGCCACCCGTTTCTCCTGCAAGATTTGAGCCAGCTAGAATTTTGGCGTATATTAGGGACTGCATGGCTTGCAAGCCGTACTATTCCAGATGTAGTTAAGGGGGTAGACTAAAAAATTTTACGGTAAGTAATGAATGAATGTTATGCATTTATCGTCTGGAAGTGCTAAATGGTTGTTAGTAATGTGTGGGTGGGAGTGGTCTCGAGGGTTACTTACCTCCACACCTGATTTTTAAAATAAATAATACTCACTTCCCCTACCATACGACTGAAATATTTTAAGTAAGTAATGGAGTGTACGTACCGTAGTCCCCAGAAAATTCGCGGGGATAGTTCCAAGACCACTCGGAATTTGGAAAAACAGCAATTATGGAGTGGTTAAAAAATGCCCAGAAAGGCTATTTATAGTTTAAACCCCTGTAAGGATCCCCCAAACACTTTACGAATGGAACCACGTATTTACATAAATTCGTTCAGAAAATATGACAAACACCGAATTCAACAAAAATTGTTACTCATCTTACATAAGCCACATGTAAATTCAGGTATCCAAATTCCGAACCCAAAAAATATTACCAAAACACCATTTTATAGGATAACTATTAGTTTTATATACATAAACAGTGATAAATCAATATAAAGCCAAGGAAATGGATAACTGTCATTTAAAGACTTTTACTTTGTATCACTGGGTGTTTAATTGGAGAGAGTTTCGGCGGGTCAACGCCGCGGCCCGGTCTGTGACCGGCTCCTGGGTGGATCAGCGCTGATCTACCAGGAAGTTGTGCTGGCTTGAACGCAAACAAGTAGAGCCACGCCGGCTGATCAGGAACTTGACTTTAGGTGCTTGGCAGTGCCAGCTTGAAGACTGCAGGGGTTGTTGGGTAATCCCCCTTAGGGAGCTGGGAGGCAGTTGAACAGTCTCGGTCCCTGACATTATTGTATGGTCCTCTTAAGTGCTAGTGACACCCCTGCTTTTCATTGGGGGATGGTGATCGTCTGCCAAGTTTTGGCTTTCGTAGTGAGTGGATTTTCGTGTTGCAAGTTAGGTACTAGTACCTTAGGATTTTCAGGGGTATATAATCCGTAACTTCCTCTGCGTTCCAGGGAATACAGGTTAGAAACTCAAGCGCTCCAGTAATTGAGGTGTTTTTCTCCGTATGCGCGCGTGAAATTTCTTGTACATTTTCTAGGTGGCAATTTCACCTGCTTGAAAGGTGCTGTTCCTAGTGAGTGCAGCAATATCAGCTGATTAGTAACAAGTGATGAGAGTGACATCATGGTTGGCCCCTTCCTATTTTTGATGGTTTTATTATCCACTGTCATTTTTCTAGCAGATGCGATTGATACAATGTTAAGGTCTTGAAGGTGAGCACTCGACATACCATCCAGGTCTTGACGTTGTGGTGTTTCGCTCTTATTTTGAGGCCTTGGAAATTTGTTTTGTACTTGATGAAAGATTTATTTCCTCATGTTTAAACCCACCTGGAGTAAGTGAAATTTCTCAGCGTTGAACTTCATATTGTTTTCTGCCAGCCACTGAGATTTGGTTTTTGATGTCCTGGAGCCTTTGCAGTGTCTGCAATGAGGTGGAAGACTAACTGTCATGAGCTTGGGTGTATCTGAAAAGAAGACACGGTGCTGTGGCCTGACATCCTTGTTACTGTCGGATATGGAGGATGAGAAAAAGCTGGGAGCTTGTACTGTGAATGTGTGGAACAGAGCTTTTCACCGTAGCTGCCTGGACTTACTCTGTTGACGTCTATCTCTGTGTTCTGTTTGCTGAGGGAAATTATAGATCCATCGGACCACTTTTCTGTTATTCCTTTAGCGCGATTTTGTGCGCTATTACGCCATGGTCACATTGTCTGAAGGCTTTTGCCAAGTCTGTATCTATTACATCTGCATTCTTTTTGTCTTTAGTGCATTTAGGACCGTGTCGTAGTGATCCCGTAGTTGAGAAGACAGGAGCGACCTGAGTTCTAAACCCATGTTGCTGGTTGTGTAACCTGATGGGTGTTCTAGATGGGTGGTGATCTTGCTTCTTAGGACCCTTTCAAAGATTTTTTTGATATGCGGATGTTAGTGCTATTGGTCTGTAGTTCTTTGCTGGTGGCTTTATGCCCTTTGTGGAGTGGGGCTATGTTGTTGTTTTTAGTAAACACTGGAGGGACGACCCGTGTCATGCTCCCTTCCATAGGATGGAAAAGGCTGTGATAGGGGCTTCTTGCAGTTCATGATTGAACACAGGTTCATGAGTCTAGCGCCCTGGGGCAAGAGTGCATGGGCCTGTTCCATTTTTATCGCCTGTTCGTAGTAATTGGCGTCAGGATAACATCGGATAGGCTTGTTGTTAATCAAATTTTGCTATTGTGGGGGCTCTCTCATAAAATAAATTTTGTACTTCGGCTCTCAGTTGGTTAGCGGCTTGCTAAAAACTGAGTCATATATTGGATGAGTAGTCACTCATATCCTTGCTGTCATCTGTGTAGGACCCATCTTGTTTAATTTAGGGGCCCAAATACTGGAGTTGTCTCGATTTTGATTTGGCATAGGAGAAGAAATACTTTGGGTTTCGTTATCGATTTCATTTATGGCTATTAGTTCTTCCCGCGATTCCTGACTCTAAGGATTCTTTTAGCTTAAGTCGATGCTTGCTATTTCTCTGCCCAGAGTCTCCCTGCGCATTTCTGATAATATTGCCTCTTTTAGCCGCTCTGTTATGCCTTTTCGTGCTGTGTAAAGGAGCGCCAGTTCTTTTATTTTTTTATCTACTCCTCATTTTTATTAGAGGATTAAGCCTTGTGCTACATCGAGTCCACGAGTTTAAATCTGTTTAGGCATAAGTTTGGGTCTGTGTTGCTTAGTAATATCTTCCCAGCTTTATATCGGTTAGGATTGTTAACTAGGTCCACTTTATGTTATTTGTTATGACGTTGAATTTGGATGAATGCTCCCTCGTGACTTGTCCATTTTGTTGGTCAGGGGCTCACGCATACATGTCTGACCTCTATTTTGTTGTGATTGAGTATATTGTTTTTGATATGGTGACATTTCTTATAGTCATCTTGTTAGTGAAGAAATGAGGTCTAGTGTATCTCCAGTCTAGTAGGCTCTATTAATTGCTGGTTTTAAATTGAATTTTGTGCAGAGTTTAAAAGTGTGTGGGTTCGTGAGTTTTCATCGAGCTGCCTCTGGTTGTTATGACTGCAACAATATAATTTGCTATATTCCTCCATTTTTAGGATTGCCTTAAGTTGAAATCCCCCAGGAGCAGATGTTGGGTGCAGGCGCTGGAGATTTTTTCCAGACAGTTGTCAATTTTAAAGCTGTTTCCCTGAAATTGTGGGATGTTGCATCTGGAGGTTGTTGACTACCACAATGGACTAGGTTTTGGTTTCGACTTTACTGCTAAACCTTCCACTAGTCATTGAGGCCTTAAGCAGTTCTGTGCACACATGTGACTCTAAATGTACATGCAACCCCCCCCCCCCTTATGCCACGCTTCAGTTTTGGCTTTGTCTCTTGGTAGCTGAGGAAGCTTAGCTCATACTCCAAGCATTCGCTTAGTTTACCAATTTTTTTAAGAGGTTTTTTCTTGCAGTGCAAACTGTGAAATAGTGAAAGATGGCTCAACAAAGTTCTAGTAAAGTTCTGTGGTAATGAAAGTGAGAAACATGGAATTTAAGCATGAAATCATAGAAAGTTTTTAGTGTATGGACGGTGTGGAACTTGCCAGACTGTACAGCAAGAATAAATCAACAATTACATCATCTGAAAGAAAGAACAAATCAAAGCTGCTAATGTTGCAAAAGGAGTAACTTTTAACTACACAAAGGTTACCAATAATAGAAGAGATGGAAAAGTTATTTATTATTGTGGATTAGGAAAAAGTCTAGTGGGAGACAGTGTTGTGGAAAGTCGATCATTTGTGGAGAAAGGCAAAGCAGTTGCATGAGGATCTTGCAAAGGAAAAATGCTGGAACAAGTGCTGCAGTTTGTGAATTTAGGGCAGCAAAGGATGGTTTTGGATTAGATTTTAAGAAGTATGTGGCATACACAGTGTGTAAGACATGGTGAGGCTGCTAGTTCTGACAATATTTATTTATTTTTTTTTTATACACTGGCTGTTCCACCAAGCCAGGGTGTGCAGGGAAAATAAGAAAACTTTCACCATCATTCACTCCACATGTTTGCAGAAGGGGTGCTTTACATAAGTTTTTAAATGCACCATTAACCACCTCTTTCAGAGAGTGCAGGCACTGTAACTTCCCATCTCAGGACTCAGTCGGACTGCGGTTTCCCTGAACCTTCATAAATGTTACTTTTGCTACACTCCAACAGGGCACGTCAAGTATTAATAACATTTGTTCATCACTCTATCAAACACGTCACACATACCTGCTGGAAGTCAAGCCCTCGACACAAAACCTCTTATTCCCCTCTCTCCAACTTCTAGGGACACTACCACGCTTTCCTTCACATATTTATTTATTTCACAATGGCGATCCCACAAGCAGGGTGGCCGAAAAAAGAAAAACTTTCACCATCATTATACACTGTTTGCGCAGGGTGCTTTTACATAAGTTTTAAACTGCAACTTAACACCCATCCTTAAGAGTGCAGGCATTTACTTCCTATCTACAGGACTCAAGTCGGCCTGCCGGATTCGGAATCCGTTCCATAAATGGTTACTTTGCTTCACAACTCAACTGAGTCAAGTATTAAAAAACATTTGTATATTACTCTATCCAACATGCTATGCATGCCTGGCTGGAAGTCAAGCCCTCGCAACAAAACCTCCTTATACCCCTCTCACCTTTCTAGGCACCTACCCGTTCCTTCACTCGGAACTGATACACTTTTGAAAGTAAGTCTGTTCGCTCATTCTCTCTACATGGCGAACCCTTCAAACTTCTCAGCCCTTGGGACACAGTTTTGGTAATCCCGCACTCCTCCTACTTCCAACCTACGATAACTGCATTATATTCACACCACCATGCCTCAGACATGACTCTCCACTGCGTCCAGCCTTCTCCTCGCTGAACATTCATACCATGCTTCACACCATATGAGAGGTTGTTTTAAAACTATACTTCATAATTCCTCTTGCCTCAAGTGACAAAGTTCTTGTCTCCACGACTCCTAAGTGCACACTCTCTTTTCCATCATCAATTTCTTGATTTCACCTCATCTTTCATAGACCCATCGTGAGTCATCCAAATATCTGCATAATTACCCTCCATACTCTCTCCCTCAATCTGATATTCAATTTTCATCACTAATCTTTATGTTATCCTATAACTTATTTTTGTCTTACTTTAATTTTCTTCTTTTGCGCACCTACCAATTCATCAAATCTCGATTTGCTCTTCAGACTTAAGTAGCAGTGTCATAGAAAGAGAGTGTTGAAATCACTTTGTGTGTGTTCTTTATTTTTAATCCACGCTTTGCCAGACCCTCGCATTTATTTCTTAACCCTTATAAATAAATTAAAAACACACACGTTGAATTACACATCCTAGTCTAAGGCCTATTTTACAGGGAAAAAATTTCCTTTTTACATACTCTAATGGAGCTCATATCCTCGTAAAAACTCTTTAACTGCTTTCCAGTAACTACTCCTACACTGACACTTGCAAACATTCCCATTGCCCCTATAACTGTATACGCTTTTCCAATCATAAAACTGCCACAAAGAGATCTTTAGCCTTATTACATTTATGTTCACTTATATGTTACCCTGTAAAACACCCAGATCCAACACTACCTTTCTAAAGCCTCTTGTTCATCTGCTATCCTAATTCGTCTTATTTAATTCTTTTCATTATAACTCTACCATACACTTAAGGAACATCAACAGATTATCTATAATTTTTGCACTTTTTTTCCCTTTGCTTTATACAAAGGAAAATGTGGCATGCTCTTGAAACACTAGGTACCTTACCTTTCATAATTTAATAAAATAATTGACCAACCATCCAAAATATATCCCCACCTGCTTTTAACAATTTATCTTTATCATCAATCCCGGCTGCCTTACTTTCTTTATACTTGCCACGAATTCCAACTCACAAACTGGCTTTCTCATCTACAGATGTTATTCTCTAGCTATAACGAAATCACGCTTCCATATCTTAATCACATTGAACAATTCTAAAATATTCTCATCTTTCCATACTCTACTTCCATTTAATCATTCTTCCTATTTTTATGACAAATCCATTCTGTTATCTAGGCTTTCTTAGTTGTTAATATCAATTCCAAACTTTTTCTTTTTTCACAAAATTGTGATAACTCTCAACCAACTCTCTCATTTGCTCTCTTTTTTTACATGCTTCACCACTTCGTAACTCTCTCTTTTTTCCTATACTCTTCCTCATTGCATCACTTTACTTTGTAAAAACTTTCATATGCTAACTTTTTTCCTTTACTATCTCTTTACTCATCTCACCAATCGCTTCATCTTCTGCACACTTCTGTAACACAAACTTCTGCTGATACTTAACACTACATTTTTAATTACCCATACTCTTCGACCCATTGGGCTATGCTCTCATTTAGCTTATCCTCCAAATAGTGTTTATATCTTACCTAACTGCTCTTTTTGTTTATACTTCACTCTCTCTTCCTGATGCTTATATCTCATTGAATCCTCTACTTTTACTTCAGTGAACGTACAACTAGAAAGTGATATGATTATAATCTGTGGCCCTTATAACATTGAAATCCTGAAGTCTAATCAACAGGTCTTTTATCTACAATACATAATCCAAAAATTACTGTCATTCGGGTCTAATCATTATCGTGTATATTATTTATCCTCTTTTTTTTCTTAAAATATGTATTACCTATAACTAAACATTTTATACAAAGTTCAATCAAAGGGCTCCATTATCATTTACACCTGGCACCCAAATTATACCACACCTCTCTAAAAGTTTCTCCTATTAGCATTCAGGTCCCTACCCACAATTATCTTGACTTGGACAAAGGTTATACATTCACTTAAAACTCACAAATCTCATCTCTACCTTTTGATTCCTCTCGTCTAAGGTGACATACAGCTTATTATGACCATTCTAATCCAAACCTATACTTAATCCACATAAGTCTTGAATTTCCACATTCATATTCTTATTCTCCTTCATAAAATGATCATGTAATTACTGTACCTTCCTTTGCTTTAACTCTTCGATACTCCAGATTTAATCATTATTTCCATGAAACTCTCTAACCTTCCGTATGATTGTTAGGCAGGACATCAACTTCTTGTCATTATAATCAGAATACATCTGTTTTTGTATGGCTACATTACGACCTTTACGATCCCAGTTTTAAAAAGTATATCTTTTCTCATTTTTAGTAATGTATAAGAGCAGGGGTTATAGCCCATTGCTCCGGCATTTTAGTCGCTCATACGACACGCAAGGCTTACAGAGGAAGATTCTTTCCACTTCCCATGGTCCAATAGAAGAAAAAAAAACAAAGAATAAGAGTATTTAGAAAAGGGAGATCTAGATTTTTATTTAATTTTTTATTATCCACCGGCGATTCCCAAGGCAGGGTGGCCCGGAAAAAAGAAAAACTTTCACCATTCATTACACTCACTGTTTGCCAGAAAGGGTGCTTTACATCAGTATATAAACTGCAACTTCAACTCTTCAGAGATGCAGGCATGTATTCCCATCTCAGGACTAAGTCGGTCTGCGGGTTTCCCTGAATCCCTTCATATGTTACTTTGTTACACTTCAACAGCACGATGTATGGATGTATTATATCTATTTTTATATGATGTGGAGTCTGTGAGTGTGACCAAAGTGTCAGTAGGAGTAGACAAGATATCTGTTATCTAGGTGTTATGAACAGGAAAAAGAAACAGCAATCTCATCTGCCAAAACAGGATACAGGTTTTTGTTTCACAGTCATCTGGCAGTGACGGTAGTACTTTCCAGGTGTGGTTGCTGTCTACAACCTACTACCTCTGACAATGTGCAGCTGAAAAGTATGTTCTCGAATTCAGGACTATTGTGTAAAGGCTGAAGGATTCTGAACCCAGCAAGTTGTTCTATAGTGCGAAAAAGGTGTTTAGGAAAGAAAATGCCAAAAGGACCTAAATTACCCAGGAGGAAAAGTCATGCAGGGAACAAGCCTATGAAAGACAGGCTATCATTTGATGTATGGTTAATGCTAGTGGGGATTTCATAGTGAAGCCTTTTTATTGTGTTTCACTGAAAATCCAGTGTGTTCAAGAAAAACAATGTCATGAAGAATAGATTGTGTGTGATGTGGAAAGCTAATCATAAGGATGGGTCACGGAGGCAATTTTTAGAGTGTAGTAATGATGTGTTTGGCAAGTGTGAAAGGAATAGCTATTTAAGTGCTCCTGGATGGACAGAGCTCTGTACTGGACAGTGCTTTCTCCAGATTTGCAAGAAAGTGTTTAGGGGATTTCAGTTCATCATAGTGAAGTTCTTGCACTCCTACCACCACTCCTTCTCAGCCAGGTCTGAGGTCCTTTAAATTCAACAAAATTACACAAAAGCAGTGTTTCGTAAGTGTTGAAGTGATTTCTGACACTCGGTTGACCTAAGACAGTTCTGGAGGAATCACTACACTATCCTCCATAGCAAAAGTATAGGAATGGCTAGGGAGGGAGTGACCAACAGGATTTGAAACTCACTTGGAAGAAAATGTTCGATTGTGTCAGAGAGGGATTTTGACGGGTTGAGGTGCCTGACTTGCGCCCCTGTGGACTCTATTGTGGCATGGGAAGTCCTGGGGTTGGGGTGATGGATGGATTGTGGAGGATGTTGGTGGAGGACAGGGAAGCGCTAACCACTGAAGAGCTGCAAGGGCTTTAATCTTGAACAACAAAAGATGCAGCAAGGAGAACTTGTTAGAGGAGGAGGAAAAGATGGAGTGAAGAAGGTGCCTTAAAGTGAAAGAGGTGTTACATTGTGGACTAGGTGCAAGTTTTGTAGAGAAACACACCTGACAAAGCTGTAAAGGCATATCTGACAACATGTTTAGTGACAAAACCAATGTACCACTTCAGGGAAAAATTTAAAGAGATGCAGACACAGAGACTTGGACAGTTATTTTCTGAGACGGGGTCCAGTGGCTCGCAAGTGGTCCTAGTGGCAATAAAGACAGAGAAGAGACGTAATCAGGAAGGCTTTGCTATCTAAGTCTTTATGGGTGGGGTCCCCTTTCAAATACTAACTCTCCTCTTGCTTCCTATCTTCAGAAGCCAGCATTAGCCATCAGTAAAGGGTAGTAATAATTTCATATTGTTAAAAAAAATAATTTTTTTTTGTGAATATTTTTGTTTGGAACGATTAATTGTATTTTCATTAATTATTATGGGAATGTTAATTCGGTTTTGGCATTTTGGTATCGGCCGACCTTTGGAACGGATATAGCCCAATAACCGGGGTCACTGTTATTGATTTTATCAGTCTACTGCGCTCGAAAATGGTGTAGTATATTAGTTGGGTGGGGAGGCCTGTCTGGTGGTACCATACTCCACACCTGATTCTACAAATAAATACCTTAATTCACCTACTTACCTTTCATGTTGAGACCCCTGCTCACAACTTGCTCTCAGTGTCAAGAATTTCAAAAAAAAAAAAAAAAAAATTATTTCTTATAAATGAGTGAGATCTTTTCCCGATGCTAATGACACAAAAAGTACGAAATTTGATGCTAAACTTAGGAATTATGCTCTCATGGAAGTAAGGCCTCATTTATATTTACTTACAATCGTGCGATTTAACCCTCTTTGAGCCTATTTTCGGCAGTTTCATGTTCCAGTCGGACCAACTGAGGCTATTTCACTGAAGTTCTTTTGTTCATCGATGATTACACGAAATGCCCTTTACCAATTTTAGCTTCCCAATAAGTGATCACAATTGTAATTTGGCAATTTATTTACATTTTAGGAAGGCAATTTCAACTAGAGTCCAGATTAACAATTGAAACATTCTAGCACTAAAATAAAATTTTTCTCTGCATTAAAGATAAAAAGATAAAGGTTTATTTCTTGGTAAAGGTTTCTGCGTGTAATCTACCTTTTGTTTTGTAAGTTACTCAAGATAGCACTATCATGCTGGGGCATTTCGGGCAGACTAATCCTAATCCATCGTAACTACTTAAAACTAGACAGTAATAGTACATAGTAAATTACAAAATAGAAAAGGAAAATAGTAGTTAATGTTTTACTATTTTTATTTTACATACCTTTGATGTTTTGGTCATATATATTACGTCATACGAGGTACGTGTTTGATTTATATATACGTTATCATAAATTTACGGCATCAAATCAAGAGGAGAAAGCTTAGTCGGCCCACATGTGAGAGAATGGGTCTGGTGTGGTCAGTGTGCACCACATAAAAAAAATCCTGGCGCACACAGTGCTATAAGGAAAAAAACTCGCTTTGTGGTCTATTTTTGTTAGTATTTATGGGTTGTATTTCTCGTTTTTTGATCTCATTTGATAGTAGCGAAAATATTATAGAAATAGAGGTGCTTTTGATTGGTTTTATATTAAAAAGAATTGGAAATGGGTCAAGTAAGGGAAAAGTATGATTTTTTGCCGATGTTCAAAAGTAAAACAAATTATGTAATTGTCCAATAATGTGAATAGCATTCTAAAATGCAGTCAAGAATGGGTTGGACTTATTTGTACAATATTACGTATTGCAGTAGTTGATAACAGTAAATCTTCTATTTTTTGTTTGAATAAACAATTCAAAATAGAAAGCAAGAGTAAATGGAAGGGCTGGAGATGTGACTGATGTACAAAGACAATGTTATTTTTAGAAGCTCGAATGTTGCATAGTTCATTTGGACCTTATTTTGAAAATTGTCATCTTTTTTTAATTTTCGTGAAATTGGCCAAATTGCAACATTCTGATACCATTATTGGGTAGTTGAATCTGTAAATGGGCGTTTGTTGTACTCATTCGATAGAAAAAATGGATTTTCTAAAGAAATAGTAGAGTTAGGTCCACGGAACCATGGAATTAGCGGAAAATAGGCTCAAAGTGGGCGAAATCGCGATTTGTAAATATTGCCAAGGTCTAACTTCGGAGGGCGTAATTCATCAGTTTTCCATCAAATTTAAATTTTTTTGTTGTCATTAAATCGGGACAGGATTCTCATTCATTCAAAAGAAAAACAACAGTTTTTTTTTAAATTTGCAACACCAGGATGACACCTCAGGTTGGGGGTTGTGAGTCAAGGGGTTTATACTAATTGAGGTAGTAGGTGGAGGTTTATAGCATAATTATCTTGAAGTTCACATAAAAGCAATATTACAAGTTATGGTTCAGTTTTATATGTGTAATTATCTTGAAGTTGCACCTAATAAAGATTTTACAAGTAATGGACAGGCAGTGATATTTCATGTATCATTAGTATGTCTCAGGTACTTTATTTTAACTTAGGTTTCCATTTTGGAATTTTTATTTCAACCTAAAACCTCGAAGATATTGATATGCATGAAAATGGTGGTTTTTCAACGTTTCGTTGTGACTACTAGAGGTTATACTAGAATCTTAGAGGTGCTGCTCAGAATTGCAGTAATCAACATTCAAATATTATGAAGTGTGTGTCGCTGTGTCAGTCAAACAACGGGTTAAATGCATAAATTGTCATTTTAGTGGAAATGGTTGTCACGCCCTTGTGCAGATATCAAGACTAGACAAGCAGTATTAAAACAGGGAAGTGTTTTTTGGGTATGCCTAATGACGATAAATTGGGACTAAAATCACAAGGGTATTAAAAGAGGTAAATCAAGTGCTTTCTAGAAAAACTGGAAGTTTCTCAACGATGGGAACATAAAAGCTGGGCTGAATGGTACTGCCCTGATATGGCCTGTAGTCAGAAACTGTAAAGGTGGGGAGATGATGTCCTGGTAGTCAGTACATGGGGGGTGAGTGATGTAGGAGACCGTAATGGTGAGCTGGGCGTGTGTCCTGGGAGACAGTAATGTGCAAGCTGGAGGTGCTGTCCTGGGGAGACAGTATGTGAAGCTGGAGATGCAGTTGGGAGACAGTAAATGGGGAAGTGGAGTGCTGTTGGGAGACGTAATGGTGAAAGCTGGGATTTTGTCAGGTAGTCGGGAATTAAGAGGGAAGGAATAATATAAATTACTTTAGGGGACAGGGAGATAGTAGGGAAACAAGTGTAGTCAAAGAATAAGATAAAACCATATTGCAAATAGAAATACGCAGGAATAGCAAAAAGGGACTCCATAGAAATAGTGAGGGATATATTCCCAAAAACAAAACTGGGGGGGAGTCATTGTTGGTGCTAGGGAGGATAGAAGTAGAAGGGCAACCTGCACAACAGGGAATCCGTCAAGATAACCAAGGCAAAACGGAAACAAGCTGTGCACATACTATGCACTCGGTATATGTGGCATGGGAAAAGTCTGAAAAACAGATGGGAGTGCAACTATGACCACCTAGAAAATGCCATGACATTGACAACAGGAAAATGCTAAACTCTTCTGTATGCTTTTCACCTAAAACTGTTGAACTCTTCAGTACAGGAAGGATGTGCTAAACTTAAGATTGCAGGCAACCATTAAAGGGGGACCAAATGATACAACACATAAGGGCCATGGGGCAAAAATGGGTAGCCACAGCATCAAGGGGAGAGGTTTTTTAGTGACAGGAAGGGAAAAACCTCGAGGAAATGGCGAAATTGTACACCAAATCAGTATTCCTGGAAGGGGAACCACAGTCGATGGCATCCACTCCAAAACACCAGATTAAGATACTATTGCCGGAAAAAAAATCCCCCCAGTACCGAAAAATTTTTTTGCAACTATACAGGTTAAAGCCTGCAAACAACAACAAAATACCTTTCATCGTGGACTGCTTGCAGAGGCAAAGGCAATGTTCAGGCTGTCCTGAGACCCACATAAGGATCACTTGGAGAACGAAATATGGATCCAGGTTTACAAACCTATACGATATGACAGAGTGTAAGGCAAAAGGGGGGGGGGGGGGGGGGTTAGGTTGTACATTGCAGAGTCACTTGTTTGACAGAACTGTTAATGCCTCAAATGATGTCGTGGAAGTTTTAGCAGTAAAGGTGAAAGAACCAAAACTAGTCTTTGTGGTAGGTTACAAGCCTCCGGATGCAACATCCCAGGCAATTCAGGAACAGCTGTTAAAAAATTGACCCAGTCGGGAAAAACTTCCTGCTCCTGCACCAAATCTTGTTGGGGAATATTTCCACTGAAGGCACTAACACTGAGGGAATATAGAATAATATTTTTGCAGTATAACACAGGAGGCAGCTCTGATGAAAACTACATCACGGAGCTTTTAAATCTTGCACAAAATTCAATTTAACCAGCAAAAAATACAGAGCTACGAGATGGGAGAATACACTAGACTCATCTTCATAACAATGATGATTGATATAAGAATGTCACCATAATCACAAGCAATATACTCAGATCACAATAAATGAGGATCAGTCATGTATGCGCGGAAGCAGCGACATAATTGAAGATTAGTCCGAGGGCGATTACCAATTCAACTTCAATAACAAAAAACATAACGGGGACCAAGTAAACCCAAGGTCCTAAACCGTATAAGCTGGGAAGATTATAAGCAACACAGACCCCAATTATGCTAGAAAGATTAATCGGTGGCACTTCGTGTATGCAAAAGGCTTATTCCTCTAGAAAAGGAAGGAGTAGAAGTAAAACAGAAAGAGAACAGGCGTCCCATTAAGGCGACGGAAAAGAAAAGATAACAGAAGTGGTAAAAGAGGTTCAAATAATTCTGTAATGGTAGGGAGACATGGTCGAGAAATAGCAAGATCGAACTTAAGCTAATAGATCTTTTGGAGTCAGGAATAGACGGAAGACTAAAAGCCATAATGAAATCGAAAAAAGAAAACCCAAAGTATTTCTTCTCTATGCCAAATCAAAATCGAGACAACGTCCCAGTATTGGGGCCTACTTAAACAAGGAAGGTCCTAAAGTGAAGCAAGGAAATGAGTGAGCTACTCAAGTCCCAATATGACTCGTTTTTTGCAAAGCCGATAACCAGATGAGAGTCGAAGATCAAAATGAATTTTTTTATGAGAGAGCCACAAAATTTGATTTCTCATAACAAGCCTAATCGATGTTATCTGCCGCCCAAATGACTTCGCAAGGCGATAAATGACATGCCATGCACTCTGCCCCAGGGACAACTCATGGAACTTGTGTTCATCAAGAACTGCATGAAGCCTAACACGAGCTTTTCCATCCTATGGAGAGGGAGGCACTGGACAATGGGGTGTCCCAAGTTCTAAAAACAACAGACATCGCCCACTCTACAAAGGGGCGTATAAAACAATAGAAAAGAACTACGGACATAGCATAGATCCAAATCAAAAAATCTTGAAGGGTCTTAGAAGAAGTCACACCATTAGAACCATCAATTACACAAACCCAGGGAACATGGGTTGTAGAACAGGTCGCTCTTTCTGTCTCAACTATTGGTTTCACTACGACAAAGGTCCTAACGCATAGAAGCAAAAAGAATGCAGATGTTAATATATACAGCTTTGACCAAATGCTTCGACAGTGTGAAATGGCGTTATAGCGCAAAAATGGTGTAAAGGAATAACAGGAAAAGTCGGTCGATGGATCTTTAATTTCCTCACTAACGAACAAGGAGTAGTCGTCAACGAGTAAAGTACGAGGCAGTCGTGAAAAGCTTGTTCCGAAGACTGTATCGCTCATTAGTTCTCATCCTAATATCCGACATAGACACAAGGATGTCAGCCACAGCACCCGTCTGTTTCTGTGCAGTGACACCCGATCTTTCGGCCATGACAGTGTCTTCATTGCTGACACTGCATGTCAGGCGGGACATCAACCAAATTTACAGTGGGCTGCAGGAAAAAAATAGAAGTTCAACGATGAGAATTTTCAATTACTCAGATATGGTACAACATGAGGAAATTAAATCTTCATCAGAGTACAAAACAAATTTGGACCAAACTGAAGTAGATACTGTGTAGCAATGGGGGAAAAGGGTTGTTTTCCGGAGTTTGGGGTTTTAAGTGGTTGTCTGGCGCGGAGGCAGGTTTGGGGTTGCAGGGTGTTTCCTTAGATCTTCAAATTTTTGTCAGATTTGGGTTACATTCTTAGTATTCTTGGGTCATGTTGTGGTCTACGTGGGTTCATGTAGTTGAACTTTCACTTAGGCCATCACAAGTTTTGATGGGCGATGTTTTTTTGAGAAAGAAGAGCTGGTAGGATACCGTTGCTGCCGCTGCCGCTGCTATGATAAAGATGCATTTTATCAGTCTACTGCGCTCTAAATGTTGTAGTATATTACGTGTGGGTGGGGTGGCCTGACCTGGCTGGCTACCATACCTCCCACACCTGACTTCCTACAAATAAATACAATTCACATCTCACCCTACATTAACCCTTTCACTGTTGAGACCCCCTGCTCACAAACTTGCTCTCAGTGTCAAAAAAATTTAAAAAAAAAAAAAAAAAAAATTTTTTCTTATAAAATGATTGAGAATCTTTTCCCGATGCTAATGACACCAAAAGTACGAAATTTGATGATAAAACTTACGGAATTATGCTCTCATGAAGTTAATGGCCTCTTTTTATTTACTTACAAAATCGGCAAATTTTACCCTCTTTGAGCCCTATTTTCGGCCAGTTCCATTGTTCCAGTCGACCCAACGTGAGGCTTTTTTCACTGAAGCTCCTTTTTGTTCTATCGACTGATTACAAAAACTGCCCATTTTCCCCAATTTTAGCTACCCAATAAAGTGATCACAAATTGGTAATTTGGCCAATTTATTTTAACATTTCAAGGAAAGGGCCCAATTTAAAAAATAGAGTCCAGAATTAACAATGCAAACTTTTCTAGCACTAAAATAACATTTTCTCTCTTCATTAAAGATAAAAGATAAAGGTTTATTTTTTTTGTAAAGGTTTCTGCGTGTAATTACAATTTTGTTTTGCTAAGTACAAAGATACCACTATCATGCTGGGGCATTTCGGGCAGACTAATCCTAATACATAGTAACTACTTAAAACTAGACAAGATAATAGTACATAGTAAATACTAAAATAGATAAGAAATATTTGTTAACTGTTTTACAATTTTATTTATACTTAACCCCTTTTACGTTTTGGTCATATATATATACGTCTTACGATGGTACCGTGTTTGATTTATATATACGTACTCATAAAATTTTAACGGCTTCAAATCAAGCAGGGGGAAAGCTAGTAGGCCCACATGTGAGAGAATGGGTCTGTGTGGTCAGGTGCCCCCACATAAAAAAAATCCTGGAGCACACAGTGCATAATGAAAAAAAAAAAAACTCCGACTTTGTGGTCTATTTTTGTATAGTATTTATGGTTTTTATTCTCGTTTTCTTGATCTCATTTGATAGAATGGAAAAATATATTATAGAAAAAGAGGTGCTTTGTTGGTTTTACTATAAAAAGAACTTGGAAAAAGGAGCTCAAAGTAAGGGAAAATGTTTGATTTTTGCCGATGTTCAAAAGTAAACAAATTATGTAATTGTCCAATAAATGTGCAACTAGCCATTCTAATATGCAGTCATGAATGGGTTGACATTATTTGTACAATTATTACAGTATTGCAGTAGTCTGCATAACAGTAAATCTTCTATTTTTTGTTTGAATAAAAATTCAAAATAGAAAGCAAGAGTAATATCAGAAGGGCCTGGAGATGTGACTGATGTACAAAGAAAATGTTATTTTAGAGCCACGAATGTCTGCATTGTTCATTCTGGACCTTATTTTGAAATTGTCATATTTTTTAATTTTCGTGAAATTGGCCAAATTGCAAATTTCTGATCACATTATTGGGTAGTTGAAATCGGTAAATGGGCAGTTTGTTGTACTCATTCGATAGAAAAAATGGAGTTCTAAAGAAATAGCTATGAGTTAGGTCCACCGGAACAATGGAATTAGCGGAAAATAGGGCTCAAAGTGGGCGAAATCGCCGATTTGTAAATATTGCCAAGGTCACTAACTTCGCGAGAGCGTAATTCCATCAGTTTTCCATCAAATTTAATTTTTTTGGTGTCATTACAATCGGGAAAAGATTCTCTATCATTTCAAAAGAAAAACAATTTTTTTTTTTAAATTTGCAACACCAGGAGACACCTCAGGATTGGGGGTTGTGACAGTCAAGGGGTTAATACTAATGTGAGGTAGTAGGTGGAGGTTTATAAGCATAATTATCTTGAAGTTGCACATAAAAGCAATATTACAAGTAATGGTTCAGTTTATAAGTGTAATTATCTTGAAGTTGCACATAATAAAAGCAGTATTACAAGTAATGGTACAGGCAGTGATATTTCATGTATCATTAGTCATGTCTCCAGGTCCCTCTTATATTACACTTATATTACACTAGGGATGCCAAGCCCATGATGACATTCTTCAGGTCGCTTGTTCTATCTAGGCTGGAATATTGCTGCACACTAACAGCACCTTTCAAGGCAGGTGAAATTGCTGACCTAGAAAATGTACAGAGAACCTTCACGGCACGCATAATGGAGATAAAACACCTCAATTACTGGAAGCGCTTGAAGTTCCTGAACCTGTATTCCCTGGAACACAAGCAGGAGAGATACATGATTATATACACCTGGAAAATCCTAGAGGGACTAGTACCAAACTTGCACACGAAAATCACTCACAACAAAAGCAAAAGACTTGGCAGACGATGCAACATCCCCCCAATGAAAAGCAGGGGTGTCACTAGCACGTTAAGAGACAATACAATAAGTGTCAGGGGCCCAAGACTGTTCAACTGCCTCCCAGCATACATAAGGGGGATTACCAATAGACCCCTGGCAGTCTTCAAGCTGGCACTGGACAGGCGCCTAAAGTTGGTACCTGACCAGCTGGGCTGTGGCTTGTAAGTTGGATTACGTGCAGCCAGCAGAACAGCCTGGTTGATCGGGTCTGACCACAGGGGCCCTGGTACGACCGGGCCACGGGGGGTTTGCCCCCCTGGACTTTTCCCGGGTAAAACCCCAGGTAAAAAATTCCCAAAAAAAAGACTGTATGCTTGTCCCCCGCAGTGTTTAAAATGTAAAATCCGATGTTACCCATTGTACTGAAAATTCATGGAAGCCCCTTTTTCTTTGGTAAACGTAATTGGGGCAACCCTGTTTTTTTTTGGTTTCCTACATAAATTATGGTAGAAAATTTCATTTATTTAAAAATTTACAGTACGGGGGCCCCCTTACCGCAGGTTAGGTTCCAGGCTACCGCCGTAAGCGGAAACCGCCGTAAAGTGGAACACCCTTTTTTTCCCTTTTAAATGATAAAACACTAGAAAAACAAGTTTACATAACATATATTAATTAGCAAAAGAACCGGGCATCAAAAAACAATAAAAAAAGTACAATACACACAATGCTTTTCATTACTTCCCTTAAAAAATTTTATCTAGTCTTAATCTAGGGTAGACAGTAGTATTTTTGTAAAAATAAGTGTGGTAGATGGTAATAGCCAGGCTCCCTTTCCAGCCACCCCCCCACACATACTATTCTAGATATTTAAGCCCCCGAGCGTAAAATGTATTTCAGTTCACTCATTATTACCTTAAAAATTTGGGGGGCTTAAATGAAAAAGGGTCGGATTTTTAAAAAATGGAAAACGATAAATTAAAAGAAAAAAATTTATTAAAATATGGGGGAAAGGCCAATAAAAAAAAGAATGTACACGCTGGTTTTGTTTTCAAGTTAATTTTTTAAACTTTGTTTAAAATTGAATAATTAATAAAAAAAGAAAATCCCATTCCAGTAACATATTTTAGAAGAAATGAGCTCTGAAAAGAATGGTAATCAATTTTTTTTTTATCCGGTTTTTTTATAATTTTTTATAAAAAAATTTGAAACTGTTTTTTATATGAAAAAAAAATATACGAAAGAAAATTTTTAAATTTAATTAAACTTTTTTAATTTAGATTGGAAAAATTTTATTCTTGCGTCATTTGTCAAGTTTTGGGGGCTCCACTTTTAATTTTTTTTATTTATTTTATTGGGGTGTATTTACCCTTTTTATGTTTGATCTTTGTTTATTTTTTAAAAATTTTTTAAAAAAATATCATGGATGGATTAATGAAAATGTGTATATTAAACGAAATTACGAATTTAATGAACTTGGTGAGTTTTGGGTTTTATTATAATTTCTAATTTTGGCCCCACTTGTGCAAGTCGTCTGCTCCACATCTCACATTTATGTTTTTTTTTCTACTGTGGGGTGATTTTTCTTATTTATTGTTATGATCGTGTTTTTTTTAATTTTTTAAAAAAATATCATGGGTGGATTTAATGAAAAATGTGTTATTACCCTAAATAGACATTTAAGAACTCGGTGTTTTTTATTTATTAAAATTTTTTAAATAGCCTCATTTAAGTGTCTGACCAACCAATTTAGTTATTTATTTTCGGGGGGATTTATTTTTTAATTATCAGGGGGGGGGTTAAAAATATAATTTTTTAAAAAAAATTGGATGGGTTTAAGAAAATGGAAAAGAATTTTGCTTTAAATGACTATGAATTTTACAACAATTGACGTTTAGAAAAAAACACTTTACCAAATTTAATTGGTCCTATGAAAACCGTATTAAATTTAAGGTAAGGAAAAAGTTAAATTTAAAGTTTTATATAAAAATTGAAATAATTTTAAAAATTTAAAATTTTGGGGTTTAAAAAATTTCTTATTTTTAGCCCTTAAAAAACATATTTTAAAAAAAATTTTTTTATTTGGCCAAATTTGGGGGGAAAAAAGGGCCCCCAAAAAAAAAAAAAAGTCTTTTTTTTTTTTTTTTGAAAAAAAAAAAATTTTCCTGGGGGAAATTTCTGGGGCAAACAATTTTTTTTGTGAGGGTTTTAAGAAAAAAACCCCGAATGAAGCCCTGAATTTTTTAAAGTTTCACGGGCCACGTGTACATACCTGCTGTTTAAACATTTTAAAAATATACGGGGAAAAGTTTTAAATGGTGCAAAGGTGAAGTAAAAATAATATAAAAATGGGTTTCACAAAACCCACTACCATTATAGTATGCTCCTCACTCAGCGACAAATTCGTTTACTGATGTGTTCTTAAGAATGGAGCTCCATTGTTAAGTGAGGAGAGGCTGTATTATTATTATTACATTTGTGGGGAAGTGTTTAGCTGATGTACTAGCGCATACAATTTTTCGTTCCTTCAAACATGTCACTTGCCAATATTTTTGACCTCATCTCAGCTGTTTGGATACTGTAACCTGTCTGCCCAGGTTACAGTAGTCAAACATAACATAACCCGTCATGAACTGTTCCAGTTTTCGAGCCTCTCTGAATTAGAGAAGAAGAGCATACCAGACGATGACCTTCGAGTGTATTCTGCACACCTGAATGAGCTGCATAGAGACATGTCTGACAGATTTCAGGATCCTTTTATTTTTTTTTCTTACAATACCAGACTGGGTGATCAATCCATTCCTAGATATCAGCAATGAGGAAACAGGAATGGTGGAGGAAGAACTGATTTCACTGCAAAATGACATTGAGCTGAGGCCGGCCTAAAACCGAAAAGGCTGAAAACCGAAATATTATTTCCCATGAGAATTAATGTAAATCCAATTAATCCGTTTCAGACATCCAAAAATATTAGCAGAAAATACATTTTTTAAAGATTAACTATAGTTTTACATATAGAAAACAATGAGCACATTCATTACTTGCCTTACAAAAATATTTGTAGTCCTTATCCCTTTGAACTGTTTTGGTCAGATATATACGTCTTATGAGCCAGCGTTTTGGAACGTAATGTTCCAACCACCAGTCGTTGTCAAAAATGGACGTAATCAAACCTTTGAAAATTGCCGACATACTGGGTAGGGCATAATGTTCAAACCTTCCCTATATATATCTACCTACATAGTACTGTATGTAATGTACCATCTTATTTCATTCTTTTACCATAATTTACTTTCAATTGCTATATTTAATTATTTTATGTACTGTATATAATGTAACATGGAGTGCACTGTATGTAAATTACATCGCATACAGTATCAAAGTTACTGTTATCCTTTATGTTTTGTTGACACAGTGAAGGGAGAATACCACTGGTAGTGCCATCCCTGCCAGAATGTAGTATAAACCTATACCTAAGTAAAGAGAAACAACTCTGGAATCCTGTGTAATACGTTTTTTGTTTCTGGCGGCATGGGTGCCGGGTTGGGGCCCTGGTAAGGTAGGTTGGTGGGTTGTATGGGCTGACTGAATGTGGCTGTCTCTCCTTTTCTCTCTCCATCTCTCTCTCTCTCTGTCTCTGTCTCTGTCCTCTGTCTCTGTCTGTCTGTCTGTCTCTCCTCTGTCGTCTCTCTCTCTCTCCATCTCTCACTCTCTCCACTCCTCCTCTCCTCTCTCTCTCTCTCATCTCTTACTTTTGGTGCCACTGCCACCGGAAAAGATTCTCTATCCATTTCCATAAGAAAAAAATATTTTTTTTTTTTTCCAAAAAATTTTAGCAACAGAAATGACAGTTTTCCAGAAAGGGGCTTGTGACAGTCAGAGGGTTAATTTTAGGTCAAGAGGTGAGTATAATTTATTTGTAGGAAGTCTGTGTAGGCAGTGGTAGATGTAGGTACAGGTACACCATAGTAACCCCCATGGGCAATCTACACAGCCATATTATTGACACTACACAGCCATAATTATTATCATGTTCACTGAGTTTAATTCAGTTCTAACAACTACCTTTAGATGCATCATTAACAAAGGGAGAGGTAATGAAGATTCATGCTGAGAATTTTAAACAAACCATATGATGGATGGTTTACTGGCGAGATGCCAGATTCAGTTTTCTCTAACATTGAATCAGAGAAAACGTATGTTTACTCTCCCACTTGATAGCATATAAACATTGCATGTTTATGTGCTATTTATATACTATATGCTATGTAACATGTTTCATATATAATGTTTGAGAAAAAAGTCATAGGATGGATTAATGAAAAAGTCTATATTAACCTAAAATAAGAGATTAATGTGCCCAAGAGTGATTACTAATAAACATACATCGCAGAGACACAGCCAGACTGACTCACGAATGCGGCATGCCTGCTACACTCCCTGCCTTCCTGCTACACTCCCTCTATGCCTGCTACACTCCTTACCTCTATGCCTGCCTGCCATGAATTCTATCGTGTTTCTTACCCTCTTCCCAAAAGGGAAACTTTACTAGGAACTTTCTTTGGAGCTGTGGTTACTTATTTTGCAGTTGCACTTAATCAGTAACCACCAAAAACAATGGATTATAGCGAAATATTTGGATGAATGAGCAGAAGCTTCCTCACTCACCCAGAGACACGGCCTCACTGACACAGGAACGTGCGAGCGGCTCGGGGTTGGACACATCCGATAAACGAAATAACGGCCGATAATGGAAGCCAAAAACCGGTCAATAAACAAGTTGGCCGATAAGCGGAATGGTCAATAACCAAGGGTCCACTGTTTTTTTAAATGTTTGTACAGTAGTGAAACTGTATATTGAAATAAACAGAATAGAGGAAATCAGCTCTAATATACATTATTTAGGTATGAATACTGGTCAGAGAGCCTGTCATAAGGCTGAGGCGTTGGTAAACGAGTACGTCAGTAAGTGAGGACAGGCTGTATTCAATATTTTACTCTGTTAATTAATATGAGGTAGCCAAAAATTTTTTTTGTTAATAAGCTTTTAAATTTAATGTAGACAGAATTGACAACAGTATTACAAGTAGTACAATTTATGATACAAACATACATTTTTAGGTATGTAATAATGGTTTAATAGATTAGGGGTAATAAAATATTTAGGAGAGTTGCTCAAAACTTTTGAGAATTAGCATAGTGTGGATATGGTTTTTAAATTTAGAGATGAGATGATTTTTAAGCATAGTCCTAAATTGATTTGTGGGCAGGGGACCTCTTGCCGGTTCGGACAGAGTTCCATATTTTTGGGTCTTTTAAGATAAGATTTTGTTCGGATTTTTAACCCCTGAGGGTTAGCCACCCAGGATAACCCAAGAAAATCAGTGCATCATCGAGGACTGTCTATCTTATTTCCATTGGGGTCCTCAATCTTGTCCCCCAGGATGTGACCCACACCAGTCAACTAACACCCAGATACCTATTTACTGCTAGGTGAACAGGACAACAGGTGTAAGGAAACACATCGAAATGTTTCCACCCGCCGGGAATCGAACCTGGGCCCTCCGTGTGTGAAGCAGGAGCTTTAGCCACCAGGCTACCAGGCATTGCATTTTTGCAAAGTGTGAGACAGACACGAGGGATGTCAAAAAGTGTTTTGTGTCTCGTGTTATGCCTGTGTGTTCTGTTGTATCTGTCTAGGAGAAGTTTGAGCAGAGGGTTTATATTGGAGTTTAACCATTTCAGGGTTGGTGCCGTATTAGTACGGTTTATGCACCAGGGTTGGTGCCGTACTAGTACACACAAATTCTAGCATCCTCAAATCAAGCAGGAAAAGGCCGGTAGTCCTGGATGTGAGAGAATGGGTCTCCATGGCCAGTGTGCACAGTATAAAAAAAATCGGGGACCCAGTGGTGCATTGTGGGAAAGCCATTTTATTACACCTTGTTCACCATGTCTAGCGGTAAGAAACTCCTCACTCCTTGGCTAATTGGGGCTCTTTTGTTCCCAAGTGTCAGTTCAAACACAGATGGAAGTGTCAGTGAAGATGAATTTCATGGTTTTGAGGAGTTTGTGACCGAAGGCAATGCCCAGGAAACCAACCTGAAGGAAGAAGGAAGGAAGGTAGAAGAAAGAGGAAAGAAGAAAGAGATGAGAGGAAGGAAGGAATAAAGGAAGAGGTGAGAGGAAGGAAGGAAGGAGACCATCAACCTAGGATAACTCAAAAAATTCAGACAGTGACTTATTTCCATGTGGGTTGGTGGGGTAGGCAGGAAGGGATGGGTGTTGACAGGCAGTGAGAGTGGCGAGTGGTGGTGTTATTTGTCATTGTGACACTTATTAGGCCAGTGACTCAGCATATTTACAAGTCCACCCCCACACAACAACTATGAGCTTTACAGAAGCTGTAGCAGTTCTGGGAAGTGTTCAGTGACTTTATGTGTATATATGTGATGGGAAAATAGTAATAAACAACATTTTTGATTGTTGGTTTGTGTAAACATGTTTTGTAAACAATATAATAACTGTGCGGTTACTGTGTAGCAGACAAGGAGTGAATATACATTCAATATACCTTATATTGGTTTCACAGGCCAGAAAAGTTACTTGAGGGAAGGAAGGAGGGAGGGAAGAAGGGAAGGAAGGAAGGAAGGAGGGAAGAAAGGAAGGAAGGAGGGAAGGAAGGAAGGAGGGAAGAAAGGAGGGAGGGAAGGAAGGAGGGAGGGAAGGATGGAAGAAAGGAGGGAGGGAAGGAAGGAGGGAGGGAAGGAAGGAGGGAGGGAAGGAAGGAGGGATGGAAGGAAGGATGGAGGGAAGGAGGGAGGGAAGGAAGGAGGGAGGGAAGGAGGGAGGGAAGGAAGGAGGGAGGGAAGGAGGGAGGGAAGGAAGGAGGGAGGGAAGGAGGGAAAGTAGGTAGGAAAAGATGAGAGGAAGGAAGAGGGAAGGTAGGTAGGAAGAGAATGAAGGAGGGTAGGTGTGTGGGGAGGAAGGGATGTGTTGTGGAAGGCAGTGAGGTTAGTGAATGGTGGTATGATGCATCATTGTGACACACGACACACAGGTGACTCAGTATATTTACAAGTCCACCCCCACACTACTACAAGCTTTCAGAACCTCTGGTAGTTATAGGAACCTGTCCAGTGACTATATGAGTACATGTATATATATCATAGAAAAATAGTAATAAACAACATTTTTCATTGTTGGTTTGTGTAAACATGTTTTGTAAACAATATGAGTGAATATATACCAAATAGTTTTTATGTTGGTCTCAGAGGCCATAAAAGTTACTTGAAAAAATAAAATATTAAAAAATAAAAGAAAAAAGAAGAAACATGAAGAAAAACAATTACCGGGTGACCAGCAGTTGGCGATGTTGCCATATGCGGTTCAATTTCTGTCAACTTCACGCCTCCATATCTCCATAAGTATTGATGGCGAAAAAAATTTGTTTAGCCTATAAAATTTAGAGAGAGAAAAAACTGTGCTTTGATAAGAAAAAATAATTTTTTTCTTTTTTCGAATTTTTACCGACCCTGAGAACAGGTTTGGGAGAGGGCCTGCCGACCCTGAAAGGGTTAATGTTTTGTATATATAGTAGGCAAATTAATACGTGTGTATATTTTGTATATTAAGTAAGTTCAAGCTCTTGAAGAGTGGCAGGGTATGTTGTCTGGTGCAGGAGTTTGTGATCATCTGCAGGTTAAAGGTGATTAGCATGCACTCAGAGGCCACTAGAGTAGTTAGTTTAATTAATATATTATGCACTCCATACCCATCCTGTGGGTGGTAGTCGAAAGATTACAGAAGCAAATAATGGGTCCGGGGACTGGGCTACAAAGATTTGATGGCTAAACAAGTTACAGTGGTAATGAACTACGTATTTACATGTTTACATCTGGTTACAATCATAATGAGTTATTTAAGCAGACATGAATTAGGTCACACACACACACACACACACACACACACACACACAAAAAAAAAAAAAGAAGACTTAAGTGGTAATGTGCTACATACAGTATGCAAAGGCCAGGGTATTTTTCCTGAATGGTTGGTAGCATACCACTGTGGTAGTAGCTAATAGGAAAGAGAGACAAGCATTATGGTAGCTTAGAGAAAGATCATGAGAGTGTTATTTATGCTAGTAGTATGATAGTTGTGCTGTGTGAAATTAAATGTATATAAGCTTAGTAGGTTGGTAGACAGCAACCACCCAGGGAGGTACTACCGTCCTGCCAAGTGAGTGTAAAACACAAGCCTCTAATTGTTTTACATGATGGTAGGATTGTTGGTGTCTTTTGTCTTTCTCATAAATATGCAAGATTGCAGGTACGTCTTGCTACTTCTACTTACACTTATGTCACACTACACATACATGTATTCGTTTATTTATGCACACCCATCTGAGTTTTCTTGGATTTTTTCTTAATAGTTCTTGTTCTTATTACTTTTCGTTTTATATCCTTGGGGAAGTGGATTAAGAATCTTTCCTCCGTAAACCATGCATGTTGTAAAAGTCAACTAAAATGCCGGGAACAATGGGCTAGTAACCCCTTTTCCTGTAATAATTACTAAAAAGAATAAGAAGAAAATTGTCAAAGTGAAATGTCTGAATGTGCATGGATGCTGTGCAAAGGATAAAAAAGAGATGATTGTGGATGTTATGAATGAGAAGAAGCTGGATGTCCTGGCTTTAAGTGAAACAAAGCTGAAGGGGGTGGGAGAGTTTCAGTGGAGAGAAATAAATGGGATTAGGTCAGGGGTTTCAAATAGAGTTAGAGCTAAAGAAGGAGTAGCAGTAATGTTGAAGGATAAGCTATAGCAGGAAAAGAGGGACTATAAATGTATTAATTCAAGGATTATGTGGAGTACAATAAAGGTTGGATGTGAAAAGTGGGTTATAGTAAGCATATATGCACCTGGAGAAGAGAGAAGTGTAGAGGAGAGAGAGAGATTTTGGGAAATGTTGAGTGAATGTGTGAGGAATTTAAACCAAGTGTGAGAGTACTTGTGGTTGGGAATTTCAATGCTAAAGTGGGTAAAAATGTTGTGGAGGGAGTAGTAGGTAAATTTGGGGTTCATGGGTAAATGAAAATCAGGAGCCTTTTAGTGAATATGTGTAGAAAGAGGTTTGGTAATAAGTAATACATATTTTATGAAAAACAGGATAAATAAATATACAAGGTATAATATAGTACGTAATGAAAGTAGTTGTAAATACACTACCTAACAGAATACTCCATACGACTGAATGTACAACAATGCATGAAACCCCATATGCCCTGTCTTTGTAATACTCACTTGTGCTTTATAGTAATCTGTTTACATTAATGTTTTATCACTGATTTCATCATTGCTTAGTTAATCTTAAGTTAATTTTAAGCCAGCCCGTAATGCTATGCATAGTATAAGTGGCTTTGGCATGCTGCTCTTATCTGTATTGTTTTGTACCTCTGTATGTGTGCTCAAATTGTTAATAAAATAAATAAATAAAAAATAAATAAAAAAAAGAGGTAAATGGGACAAGAGGAAAATGGCAACAACAAGTAAGAGGGAGGTGAAAGTGTAAAAAACTAAGGGAGGAGGAAGTTTTGGTGAGATATAAGCAACTATTGGAAGAAAGGTGGACTGGTGCAAGTGTGAGCAGTGGGAAGGTTGAAGAGGGTTGGAATAGTTTTAAAAATACAGTATTAGAATGTGGGGCAGGAGGAAAGAGGAGTGATTGGTGGAATGTGAAGTAAAGGGTGTGATAAAAGAGAAAAAAGTAGCTAATGAGGGGTTTTTTTACAAAGCAGAAGTGTTATAAGAAGAGTAGAGTATATGGAGAGTAAAGAAAGGTGAAGAGAGTGGTGAGGAGAGTGCAAAAGGAGAGCAGATGAAAGAGTGGGAGAGGAAACCTGTCGAGAATTTTAATGAAAATAAAAAATTTTTTTGGAGTGAATTGAACAAGTTAAGAAAGCCTAGGGAATGAATGGATTTGTCAGTTAAAAACAGAGTAGGGGAGTTAGTAGATGGGGGAAATGGAGGTTTTGGGGTAGATGGTGGAATATTTTGAGGAATGTTTAAATGTCGACGAGGAAAGAGAGGCGGTAATTTCATGCACTGCCCAGGGAGGTATACCATCTTTTAGGAGTGAAGAAGAATAGGATGTGAGTGTGGGGAGGTACTTGAGGCATTACGTAGAATGAAAGGGTTGGTAAAGCAGCTGGAACTGATGGGTTCATGACAGAAATGTTAAAAGCAGGGGATGATATTGTTATTGGAGTGGTTGGTATTTTTGTTTAACCCTTTGAGGGTTTTTCGTCGTACTAGTAGTCTTACGCGTAGGGGTTTTTGACGTACTAGTACGCATAAATTCTAGCGGCCTCAAATCTCGCGCGGAAAAGGCTGGTAGGCCTAGGTGTGAGAGAATGGGTCTGCGTGATCGGTTGTGCGCGGTTAGAAAAATCTGGGACCCAGTGGTGCATTGTGGGAATGCCCTCTTAGTAAACAATGTCCACCATGCCTCGCGGTAAGAAGCTCCTCACTCCTCGGCGAATTGGGACACTTTTGTTCCCCAGTGACAATTCTAATAGTGATGGAAGTGCCAGTGAAGATGAGTTTCGTGGTTTTAGTGAGGTTTTGACCGAAACTAATGACCATATATCGGTAATAGTGAAGAAAAACCAGACGACCCTCAGCCTTCCACCTCTTGTGCTGGGCCCTCGTGTTCACGTTCAGTTGTTCCAGAACCCAAGAGGAAACTTCTATTTTCCCAAATCCCAGACTCAGATGAGAGCATGGGTGATGATAGTGATAGTGAATATGAACTACAAGCTCTTCAAACTAGTTCCAGTAGTGATAGTGAAGTGCAATATTCCCCAGTGAAGCGTCAGTATATACGACGATATATGCGCTCTGGAAGTGTGCCATATGCTATTCCAAGGGGAAGGAGTGTATCTCGGAGTACATCCCATGGCTGTACAACAGGAACAGACAGTGAAAATGACGAAGGGTACTGTTGCAATTGGGATGGAAATGTGCGTGGTGGTAGTGGTGCCGGCGGTGAGGCACCAGCAGTGGGCCATGCTGCCACCCACGCTGCCACCCACGCCGCTGCCTCAGCTGATCTAGAACAAAGGCCACCATCCCCCACTCCCCCACCACACCAGCCTCCACAACCAAACCTCCACAACCACAACCTCCACAACCACAACCACCTGTCATTGTCCAGTACCCACCAGCAGACCGCACCTGGGATTGGCAGGAAGCTGTCAATTTTGTTCCCAAAACCCCACCAGTTTGATGGCAGCCAAAGTGGAATACGGCCATCTTGTGCACTTGGGAACAATGCCACTGAACTGGAATGTTTCGAGTTATTCTTTGACGAACCACTGATGAAAAGTATTGTCATGGAAAGCAACACATACTACGAGTACACCATGGCAAACACATTACTTTCACCAAAAATCACGTCTACACCAATGGAAGGAGGCAACTGTGGCCGAGAGATGTATCTTTTCTTTGCCACAATAATGCTTATGCCACATGTGTATAGCACAAAGTGAAATCATACTGGTCAACAGACCCCCTGATTGCAACACCAGGTTTCAGTGATATAATGCCAGTGAATCGATTTGTGCTAATGTTACGTATGCTTCACTTCTCAGATAAAACCAGGCCTGACAGAACTGACAGGTTATATAAGATTAGGAATGTGTTTGTGTATCTGAAACAGAAATTCAGTACTCATTTTTATCCCTTCAGGAAGCTTGTAATTGACGAGTCTTTGATTCTGTTCAAAGGAAGACTCTCTTTCAAGCAGTACATACCAATGAACATTAAAATGGTATAAAATACCGACAGATTGTTAGGTAAGACACATATGCAACAGTTAGGTATCTTTATTTTGAAACGTTTCGCCTACACAGTAGGCTTCTTCAGTCGAGTACAGAAAAGTTGATAGAAGCAGAAGATACTTGAAGACGATGTAATCAGTCCATCACCCTTAAAGTTTTGAGGTGGTCAGTCCCTCAGTCTGGAGAAGAGCATTGTTCCGTTGTCTGAAACAATATGAAGTTGAAGTGACAGAATCGGGCCTTATATAGTGCCAGGAGGTGAGACGTAGGTTGATTTGGGAGGGCAGGTCCTTCTCAAACCCAGCCGTTCTCACTAGTAGAGGTTGTCGAAGTAGATGGTCTGTACCAAGATACCCTTGTGTTGCAGTGTCTGACAGAATGAACATTAAAATGGTATAAAATACCGACAGATTGTTAGGTAAGACACATATGCAACAGTTAGGTATCTTTATTTTGAAACGTTTCGCCTACACAGTAGGCTTCTTCAGTCGAGTACAGAAAAGTTGATAGAAGCAGAAGATACTTGAAGACGATGTAATCAGTCCATCACCCTTAAAGTTTTGAGGTGGTCAGTCCCTCAGTCTGGAGAAGAGCATTGTTCCGTTGTCTGAAACAATATGAAGTTGAAGTGACAGAATCGGGCCTTATATAGTGCCAGGAGGTGAGATGTAGGTTGATTTGGGAGGGCAGGTCCTTCTCAAACCCAGCCGTTCTCACTAGTAGAGGTTGTCGAAGTAGATGGTCTGTACCAAGATACCCTTGTGTTGCAGTGTCTGACAGAATGAACATTAAAATGGTATAAAATACCGACAGATTGTTAGGTAAGACACATATGCAACAGTTAGGTATCTTTATTTTGAAACGTTTCGCCTACACAGTAGGCTTCTTCAGTCGAGTACAGAAAAGTTGATAGAAGCAGAAGATACTTGAAGACGATGTAATCAGTCCATCACCCTTAAAGTTTTGAGGTGGTCAGTCCCTCAGTCTGGAGAAGAGCATTGTTCCGTTGTCTGAAACAATATGAAGTTGAAGTGACAGAATCGGGCCTTATATAGTGCCAGGAGGTGAGACGTAGGTTGATTTGGGAGGGCAGGTCCTTCTCAAACCCAGCCGTTCTCACTAGTAGAGGTTGTCGAAGTAGATGGTCTGTACCAAGATACCCTTGTGTTGCAGTGTCTGACAGAATGAACATTAAAATGGTATAAAATACCGACAGATTGTTAGGTAAGACACATATGCAACAGTTAGGTATCTTTATTTTGAACGTTTCGCCTACACAGTAGGCTTCTTCAGTCGAGTACAGAAAAGTTGATAGAAGCAGAAGATACTTGAAGACGATGTAATCAGTCCATCACCCTTAAAGTTTTGAGGTGGTCAGTCCCTCGTCTGGAAAGAGCATTGTTCTGTTGAAACAATATGAGTTGAGTGAAGATCGGCCTTATTAGTGCAGGAGGTGAGAGTAGGTTGATTTGGAGGGAGGTCCTCTCAAACCAGCGTTCTCACTAGTGAGGTTGTCGAGTAGATGGTCTGTACCAAGAACCCTTGTGTTGCGTGTCTGACAGAATGAACATTAAATGTTATAAAATACGACAGATTGTTAGGTAAGACACTATGCAACAGTTAGTACTTTATTTGAAAGTTCGCTACACAGTAGGTTCTTCAGTCGAGTACAGAAAAGTTGATGAAGCGAGATACTTGAAGACGATGTAATCAGTCCATACCTAAGTTTTGGTGTCAGTCCCGTCTGGAGAAGAGATTGTTCCGTTGTCTGAACTATGAGTTGAGTGACAGAATCGGGCTTATATTGCCAGGAGGTGAGAGTAGGTGATTTGGGAGGCAGGTCCTTCTCAAACCAGCTTTCAACATAAGTAAGAGGTTTGTCGAAGTTGATGGTCTTTAACCAATGATTACCCATTGTGTTGTCAGTGTCTGACAGAACTGAAACATTTTAAAATTGCGTATAACATACGAAGAAGGTTAGGTAAAGACCATATGCACAAGTAGGTATCTTTACTCCTTGCAAAACCCTTTCGCCTAACTCATATTGTTTCAGACAACGGAACAATGCTCTTCTCCAGACTGAGGGACTGACCACCTCAAAACTTTAAGGGTGATGGACTGATTACATCGTCTTCAAGTATCTTCTGCTTCTATCAACTTTTCTGTACTCGACTGAAGAAGCCTACTGTGTAGGCGAAACGTTTCAAAATAAAGATACCTAACTGTTGCATATGTGTCTTACCTAACAGTACATACCAAGCAAGAGGAAACGCTTTGGTATAAAGTTGTTTGTGCTTTGTGATTGTTGCAGTGGTCTGGTATTGGATATTATTGTGTACACTGGAAGTTATACATTGCAAAATACCAGGAAGTTATTGGCATCTCAGGTGATGTGGTTCGAACAATGATAGAACCATACCTTGGTAAGGGGCATATATTATATACAGATAACTGGTACACAAGCCCCTCACTCAGTGATTTTTTGCGAGTGAACATGACAGATGTGTGTGGCACAGTGCGTGCAAATCGAAAACATATGCCCAGGTTTGACGCTGGCACTCGCAGAGGTGAGGTGCAGGAGTTTGCTGCCAATGACATCATGGCATTTCGGTGGCATGACAAACGAGATGTCACACTGTTGTCATCAATTCACCCTAATGAAATGGCAGACAGTGGCAGGCAGCATAGAGAGAGAAATGAACCATTCTAAAACCTGCAGCTGTGATTGATTACACCTTCAACATGCATTCAGTGGACAAATGTGACATGCAGATTGGGTTTGCTGATTGTGTTCGCAAGAGTTATAAGTGGTACATCAAACTGTTTTTCCATCTTCTGGACATTTCCATGCTCAATGCTTATAATATGTATAAGATGAGCACCAGAAACAAACCACAGTACGGCGAATTCTGTTTGTCTGTCATCAGACAAATAGTATTCAAGTACCAAGGAAATGCACCTGCAATTGACCGCCCACCAAATTATCAACAACTACCTGCTCGTCTGAAGCATGGTGATCACTTCCTGGTAAAACTGCCTGCTACTGCTTTGAAGAAAAAGGCTCAGAAGAGGTGTTACGTCTGTTCACATACAAAAAAACGCCCACAACAACGCAGAGACACTCGTTTTATGTGTGAGGAGTGCAAAACTCCACTGTGCATGACACCATGTTTCAAAGAGTTCCACAGGCTGCAGAACTTCTAGAAACATTCCCTGTGACTGTATATGTGTATATAAAATATAGAAAAATAGTAATAAACAACATTTCATATTGTTTGTTTGTGTAAATATTTTCTGTAAACAAAATGACAACAATGTTTACGCCCTTATTGTGTAGTATTGAAAAAGAAATAACTTACAAAATACTGATCATGTTGGCCTCAGAGGCCATAAAAGTTACTCAGAAAAAGAAAAATTGAAAAATAATTGAAAATAGTACATAAAAAAGTAAATAGAAAAATACCGGGTGACGGCAGTCGGCGATGTTACCATATGTTGTTCAATTTTGGCAAATTTCACACCTCCATATCTCGGTAAGTATTGACGTTAAAATTTTTTTGTTTAGCCTATAATGTTTAGAAAAAAATACTCTATTTTTTCATAAGAAAAAATAATTTTTTTTTTTTTTTAAATTTGGCCGACCCTGAGAACGAGTTTCGGAGAGGGCCTGTCGACCCTCAAAGGGTTAATAAACGTATGAAAGAGGGGAAGGTACCTAGGGATTGGTGGAGAGCATGGATAATCCTTTTATATAAAGGGAAGGGGGACAAAAGAGATTGCAAAAATTATTGAGGAATAAGTTTACTGAGTAGACCAGGAAAAGTGTACGGTAGGGTTATTATTGAAAGAATTAGAGGTATGACAGGATGTAGGATTGCGGATGAGCAAGGAGGTTTTAGAGTGGGCAGGGGATATGTAGATCAAGTGTTTACATTGAAGCATATATGTGAACATTATGGAGATAAGGGTAGGGAAGTTTTTATTGCATTTATGGATTTAGAAAAGGCATGTGATAGAGTTGATAGGGGAGCAATGTGCAGATGTTGCACGTACATGTATATGGAATAGGTGGTAAGTTACTAAATGCTGTAAAGAGTTTTTATGAGGATAGTGAGGCTCAGGTTAGGGTGTGTAGAAGAGAGGGAGACTACTTCCCGGTAAAAGTAGGTCTTAGACAGGGATGTGTAATGTCACCATGGTTGTTTAATATATTTATAGATGGGGTTGTAAAAGAAGTAAATGCTAGGGTGTTTGGGAGAGGGGTGGGATTAAATTATGGGGAGTCAAATACAAAATGAGAAGTGACACAGTTACTTTTTGCTGATGATACTGTGCTTATGGGAGATTCTAAAGAAAAATTGCAAAGGTTAGTGGACGAGTTGGGGTGTGTGTGTAAAGGTAGAAAGTTGAAAGTGAACATAGAAAAGAGTAAGGTGATGAGGGTATCAAATGATTTAGATCTTCTCTCGAATCTCCCAAAAGCCTTGTCTAGCAAAGAGCAGCTGTGACAACCCCACTTTGTGTGTGATTCTTTATCTTTTAACTCCACGCCTCTTGCCAAGACCCTCGCATTTACTTCTCTTACAACCCCATCTATAAATATATTAAACAACCACGGTGACATCACACATCCTTGTCTAAGGCCTACTTTTACTGGGAAAAAATTTCCCTCTTTCCTACATACTCTAACTTGAGCCTCACTATCCTCGTAAAAAACTCTTCACTGCTTTCAGTAACCTACCTCCTACACCATACACTTGCAACATCTGCCACATTTGCCCCCCTATCCACCCTGTCATACGCCTTTTCCAAATCCATAAATGCCACAAAGACCTCTTTAGCCTTATCTAAATACTGTTCACTTATATGTTTCACTGTAAACACCCTGGTCCACACACCCCCTACCTTTCCTAAAGCCTCCTTGTTCATCTGCTATCCTATTCTCCGTCTTACTCTTAATTCTTTCAATTATAACTCTACCATACACTTTACCAGGTACACTCAACAGACTTATCCCCCTATAATTTTTGCACTCTCTTTTATCCCTTTGCCTTTATACAAGGAACTATGCATGCTCTCTGCCAATCCCTAGGTACCTTACCCTCTTCCATACATTTATTAAATAATTTGCACCAACCACTCCAAAACTATTATCCCACCTGCTTTTAACATTTCTATCTTTATCCCATCAATCCCGGCTGCCTTACCCCTTTCATTTTACCTACTGCCTCACGAACTTCCCCCACACTCACAACTGGCTCTTCCTCACTCCTACAAGATGTTATTCCTCCTTGCCCTATACACGAAATCACAGCTTCCCTATCTTCATCAACATTTAACAATTCCTCAAAATATTCCTTCCATCTTCCCAATACCTCTAACTCTCCATTTAATAACTCTCCTCTCCTATTTTTAACTGACAAATCCATTTGCGTACACATATTGGCTTCTGTTACTAAGGTATGACTTTAGGTAATTGAAAGAGTGGCCTCATATACCATAGTGTGTTAATTTAGTGTGCAGCAGTTCATGGTCGACTGTATCGAAAGCTTTACATAAGTCAATGAAAATTCCCAGTGGGACTTCTTTCTTCTCGAGTGCGGTATATATTAGCTCTACATGTGTATAATAGCATCATTTGTGCTTTTATTATTCATGAATCCAAACTGACAGGGGTTTAGTATGTTTTTTGAGATGAGGTAGGTATAGATCTGTCTATGAATTAATTTTTCAAAGATTTTAGAGAGTAGTGGTAAGTTAGATATTGGTCTATGGTTATTCAAGTCGGCTTGATCACCTCCTTTGTGGATCGGGGTAACCCTTGCTATTTTGAGAACTGCTGGGAAGGTGGAGGATTCAATGGATTTGTTAAAGAATGTTGCAATAGTTGGTGACAGTACTTGTGAAGCTTTTTTGTACATAAAAGTAGGCAAGTTGGAGGAGGTGAGTGTATTCAGATATTTAGGAGTGGACGTGTCAGCAGGTGGGTCTATGAAGGATGAGGTTAATCACAGAATTGATGAGGGGAAAAGAGTGAGTGGTGCACTTAGGAGTCTGTGGAGACAAAGAACTTTGTCCATGGAAGCAAAAAGGGGAATGTATGAGAGTATAGTTGTACCGACACTCTTGTATGGGTGTGAAGCATGGAAGCATGGGTGATGAATGTTGCAATGAGGAGAAGGCTGGAGGCATTGGAGATGTCATGTCTGAGGGCAATGTGTGGTGTGAATATAATGCAGAGAATTCGTAGTTCGGAAATTAGGAGGTGTGGGATTACCAAAACTATTATCCAGAGGGCTGAGGAGGGGTTGTTGAAGTGGTTTGGACATGTAGAGAGAATAGAACAAAATAGAATGACTTCGAGAGTGTATAAATCTGTAGTGGAGGAAAGGTAGGGTAGGGGTCAGCCTTGGAAGGGTTGGAGGGAGGGGGTAAAGGAGGTTTTGTGTGTGAGGGGCTTGGACTTCCAGCAAACATGCATGAACATATCTGATAGGAGTGAATGGAGACAAATGGTTTTTAATACTTGACGTGCTGTTGGAGCGTGAGTAAGGTAACATTTATGAAGGGATTCAGGGAAAACGGCAGGCCGGACTTGAGTCCTGGAGATGGGAAGTACAGTGTCTACACTCTGAAGGAGGGGTGTTAATGTTGCAGTTTGGTAACTGGAGTGTAAAGCACTCCTCTGGCAAGACAGTGATGGAGTGAATGATGAAAGTTTTTCTTTTTCGGGCCACCCTGCCTTGGTGGAAATCGGCCGATGTGTTAATAGAAAAAAAGAAAAAGAAGTTGTCCATGTCTCCTGCCTTGTTTTTAAGGGTGTTGATGATGAGCGAGACCTCTGTTGGGTTGGTTGGAGGTAGGATTAGTGTATGCGGGTAGGTGCCTGTGATGTAGTCTGATGGCCTGGTTATTGAGCTTGGGATTTGTTTGCTAGATTCTTTCTATAGTGGAGAAGAAAACATTGAGGCTGTTTGCTGTTTCAGTTGGGTGGGAGTGGGGTTTTGTCTGATTTTGTTAATTTGATTGTTTTGTTTTTGGATGTTCTTTTAGTTCCTAGAATTTCAGATAGGGTTTTCCAGGTCTTTTTTATATCACCTTTGATGTTTTGTAATCTGTTTTCTAATACGTTTTTTAGACCTTTTTATCGCCTCGTAAGGGCTGACGAATAACGTTTAGACTGGTCTCTAGTTATCTGACCCATTCTGTACTGTTTTTCATATGGCACTTTTTGTTAATGGATTTGAGGATGGTGGGTGTTAGCCAGGGACTATTTAGTCTCTTTGCTGTGAGCTGTTTAGTTTTTTTTTAGGGCAATGCTTGTTATAGAGGTAATGGGTTCTTTTTATAAAATTATTAATACATTCATTAGTGTCTTTATATGTTTTAAGCTCATTATGCCAGTTGACATTTTTCATAGCTGCTATAAAGTTATTTACAGCTGTTTCGTTATGCAGTCTGAAGGTAACTTTAGTAGTGTCTTGGGGCAATTTACCTAGGTTGGTTATGCAAGTTATCCATTTTGACTAGTCTAGTAGACATTTCCATAAGCTTATTACTACTACAGAAAGAGGGAAAAATATTATACTAGTAACTGCTGATCTGTATTTGGTAAGTAAGAAACATAAAAGATAATATTTTGTCCTGATTTTTAACTTGGAGGGTAAGGCATCAAGGAACTCAATAAAGTCCATGCACCATCAGGGACTATTGGTTTTATTTCCATTGGGGTCCTTTAATCTTTCGAAGGATATAAACCCACTCCACAATCCAATCCTATTCCTCATTCTCATACCTGTCATAGACAGAGATGTAGGCCACAGCATTGTGTCCTCCTTTGCTGATGATATCAGGATTTGCTTGACAGTGTCATCCATTGACGACACTGCAAATCTCTAAGTGGACATTAACCAAGTCTTCAAATGGGTCTCGGAAAACATTATGAAGTTCATTGAGGACAAGTTTCAATTACTCTGTTATGGAAAACTCGAGGAAATGAAAACTGCATGAGAGTATAATACAAATTCCAACCCAACAATGGAGTGAAAAACTAAATGTGAAGTACCTGGGAGTGATAATGTCAGAGAATCTCACTTTCAAAGATCACAACAATGTCTCTACCACATCTGCTAGGAAAATGATAGGATGGATAATGAGAACCTTCAAAACTAGAGATGCCAAGCCAATGATGATTCTCTTCAAATCGCTTGTTGTCTCTAGGTTGGAGTATTGCTGTACACTAGCAGCTTCTTTCAAGGCAGGCAATATTGCAGACCCAGAGAATTTGCAGAGAACTTTTGCTGCATATATATGTACAATAAATCACGTGAATTACTGAGAACGGTTTAATTCTCTTGGAATTAATTCCTTGGAACACAGATGAGAAAGATACATAAACCTCTCACAGTGATAAATATCTACAGAGTACCACAGTCAAACATTAGCCATTTTAGTGAAAACCTAGGAAGTATGATAACTGATGCACACATGAATAAAGATCACTTACTACTCTCAGGTGACTTCAGTATAAATCTCCTGCAAGACCAGGACTCACACGTTACTGAATTCACAAATACTATGAGTAACTGCTTGTTGCTACCAACTTTAACAAAACCTACAAGAATTACAGAGACTAGTGTTACCCAATTAGACCACATCTGGACCAACACCATATCTCCTTTAAAATCAGGCATAATCACAGATAATACCACAGACCACTACCCTACCTTTCTCATAACCAATCTAGGCAAATTACCCCAAGACACTAAAGTAACCTCCAGACTTCACAACGAGGCAGCCATTAATAACTTCACAACAGCAATGACAAACATCTACTGGCTAACTGAGCTAGAAACCCATACAGATACTGACGAATGTATTAATAATTTCCTAAAAAAGACCCAATACCTCTGTAACAAGCACTGCCCTAAAAAAGCCAAATGGATCACAGCTAAGAGATTGAACAGTCCCTGGCTAACACCTAGCATCTTCAAATCTATAAATATTTATTTATTTATTTATTTAGAAATTTTAGCATACAAACAGAGGTACAAAAAATACAGGTAAGAGCAGCATGCCAAAGCCACTTATATGCATAGCATTACGGGCTGGCTTAACATTAACTTAAGATTAACTAAGCAATGATGAAATCAGTGATAAGACATTATTGTAAACAGATAACTATAAAATACAAATGAGTATTACAAAGACAGGTCCTATGGTTGCATGCATTGCTGTTCATTCAGTAGAATGGAGTATTCTGTTAGGTAGTGTATTTAAAAAAAATAACAAAGTAGGTTTAACATTTGTGTGATATATTGTGAGTAACATTTAGGATATACAATTTATATGGTTCAGTTTATTCAGTATTTATTTGGTTTTGAGTGAGTAAGTGAACTTTGAGAAGAGACTTGAATTTATAAACAGGTAGTGTTTCTTTTATATTTACAGGTAATGAATTCCAGATTTTAGGGCCTTTTATGTGCATTGAGTTTTTGCATAGCGTGAGATGGACACGCGGAACATCAAAGAGTGATCTGTGCCTTGTATTATGGTCATGTGTTCTGTTGAGGTTGGCAAGGAGATGTTTGAGGGGAGGGTTAATATCAGAGTTAAGTGTTCTATGTATGTAATAAGTGCAATAATAAGTATGGATGTTTTGTATGGTGAGTAGGTTGAGTGTTTTGAGTATTGGTGGAGTGTGCTGCCTGTAGTGAGAATTTGTTATCATTCTAACTGCAGCCTTTTTGTTGGGTAATTAGTGGTCTGAGATGGTTAGTTGTTGTTGAGCCCCATGCACAAATTCCATAGGTGAGATAGGGGTAAATAAGAGAGTGATAAAGGGCCAGGAGGGCTGACTGTGGAACATAGTACCGTATCTTCGATAGTATGCCTACAGTCTTGGAAATTTCTTAGAAATTTGTTGTATATGTGTATGAATTTGAGTCTATTATCGAGGTGGATTCCTAAGAATTTTCCCTCTGTTAGCTTTGTGATAGGTGATCCGTTTATCGTTATGTTAAGAGGTACATCTGTAGCTCTGCTACCAAACTGAATGAAGTAGGTTTTGTCAATGTTTAGTGTAAGTTTGTTAGTCCTCATCCAGGTAGATATTTTCTGTAATTCGGTGTTTACAGTATTGGCTAGCGTGACTGGGATCGGGTGAGAGAAGACGTATGTGATGTCATCTGCAAAAAGTGTGGGTTTGAGTAATTGCGAAGCATTTGGTAGGTCATTTATGTATAGGAGAAAGAGAAGAGGGCGAAGGACACTTCCCTGTGGGACACCAACTGTAATTGGTTGTGCGGAAGAGCTTGCCCCATTTGCGTACACATATTGGCTTCTGTTGCTGAGGTAAGACTTGAGGTAGTTGAGGAGTGCCCTCTAATACCATAGTGTGTGACAATTTTACGTGGAGCAAGTCATGGTCAACTGTATCAAAAGCTTTACGTAAGTCAATGAAGATCCCCAGTGGGACTTCTTTTTTCTCTATTGCAATGTATATATGTTCTAGCATGTGCATAATAGCATCATTAGTATTTTTATTAGGCCTGACCAAATTGGCAGGGTTGGAATGTTATGGGAGATGAGGTAGGAGTAGATTCGTTTATGAATTAATTTTTCGAAATTTTTGAGAGAGGGTGTAAATTGGATATTGGCCTATAGTTATTCAACTCTGTTTGGTCTCCTCCTTTATGGATCGGGGTGACCCTTGCTATTTTGAGAACTGTAGGGAAGTGGAGGATTCAATGGATTTGTTAAAGAGTGTTGCAATGATTGGTGATAGCACTTGTGACACTTTTTTTGTATTAAAGGGTGGTAAGGTATTTAAATCTCCTGCCTTGTTTTTTTAGTGTGTTGATAATAAGGGAGACTTCGTATGGGTTAGTCGGAGCTAGGAACAGTGTGTTCGGGTAGTTGCCGGTGAGGTTAGTCATTTGGTGGGGTATCTGAGCTTGGATTTTATTGGCAAGGTTTTGTCCTATAGTGGAGAAGAAATCATTGAGTCTGTTTGCTGTTTCTGTTGGTGGGTAGTTGGGGTTCATCTGATTTGCTAATTTTATTTCGCTATTTCGTGATATCTTTTTTGTTCCTAGAATTTCTGATAGGGTTTTCCAGGTCTTTTTTATATCACCTCGTAAGTTGGATAATCTGTTCTCATAATACAATTTTTTTTGCCCTTCTTATCAGGCTGATTAAGATGACGAGTAACGTTTTGTTTGGTCTCTGGTTATGTGACCCATTCTGTACTGTTTTTCATATTGGTGTTTTGTATTTATGGATTTGAGAATGCTGGGTGTTAGCCAGGGACTGTTCAGTCTCTTAGCTGTCATCTGTTTAGTTTTTTTAGGGCAGTGCTTGTTATAGAGGTATTGGGCTTTTTAGAAAATTATTAAAACATTCGTCAATATCTGTATAGATTGCTATCTCAGTGTGCCAGTCAATGTTTGTTACTGCTGTTGTGAAGTTATTAATGGCTGCCTCATTGTGAAGTCTGAAGGTGACTTTAGTAGTGTCTTGGGGTATTTTACCAAGCGTTGTTATGAGGAAAGTAGGGTAGTGGTCTGTGGTATTATCTGTAATTATGCCTGATTTTAAAGGGGATATGGTGTTGGTCCAGATGTGGTCAAGTAGGGAAACACTAGTCTCTGTAACTCTTGTAGGTTTTGTTACTGTTGGTAGCAACATGCAGTTACTCATTGTGTTTGTGAATTCAGTAACGTGGGGTCCTGGTCTTGCAGGAGATTTATATTGAAGTCACCTGGAGTAGTAAGTGATCTTTGTTCATGCGTGCATCAGTTATCATACTTCCTAGGTTTTGACTAAATTGGCTAATGTTTGATTCTGGAATTCTGTAGATGTTTATCACTGTGAGAGGTTTTTGTAGGTATTTGGATTTGAATTTAGCTATTATATATTCCCCATGTTCATCCCTTGTGCAGGTATTAGTGATACATTCTAGTTGGTCTGAGTAATATATAGCTGTGCCACCCCCTTGTTAGTCTGGCCTACAGTTGTGTATGGCTGTGTAACCAGGAATGGCATAGGCATCTGTAGTATCAGGCTTTAGCCAGGTTTCAGTTAGTGTAATGATGGACATATTGGCATGCAAGGAATTTAGTAATGCTAGGAGGTCATCATAATGCTTGCTTAAAGATCTGATATTGTAGTTAAAGATAGTTATGTTGTTGTTGGCTCTGAGAAGTGCCTTTGATTGTTCTGCTGTGTAGTAATTACAGTAACTGTTTGAATCATTTAAGTCATTAAATAAGAGGTTGGTAACAGGATCAATGCTTGTAATCATAAGATTTGTAGTGAATCTATAGTTAGAATTAAGTAAAAAATAAAGTAAATATTCTAAAGCTAAAAAAATAGCACCTGAATTATTTAACAAATGTAAAAAATAATGAGCTAAGGTAGTTTTTTAAAGCTAAAATAAAGGAGACAATATAAAAGAGACTAAAATAATTTGTGGTGAACAAATAAAGTGATGATCAAATAATGGAGCTTGGGAATATGATAGTAGGTAGTACTTTAAAGGTAATTCTTTAAAGTTAGAATTATAATATAAAATTATAATATAAAAGGGACTAATATAAGTTGTGGTGAACAATAAAGTTGGTAATCAAATAAATGAGCTTTGGAGTATAATGGCAAAATAGTGAACTTATTAACTTTAGCACCTGAGCCATAGCACCTTGATTAGTTTAACAATTGCGAATATATGATCTAAGGTAGTTATATAAAGCTAAAATAAAGGAAAAAAAAATATATAAGGGACTACAATTGAGTAATGGTAAACAAGTTAAATGGATAGATAGTCACTATGAAATAATATTGGTTTAGGAGTAAGATCTGATTTGTAATATTAAATAAGTTGAGCAGTTTATTGCACAATAAAAAGTAAAAAAAAAAATGAGGTAGTTGGTACTAGCTAGCAAAAGATAGTTTTGGTACTTGCAAAAAAGTAATTGGAATATACACTAATTGCACACACAATAAAAAGTGACTAAAAAAACAAGTAGTGGTAAACAAAATTAAATGGACAGGTAAGAACAATGAATAATGGTACGTAATGTCTTGGTTATAATATGATAGTAAGATGGTAGACAGGTACAAAGGATAATATAAAGGTTGGAGTTGAATATGCAAACTTGAAAATTTGGCAACAAAATGTTATGGGAAGTATAAAATAATGTTTAATGTACAAAAGTAAAATTGACTGGTAGTAAATATGGTGTTTAATAAAATTTTAGTAAGTAATAATGATTACAAAAAAAGTGAAAAAGTAATTTTTATTTCATTCAATATTGCACTGGTAGTTATACTAGAGGTTATATGGCAGTACAAGGTAATTAAGAGTACTCTAAGATAGTAAATGTGGTATAAAACAGGTAAAGGTAATTAGACAAGTAATGGTTATTAAATGTCAAAAATGTTAAGAGTAAATTGAAATTATAGTAAAAATGATAATTATTAATTTTAGTAGGTAATATCAATTTTTTTTTTTTTTTTTTTTTTTTTTTTTCAAGTCGGTCGTCTCCCACCGAGGCAGGGTGACCCAAAAAAAGAAAGAAAATCCCCAAAAAGAAAATACTTTCATCATCATTCAACACTTTCACCACACTCACACATTATCACTGCTTTTGCAGAGGTGCTCAGAATACAACAGTTTAGAAGCATATACGTATAAAGATACACAACATATCCCTCCAAACTGCCAATATCCCAAACCCCTCCTTTAAAGTGCAGGCATTGTACTTCCCATTTCCAGGCTCAAGTCCGACTATATGAAAATAACCGGTTTTCCTGAATCCCTTCACTAAATATTACCCTGCTCACACTCCAACAGATCGTCAGGTCCCAAGTATCATTCGTCTCCATTCACTCCTATCTAACACGCTCATGCACGCTTGCTGGAAGTCCAAGCCCCTCGCCCACAAAACCTCCTTTACCCCCTCTTTCCAACCCTTTGAGGACGACCCCTACCCCTCTTTCCTTCCCCTATAGATTTATATGCTTTCCATGTCATTCTACTTTGATCCATTCTCTATAAATGACCAAACCACCTCAACAACCCCTCTTCTGCCCTCTGACTAATGCTTTATTAACTCCACACCTTCTCCTAATTTCCACACTCCGAATTTTCTGCATAATATTTACACCACACATTGCCCTATGACAGGACATCTCCACTGCCTCCAACCGTCTCCTCGCTGCTGCATTTACCACCCTAGCTTCACATCCATATAAGAGTGTTGGTACTACTATACTTTCATACATTCCCTTCTTTGCCTCCATAGATAACGTTTTTTGACTCCACATATACCTCAACGCACCACTACCACCTTTTTTCCCTCATCAATTCTATGATTAACCTCATCCTTCATAAATCCATCCGCCGACACGTCAACTCCAAGTATCTGAAAACATTCACTTCTTCCATAACTCCTCCTCCCCAATTTGATATCCATTTTTTTCTTTATCTAAATCATTTGATACCCTCATCACCTTACTCTTTTCTATGTTCACTTTCAACTTTCTACCTTTACACACATTCTCAAACTCATCCACTAACCTTTGCAATTTTTCTTTAGAATCTCCCATAAGCACAGTATCATCAGCAAAAAGTAACTGTGTCAATTCCCATTTTGAATTTGATTCCCCATAATTTAATCCCACCCCTCTCCCGAACACCCTAGCATTTACTTCTTTTACAACCCCCATCTATAAATATATTAAACAATATCAATTGATAGTATTTAAAAAAATATGAGGTAGTAATATGGACAGAGAAAGTATCAATTCAGCTAATGTTTAAGCAAACAATAGTAAATAAGAAAATTACATAAGGTGACTTATGCTTACTAGTAAAATCACAAAATGAGGTAGTTGATTATTTAAATATTAAGAGATTGTACAATGAAATTTGAACAATAATGGAGCAAAACATACACTACGCTACGTAGGCTTTTAAGTTGGACATTGTTTAGTTATTCTCTGCAAGATTAGTATCCCTGAGAAATCGTGATAGATCATTCTCGTTCGTGATTGTGTACAGTTGACCTACACGAAAAACAGTATAGAATGGGTCACATAACCACCAGAGATTGGGAGAGAAGTAAATAATGAAAATGATTGTTATAGGAATGCAGTTAGAAGCCTGAGTAGATCTATAACCCACTATGATAACATGAACGTAGATAAGTATGTTTATGGAGCAACGTGCAATGTGAACAGACTGACTGATGTTGTAGTGGCCAGGCTTAGGCTTGGTTACAAGTACTTCTGGCAGTTTGGGAGACACACAGATGATAATCAAACTAATTGTAAATTATGTGATCAGGCATATGGTCACTCTCTTGAACACTATGTGCTTAATTGTCCACTTATTGAGGAATACAGAGACAGACAGTATAATAACCTATGTGACATGTCAAGATATCTTATTAATGAAAATAAGATACCAGATATACTAAGCAAATTTTCTAAATTTGCTTGTAACAGATAAGTGAACTATAGATATGTAGATATAAATCCATATGTATTTCTGTTAACCCTTTGGGGCCTAGTTCCTAGGCCTTTTGTGTATCCATATGCTCTCGCGATACCATCCACAGGATGGATATGGGGTGCACAATAAACTAGCCACTTCGGTGGCAAAATCTAATAACCAGAGACCAAACAAAACGTTACTCATCAGTCCTAACCAGCCTGATAAGAAGGGCAAAAAAATTGTATTATGTGAACAGATTATCCAACTTAAAATGTGATATAAGAAAGACCTGGAAAATCCTATCTGAAATTCTAGGAACAAAAAAGATATCAGGAAACAGAGCAATCAAACTAACAAAACCAGATGAACCCCAACTCCCACCAACTGAAACAGCAAACAGACTCAACGTTTTCTTCTCCACCATAGAAAAAAACCTTGCCAATAAAATTTCAAGCTCAAATACCCCACCCAAGTGAATCTATTCCTACCTCATCTCCTACAACATACTCAGCCCCTGTCAATTTGGGTTCAGGCCTAATAAAAATACGAATGATGCTATTATATACTTGCTAGAACAAATATACACTGCACTCAAGAAAAAAAAGTCCCATTGGGAATCGTCATTGATTTATGTAAAGCTTTTGATACAGTTGACCATGATTTGCTGCACATAAAATTGTCTCACTATGGTATAAGAGGGCACTCTCTCAACTAGCTAAAGTTTTACCTTAGCAACAAACACTCGTCCATCAGACTACCTCATAGGTACCTACCCAAATACGCTATTCCTTGCTCCAACCGACCCAATAGAAGTTACGCTCATCATAAACACCCTTAAAAACAAGGCAGGAGACATTAACAACTTGCCTGCTTTTATGTACAAAAAACTTAAGTATTGTCACCATTTATTGCAATGCTCTTTAACAAATCCATTGAATCATCTACCTTCCCAACAATCCTCAAAAATAGCGAGGGTCATTCCAATCCACAAAGGAGGTGACCAAGCTGACTTGAATAACTATAGACCAATATCTAACTTACCACTGCTCTCTAAAATCTTTGAAAAATTAATTCCTACCTCATCTCACACAACATATTAAACCCTTGTCAGTTTGGATTCAGGAAATATAAAAGCACAAATGATGCTATCATACACATGCTAGAACTAATATACACCGCACTCGAAAAGAAAGAAGTCCCGCTGGGCATTTTCATTGATTTACGTAAAACTTTCGATACAGTCGACCATGAACTGCTGTACTTCAAATTAATGCTCTATGGTATCAGAGGCCACTCCCTCAACTACCTAAAATCATACCTTAGTAATAGAACTCAATATGTGTATGCAAATGATGGAAACTCTTCCACCCAACCAGTCACAGTAGGAGTCCCACAAGGAAGTGTCCTTGGACCACTCCTCTTTCTCATCTCATCAGTGATCTACCAAAAGCATCACAGCTGCTCAAACCCATATTATTTGCAGATGACACTACATATGTCTTTTCCCACCCAAACACAGTCATACTAGCAAACACAGTCAATGCCGAATTGCAGAAAATATCTGCCTGGATGATAACTAATAAACTTGCCCTGAATACTGATAAAACCTATTTCATTCAGTTTGGAAACAGTTGCAAATGATCCAATTAACATAACGCTAAACGAATCAAAATCACAAGACTCACAGAGGGAAAATTCCTAGGTATCCACCTTGACAGTAGCCTTAAGTTCCGGACACACATACAACAAATCACCAAGAAAATCTCCAAGACTGTAGGCATACTATTAAAGATAAAGTACTACGTTCCACAATCAGCTCTCCTGGCACTGTACCATTCACTCATATACCCTTATCTTACGTATAGAATTTGTTCATGGGGATCAACAACATCCAATCACCTAAAACCCCTAATAACCCAGCAAAAGGCAGCAGTAAGAATGATAACAAATTCCCACTCCCGCAGCATACTCCACCAATTTTCAAAAATCTGAATCTGCTCACCATTAAGAATGTCCATACTTATGCATGTGCCTACTACATACACAGAACAATACGCACAAATATAAACCCTCCACTCAAACTTCTCCTCACCAACCTAAACAGGATACATGACCACAACACAAGACACAGATCTCTTGTTGATATACCTCGTGTCAATATCACACTGTGTAAAAACTCTATGCTCATAAAGGGGCCCAAAATATGGAATTCATTATCAGACGATATTAAAGTAACCCGGTCTGAAAATCTTTTTAAGACTTCTCAAAAGCCACTTAATCACCCTAGACTAAACGCTAAATACTCAGTACACACATACTCACTTATGTACTCCCATATCATAACTTCAACACTCTCTCTTTGAACCTTTTATCCATTGTTGACAGAAACATAATTAAATCATTGTTTTCACAAAAAGCATTTTTGAGTATGTGAATATATCTTTTGTCTTATACAAATTTGATTCACTTATAATTAATAATCTACTGTACAACTATGAAATAATTACTATCCTACTGTACAACTATGATATAATCCTTAGTGTTAAGTAGTCTGTAAGCCAATAATGTTAAGTTGGCCCATAATACCTAGGCATAATGGAGGCTCTCTTTGCATTGCAACCCACTACTGTAAATACAAAATCTCAATGTACTGTTTGCAAAGACATAAAATAAATAAATAGGCAATAGCTATAGTAGGAATTGTATGTTTACAGCCATTTGGGTGAGTGCAGGTGTAAATTATGGGGGAATTGCAGATAACGAGAGTAAGCCTATATTGTTTGGGATGTGTTCATGATACAGAAAAAGAGAATTGAGTGGTTTTCATTTGGTTAGCTGATGATGGGGTGTGTTAGGAATATGAGATGTTTTTTAACAGCAGTTTTGAAAATGGTAGTTGAGTCTGCACTTTTAGAGTTTTCAGGCAGAGAGTTCCAGATTTCAGGCCCTTTTATGTACATCAAATTTTTGTAGGGGTTTAGCCAGACACAAGGAATGTCATAGAGATTTTTGTGTCTGGTAGTATGTCTATGGATCCTGTTGCAACTAACAGGAAAGTGTTTTAGTTCAGGGCTAATATTAGAATTTATGGCTCTGTAAATGTAGGTTGCGCAAGAGTAGGTGTGGATGCTCTGTACAGTGAGCAAGTTTAGGTCTTTGAAGAGTAGAAGTCCAAGCCCCTAGTACACAAAATCTCCTTTACCCCCCTCCAACCTTTCCTAAGCCAACCCCGATCATAATGACACCAAAAGTATGAAATTTGATGGAAAACTTACGGAATTATGCTCTCGTGAAGTTAGCGGTCTCAGTGATGTTGACGCATCAGCGATTTTTGCCCACTTTGAGCCCTGTTTTCGGCCAATTTCAGTGTACTAGTCGACAAAAATCATATCTATTTTGCTAGAATTCCAGTTTTTCTATCGAATGAGTACAAGAAACCACCCATTTACCCATTTCAAGTATCCAAGAAAGTGGTCAGAAATTGGCAATTTTGCCAATTTCACACAAATTTCAGAAGATGCCAATTTCCAAATAGGGTCCAGAATAAACAAGACAGACATTCCTGGCACTAAAATAACAAGTTCTCTGTTCGTTAGTCACTTCCCAAGGCCCCTCTTACATTTCTTTTGCTTTCCACTTTGAATTTATATTCTCACAAAAAATAAAATTTTTGATTTACTGTTACGCAGACTACTGCATTAGTGTAGAAATGGTATAAATAATATCAGAGCACTTGTGAAAGAATATTAGACTCACCAGTTGATGTGTATTGGATGTTTGGCATGATTTGTTTACTTTTGAATTTTGGTAAAAATCGAACATTCTGCTACTTTGAGCTCAATTTCATGGTACTTTTCATCATGAAACCAATCAAAATCAGCTCAATTTCTGTAATATGTCTTCCATTCTATAAAATGAGACACTCCAAATTCTGTGCATAATATTTACACCACACATTGCCCTTAGACAGGACATCACCACCTCCAACTGCCTCCTCACTGCAGCATTTACAACTCAAGCTTCACACCCATATAAGAGTGTTGGTACCACTATACTTTCATACATTCCCTTCTTTGCCTCCATAGATAATTTTTTTTTGTCTCCACATACACTTCAATGCACCACTCACCTTTTTTCCTTCATCAGTTCTATGGTTAACCTCATCCCTCATACATCCATCCGCTGACACGTCAACTCTCAAATATCTGAAAACATTCACTTCTTCCATACTCTTCCTCTCTAATTTGATATCCAATTTTTCTTTATCTAAATCATTTGATACCCTCATCACCTTACTCTTTTCTATGTTCACTTTCAACATTCTACTTTTACACACACTCCCAAACTCGTCCACTAACCTTTGCAACTTTTCTTTAGAATCTCCCATAAGCATAGTATCATCAGCAAAAAGTAACTCTGTCAATTCCCATTTTGTATTTGATTCCCCATAATTTAATCCCACCCTTCTCCCAAACACCCAAGCATTTCCTTCTTTTACAACTCCATCTATAAATATATTAAACAACCATGGTGACATTACACATCCCTGTCTAAGACCCACCTTTACTGGGAAGTAGTCTCCCTCTCTTCTACACAATATAGCCTGAGTCTCACTATACTCATAAAAACTCTTTACAACATTTAGTAACCTACTACCTATTCCATATACTTGCAACATCTGCAACATTACTCCCCTATCTACTCTACCATGTGCCTTTTCTAAATCCATAAATGCAATGAAAACTTCCCTACCTTTATCTAAATACTGCTCACATATATGCTTCAATGTAAACACTTGATCTACACATCCCCTACCCACTCTAAAACCTCCTTGCACATCCACAATCCTACATTTTGTCTTACCTCTAATTCTTTCAATAATAACCGTACTGCACACTTTTCGTGGTATACTCAGTAAACTAATTCCTCTATAATTTTTACAATCTCTTTTGTCCCCCTTCCCTTTATATAAAGGAACTATACATGCTCTCTGCCAGTCCCTAGGTACCTTAACCTCTTTCATACATTTATTAAACAAAAATACCAACCACTCCAACACTATGTCCCTCCCTGCTTTTAACATTTCTGTCATGATCCTGTCAGTTCCAGCTGCTTTACCCACTTAAATTCTATGTAATGCCTCATGCACCTCCCCCACTGAACCCTGGATGACTACTGAGATATTAGATAATATGAAATTCAGAGACCAGCTGCTAAAAAGATTTAAAGCAAACAGACAGGATATTGCAGCACTAAATGAATTTCAAAGGATGAGGAACAGAGTACAGAGACTTATAAAAAGAGCAAAGGCAAAGCACTATTGCTCAAAAATTGAAGAGTATAAGCATAACCCCAGAAAGCTTGGCAACAACTAAAACAGTTGGGGTATAGCCATGAGCCAGTAGATAGGTCTAACATAGTACTCACTATCGATAATGAGGTATGCCACGAAACATCTAAGGTGGCAAATTGCTTTAATTCCTACTACACATCTGTTGCATCAACACTAGTATGTAAACTACCAGCTGTGTCAAATACCTTTAACACAGACTCTGATAAGTTTCAAACATACTATACCAATAAAGGGATAACCCCAAACAGTTGTCAACAAGTAAGTGTATCTCATGACTTTATTCAAAAAGAACTAAGCAGGTTAAACCCAACTAAGAGCACTGGCCCTGATAACATCCCATTTAAGTTCCTAAAAGATGGTGCTTCTGAACTATTGCTCACATAATAAATCTATCAATCGCCACTAATACCATCCCAGAGGGGTTCAAGGAGGCCAGAGTTACTCCTATCTTCAAGAAAAATAGGTCTGATGTCAGCAACTATAGGCCTGTTAGTATACTCAGTATAATATCCAAAATTCTAGAGAGGGCGGTGTACTCTCAAGTAGTTAAGTACCTTAATGACAACAACATTCTCCATAGCTATCAATTGAGCTTTAGAAGATCTTACTCAACCGACACCTCCCTAATTAATCTGATGGAAATGTCTGAAATGACTGAAATGTCAAAAGGAAACCTCATAGGTATGGTAACCTTAGACCTGCAAAAGGCCTTCGATACTGTCAACCACAATACAGTGGACCCCCGCATAGCGGACGCCTTGCATAGCGGACAATCCGCATAGCGGACGCTTTGTTCGCTAAAATTTTGCCCCGCATAGTGGACAAAAACCCGCTCAGCGGCCTTCGTCCGAGACGCGTCCAATGTGCGCCCTCAGCCAGCCTCACATGTGCCGCCTGTGCCATTGTTTACCAGCCAGCCTCCGCGGTAACATTCAAGCATACACTCGGAATATTTCGTATTATTACAGTGTTTTCGGTGGTGTTTCTGGAAAATAAGTGACCATGGGCCCCAAGAAAGCTTCTAGTTCCAACCCTACAGCAATAAGGGTTAGGATTCCTATTGAAATAAAGAAAGAGATCATTGATAAGTATGAAAGTGGAGTACGTATCACCGACCTGGTCAGGTTTGTACAAGAAACCAAAATCAACCATCTCTTCTATTGTGGGCAAGAAAACGGCAATCAAGGAAGCTGTTGTTGCCAAAGGTTTAACTGTGTTTTCGAAAACAAAGATCGCAAGTGATGGAAGATGTTGAGAGACTCTTATTGGTGTGGATAAATGAAAAACAGCTAGCAGGAGATAGCGTCTCTCAAGCGATCATATGTGAAAAGGCTAGGAAGTTGCATGACGATTTAATTAAAAAAATGCCTGCAACTAGTGATGATGTGAGTGAATTTAAGGCCAGCAAAGGTTGGTTTGAGAGATTTAAGAAGCGTAGTGGCATCCATAGTGTGATACGGCATGGTGAGGCTGCCAGTTCGGACCACAAAGCGGCTGAAAAATATGTGCATGAATTCAAGGAGTACATAGAAACTGAAGGACTGAAACCTGAACAAGTGTTTAATTGTGATGAAACAGGCCTGTTCTGGAAGAAAATGCCAAGCAGGACCTACATTACTCAGGAGGAAAAGGCACTCCCAGGACATAAGCCTAGAAAGACAGGCTTACTTTGTTGATGTGTGCCAATGCTAGTGGTGATTGCAAAGTTAAGCCTTTATTAGTGTATCACTCTGAAACTCCCAGAGCGTTCAGGCAAAAGAATGTCCTCAAGGATAATTTGTGTGTGCTGTGGAGGGCAAACAGTAAGGCATGGGTCACTAGGAATTTTTCTATAACTGGTTACACCATGCATTTGCCCCCAATGTGAAAGATTACCTAACTGAAAAGAAATTAGACCTTAAGTGCCTCCTGGTGTTAGACAATGCCCCTGTCATCCTACAGACGTGGCAGAGCGACTTTATGGGGACATGAGCTTCATTAAGGTGAAGTTTTTGCCTCCTAATACCACTCCTCTCCTGCAGCCCATGGACCAGCAGGTCATTTCCAACTTCAAGAAACTGTACACGAAAGCTCTGTTTCAAAAGTGCTTTGAAGTGACCACAGACACTCGATTGACTCTAAAGAGTTTTGGAAGGATCACTTTAATATCCTCAATTGTGTAAACCTTATAGGTAAGGCTTGGGAGGGAGTGACTAAGAGAACCTTGAACTCTGCTTGGAAGAAACTGTGGCCAGAATGTGTAGACAAAAGGATTTTGAAGGTTTCAGGCTAACCCTGAGAGGAGTATACCAGTTGAGGAATCAATTGTGGAATTGGGGAAGTCCTTGGGGTTGGAGGTTAGTGGGGAGGATGTGGAAGAGTTGGTGGAGGAGACAATGAAGAACTAACCACTGATGAGCTGATAGATCAACTTCAAGAGCAAGAGGCCAGACCTGGGGAAACTGGTTCAAAGGAGGGAAGAGAAATTGAAGGAATTGCCTACTTCAAAGATTAAGGAAATGTGTGCAAAAATGGCTTGAAGTGCAAACCTTTTTGATGAAAATCACCCTCACACAGCTATTGCAAGCCGTGCTGGTGACTGTTACAATGACAGTGTTGTGAACCACTTTAGACAAATCATAAAGGAACGAGAGGTACAGGCCACTATGGACAGATATGTTGTGCGAAAAGAAGTCCAGTGACTCTGAAGCTGGTTCCTAGTGGCATTAAAAGAAGAAGGAAGTAACCCCAGAAAAGGACTTGCTACCTCAAGTCCTAATGGAAGGGGATTCCCCTTCTAAACACTAACACTCTCTCTCCCCTCCTCCCATCCCATCAATCATCACCAGATCTTCAATAAAAGTAAGTGTCATGTAATTGTGCATGCCTTTTTCAGTTTGTGTGTACTAAAATTAACATTTTTTTGTGGTAAAAAAAATTTTTTTTCATACTTTTGGGTGTCTTGCACAGATTAATTTTATTTCCATTATTTCTTATGGGGAAAATTCATTCGCATAGCGAACATTTCGCATAACAGCCAGCCCTCTTGCACGGATTAAGGTCGCTATGCGGGGGTCCACTGTATACAGTGGTCCCCTGCTTTTCGTAGTTCCCGGCAATCGTAAAACTCGCTAATGATAGGGGTATTTTCGTATAAACATGGACTCGCTTTTCATAGGTTGACTCGCGAGTCGTAGTTCGTCCGGGACGCGTACCCACTGCGTGAGCCGGGGCGGCAGCCAGTCTGGCATTGTTTACCAGTGAGCGAAGGTCCCCTCACGTGCTCCAGCGAAATATTTCATAATATTCCATTTATTTTAGTGCTTGCAAGTACAGTGGACCCCCGGTTAACGATTTTAATCCGTGCAAGAGGGGTAATTGTTATGCGAAATAATCGTTATGTGAATGAATTTTCCCCATAAGAAATAATGGAAATAAAATTAATCCGTGCAAGACACCCAAAAGTATGAAAAAAAAAATTTTTTACCACATGAAATGTTAATTTTAATACACACAAACTGAAAAAGGCATGCACACTTACATGACACTTACTTTTATTGAAGATCTGGTGATGATGATGGATGGAGGAGGAGGAGAGCATATCTTCTTACTGATTTGAAGGGGAATCCCCTTCCAATTAGGACTTGAGGTAGCAAGTCCTTTTCCGGGTTACTTCCCTTCTTCTTTTAATGCCACTAAGGACCAGCTTGAGAGTCACTGGACCTCTGTCGCACAACAAATCTGTCCATAGAGCTCTGACCTCCCGTTCCTTTACATTTGTCTAAAATGGGCCACAACATTGTCATTGAAATAGTCACCAGCCACGCTTGCAACAGCTGTGTCAGGGTGATTTTCATCCATAAAGGTTTGCAGTTCAACCACTGTGCACACATTTCCTTAATCTTTGAAGAAGGCACAATGGATTCCACAACTGGGCATAGGCTTCTCAGGGTTACCCCAAACCCTTCAAAATCTTTCTTAATTTCCATACTATTCTCACCCTTTTTACCACAGGGTTGGCACTAGAAGCTTTCTTGGGGCCCATGGTCACTTATTTTCCAGAAACACCCACCGAAAACACTGTAATAATACGAAATATTCCGATGTTATGCTTGGATGTTAGCGCGGAGGCTGCCTGGTAAACAATGGCACGGGCGGCACATGTGAGGCTGGGTGAGGGCGCACATTGGACGCGTCTAGGACGAAAATCGGTGAGCGGGTTTTTAATCGTATGAGCGGCCAAAAATTTTGCGATTAAAGTAAGCGGTATGCGAAATAATCGCTATGTGATGCCATCGTTATGCGGGGGTCCACTGTACTAATAAATAAGCTACCATGGCTCCAAAGAAAGCTCCTAGTGCCAAGCCTGTGGAAAAGAAGGTGAGAAATACGATTGAATTTAAGAAAACCATCATTGAACAATATGAAAGTGGTACAAGTGTGGCCGAACTGTCCAGGATGTATAAGAAACCCTACACAACCTTATGTTCCATAGTGGCCAAGAAAAGGAAATAAAGATGCTGTTGTTGAAAGGGAGTAACTATTTCTGACAAAATGAGATCACCAGTACTGGAAGAGTTGAGAAGTTATTATTGTGTGGATAAATGAGAAACAAATTAGCAGTGAGATACTCTTATGAACTTCGATTATTGTGGAAAAGGCTAGGCAGTTGCATGAAGATTTGGTAAAGAAATTGCCTAGCAAATAGTGGTGAAGTGAGTGAATTTAAGGCCAGCAAAGGCTGGTTTGAGAGATTTAAGAACCGTACTGGCATACACAGTGTGGTAAGGCATGGTGAGGCTGCCAGTTCGGACCACAAGGCGGCTGAAAAATATGTGCATGAATTCCAGGAGTACATAGAGGCTGAAGACTGAAACCTGAACAAGTGTTCAATTGTGATGAAACAGGCCTCTTTTGGAAGAAAATGCCAAAGAGGACCTTCATTACACAAGGGAAAAGGCAATGCCAGGGCACAAGCCTATGAAGACAGGGTGACGCTTTAAAGTTCTGTGCTAATGCTAGTGGGGATTTCAAAGTGAAGCCATTAAATAGTGTACCATTCTGAAAATCCCAGAGTGTTCAGGAAAAACAATGGTATGAGAGTAAATTGTGGTGTTTTGGAAATCTAATAGTAAGGGATAGGTCACGAGGGAAATTTTCGTCGAGTGGTTCAGTGAAGTTTTGGCCCTATGTGAAGGAGTATCTCCTGGAAAAGAAATTTGGGTCTCAAATGCGTGCTAGTAATGGACAGTGCACCTGCTCATCCTCCAAACTTGGATTTAAACCCAATTTTCGAGGAGTTTGGTTCATCACAGTAAAGTTTTTTGCCCTCGAATACCACTCCTCTCCTCCAACCCATGGACCAGCAGGTTATTGCAAACTTTAAAAAACCTATACAAAAGCAGTGTTCACAGGTGCTTGACTGTGACCACAGACACTCACTTTTACCCCAAGGGAATTTTGGGGGAGAACACTTCAGCATCCTCCACTGCATAACCCTTTTAGGTATGGCTTGGGAGGGAGTGACTACCCGGACTTTGAACTCTGCCTGTAGAAAATTGTGGCCAGATTGTGTCGACAAAGGGATTTTGAAGGATTTGGGGCTGACCCTAATGAGCCTATGTCTGTTGTAAAATCAATTTTGGCACGGGGGGGTCCATGGGGTGATGTGAGTTTGGAGGAAGTGGAAGGGAAATTTGGGGGAAGACCACAATGAAGAGCTCACACTGAGGAGCGCAAGAGCTTCAGCAGGGGGAGCAACACATCTCAGCTCTGAATCTTGCTGGGAGAGGAGGAGGAAGAGAGATGGAAGAAGGTGCCTTCTCAGAAATTAAAGAGATTTTTACTATGTGGGGTAAGATGGAAAGCTTTGTGGAGAAACATCACCCTAACAAAGGGTTGTTGCAAGCCAGGTTGGCAACATGTACAGTGACAAAGTCTTGGGCCATTTTAGGGAAGTGTTAAAGAGACGCCAGAAACAGAGCTCTCTCCACAGTTATTTTTGAGACAGGACTCCAGTGACTCTCAAGGTGGTCCTAGTGCATTAAGAAACAGAGAAAGAGAAGCAACCCCAGAAAAGCAAATGGTACCTGAGGGGTTGATGGAAGGGAATTTCCCTTCCCAAACTATAAACAATCCACTCTCTCTCCTCCTCCAGTCTCCCATACACTAAGAAGAATCTCCAATAAAGATAAGTGTTATGCTGTTAATGTTTCATTCATCATTTCCCATTGTATTGTTTATGTACTACATGTATATTTCATGTTAAAAAATTTTTTGTTTTAATACTTCTGGGTGTCAGGAACGGATTAATTGTATTTACATTATTTCTTATGGGGAAAATTGATTCGTAAATTGTAAATTTTGTTTATAGTAACGGCTCCAGGAACGGATTAATTACGAAAAACGAGGGACCACTGTATATGTTTGGGGCGCTACGCGAGAGAACGTATATATACGTTTGGACCATTTAGGGGTTAAAAGAGGCATGTTAATATGACATTACATCAGTGAATCCTTCATGTTTGCCGCACTGTTTGCTCTAGCTGGTGCTAGAGCAAACATGCCGATAGCATGTGGAGTTCCCCAAGGTAGTATTCTGGGTCCCTTATTATTCTTATGTTATATCAATGATATGCCTATCAATGTCAAGTGCAAACTCCTACTGTATGCAGATGACAGTGCCCTGTTAGTGTCAGGCAAAGACCCACAAGATATAGCTAATGTTTTAACACTGGAACTGGAGTCCTGCAGCAAATGGTTAGTAGACAACAAACTATCATTACACCTCGGGAAAACTGAAGCCATTCTCTTTGGCACGAAACATAAACTGAGAAGGGTAAATAATTTTAATGTCCAGTGTAATGGGGAGTCATCATTTGGTTTCATCAGTGAAAATATCTGGGAAATCCCTTTAACCATGCTTTCAGGAGAATTGATGGGAACACAGTGTTTTTGTGGTTTTTTAGTAATATAGAGTGAAGGAATATGGAGACTGAAGTTCCTGGATAGACAAGCACAGTGTTACCTACTGCAGCTGCAGGACCCTATGTCTAGCCCTTATACAAATGCCATGCGGATTATGACTTGCTTTCATGGTACTCTGCCTTGACAAAAAAGCTGAAAGATAGACTGCAAATCACCAGAACAATCATAGATTCTCCTGGGGCTGGGACCAATGAGAACTTGTAGTGCCAGGATGAATTACAGCAGTTGGATTATGCTGAATGTTGAAGACAGAGTGTAAATCAACCTGAAGCTAAATCATGTTTTATAAAATTGCTCAACAACAGTGTCCAGAATATCTTGCTGGGTCAAAAAAAAAAAATTTTTTTTTTTTGTCAAGGTTGGGACCAAAGCAATCATAGTACTAGGGGGGAGAGCACAACTTTTGTAGTACCCACAGTCATTGGCCAGGCTTTCAAACACCTTTTATTGGACAGCATAAAGGAATGGAGGAACAGACTAACTGCACATGTCAAAGCAGTCAGTCATAGCATGAACAGTTAAGAAGAGTGCCAAAAGGTGTCTGATGAATGTGCTACAAGAAAGGGAGGGGAATGATTTTCTATTTTTTAGTTAACATACGTGTAAATTTTACCTTATTCCTAGTAATGACCCTCGTATTGTAGATCTAGTATTAATGACCCTCGTGTAGTAGATAGTCTTTTTAGTATTGATAATAAGATGTTATCTTATTATAGAATAATAAGAAAATATTATAACCTTTATATTATAATAATAAGGTAAAAGGACCCCAATGGAAATAAGTCACTCTGTCTGACTTTTTTGGGTTAATCCTAGGTTCTCTACAACATATGGGCTATTGTGACCTGTGATAATTCTATGTAACTGTATTTGTGTTTACGTCCTGAATAAATTACTTAATTATCTATGTAAACTTACTCCCTGTTCAGAACATCCACACTTACTACTGTGTAATCTACATCTGCAGGACCTTAAATTCCAATATTAACCTTGGTGGCTAAAGCTCCCGCTTCACACACGGAGGGCCCGGGTTTGATTCCCGGCGGGTGGAAACATTTTGACATGTTTCCTTACACCTGTTGTCCTGTTCGCCTAGCAGCAAATAGGTACCTGGGTGTTAGTTGACTGGTGTGGGTCGCATCCTGGGGGACAAGATTGAGGACCCCAATGGAAACAAGTTAGACAGTCCTCGATGACGCACTGAATTTCTTGGGTTATCCTGGGTGGCTAACCCTCTGGGGTTAAAAATCCGAACAAAATCTTATCTTATCTTATCACTAAAATGCTTTCTTGATAGTTGCGACAGGACCCACAGGCATAACGCCAGACACAAACATCTTACGACATTCCCCGTTGTCCGATAAACCATCACAAAAATTCAAGGTATGTCAAAGGGCCCTAAAATCTGGAATTTACCATACTGAAAAAACTCTAGAAAACTGCAGAACACATTCATCCCTTCAAAACATACATTAGAAAACATCTTATCTCCCTGAGAACCCCATCAAGCTAATACATAAAAACACCTGGTGGTTCACACTTACACTCACTCACTTACCCATTTGACTATAAGCACCCAGAAATAGAATCTTAATATTAAAATAATGATTCCTAAACTAGTCATAAGTTGCCTGTAATACTCCAATAAGAAAACTATGATTGTGCCAAAACAAAGCATTCACATTGCTAAACTCACAAAATAGTATTTATTCACTTAGTTTTAAATCCACTTACTCATACTCTTATAATTATATAAGGTTAAGAATTAATCTAAGTTTGCCAAATGCTAGCCCATGCTAGGTGTCCTAGTGCCCCCTCTGTTATTTGATTATTTATTATTTTATTTTCACACCGGCCAATTCCCCAAGGCAGGGTTGGCCCGAAAAAGAAAAACTTCCACCATCACTACTCCATCAATGTCTTGCAGCTGAAGGGTGCTTGACACGACAGTTTTTAAAACTGCAACATAACACCCTCCTTCAGAGTGCAGGCACTGTACTTCCAATCTCCAGGACTCAAGTCCGGCCTGCGGTTTCCCTGAATCCTTCATATGTTACTTTGCTCACACTCACAGCACGTCAAGTATTAAAATCATTTGTCTCATTCACTCTATTCAAACCACGCTCACGCATGCCTGCTGGAAGTCAAGCCCCTCGCACACAAAAACCTCCTTTACCCCCTCCTCCAACCCTTCCTAGGCCGACCCTACCCCGCCTTCTTACACTACAGGACTGATGACACTCTTGAAGTCATTCTGTTTTGCTCCAATTTCTCTACATGTTCCGAACCACCTCAACAACCCTTCCTCAGCCCTCTGGACACAGTTTTGGTAATCCGCACCTCCTCCTAACTTCCAACTACGAATTCTCTGCATTATATTCACACCACACATTGCCCTCAGACATGACATCTTCCACTGCCTCCAGTCCTTCTCCTCGCTCATACATCATCACCACGCTTCACACCCTATAAGAGCGTATGGTAAACAACTTATACTCTTCATACATTCCCTCTTTGCCTCCAAGGACAAAGTTTCTTGTCTCACAGATCCTAATGTGCACCACTCACTCTTTTTCCCTAATCAATTCTATGATTCACACTCATCTTTCATAGACCATCCGCTGGACCACGTCCACTCCAAAATATTGAATTACGTTTCACTCCTCCATACTCTCTCCCTCCAATCTGATATTCACAATCCTTTCATCACCCTAAATCTTTTGTTATCCTCATACTTACCTCTTTTCCTGTATTACTTTAATTTTCTTCTTTTGCACACCCTACCAAATTTCATCCACCAATCTCTGCAACTTAAACTCTTCAGAATCTCCAAGGCACAGTGGGCATCAAGCATACTGGCAGCTGTGACAACTCCCCTCTTTGGGTGTGATTCTTTATTCTTTTAACTCCACGCCTCTTGCCAAGGACCCTCCGCATTTACTTCTCTTAAACCCCATCTATAATATATTAAACAACACGGTGGACATCACACATCCCTGTTAAGGCCTAACTTTTACTGGGAAAAAATTTTCCCTCTTTCCTACATACTCTAAAAAACTTGAGCCTCACTATCGCGTAAAAGATCTTCACTGCTTTCAGTAACCTAACCTCCTACACCATACACTTGCAACATCTGCACATTGCCCCCTATCCACCCTGTAATACGCCTTTTCCAAATCCATAAATGCCACAAAAGACCTCTTTAGCCTTTATCTAAATTCTGTTCACTTATATGTTTCACTGTAAAACCTGGTCCCAAACACCCCCTACCATTCTAAAGCCCCTTTTCCCCTTGTTCATCTGCTATCTATTCTCGTCTTACTCTAATTCTTTCAATTATAACTCACCATTACACTTTACAAACACAGTTACACTCCACAGGACTTATCCCCTATAATTTTTGCATCTCTTTTACCCCTTGCCTTTATACAAGGTAACTATGCATGCTCTCTGCCATCCCTAGGTACCTTACCCTTCTTCCTAAGATATTAAATAATTGCACCAAACCCCTCCAAACTTATCCACTGCTTTTAACATTTCTATCTTTATCCCATCAATCCCGGCTGCCTTACCCTTTCATTTTTACTACTGCCTCACGAAATCCCCCACACTCACAACTGCTCTTCCTCACATCCTTACAAGTTGTTATTCCTCCTTGCCCTATACACGAAATCACAGCATTCACCTATCTTCATCAAACATTTAACAATTCCTCAAAAATATTCCTTCCATCTTCCCAATCCTCTAACTTCTCATTTAATAACTCTCCTCTCCTATTTTTAACTGACAAATCATTTGTTCTCTAGCTTTATTAACTTGTTAATCTCACTCCAAAACTTTTTCTTATTTTCCAACAAATTTTGTTGATAACATCTCACCCACTCTCTCATTTGCTCTTCTTTGTACATTGCTTCACCACTCTAGTAACTTCTCTCATTTTTTATCCATATTACTTTCCCTCCTTGCATACTTCTACTTTGTAAAAAACTTCCTCATTGCTAACTTTTTCTCCCTTACTACTCTCTTTCATCATCATTTCCACAATCGTCCTTTCCTCCTGCACCCACTTCCTGTAACACAAACTTCTGCTGAAAACTCTAACACTACATTTTTAACCTACCCCATACCTCTTCGACCCCATTGCCTATGCTCTCATTAAGCCCATCTATCCTCCAATAGCTGTTTATATCTTACCCTAACTGCCTCCTCTTTGTTATAAACCTTCACCACCACTCTTTCCCCTGATGGCTTCTATTCTCCTTGTATCCCATCTACCTTTTAATCTCAGTGTAGCTACAACTAGGAAGTTGATCTGATATATCTGTGGCCCCTCTTTAAACATGTTACATCTGAGTATATCAAACAGTCTTTTATCTACCAATTACCTAATCCCAACAAAACTACTGTATTTGCCCTTCATCATATCGTGTATATTATTTATCCTCTTTTTCTTAAAATATGTATTACCCTATACTAAACCCCTTTCTATACAAAGTTCAATCAAAGGGCTCCCATTACTCATTTACACCTGGCACCCCAAACTTACATACCACACCCTCTCTAAAAGTTTCTCCTTACTTTAGCATTCAAGTCCCCTACACAATTTAACTCTCTCAAAAATTGTTCAAAGGCTCCTATGCATTTCAACTTAACCATCTCCCTCAAAATCTCTTCTTCCTCGGCATTCCTATCTTCTCCAGGTGCATACATGACCTTTTATTGACCCACTTCTCGCATCCAACCTTTACTTTAATCCACAGATTTTTGAATTTACACAATCATATTCTCTTGTCTCCTCATTAACTGATCATTAAACATTACTGCTTACCCTTCCTTTTGCTCTAACTCTCTCAGATACTCCAGATTTAATCCCATTTATTTCCCCCACTGAAAACTCTCCTACCCTTCCAGCTTTGTTTTCGCTTAGGGCCAGGACATCCAACTTCTTTTCATTCATAACATCAGCATTCATCGTTTCTTGTCATCAGCACTACATCCACGCCATTTAAGCACCCAGTTTTATAAAGTTTTTCTTCTTCTCTTTTTAGGTAATTGTATACAGGAGAAGGGGTTACTAGCCCATTGCTCCCGGCATTTTTAGTCGCCTCATACGGACACGCCATGGCTTACGGAGGAAAGATTCTTTCCACTTCCCATGGACAATAGAAGAAATAAAAAAAGAACAAGGTGCTATTTAGAAAAAAGGTGAGAAAAAAACCTAGATGTATGTAATATATATATATGCATGTGCGTGTCTGTGAAGTGTGGACCAAAGTGTAAGTAGGAGTAGCAAAGATATCCCTGTTATCTTAGCGTGTTTATGAGACAGAAAAAGAAAATCAGCAATTCCTACCATCCATGCAAAACAGTTAAGGTTTTTGTGTCACGTCATATGGCGGACGAGTAGTACTTCCCCTGGGTGGTTGCTGTTCTACCAACCTACCCCTCTGTAATTAGCAATATTTTATTACATGCTAAACCACACAATACCAAAAATCCTGAACACCCCTGATTGTAATCCTTATAGAGAAATAACTGGAATTGAATTTATTTATTGATTGATTTATCCACCAATACATAATCTAACAACTACTTTCATTATGTGCTATGCATACCTTGCATCTATAGTTATTTTCATTCCTCTTCTTCAATAAATATGTATTACTTATTACCGAACCTCTTTCTTACCCGCACAGCTCAATTAAAGGCTCCCCATTTTCATTTACCCATGGCACCCCAAATTTACCTGCTGCTCCCTCCACAACATTTTTAACCACTTTAGCATTAAAATCCCCAACCACAATACTCTCAACTTGGTTCAAAACTCCCCATGCATTCACTCAACATTTCCCAAAATTCTTCTCTCTCTCTCTATACTTCTCTTTCCCATGTGCATATTGCTTACTATAACCCACTTCTCCACACCAACCTTTATTTTACTCACATAAACCTTGAATTAATACATTTATAGTCCCTCTTTTCCTGCCATAGCTTATCATTTCAACATTATTGCTACTCCGTCTTTAGCTCTAACTCTATTGAAACCCCTGACTAATCCATTTATTCCTCTCCACTGAAACTCACCCACCCCCTTCAGCTTTGTTTCACTTAATGGCCAGGACATCAAGCTTTCTCTTTCATGACATCCACATCATCTCTTTCTTATCATTCGCAAACATCCACGCACATTCAGACTTCCCACTTTGAGAATTTTCTTCTGCTTAGTCTTTTTTAGTAATTATTACAGGAAAAGGGGGGCTACTACTAGCCCATGTTCTGGCATTTAGTTGACTTTTACGCATGGCTTGGAGGAAAGATTCTTATTCCACTTCCCATGGATATAAAAGGAAAAGTAATAGAACAAGAACTAAGATAAAATCAAAGAAAACTCAGATTAGTGTGTATAATAAACATGTACATGTATGTTTAGTGTGACCTAAGTGTTATCGTAGAAGTAGCAAGACTACATGTATCTTGCATATTTATGAGACAGACAAAGACACCAGCAATCCTACCGTTCATGTAAATAATTACTGGCTGTTCATTTTACCACTCAATTGGCAGGACGGTAGTAACCTCCTGGGTTGGTTGCTGTCTACCAACCTACTAACCTTTTTTATTATTTATTTTTGTTAGTTAGTTTAACTTGCATGTTTGGTGAGCTGGTGAATGCTGCAGCTCTTATAGCATGTTGAGGAAACTGGTGTCTCTAGCACCCTCACCTATTACATGTTCCCTCTTCATTTAGGACATTAATTCACCCTTCCACAGCCTATCTGAGGTGAGCTGAGCTCATGACAGAGATCCTGACATCAGTGAGATACTTATACATGATGGCTACTGAAAGGGTTAACAGTGTCAGTCAAATGTCTATAGTATACAGATCGAGCTTTGGCCAGATGCCTTAGGTATCGATGAGCACCCAGCCAAACTGTCATACCCCTATGTATCCTCTTTAAGTTGACAACATCAACAATAATATTCAGTACTTCCTGGGGGAGACAAACTAAATACAGTACACAGTGATAGCTGCTAATTACATGCAATATTTGAATCTGGCTGGCTTTCTTTTCCTCAGCTGTCTTCTGGTTGTGATAGTGGCAGTGATCTTCAGCAATGATTCATACACACCTTGGGCCCACGATTGATGCAGTGGGCCTAGGAACATGTTTTGGATTCAGCTGATGTCAAATTCTCAGTGACAACCATCCACTTCCATCTTGCTTTCCATCTTGCTTGATCGTGTATTACCATAACTTCCCATCCTCATTGACCACACCTGTCTCGTTTTTCAACTTAATAATAAAACATTGGTAGGCACAAAATAACAAGGAATGCAGTATGCAACACACTAGCCTCACATGTTGAGTGTCCGTGGTTCAGCCCTTGGCATGAGTGGAAATGTTCAGATTCAGATTGACGTTTTTCTTTCTTTTTTTTTTTTGTGGAATAAAAATATAATAGTTTACTTGTAATAAAACATTGGTAGGTACAAAAGAAACCCACTAGTATTCAAAACATTTTGGACAAACTAATGCATGTTTCCTTACACCTGTTGCCCTTGTTCACCTAGCAGCAAATAGGTACCTGGGTATCAGTTCACTGGTGTGGATCACATTCTGAGGACAAGATTAAAGGATCCTACCCCTTCAGAAGATCAAATCTAGGATACTATTTTAATTTTTAGTAGGTTTTATAGTCTGTTGGTTTAGTGAAAGCTTCTCACAGTCTTAGGTGTTCTCTGATAAGAGTCTGTTGAGCTAGAATACTTCATGGTAAAATTTCCAACACAATACATTTGTATATCCTCTTAGATTTTACATGTAGGAGGCTGAAGTCTTCAAGGAGGGTAATACAGTATTTATTATAAGATTTTCAAGGTTTCTGGGTGGGGCAGGATTTTTTTTTTATATTGTGCACATGCAGTGCACAGACCCATTCCCATATCCAGGCCAAAGTTTGGCACACAGCAGATTGAAGAGTCATTAGATTTATGCTTATTCTGGCCCTAGTCATGGAGATCTTCATGACCGACAGTGAAAAAAGTTAATATAACAATTGTGTTCATACAGATTGCTGAAACACAACCATAGTTTTCACAAATGCTCTTCAGTTAACATGATATCCTGCTACACACAGATCCTGAGGAATGTAAACTTGGAATTATAAAAGGGTTTATAGCATTGGTGTGAATGAGGCAAAATATTTGCAGGCAGGCTCCCATAGCCATTGGGCAGAAATTTGTTTTTCCAGTCAAAACATAGTATTATACTTAATGCAAATAAGAAGTGTGCAGTACAAATAATATAACCAATGCATATTTATGAGAAATAAAGCGCAGTATATAGTCAGGAGTATTTTATATTATTATTTCCATATTACTATGATGACTTACTGTATTTTTATCAGGAGGAGGTGATAAAAATGATGGACCACGTTGATGAGATTTTATGGATACAGTGTGATGATTGTTTGAAATGGCGGAAGTTGAATTACATCGTGGATCCTTCCACACTGCCCAAGATTTGGAAATGCGAAATGTTTCCTTGTGAGTGATCATTTTCTTTATGATAATGTAGTGTCAATATTTATCTCAATGAAAAGAATGAATTTAGTTGATTATTTTTAAAACACCACAATGCCCCCATGGCCCTTGTTTCAGACCGGGCCATGGGGGCATTGACCCCCGAAACCCTCTCCAGGTAAACTCTAGGCATATCCCTTCAAGGTAGGTAACTCAAGGTAGGGTGTAGGCATTGTACCTTCCACTTCCAGGACTCAGGTCTGCTTAACTGGTTTTCCTGAATCCCTTCATAAATGTTACCGTGCTCACACTCCAACAGCTCATCAAGATGTAAAATTCACTTCTCTCCGCTCACTTCAATCAAACATATTCATACAAACCTGCCAGATGCTCCATCCTCTAGCACTCAAAATTTCCTTATTACTATTATTAATCCTTCCTTGGACTACCCCTCACCCTTAATTCTTCTACCACAGATTTATACACCTCTGTCATCCTCTAAATGCCCAAACCACCTTAACAATTCCTGTTCAGCTCTCTGAATTGTTCATTCGGTAAATTGACACCATCTTCCATTTTTTACATTCCAAATTCTCTGCATGGTATTCACACTACACATTACTCTCAAACTTGGCATTTTCACTGCCTCTAGCATGTTAGGATGACTGTGTATAAATCTGGAACATATCAAAGGAGGTGTATGGGTGTTCTACAAAGGGCTGCAGGAGGATGTGTATGAAGGAGATTTTCAATGGTAACTGCTTATTTATCCAACAGGTTTGGGTAATAATGTTAGACTGGAGAGGAAACAAAGTGGTTTTGGTATTTGATGTGCTGTAGGAATGCGAGATAGGTCACATCTATAAAGTAAATCAGGGAAATTGGTTAATCACACTTGAGTTCTGGAGGTGGGAAGCTCAATTGCAGAAGGATGAGCAGGGATGTGTTTTGATGGATTGCTGGGATTGTGATTTATGTGTTCTGGAAAGACAGCTGGGGGAAATAATTGATAGTAAATGTATTTTCTTTCTTTGGATCACTCTATCTTAACGAGAAATTGTCATTATCCTAAAAAGTAATTAATCTAATTTATTGTTTCAGTGAAAGGAAAAAACACTTGCCAAGAGCCTGAGGAAGAGTGGGGACAGTTTAATGAAGCATATGTATATAATACGTTTGTTATGGGTTCTGGTGAGTATGTATGAATTACATTTTAAAATGTAATTTGAAGATTGGTGACATTAGTTTCCTTTTAAGTCAAATAAACATTAGTGCATTTTAGCTGATGTAAAATTGAATAGGTGTACAGTGCTCTGTCAAGCAAAGACCATTAGGCACCTGAGCACATTGAACTGCTTTTTTCTTCACATAGGTAGTTCAATCTGTAAATTACCATCTGCTTTTAGTAATTCATTTTCATAAGCTGTTTTCATTTGTCATTCCTGTATGTGGCATGTTTCTAAGCTATAACTTGGATGCTTAAATTATACTGCTGGTCACTATCTGAAGTAGTCCTGTTGGGGGCAGGTCTTCCATTTTAGCTGATCACATGGTTGTGATTACCACCTATATCATACACACACAAAAAACAACCTAGACCTATATCATACACACATAAAAAACAACCTAGACCTCCTCTTGATATCTGTGATTCCCCACAATTCACACTTACACTCACCCAATTGACTGTAAACATAGAAATACATAATAAAACTATTACCTAATGAATCTTAAACTAATCATAAGTTTGCCTGAGATATTCCAATATAGGAGCTTCAATAGAAACTGTGTATCGTACCAAGACAAAACCATCCACATTGCTAAATTTATGAACTGTAATGCAGTTACCTAGCCTTAATATCAACATACTCTGTAATCTGTACCAGTATACATAATTTGAATTAATCTTAGTGTGCTCGAAATGCATAGTCATGCTAGGTATGATAGTGGCCCTCTCTGTAATTAATATTTTATAATATGTAAGCCACACAATATCCTATAATATGTAAACCCTGCATTGTAGTCTTTATAGAGAATAAACTTGATTGATTGATTGATATATAGTTACAGGAAAAAGAGTTAAACTTGTGGTATCTTGTCTTTGGTATTTAATCGTACGCATACACGCATGAATGCATGCATATTATTATTATTATTATAATCAAAAAGAAGCGCTAAGCCACAAGGGCTATACAGCGCTGCAGGGTAGGGAAGGAAGCGAGGGTATTGGGCGGCAGAAGGGGGGAGGGATGAATAAGAATAAGATTTCGTTCGGATTTTTAACCCCGGAGGGTTAGCCACCCAGGATAACCCAAGAAAGTCAGTGCGTCATCGAGGACTGTCTAACTTATTTCCATTGGGGTCCTTAATCTTGTCCCCCAGGATGCGACCCACACCAGTCGACTAACACCCAGGTACCTATTTGCTGCTAGGTGAACAGGACAACAGGTGTAAGGAAACGTGTCAAATGTTTCCACCCGCCGGGAATCGAACCCGGGCCCTCCGTGTGTGAAGCGGGAGCTTTAGCCACCAGGCCACCGGGTTACAGAAAACAGCGGGGCAGGGGATAGTGCGGGGGTAGAGGGTAGCAAGAGATTGAGGTCGAAAGGGCTGAAGGTATCAGAGTTTGTGAAGTAAGTCAACTTGTTGTCAGAAAGTCAATTAGAGAGTCCGGATGAAAGGTGGATTCATCAGCGAGAAGGGAAGGTAAAGAGAGAGCAGCAGAGCGAAGACGACGACGGAGGTAAATTCTGCATGCTCGTTGATAAAGTGGGCAGTCTAACAGAATGTGCCTGACTGATAATGGAACCTGACAATTCTCACAGAGAGGAGCAGGGCGCCTCTCCATGAGATATCCATGAGTAAGACGAGTATGGCCAATGCGAAGACGAGAGAGAGTAGTCTCCCAACCTCGACACTGGTGACAAGAAGACGGCCAGTAACCTATGCTCGGTTTAATAGATTGAAGTTTGTTACCAAGCATAGTAGACCAACGTTGTTGCCAACGGGTGTGAAGGTGGGCAGCTATTGCAGCAAAATAGTCTGTAAATGGAATACCTCTATATGAAACTGGTAGGTCATATACTGCTGACCGCGCAGCAGTGTCTGCCTGTTCATTGCCCTGTACGTCAACATGACCAGGGACCCAACAAAAAACAATATCTTTATGCTTGGTAAAGATGCAGCGTAGCCAAAGTTGAATACGGAGGACTAAGGGGTGAGGTGTATCAAATTTCTGTATAGCCTGTAAAGCACTAAGGGAGTCTGAGACAACCACAAATGATGACACAGGCATAGATGCAATACGGATAAGTGCTGCAAGAATGGCATACAATTCAGCAGTAAAAATACTAGCCGAAGATAGTAAACGCCCTCGTACGACGCTGTCCAGGAACACTGCTGCGAATCCTACGCCGTCAGAAGACTTAGAGCCATCTGTGTACACTGCAATGGCATGACAATGAGAGTGGAAGTGGCCAAGAAAAAGAGAGCGGGAAGCAACTGTAGACAGTTGGGCTTTCGTGCAAGGGAGAGAGAAAGAACAGACTCGAACAGCTAGAACTTCCCAGGGGGGTAGGGAAAAGTGAGATGCTACATGAACATAGAAAGGCGGTAATTGAAGAGAAGACAAGAGCGAATGTAGGCAAAGAGAGAAGGGATGGAGTAAACAGGGGCGGCGAACAAATAAAGAATGTCTACTAATATCAGTGACCATTCTATAAATGGAAGGATTGCGGAGATCATGAGAGTGTACATAGTAGCGAAGGCAATGGGAATCACGGCGATGGGATAAGGATGGAACGTTCGCTTCTGCATAGAGGCTCTCAACAGGGGAAGAGCGAAAAGCACCAAGGAATAAACGTAATCCTTGGTGATGAATGAGGTTAAGGCTAGAGAGAGTAGCAGGAGAGGCCGTTGAATAGATCGGGTCACCATAATCAAGTTTCGATAAAATGAGGGTGGAATGTAGGCGAAGGAGAGTTCGACGATCAGCTCCCCATAAAGATGAGCAAGGGTTTTAACCCCTTCAGGGTCTAAGGCCAAAATCTGAAGTGGTGCTCCAGTGTCCAAGAAATTCTGAAAAAAAAAAAAAAAAAAATTTTCTTGTGAAGGTAATAAGACAAAAAATTTTTTTCTGATCAGTACTTACTGAGATACGGCGGCGGGAAGTTGACCCAAAATGACCGGGTAGCAGCAACATCAGTGACTTCCGCAAAATCCCATTTTTTTATTTTACGTTTTTTATACTTTTTTCTTTTCTTTTCTAATTTTTTTCTTTTTCTAATAACATTTGTGGCCTGTGAGACCAGTATAATGTATATTGTATAAGTGTACATTCATTGTATTCAACACAATAACTGCACTAATTTGTTTATCATTATATTGCTTACAAAACTTGTTTACAAGTTTATTGCAAACAAAATGATGAAAATATTAGTGCAGTTATTGTGTTGAATACAACAGTACCATTTAGTACCATATGGTACAATGGTGCCATAGGGTGCAATTGTACCATATGGTACAATGGCACCATATACAATGATACCATATGGTACAATGGCACATGATACAATGGTACCATATGATACAATGGTACCATATGGTACAATGGCACCATTTGGTACAATGGTACCATATGATACAATGGTACCATATGGTGCAATGGTGCCTTATGGTACCATATGGTACCATGTGATGCAATGATACCAAGTGGTTCATTGTACCATATGGTACTGTTGTATTCAACACAATAAACACACTAATATTTTCATTATTAATTTGTTTACAATAGTGGGAGGCTTCATGTCCCGTAGTGCCCGATTTACGGAAAGGGAGAACAGTGGCAGATTTCCACGGCTGTGGAAGAACTCCTTGTGATCAAATAAGATTGAAAAGGTGTAATAGGACTGCAAGGGCTGACTGATGTAAATGTTGTAGCATACGAATATGAATGTCTTCAGGCCCAGCTGCCGATGATCGGCAAGCTGAGAGTGTTGCCTCCAGTTCTTGAAGTGTAAAAAGTGCATTATACTGTTCTTCTCTGAGAGAAGAAAAGTCCAAGGGTGCTAACTCTCTGGCAGACTTTGAGGAAAGAAACGAGGGGCATAGATGGAGCCCCTGAGAAATACGGACCAGATGATTGCCAATTTCATTGGCAACATCTAGTGGGTTTGCTATATCAACACCAGCCCAAACCCCCAAAAAAGGAGCCGTTCAGGAGAATATTTTCCCCCTCAAATTTTTTCTAATTTTTTTTCCAGACTGCACCATAGAGGAAGCAAAGGTGAGGTGGGGACATAATCTTTCCCCAAATGCTTAAACTCACGGATGACCAAAGGGAGCGATCGCACGCTTCTGCTTTAAAAACAAGCGTCTCTCCGTGGTTTTTTTTTTACCATAAACCTTCCCATGCATTTGTTCCAAAGACTTCACAGCACAAGCGGGGAAACCCCCAAGGGACGCAATTTTTGAGAATGCCTGCCCAAGTTTGGGTAAAGAAAAGAGAAAGGGGTGGGTTAAAACGGGGGGAAAGAAAGAGGGGTTAAAAAACTCATCAATGGGATGAAGAAGGAACCTCACTAAAAACAGTTAGTTGTGAGTAAAGGTTTCCCAAATTTCCTGATCAAATTGCCACGTGGGAAAGCGAAGAGGGGGTGAAAATAAAGGGGAAAAAAGAAAAGGGTTGGGAAAATTTAATCGTTCATGTAAATCCGGGAGAACAGACCCGGTTAAGTCCCAATCGGGGAGGGGGAGCAGACTGAGAGATCGATGCAAGGAGGGTGAAATCCGAGGATCAAAAGGGTGTGAGTACCCGTAAATTTTAAAAAAGGGGGAGGTGGGGAGCAAGAAAAGCCTCTAACTGAAAAGCCAAAGGGGAATTACAGTAGACCCCCCAAAGGGAAAAGATGGGGATTAAAAACGTTTAAATAAAAAGAAACGGGGCGGGAATGACAAAACAAGAAAGGCAAAATTTCCCGGGAAAAGATAATGCCCGGAAAAAAGAGATATAAAGAACCCGAGCGTATACCAAACCCAAGCAAGTGGAAAACGGTTGCGTGTAATCAGCGAAGACGAACAAAAACGGTTGGAAAGGGAAAACATGCGTAAAGGGGACTTTCATTGAAGGGGGCCCATCAGGAAAAAGGGTCTGAAGAATACAAAAAATTATAGCCTGAGTGGGATAATAACAGCAAAAGGTAAAATTTTTGGGTTTCCCGTAAAACAAACACCAAACAGGGGGAAAATTTGGGGGGTAAAATCTGAAACTTCCCCCCGATTACCCCCCGAGGCCCCTGAAAATTCCCCCCGTAAAAAAGGGGCCCTGGGTTGGCCCAAAGATAAAAATACCCGAAGTCCGCAGGTAAAAGGGGTTTTACGGGGGGGGGGGGGTAGGGGGGGGAGAAAAGGGGGGGGGGGGGGGCCCAAAAAATTTGGCCCGTAGGCAGCGGAAAACATTCAAGCAGCGAAAAAGAACAAAAGGGGCCCGCAAGAAAAGGGGTTCCCCAGATTGGGAAAAAGAGGAGAGAGAAGGAAAAGAGGGGGATCAGGTCCATTTATGGTTGGGGGCCCCTGCAATATATCAAGGGTTTTCAAAGTGTTTCAAATTTAGAGGCTCGTATGGGAAAACAATAATTGGGGATGGTTTGGGGGGAAAGGGTGAGTTTAAAAATTGGAACTGTAATGGACGTACCAAAGGGAGGGGGGGGAAAGGGTGGAGGGAAAATGAGAAGAAGCGTTTGGAAAAAGGGGGACAGAAAAAGGCAGGGAAAACCGGGGGTACCCAAAAAGGGGAAAAAACGGGAGGGAACAAGGGGGGGTAGGTACAGACGAGGGGGAGGGGGGAACCCCTACACTTTTAAAAAAGCCAGTGGGGAGGGGAAAAAGCCAAGGGACAGAGACAGGGAAGGTAAAAAGAGGAGGTGGGAAAAAGGGAAGGAGGGGGTTTAAAAAGGGCCCTTTTTTTTACTTCTGAAAGTAGAGGGCCCATTGGGGGGGAGGTTGTGCGGGAAACTCTCGATACTGAGGCTTTTGAGGGGGGGAAAAAAAGAAAAAGCGAGAAAAAACGAGGGGGTTGAATTTGGGACATCTGAGCCCAGGACGAGCAAAAGAAAAAGAAACAGGAAATGACTAAGGGAGGGTAACCCCCAAGGAGGCTGCAGAAAATGGGACCCCCAAAGTGCGGGGGCATTTTTAAACCCGGGGAAAAAGAAACACGAGGGAGTCTGCCTTTAGGCGGAGATGAGAAACTCCCTGGCATAAGAGAGACCTTTGCCTCTTTGAGGTAACGGACTTCCCGCTCATTTAAGTAGGACTTGGCAACGGCGAGAGTACGAAGGGGGAGCCTCATGACAATTAAGGCAAGAGGGAGGTCGATTGCAAGACGTATTAGAATGGTCATCGGCACCACAGACTGGGCATTCGGTATAGATCTGCAATATTTCGCTGGATGGCCAAATCGCCAGCAATTTCTACACTGTTGTGTTGTAGGGATCACCTTTCGAACTTGTAAACCGATGATTGCTACATAAACCTGAGGATGGGGTTCAGGGTTTGTCAAAGTTAAACGAGCCACATTGTGGGTATCGTCTCCCCCCGCAGGCTGGAAGAACATAAGTGTCTACCTTGAGGACTGGGAGATCTTGGAGTTCCAGCTGTTCAAGAATGTCATTGCCACATGTTGGAAATTTTGTTGAACTATGGTAGGGGCAGAATGCCCGGTACCACTACAAGAATTGAGGATTGTGTTTTTCAATAGTGACAGGAACAGTATCGATATGGGAAAGAAGAGAAAGATCATGAGCTTGGGTAGCATTCTGTACAGTGATGAGCGAGTACCGCTCTTAAGAGCATGAAAAGAAATATCTTTACCAACATGGCATAGGAGTGCCTTCCCAAATACATGGTCGGAAAGATAGGAAATAGAGGAAGTTGGTCGTAAAGTGAAGAATTTAGCCCAAATTGTGCATTCTAAAAACTGAGCGTGGAAAGGGAGTGCAGGACGTGTTGATCTTTTCTGAGAAGAACGAGAGGTGGAGAAGTATCATCAGCAGGTAATTGTCGTTCGCGTTTTTGGAGTGGGACCAGAGTTGGTTCGACGTGGAAGGGCCCGGGGATTTAAAAAAATTTCCGCACCGTTGAGGGAGAGGTCGGAAGCATAGTCAAAGGAGAGCGGAGGTCAGATAAATCGAAGGAGTCAGTCGAGACCCCAGTACCTGAAGCGGGTGAGGAAACAGGGACCTGCAAGAGGTACAGAGGCATTGGATTGTCCGAAAGAGTGGTCCAAAGACGAGGCGGGGTCAGAAAAGGGTGCGGTATCAAGAAGGTGCCGGGGGTAGCAGGTTCATGGGCTAGGGCTTCCATGGTTAGGCTACTTCTTTCTTTTTGTTTTTAAGAAAAAAAAAGAAAGAAGAAAAGAAAATAAAAATAAAAAAAAAGAAAAAAAGGGGGGACTGGGGAGGGATAGTTCCCGGGAGGAATGAGAGGTCCAGAAAAACTCCTCCCCGCCCAAGAGGGCCTCAGTACCGCAAGTAGTGCAGATGCAGCATGGAACCCGTGCCGTACCCTACCCATCATGCCAGTAAACCAGCAATCCGGGATAGCAACCTCACATCTGCCGAGCTACCTCGGTGGACAAAAGAGAGGGCGGCCGGATATCCACCACAAAGCATACCTCCTTTGGCCACCACCCCCGGAATCCAAAAGGCAGCCTCCAGAGATACACCCGTCGCCCGAAAGATACCCACAGCCACTCCCCGGGAGACCGGAGAGGGATTGGGACATCCCCAGGCGATCCAGATTCCACAGCAAACTACTCCACCGCCAAGAACCTCAACGGAATGGGATGGACCCCGGTACCCTTTCCCCTACCCAGGAACTAGCGTGCCTGTGGGAAAAAATCCCAAAGGCCAATAAGGAAGGGCAAAAGGGACGGGTGGGGACGAGGAGGAGGAAAAGAAAAAGGGGAGGATGGGAGAGGGAAGGGGGATTGGGGGGTAATTAGGTTCGGTCTGAGGAAGGAGACCGACAGGTCTAATTCCTCAGATCAAGAGTTGGTAGGAAAATCAGTAAACAAAATGATGGACTTTGTAACAACAAAATGCAAGAGGCAGAGGAAAGGTTTGTTCCGAAGGGTAACAAAAAAAATGGGAAGGACAGAACGAGCCCTTGGTTTACCCGAAAGGTGCAGGGAGGCAAAAACTAAGTGCTCTAGAGAATGGAAAAAGCACAGAAGGCAAAGGACTCAGTAGAATAAAGAGATTAGTCGACGAGCCAGAAACGAGTATGCACAGATGAGAAGGGAGGCGCAGCGGGAGTATGAAAATGACATAGCATCGAAAGTCAAGTCTAACACGAAACTACTCTACAGCCACATCAGGAGGAAGACAACAGTCAAGGACCAGGTAATCAGGCTGAGGAAAGAAGGTGGGGAGCTCACAAGAAATGACCAGGAGGTATGTGAGGAGCTCAACATGAGATTTCAGGAAGTATTTACAGTGGAGGCTGAAGGGACAACGGGAAGACAAAACAGTGGCGTACAGCAACAAGGGATATACCAACAAGTGTTGGATGAATTACACACAACTGAGGAGGAGGTGGAGAAGCTCCTAAGTGACCTTGATACCTCAAAGGTGGTGGGACCGGACAACATCTCTCCATGGGCCCTTAGAGAGGGAGCAGGGACACTACGTGTGCCACTAACCAAAATCTTCAACACTTCCCTTGAAACTGGGCAACTACCTGAAGTATGGAAGAAGGCAAATGTAGTCCCCATCTTTAAGAAGGGAGACAGAAATGAAGCACTAAATTATAGACCAGTGTCACTGATATGTATAGTATGCAAAGTCTTGGAAAAGATTATCAGGAGGAGAGTGGTGGAGCACCTGGAGCGGAAAAAGATTATAAACAGCAGCCAGCACGGATTCATGGAAGGCAAATCCTGTGTCACAAACCTACTAGAGTTTTACGACAAGGTAACTGAAGTAAGAAATGAGAGGGAGGGGTGGGTTGCTTGCATTTTCTTGGACTGCAAGAAGGCCTTCGACACAGTTCCTCACAAGAGATTAGTACAGAAGCTAGAGGAACAGGCACGTATAACAGGAAGGGCACTGCAATGGATCAGAGAATACCTAACAGGGAGGCAACAGCGAGTCATGGTCCGTGATGAGGTATCACAGTGGGCGCCAGTGACGAGTGGGGTCCCACAGGGGTCAGTCCTGGGACCAGTGCTATTCTTGGTATATGTGAACGACATGATGGAAGGGATAGACTCAGAAGTGTCCCTGTTTGCAGATGATTTGAAGTTAATGAGAAGAATTAAATCAGACGCAGACCAGACAGGTCTACAAAGAGACCTGGACAGGCTGGATGTGTGGTCCAGAAACTGGCTCCTAGAATTTAACCCCACCAAATGCAAAGTCATGAAGATCAGAGGAGGGCAAAGAAAACCGCAGACAGAGTATAGAATAGGTGGCCAAGGACTGCAAACCTCGCTCAAGGAGAAAGATCTTAGGGTGACCATAACACTGAGCATGTCTCCGGAGGCACACATCAACCAGATAACTGCTGCAGCATACGGGTGCCTGGCAAACCTGAGAATAGCGTTCCAATACCTTAGTAAGGAATCATTCAAGACACTGTAAACTGTGTACATCAGGCCCATACTGAAGTATGCAGCTCCAGTTGGAACCCACACCTGGGCAAACACGTCAAGAAATTAGAGAAAGTACAAGGGTTTGCAACAAGGCCAGTTCCGGAGCTCGGGTATGTCCTACGAAGAAAGGTTGAGGGAAATCGGACTGACGACACTGGAGGACAGGCGGGTCAGGGGAGACATGATAACGACATACAAAATACTGCTTGGAATAGATAAGGTAGACAGGCAGGTTGTTCCAGAGAGGGAACACAGAAACAAGGGGTCACAATTGGAAGCTGAAGACTCAGACGAGTCATAGGGATGTTAGGAAGTATTTCTTCAGTCATAGAGTCATCAGGAAGTGGAATAGCCCAACAAGTGATGTAGTGGAGCCAGGAACCATACATAGCTTTAAGATGATGTATGACAAAGCTCTGGAAGCAGAGGGAGATAGGACCTAGTAGCGATCAGTGAAGAGGTGGGGCCAGGAGCTGTGTCTCGGCCCCTGCAACCACAATTAGGTGAGCACACACACCACACACACACACACACACACACACAGTAGAGACAGCGAGCGCGCTAGTCACGCCTTCCATGCTTCGGGAATATAAGTGTTTTTGAGGGCTACCTAAGTGTTCTGCAAGGGTTGCTAAGTGTGTCAGGGTAGTGAACAATCCTAGAAGTGATTTTTAATCTGCCTGAGCCACATAAGTGTGGGGAGACCCACAATTTTGTAAGTGATCTAGAAAATAAAAACGTTGTGGCGCAGAGTGGGCAGGCTAGTGTGTAAGGCGATGTTGTCAAGTGTCACCCAAGAAAGATAATAAAGTGAAACAGTCGTGTGACCAGTGAAAGAAATACAGTGAATAGGGTAATTATTAACGAGAAGAAATTGAGGTGGATCTACGCCAGGACGTACATCGAGCTGGATCTACGCCAGGACGTCACATCGACTTGGACAGTCTACAGTGCTACAGCTGCACTACAAGTACTGTATCACCTATGAGTGGTTGTTTGGGTGTGGGGTTCCAGGTTCCAATTAACCGCCAAGCTGAATGTGAATGGTCTAACTCTCATAGCACGATAAAGAATAGGCACTCAAGTATTCAATAAGGTTTAGCAAATGGTAATCCATTGAACAAGGATTAACTCACTATAAGCAGGTTGAGCATAGGCAACATGTAAGGTGTGGGATTCAGGTCCAAGAGGTTGTGGACACAAGCGACAACTGGAATCTACATAACACTCCTCAAGCACAAGCCACCTACTTTTCAGACACATAATAAACCCACACACTAATTCGACACATAATTACACACACACACGCACACACGCACGCACACACGCCTCGCCACACACACACACACACACACCACACACCCCACACACACAAACACACACACACACACACACACACCCGCACAACACACACACACCACACACACACACTCCCACACACACCACACAACGCCACACACCACACCACACCCACACACACACACAACCACACACACACACCACACACACAGTTAGGAAGTATTTCTTCCGCACAGAGTAGTCAGTAAGTGGACTAGTTTGGGAAGCGATGTAGTGGAGGCAGGATCCATCATAGCTTTAAGCAGAGTATGATAAAGTCACGGCTCAGGGAGCGTGGACCTAGTAGCGATCAGTGAAGAGGCGGGGCCAGGAGCTTGGAACTCGACCCGCAACCTCAATAGGTGAGTACTGAAACTAGGTGAGTACATTACATACACACACACCACAAACACAAACACACCCCACAAACACACACCAACACACACACACACACACACACACACACACACACACACACACACACACCACACACCACACACACACACACACACACACACACACAACAGGAAAGGGCCACTGCAATGGATCAGAGAATACCTGACCAGGAGGGCAACAACGAAGTCATGGTCCGTAATGATGTATCACAGTGGCACCTGTGACGACGCGGGGTCCCACAGGGGTCGGTCTAGGCCAGATGCTATTTTTGGTATATGTGAACGCATGACGGAATGGGTTAGGACTCAGAAGTGTCCCTGTTTGCGATGAGTGAAGTTAATGAGGAGGAATTCAATCTGATGAGGACCAGCAAGGACTTCAAGAGACCTGGACAGAATGGACACCTGGTCCAGCAAATGGCTTCTCGAATAATCTGCCAATGCAAAAGTCATGAAGATGGGGGAGGGGCACAGAAGACCACGACAGAGTATAGGCTAGGTGGCCAAAGACTGCAAACCTCACTCAAGGAGACAGATCTTGGGTTGAGTATAACACCGAGCATGTCTACCGGAAGCACAATCAATCAGATACTGCTGCAGCATAAGGGCGCCTGGCAACCTGACGAACAGCATTCGTCCTTTAGTAAGGATCATTCAGGCACTGTACACCGTGTATGTCAGGCCCATATGGAGTATGCAGCACCTGTTTGCGAACCCGCACTTGATAAAGGCACGTCAAGAAACTCACGAGAAAGTCCAAGGTTTGCCGACAGGTTAAGTTCGAGATAAGGGGAATGTCCTATGAGGAAAAGATTAAGGGAAATCGGCCTGACCACACTGGAGAAGGAGGGTCAGGGGAGACATGATAACGACATCTATAAATACTGCGTGGAATAGACAAGGTGGACAAAAAGACAGGATGTTCAGGGAGGGGACACAGAAACAAGAGGCCACAATTGGAAGTTGAAGACACAATGAGTCAGAGAGATAGTAGGAAGTATTTCACAGTCATAGAGTTGTAAGCAGTGGAATAGCTAGGGAAAATGGACGTAGTGGAGGCAGGAACCATACCCACAGTTTTAAGCCGAGGGTTTGATAAAAGCTCATGGAGACGGGGAGAGGGGAGAGGGCCTAGTAGCAACCGGTGAAGAGGCGGGGCCAGGAGCTAGGGATCGACCCTGCCAACCACACATAGCGTGTAGCAACCACTGTAAGTAAGTGCTGGTACGACCCAGGAGGTTGGGGCGTCAGTCACAACCAGGTGTGGGCCAAGCCAGAGGACCACTGAGACTTACATTACAACACCCAAGCCACCTACCTTTCAGTACATAATAAAACCCACACATAATTTCCACACAAAATTACACTCACACACCACACACACACACACACACACCCACAACACACACACACACACACACAACAACACACACACACACACACCACAGTGTAGTGGGTCACAAAGCGCCATGGCTCGAGGTCTTAGTGCTTTTAGGGGCGTGTTTTAGCAGCTAGAAGCAACAGTGTAGTGACAACGTCAGTGAACAACCTACAAGTGATAAACCATGTATTAGAAAAATAAATAAAGTAAAGCAGAGAAGGCCTGAATTATACAACAAAATTTCAAAGTGCCAGTTCGTGAGGCCTAGTGGGCACCTGTTGCCAATTGTTACATTTTATACAAGTACAAAGGAGTGAATAAAGAGAAAAGACCAAATAAGAATTAAGAGAGGGTTTGGTAACGGACAAATGTGATGTAGCACAGCAGTGAACAGCTAGCCAGAAAGGGGATATATATATGTATACATAATATAAATAAGAAGAGGTGGTGGCAGCAGTAGGCCTGAGGGAGTAGCGCCGCCATAACAGGTTGGGTGTCATCACAAATAAGTAGTGTACTTACCAAAAGTGAAGTGTAAATTATAAAAGTAGCAGTATACAAGTGATAAGTGTGGTAAATGAGGACTCAAAAGGGCAAGAGAAAAGTATAGCCGAAGAAGTCAGCGGCGGAAGGGCGAGGTGTACGAGTCATCGTACAACGAGCATCGTACAGCGAGCATCGTACATCAGGCATCTGGATGGACGTCCCCTCTGAGTAACGTACAAATCACTTGTTTGTGGTGGCGGGAAGTCTGAGGGTAGAGCCGGCCCTGCGGACGCTGGTAGCTCGCTATCTAAACCCTGCTCCAGAGCGATTATCATACACACAACACCTAGCAGTAGTAGGAAGATAAAATTTGTAGGAGCAAGGACTAATGGGACTACAGCCCTGACAACAGTTTCGAGAGATAATGTTTTAGGACACAAAGACAGTACAATCTGAGAAGCAAGTATTGGGTACACATGTAGTAAAAAGGTAGTGCATAACTGGGTGAAAGAGTGACTTGTTAACACACGCTAGTATTATAATTATTAGAACTACTCTCAGTGTTAATGGTATCTCATTAGTATTACGGGTACACAGAAGTGAGTTGTATTTCTGGGACATATAAACAACTGACGTGCTCACACACACGAACGCGCGCACACACATACACACTGGGGGCCGGGAGCTGGGTCTCGACCCCTGAAACCACAACTAGGTGAGTACACACAGCTGATCCTTGGAATTTGACCGCCTCCCCCACAGACCCCCCACAGACCTCCCTCCTTTCCCTCCTCTCCCTCCTTTCCCCCTCTCCTCCTTCTCCTCTCTCCTCTCTCTCTCTCTCTCTCCTCCCTCTCTCTCTTCCTCTCTCCTCTCTCTCTCTCCTCCTCTCTCTCTCCTCCTCTCCTCTCTCTCTCTCTCCCTCTCTCTCTCTCCCTCTCTCCTCTCTCTCCTCTCTCCTCTCTCTCCTCTCTCCTCTCTCTCCTTCTCCTCTCTCTCTCTCTCTCTCTCTCTCTCTCTCTCTCTCTCCTCTCTCTCTCTCTCTCTCTCTCCTTCCTCTCGTCTCTCCTCTCTCTCTTCTCCTCTTCTCTCTCCTCTCTCTCTCTCTGCTCTCTACCTCTCTCTCTCTCTTCACCTCTTTCTCTCTTCTCTCTCTCTCTCTTCCACTTTCTCATTTCCCGTCTCTCTTCATCTTATCCTCTCCACTCTCTCTCTCTCCCTCCTCTCCTCTCTCTCCTCTCTCTCTCTCCTCTCTCTCCTCCTCCCTCTCTCTCTCTCCTCTCTCTCCCTCTCTCTCCCTCTCTCTCTCCCTCTCTCCCTCTCTCTCCCTCTTTTTTCTTTCTTTCTCTCTTTTTCTTTTCTTTTCCTTTCTTTTTCTTTCCTACTTTTACAAGGTTGGACAAGGTTAGGATCCCTAGCTTTTATTGACAGTATTACAGGTTAAGGATTCCTAACTTTATGGCAAGCTAAGAGCTGTTACCTACATCAGCTCATTTAGAAAGCATTTTTATTGTTATGAAGACATACAAGTAGGGAACAGGATGAAGTTGGAAGCAATCTGTGGGCCAGCATTTTTCATTTGATCAACTGACGTTATCTCGTTGAAGCAGTTATGCTGCGTACGAATGTGTTCCATACTCGAGTCATCCGGGTAATGTAAGATCTCAGATGGAGTGATGTTTGGAGAAGGGTACAGCCAGAGTGAAGGTGCTTGCTTTCTGCCCGTTTCTTGTGGCATTAAAAGCTTTGTTTCACGCTGTCTCGAAGTGGATCCAAGGTGTGGTATTTTGACAATATTGGCCTAGTACATAACAGTAAGGCCACCCACATCCCTCCTATGTTGAAGGCTCTGCTGAAATGGACAGATCTATCCAAGATGGGTCCAGTGCGAGAGATGAGACAGTCTCTTGCTCTGTTCTCTACTCTGTCAAGCAGTCGCAGATGAGAGGGGGGGCAGGCAAACCAGAAAGTGGAAGCATACTCAAGGTGTGTGAGCGTACTTGTGCCTCGTACAGGATATCTTGCAAACCCCTACTCGTCAAGCAGATGCGAGATACGGCGCAAGTGCTGTAAGCTTTCCTGGCTGCCTTTGTTTGCAAGATATTACAACATGGTTCTTCATGGTAGTTTGGAGGTCAAAATTTCACCCAAGGATATCAACTTCTTCTCCAGGTGCCAAACATCGTCCCATTCATCCTTACTACGCACCAGCATTACCCTCATGGTGCCTAGAGACGATCATCATTTGCGTTTTCTCAGGTGCATAATGGTTACTTTGCCATCTATTTCCCAAGCTGATATAGCTCTCAGCTGGTGATTGATTGTAGCTTAGAGCAGCTGGCCATTTTCTTCTCTTGGATAAGTGAATGTCCAGTGTACAGTCGTATGCATATGCATGTGATTCTGGGATGAGAGAAAAGGTCGTTGAAGTAGACATTCCATACAGTGGACCCAGCACACTTCCTTGTGGAAACGCTTGCCCCAAATAGATGCCTTGCTGATTCTGTTCCATTGGGACTACACTTAGAGATTACCATGAAGGTAATCACTGAGGAGACATAGCGTAGAGCCTGGCAATTCCCAGTGCTTGGGAAGTTTTGCTAACGAGGCCTGGTGCCCCACAACCCGGTCGAAAGGACACAGCAATGGTCCAGTGCTACAACACAGCTGTACTTTGGATTCATCAGTGATGGTGCCACTTAGTGGAGAGGTTTAACAACAGATCAGCAGCAGAGTAACCTTTCCTGGAAGCCATATTGACGATCACAAGTAGTGAGTAGGTAGTTAAAAAATCTGTCATTTGTCTTGAGTTATTGTCTCAAGGATCTTACCGTGATTGACAGGAGTGACACTGGTCTGTAGTTGCTGATTTAAGACTCTGCTCTTCTTTTTGTGAAACAGGGACTACATTTGCCTCTTTCCATGGAGAGGGCCATTTGCACTGTACTAGGCAGTGCGGAAAGATGCGGTTAGAGTGCTGCTAGCTGGTCCTCGCGCCACATCTTCTCAACAATCTTGGGCTCAATTGTCTGGGCCCACAGCCTTTTCCTGGATCAAGATGATTTAAGGAAGGAAATGCACCTCCTCCTGCCTTATTGTCACCACTGACCAGTGTTGACACAGTTCTGCAGCTAGCCAAGGAGGGTCCCTTGTTGGATCAGGAACTTGCATTTTGAGTGCAAAGTGTTCAGCAAAGAGGTCCGCCTTCTCTTGACTACTAGTAGAGGTGGTCCATTCCTGTCGATTTAGAGGTTGGAATAAGTTATACGGCAGATAACCTTGTCTGTCCTTGACCAGGGTCCACCAGGTTTTGGAGCCTTACCCTACTGATGCTAACTTTCTTTTAGTGTCACCTTCCCATTTAGCAATGGCCCACTTTTGAACATCACATATGCCTACAGGCTTGCTGTGCAAGTTCCTGTTTAGGTGGTAGATGTCTCTCTATACCTTCGCCATGCTTTGTACCTAGCAGTAGCATGCCTCTCTACAACAAAGCCAAAACCAAGGCTGATCTGTAGGTGCTTTGTCACATATTGACGGTGAGGAATGTGTTACTTGTGGCAGATTAGGATGTGTCCAGTGAAGGCTTTAACTTGGTTGTCACATCCCCCTGGGAAGAGCATTCCAAGTCGGTTGGTGGCGAGCGCAGAGCAAAGGGCGGCCCAATCTACCTCTTTCCCATAGCCAGGTTTGTGCGTGTGGGACTCTCACTCGGTTCTGTTGGGGGAATCTTTAGTGTGGTAAGAAAACAGGCCTTGTGGTCAGAACGATCCAACGTAGCCGAAGGGGTTTACAAGTATAGTGACTATGCCTTTCTGCCAGATCACTCACTACTTGGTTCAAGGGAGGAGCCAGAGATATGAGTAGGGAAATCAAACAAAGTTTCTCATGTCAAACACTGCAAGAAGGTCATCAAAGTCCTCTGTAGAAGGTGCTGTTGAGGTCACAACAATTATAATATGTTGACAGTTGTGTTGTAGCAGAAGGGGGTTCAATATTGTTGTTCCATAGGAAAGTTGATAGGGTCTGACATGTTGCACTGAGGTCTGTACATTGCACATGCTAGTACAGAGGTACTAGTGTTTGATACAGAAGCTTGAAGAACATAATTCAAGTGTGTAGGGGTGGAAACATTATGTGCTGGGCATGAACACTTTATAGAGAAGCTCAATCTCTCTCTCTCTCTCTCTCTCTCTTTTCTCTTCTTTCTCTCTCTCTCTCTCTTCACTCTCTTTCTCTCTCTCTCTCCTCTCTCCTCTCTCTCTCTTCTCTCTCTCTCTCTCTATCTCACTCTCACTCTCCCTCACTCCCATTACCCTATCTTCTCCTCCCTCTCTCTATTAGGCTTCTCTCTCCATCTCTCATTTCTCTCTCTCATACCTTTTCCTTTCGCCACCTCCTTTCTCCCTCTCTCTCTCTCTCCCTCTCCTCTCCTCTCCCTCTCTTTCTCCCCTCTCTCTAACCTTTCTCTCCCCCCTCACATTTCTCTATCCCTCCCCCTTGGTCTTATCCACTCACCCCAATACTTTCTCTCTCTCTCCCTCTTTCTACCCTTTCTCTCTCCTCTCTCTCCTCTTTTCTACCCTTTCTTCTTCCCCCTGCACCCTCTCCTTTTCTAGCCTTCTGTCTGTGGTAAAAAAAAAAAAAAAAAAAAAAAAAAAAAAAAAAAAATAAAAAAAAAAAAAATAAAAAAAAAAAGGGGTGGTCCTAGGAGGACGGGAAAACCAGAGATCTGGTAGACGAACCAGGGAAGGAAAGGACTGGGTGTTAGAGCTCCAAAAAAGGGAGGAAGAGTGGGAAGGAAGATAGTAGGCTTGGTAGAAAATGGAGGAGTGGACTGCTGAAGAGTGCAGGAAGTGGGAAGTACAGGTCCTTAGAAGCAGAAGCTTGGGATACAGTGCTTAGAAGAGAAACTGCAATACCTGAAACAGATTAGAGAGACAAAATGACAATTCAGATGTGACATCAGGAAATTCAATGTCAGGCGGCAGACAGGGGATGGTATAAGCAACAACGGAGACATGCTGTACACGAAGGGCCCTATAGACCCAACGTGGGGCCAGGAAAAGACGAGGAGCACACTAGATCAAATGAAAGTCTGAAGACAATGAAGGTATGCTATATGCAGTGATTTCTAACAGGCCAACCTGCTGTAGCAAGACCACTCAAAAGTGGTCAGGGAAAAAAGACAGTTTCACTGAGAATAGAGTTTCAGATATGACAGGGACTGAAGGCAAGAACATGGTCAACGGAAGGAAATAAAATGCTCAGAGGGAGCAGATGGAGACTCAGTGGGAGGAGGAAAGGGCGAGGTCAGTTTTTGTGTACGGGCTCCAAGAAGCCAAGGGGGACAACTTTGAAGGAAATAAAAACAGGAGGAGAAAAAAAAATGATTTGGAGGGCATCATGAAAACAATAGGTGAGGGCGATATGACCCAGGTGACAAATTTTCAGAGGACTTGGGTGGTTTGCGGAGTGGAAGGATATGGCCTGTCAGAGTATCTTTCAAGAAAGATAGAATCAGGTTCGAACCAGGGATTGCTGCAAGTAAGCAAGACTGAGGGACAAGAGGGGGTCCAGGAGAGTGGACCTCGACCGCAATCAGAACACTAAGAAGAAGGGGGGACTACATGAAAGAGAGGGTACCAGAGACGCAAGGAGGAACGAGAGGCAATGACGAAAATTGAGCAGGGACCAGACACAGGAGGAAGGGCAAACGCACCCCACAGAATCTCCCACCAAAAGACTCCAACCGCGACATTGCCCAACGCAAACTGAGGCAACCTCATACTACCAACCCACTCACCTGTTCCCTCTGCCACCAACCCATATCACAAAACCTCACCAACAGCTGTCCCTTATGGGGCATTCTGACCCAACCCATCATCACAAACCTCCACCTACACCACAGCCCCATATAGGCCCCCCACCAAGGCTTCTCGCTCCCCCAACCCCAATATTTCTTGCATGACCACAATGATAGAAAAAGACATGAAAAGTTTGGATACACAAAGCGGATGGAATAACGAATAAACATGAGTCGTTGGAATGAAAGAATCAGTGATGAAAAATCCCCAGACATCATAGCAGTACAGAAAACAAAACTGCTGTGAGGGCATAAAACAGACACAATCTTCCCAAACAGGATATCAGATCCTGAGGAAAGATAGAAGGAGTAGAGGGGGAGGGAGGGGTTGCACTGCTCATAAACACTGATGGGGATTTGAGGGAAGTGGAAGGCTATGGAACATGATTGGAGAAAGAGACTCATGTAGGTACCAATTCAGTCCGGAGAACATAAAGTAGTCATTGGAGTGATGTATAACCACCACAGAACTGCAGGAGGCCAAGGAGAGGAGTTACGAAGGGGAAAACAACAGGGTGATGGTGGACCACTGGCTGAGGTGGCAAGAAGAGCTCACTCGAGCAGGAGCAAAGTTAATTACTGGTAATGGGCAATTTCAACCACAGGAGAGATCGACTGGGAAAACATGGAGACACATGGGTGGTCCGAAACATGGAGAGCCAAGATGATGGATGTGGTACTTGAAAAACCTCTGCATCACCATGTCAGGGTCAAACTAGACGAGAGAGGGAGAGGATGAGCCAGAAAGACTGGAATCTTGTGTTCACCCTGAGCAGTTTCAGACATTGGGACATCCACTTAGAGAGGCCCTTGGAGCTAGCGATCACGTGGTTCTGAGTTTTGATTATATAGTAGAGTTACAAGTGGAGAAGGTAACAGGAACTGAAGGAGGGGACAGGCAAACTTTAAAAAGGGGGGGGACTACACAGGTATGAGAAACTTCCTGTCAGGAGGTTCAGTGGGACTAGAGAAAATGAAATGGTAGGAAAATCAGTTAAACGAGATGATGGAGTATGTGGCAACAAAGTGCAAGGAGGCAGAGGAAAGTTTTGTTCCAAGGGGAAACAAGGAAATAACAGGAAGGACCAAAAACGATCCTTGGTTTACCCGAAGGTGTAGGCAGGCAAAAAACTAAGTGCAACAGAGAATAGAAAGGTACGGAGGCATGGACTCACGGAAAAACAAGGGTTTAGTAGAAGAGCCAGAAATTATGTATGCACAGCATAAGGAGGGAGCCAGCGACAGTATGAAAAGGACATAGCATCGGAAAAGTCAAATTCTTGATCCCGAAGCTGCTGTATAGCCACATTTAGGAGGGAAGGACAACAGTCAAGGAACAGGTGAAAAGGCTGAGGAAAGAAAGGTGGGGAGAACTCACAAGATACGATCAAGAGGTATGTGAGGAGCTCAACACGAGATTTAAGGAAGTATTTACAGTAGAGACAGGAAGGACTCTGGGGGGACAGACCAGATGGGGACACCAGCAAGGAATACACCAACAAGTGTTGGACGACATACATACAGATGAGGAGGAGGTGAAGAAACTGCTAAGGGACATCGATACCTCAAAGGCAATGGGACCGGACAACATCTCCCCGTGGGTCCTTAGAGAGGGAGCAGATATGATGTGTGTGCCACTTACCACAATCTTCAACATGTCCCTGGAAACTGGGCAACTACCTGAGGTATGGAAGACGGCAAATGTAGTTCCCATTTTTAAAAAAAGGAGACAGAAAAGAGGCACTAAACTATAGACCTGTGTCATTGACGTGTATAGTACGCAAAATTATGGAGAAGATTATCAGGAGGAGAGTGGTGGAGCACCTGGAACGGAACAAGAGTATAAATGCCAACCAGCATGGATTCACGGAAGGCAAATCCTGTGTCACAAACCTTCTGGAGTTTTATGATAAAATAACAAGACACGAGAGAGAGGGGTGGGTTGATTGCATCTTCTTGGGCTGCAAGAAGGCCTTTGACACAGTTCCTCACAAGAGATTCGTGCAGAAGCTAGAGCATCAGGCGCATATAACAGGAATGGCACTGCAATGGATCAGAGAATACCTGACAGGGAGGCAACAACGAGTCATGGTACGTAATGATGTATCACAGTGGGCACCTGTGACGAGCGGGTCCCACAGGGGTCGGTCCTAGGACCAGTGCTATTTTTGGTAGATGTGAACGACATGATGGAAGGGTTAGACTCAGAAGTGTCCCTGTTTGCAGATGATGTGAAGTTAATGAGGAGAATTAAATCTGATGAGGACCAGGCAAGACTTCAAAGAGACCTGGACAGACTGGACACCTGGTCCAGCAAATGGCTTCTCGAATTTAATCCTGCCAAATGCAAAGTCATGAAGATAGGGGAAGGGCACAGAAGACCACAGACAGAGTATAGGCTAGGTGGCCATAGACTGCAAACCTCACTCAAGGAGAAAGATCTTGGGGTGAGTATAACACCGAGCATGTCTCTGGAAGCACACATCAATCAGATACCTGCTGCAGCATATGGGCGCCTGGCAAACCTGAGAACAGCATTCCGATACCTTAGTAAGGAATCGTTCAAGACACTGTACACCGTGTATGTCAGGCCCATACTGGAGTATGCAGCACCTGTTTGGAACCGGCACTTGATAAAGCACGTCAAGAAACTAGAGAAAGTACAAAGGTTTGCGACAAGGTTAGTTCCAGAGCTAAGGGGAATGTCCTATGAAGAAAGATTAAGGGAAATCGGCCTGACGACACTGGAGGACAGGAGAGTCGGGGGAGACATGATAACGACATATAAAATACTGCGTGGAATAGACAAGGTGGACAAAGACAGGATGTTCCAGGGAGGGGACACAGAAACAAGAGGCCACAATTGGAAGCTGAAGACACAAATGAGTCAGAGAGATATTAGGAAGTATTTCTTCAGTCATAGAGTTGTAAGGCAGTGGAATAGCCTAGAAAATGACGTAGTGGAGGCAGGAACCATACACAGTTTTAAGACGAGGTTTGATAAAGCTCATGGAGCGGGGAGAGTGAGGGCCCAGTAGCAACCGGTGAAGAGGCAGGGCCAGGAGCTAAGACTCGACCCCTGCAACCACAAATAGGTGAGTACAAATAGCTGAGTACACACACACACGCATGCATGACAAAGCTCAGGAAGCAGAGAGGGAGAGGACCTAGGAACGATCAGTGAAGAGGCGGGGCCAGGAGCTGAGTCTCGACCCCTGCAACCACAATTAGGTGAGTACACACACACACATACACACATACACACACACACACACACACACACATACACACACACACACACACACACACACACACACACATGCACACACACATGCACACACACACACACTCACACACACACACACACACACACACACACACACACACACACACACACACACACACACACACACACACACACACACACACATACACACACATACACAATCACGCAGACGTGGGTGAAGAAGGCTTCGAGAACCGTAGTGTTTTTAAGGTGGGCAGTAACTGCTAGCAGTAACCAGTGGTAGCGACAACGTCAATGAACAATCCTACGAGTGATAACTAAAGTTATTAGTTAAAAAATAGTCGAGATGAAGCCTGAAATCATTAATATTTCAAAGTGCCAAACTGTTATCGGTCTAATAGGCACCTGTTGCCACACAGATTCAAATATACAAAGACCAAAGTGAGTGTGGAAGCGGGTGTTCAAGAATTATCTGCGTTTGGTTAACAAGTGAAATGTGGGGCACCATACAGTGAGAGGGAAAAAGTTAATAAGCAAAAGGAGAAAGGAAAAATTAAAACATTAACAAGGGGGAAGGGCAGAGTAGGCCTCCTGAAGCGTGACGTCACAGCAAGTTGTGTGCCATTATAATATAAAGTGAAGTGTAGTAATGTGAAGTGTATCGTCATAATGAAAATGAAATCACATATAGCATATATGGTTTAAAAAACATCAGGGGTAAAGGGTTTTTCCAAAAATAGTGATAAAAGGGCCTATTGCGTGACTATTATCAGCATTGGCAACTTGTCACCGCACCGCTGCCATGCAAGTATTGCTCCCTATTGTGGTTGCTTTGGGGTTTTGGGATTCTGGTCTTCATCATGTTAGATACGGGTCACTCATTCCTACAAGCTTTACCACAATTCGAGAAAATAGCATAGAAAAGGGTGAAGATAGTGTTGACTGCAGAGCATTCTAGCGAGGGACAGTCTACGGGGGGGTAATGTCAGACACTCCTAGAAGCTGAGACAAGCTAAATTTACAACCTGTTATTTTGTATTTTAAAATAGAACTGAAAGTGTTAGAATACATTGGAAAGCTTTAAATTACTTTTTTTTCACATGTATTTTTTAGCGTATGAACACTTAGAAGGGGGGGCACACCATCCCAACATACCACCTAGGAAGTGGAAGTCCTCTCTCAATGTGAGAAAGGGAAAGGTAATAACCACAGTAATTGATATTTAAAATCCAGAAAGGGCAATAAGGGGAGAGAAGCATTACTAGGAAAGACAGCTGGACTAAATTTTAGCCTACACGACAGAGAGGTATAAATGGATCTTTTTAACCACAACTACCTCTCCCCCAACCCCCTATCCAACCCGAACCAATCCTGCAGGAGAAAGCACGGCTGAAAGCAGGAGGGTTTTAGAGTGGTCCTCAAACGAATAGAACACAGGAGGAAAGGAGGACGATGAAAAGAGAGTTCAGAGAAATGGGGGGAAATGAAAAAAGGAGGCAAAAAAACCCCGGGAAAAAGTGGAAGGACAAGCACACCCCCCAAAACACCTGCAGAAGGACCCAGCCACGACCACCCCAAAGGCAACGAAAAATCCAAACCAACCATCACACCCCGATCCCTCTTTTCCCCAAACCCCCTGCACCACATTACAGTATTACAACAGAAGTTAAAGGTTTGGTACCAAATGCAGATGGATTAATGAAAAACATAAGGGAAAGGCAAGAAAAAATCAATGAGAAGCCCCCAACATCATAGAGTTACAGAGAAAAAATCAGGGGGAAAAAAACCAGAGCAATTTCCCACCAGGATACCAGATCATGAGGAAAGATAAAAGGGGGCAGGGGGGGAGGTGGGGTTGCCTGCTAGTAAAAAACAGAGGGAAAATTTGAGAAAAGGGAAGGCTAGAGAGATGGGAAAAGAGACTACATAGTGGGGCACACTTCATCTGGGAACAAAAGGTGGTCATTGCGTAAATTTTAAAACCCACCACAAACTGCAGGAGGCCAAGGAGGAATGTGAAAGAGCAACGAGCAATGGGCCCAACTTGCGAGGTGGCAAGAAACTCATCCAGCAGACAAAGTTGCGGGTTTTAGGGTGGATTTCAACCACGGGAGATTGCGGGGAAAACCTGGACCCAAAAGGGGGGGTCCCGAACCATGAGAACCAAGATGAGGACATGGTGCTGGGAAAAACTCATGCACCAACATTTTAAAGGACACTACCAAGGGGGAAGGGGGGGATGAACCACAAGTTGGACCTTGTTTTCACCCTGGGCAGTTCAGACAGAGGACATCATGTAGAAGCCCCCTGGGAGCTAGCAAACCACGTGGTTCTGTGCTTTGAATATATATAGACCCGCAATGGAGAGAGTAACAGGAGTTGAATGATAAAAGCCTGACTATAAAAGAGGGGACTAATTGGGTTGAGGAATTTCCCTGTGGGAGGTCCAGGGGACAGAAAAAACTGGCGGGAAAACCTAAATGAAATGGAATATGTAACAACAAAATGCAAGGGGGGCAGGGGAAAAGGGTTTTAATTCCCAAGGGCAACAGAAACACAGGGGCCCCGAAGGGCCCCCTGGTTTACCCGACGATGTAAGGAGGCAAAAACAAAGGCAATAGAGAAAAAAAATACAAAAGGCAGAGAACACACAAAATAGGGAGATCATCGCAGACCCGGAAACGAGTATCACAGGTAAGGAGGGGGGGCCCAGCACATATAAAAAATACATGCATCGAAAACAAGACTGACCCGAAATGTTTTGCCACATCGGGAGCCCAAAGACCAGGGATCAATTAAGGACAAAGGGGGGGGAATCAAAGAAATGACCAGGAGGTATTTGAGGGGCTAAACAAAGATTTAAGGGAAATTTTTTACGTAAGACAGGGAAAGGGGTGTGGGAAGTCAGTACAGAAGGGAAAATCAAGAGGGAATTTAAAAAACCAAGTGTTGGTGACATACGAACAACCGAGGAGGAGGGGAAAACTGTAAGTGATCTTGATACCTCAAGGCGATGGGACCGGCTCTCCCAAAGGGTCCTTAGAAAGGAGCAGAGATGCGTGCGTCCTCTAAAACCCCAATCTTCAACCATCCTTGAAACTGGGCAACTACCTGAAAAGGAAGACAGCAAAAGTAGTCCCCTATTTAAAAAGGGAAACGAAAAGAGGCGTAAACTCAAACCCGTTCCGACTGTATTGTGTGCAAAGTCATGGGGAAATTTTCGGAGGGGGAGTGGCGAAAAACCTGGAACGGAACAGATTAAAATGAAAACCAGCATGGGTTCATGGAAAAGGTAAAACTTTTACAAAACCTCCTGGAGTTTTATGCAGTGGGGTCAGGAATACCTGACAGGGAGGGACAACAAGTCATGGTACTGAAGAGGTATCACAGTGGGGGCCTGTGAGCGGGGGCCCAAGGGGGCAGTTCTAGGCCAGTTCTATTTTGATATATGCGAAAGACTGAGGGGAATAGACCTGAAGTTTCCCCATTCGCAGAAGATTGGGAAATTATGAGAAAATTTTAAAACGGATGAGGATGAGGCGGACATAAGAACATGAACATAAGAAAGGAGGAAAAACTGCAGGAGGCCTGTGGGCCCTACTAGGCAGGTCCTTTACAATTATCCCACTAACAAAACATTTCCCCAAACCCCAAATTTTTAAATCCTACCCAAGAAAAAAAGCTTGTGTAAAATTTCCCACTCAATCCAACCTTCCACTCATGTACTTACCCAAAACCCTAGATTTAAAACTCCCCAAAGTCCTAGCCTCAAAACCCAACTAGGTAGACTTTTTCCCACCATAACTACCCTACCCAAAACCAATACTTTCCTTGTCCTTTCTAAATCTAAATTTAATCTAATTTAAATCCATTTTTTGCGGGTTTTCTCTTGGAGAGCATCCTCAAACCTTAAATACCCCTTTTTAATCCTTTTCTTCCATTTATACACTTCGATCAGGTTCCCCTCTTTTCTTCGTCTAAAAAGGAATTAATTTTTAAAGATTTTTTTAATCTTCTTCAAAAGGGAAGATTTTGACTTGTTTTAAATTTAGTCTCCTACGCTAAATTTTTTTCAACGAATTTATTCCTTTTGTAATACGGAGACCAGAACTGACTGCAAAATCAAGGTGGGGCCTTATAATGATGTAAAAAAGCTGCAGTATGCCCTCTGGACTTTGTTGCTTAACTTTTGATATAAATCCCAGTAATCATTTCCCTTATTAGTACGTTTAGGCTTTGTGTCTTGGGTTTTAAGGTTGCGCTCACCATAACCCCCAAGCCTTTTCGCAATCTTATGGTATTTCTAATCTTTTAAATTTTTAAAAGTACTGGGGTTTAGGGCACCCCCAACTTCAGAACCTTGCATTTCTACATTGAACTGCATCTGCCATTTTCTGCCAAGAATAGAGTTTTTTTAAGTCCTCCTGAAGTTCCTAACATCTACTTTAAATCATTACCTCCTATCTTGTGCATCGGCAAATTTGCTCTATCATATAATTCCCTCATCAAGCATTGATTTTTATTATAAACAACAACGGCCCAAGCTGACCCCTTGGAAGCCACTTGTTACAGATCCCCACTCGGTTTAACCCCATTTATGGACACTCTCTGCTTCCTGTCAGTGAGCCATACTCATCCACGAGACACTTTTCCCCCAATCCAGGGGCTGCCCTTTTTTTAAAACAGCAAGGTGGGGAAACTCTATCAAACCTTACAAAAAATTAAAAGTAAAATATAAAATTCTTTTTGTGGCAACACCTCAAAGCTTTACTGAAGAAAGTTAATAAATTAGTTAGACAAGCCCGGCCTCTTTGTGAATCCATCTGAGATCTTTTATAACTAGCTTACGAGAGGGGTTTTTTAATTAGTTTAATTGACTTGTAATTTTTGCCTAAAATTTGGGGTCAGGCTTTGGGGCGGTAATTTGAGGTAACGATTTGTCCCTGTTTTAAAAATGGGAGTTCATTGCCATCTTCCACATATCAGACACAAACCCCTGTTTAAAGGATAAATTAAAAATATTATTAAATGTTACAGAGTTCCATTTTGATTCCTTAAGAACCCTTGAAAAAACCTCATCAGGCCCCGGCGCTTATTTTGCTTCTCGTCTATCTGCCCCAAAAACCTTTCCACTAGTGACTGTGATGTTACATAATTTTCTTCTTCTAGCCCACTGTAAAAAATTAAATTACTGGAATTTTGTTATGTTTTCCCTTGAAAAAAATGGGGAAAAAAAATTTTTTAAAAAACAAGCACTTTTTATTCTCATTGTCAGTAAGGTCCCATAGTTTTTTAAAGGGGCCTATCTTACTTAACTTTTGTTCATAGACTGGAAAAAAATTTTTTGGGTTTGTTTTGAACCCCTACAATTTTAATTTCATAGTCCTTTTAGCTTTTCTTACCCCCTTTTTAAATTTTGTCCCCTTAATGTCAATTAGATTCATAAGATGACCCTCCCTCTTTTGATACCCTAAAATTCCCTTTTTTATGCCCTAGTAGATATTTAGCCATTATTCATCCATTTGGGCATTCTATTTGATCTAATTTCTTTATATGGGTAAACGCTCTTTGGCAGATGATTTTGGTTTAAAAACTGTATATTGATAGTCTCCGTTACCCCAGTCAAAGATGATAAGTGTTCTTTAAGCCCCCTGTAATCTGCTAAGGAAAAACGGGATGTTACTGAGTATCGCTCATCGTACTTCCATTCAAGCAAAAAGTAAATTTTTTGTGGCGCTAGACCCCGTTTTCCTCTGAATTTTTTAAATTATTAAACAAGGGGTTCATTGTTTCCCTAAAAATAAGTCAAAAGGTTATTTCCCTTGAGGTTCTTCAAAACTGCTTTAAAAAAACAATCCTAAATACTTCTAAGAAGTGTACGATTCTAAATTCCCAGTCAAGAAATTCCAATCAAAATGAAAAAAGTTAAAGTCTCCCAGAAATTTCTACATTACGTCCCTTTTGGCCCTTTCAATTTCCCCCATAGTAGTTTCCCTTTCCCTATCTAAGTTTTGGGGGACGGTATATCACTCCTAAAAACAGTTTTTCTGCCCCTCGAAAATTTATCAAACAGATCTGTATGTTTACTTCGCTTTAAAACCGTTTTTATGCAAAAAAGTTCAAGCGATCTCGGCGGTACAATGCACCCCCCCCCCCCTCCCAATACTTCTATCTTCTTGGAACATTTAAAACCTAATATGACACGCGGCATGTCCCACTTTTTTTAATTAAACCACTTCAGTTAAAGGGAAAAAACATCATGTTACCTACACTAGCAACTAATCTCAACTCGTCCCTCTTATTCCTAGGGCCCCGGCAATTGCATAATAAAAAATTGAAAGCTCTCCTTTTTCCTTTTCCCCTTTCCCGCTCATTTCATTTTTTACTAAACCCATACCCTCTTTTTCCCCAAGGTCCCTGGGTTTTCAATATCTATCCGTTCTTATTATTTCTGTTCCCCCAGAACTCGTAAAATTTCAATGGGGCTTTACTGTTTTCTGCCAAAACCCTACCACTAACTATTCCCAGTTTAAAGTCCTAAATGCCCCCCACTGCAGTTGCCAGTGCTCCCCCCCCACACCTTAAGTGAACCCCCTCCCTAGCATACATTCATTTCGCCCTAGGGGGGGTCCCCCTTGTAATGAATGTTACGCATTTCCCTTTCAGTATTTGTCCAGCCAGCAAATTTACACCAATTGCCCCCGGGCAACCTTCATTCCAACTCCCCTCCTTGCAAAATACCACTATGAGAGGGGTTCCCCCCCCTTACTTCTAATTATTTCTATTTTGGGCCCATAGTAAAGGTCCCCATCTGTTTCCACATCGTTGCCTCCGACTGAGAAGATAATAGGTTGCTCCATTACCTCTCTATTCATCCGAGGTAAACAATATCCTCCCTCCCAGCCCCCCGGAAAACAAAACTCTCTGTCTCCTACTCCTGTCCTTTTAAACAGAACGCCCTACCTATCCCCAATTGGGATCCCCAACAACAAAAATATTCTTACCTTCCTTAATGCTTGTCGTGTCGTTCCAGTGTCAACCACATTCGGGGTAGCACTGAGAATGTATTGGGTGTTCCCCAAAAAAGTTTCCACCCGGGGTCTCTTTTTCTTCATCGTTTCTACCTTTCCATTCGTCTTCTTGATCGTCAACTTCTTTCCCCCCTGCCACCATGACCAGTTTCCCCTTTTTGCCCCGAGGGCTCAAAACGGGGGACTACACGAATCTTCTTTTTCCCTCGGTCAATCGCCGAATTTCCCCAAATTTGCCAAAACCTCAATTCCCTTTAAATGTTGGTAAAGTTGCTCGATGGAGGGGATTTGTTCAATTCTAGGACGCGCAAAAAGGTCTTCACAGAGCCAAGTACACGCAACATGCGAGAGACCTGGACGGTGGACAGGGTCCCGGGAAAATGGCTTTTCGAATTAATCCTGCCAAAAAGCAAAGTCATGAAGATTGGGGGGGGGGGAAAAGAAAACCGCAGACAGGAAATGGTAGGTGGACAAAAAAAATACAGACCTCACTCAGGGAAAGACCTCGGGGGTTTTCCTAATACCCAGCACTCACCAGCACACATAACCAAAAATCTGCTGCAGCATGTGGGATTGGGAAAAATGAGAAAAGCCCCGTACCTAAAAAGGGGAACGTTTCAAGACACTGTACATGTGTTGTTAGGCCCATACTGGGTATCAGCACCAGTCTGGAAACCCCCCCCTGGTCAAGCACATCAAGAAGTTAGAGAAAGTAAAAAGGGTTTTCAACAAGGTAGTCCCAGAGCTCAGGGGAATGTCTTTACGAGGAAAGGCTGAGGGAGATCGGACTGACGACACTGGAGGACAGAAGGGTCAGGGGAGACATGATAACGACATAAAAGGGATACTGCGGGGAATAGATAAGGTGGACAGAAAATAGGATGTTCCAGAGGGGGGGACACGGAACAAGGGGTCACAACTGGAAGCTGAAGACTCAGACGAGTCACAGGGACGTTAGGAAGTATTTCTTCAGTCATAGAGTCGTCAGGAAGTGGAATAGCCTAGCAAGTGAAGTAGTGGCGGCAGGAACCATACATAGTTTTAAGAAGAGGTATGATAAAGCTCAGGAAGCAGAGAGAGAGAGAGGGCCTAGTAGCAATCAGTGAAGAGGCGGGGCCAGGAGCTGAGTCTCGACCCCTGCAACCACAATTAGGTGAATTAGGTGAGTACACACACCAGGGTAGACATTTATAGAAGCTTCAGACCCTACTATCAATTTCCGTATTTTATAAGTAGAATTGATAAATGTTAGAATTACTGTTGGTACTTTTTTTAGAATTACTGTATTTATTAGCAGTATCTCCCCCTCACACCTCCCCCAAACACACAAACACACACACATATGCACACATATATACACACATACACACACACACACACACACACCTTTACTAGGCGAATACACACACAAACACACACACCCCAACACACACACACACCACACACACACCACACACACACACACACACACACACAAAAACCACACACACACACACACTTGCGCGTGCACAACACACACGCCATGCACGTGCACACACACACACCTTCCTAGATGAGTACACACACACACACATACACACAACACGCACACACACACCCCGTTTCTAGGGTCATTATCCTCATCCTTTTCTCCCCCTCCCTTGCCCCCCCTTAATCCATCCCTCTCTCTCCCACAGATAGACACACATACACAAGCCCCACATACACTTGACACTACACATACTCCCCCTTCCCCTAACCACCTCCCCCCCTCCCCATTTGCCACCAACCCCCCCCCCAAACCATCTAACCCTTCCCCCCAAACCATCTATCCCCTCCTCAACCTTTCTCTGTCCCTCCAATAACCATCCTCCCCCTTCCCCATAACCATCCTTTCCCCCTCCCCTTACCATCTATTCCCCTCCCCTAAACCATCTCTCCCCTTCCCTTCTGTGGTGCAATGGTTGTGCAACCAAGAACTAGGATGAGAGCAAGGGTCTCACAGATGAATCTGGGAGGGAGGATTGGGAGGCAGAGCTCAAAAAAAGGGAGGAAGACTGGGGAAGGAGGCTAGATGAGCTTGCAAGGAAGATGGGGGGAGAGGTTAGCAGCAGAGAGCAGAAGGTGGGAGCAACATGCCACATTAGCAGAAGCCAAGATGCAGAGAGGAGCTGAGAAATCTGAAACAGCCTAGAGATAAGATAATACGGAAGTAGCATCAGGAATATTTACATCAGCACGGGACAAAGGGTCTGGAGGGAGCATGGAAGCTAAACTGTATGCAAAGGTCCTGTCAAACCCACACGGGGCCAAAACAAAGACAGGGAAGCACACTAGGACAGTATGAGAGGTCGGAAGACATTGAAGGAATAGGACATATGCAGGGAATATACCAGACACTTGTGGGGGGCCAGGAACAGGTGAGCAGGAAGGACAAACCAATGAGCATAGGGGCCACAGCTGGGGAAGGGGATGTCCTCAATGCCTCAACAGCCCAGGGTGAACACAAGGTCCATTCTTGCTGGTATGTCCTCCTCTCTCACTCTGGTAGTGTCCTTAACATGTTGGTGCATGAGGTTTTCCAGCACCACATCTAAATCTTGGCTCTCCATATTTCGGGACCCCCATGTGGCTCCAGGTTTTCCCAGTCAGTCACACTGTGGTTTTAAAAACCCCTAACCAGCAACTTTGCTCTGCTGGAGGAGCTCTTCTTGCCCCCTCAGCAAGTGTGTCCACCATTGCTCTGTTGCTCCCCTTTGTATTCCACTCTTGGCCTCCTTTCAGTTCTGTAGTGGATTATACATTTACTGCAAGGGCCACCTTTGCTCCCCAGACTGAAGTTGTGCCAAACTATGTAGTCCCTTTCTCCAATCTCATTTATGCCTCCCCTTTTCTCGAATTTCCATCGGTGTTTTACAAGCAGTGCAACCACTCTGCCCTTCTATCTTTCCTCTGATTGATATCCTGGTGGGAAGATTGCATCTGTTATTGTCTCAGTGAGTTTCGTTTCTGTAACTGCTATGATGTCTGGGGACTTCTCATTGATTCTTTCTTGCCACTCCTCGTATTTATTCGTTAAATTTATCTGCATTTGTGAATCAAACCTTCAACTTCTGTTCTAAAACTGAAACTGTGGTCCCGTGGGAATATTGGGGTTGGGGGAGCAGGAGCCCTGTTGGGGGCCTGGGGGGGTTGCAGTGGGGGTGGAGGAAGGTTCCCATAGGGGGTTGCGTAGGGGTAGGGGCTTATGGTTTTGGGGGGGGGGGACAGAGGGATCAGTGTGTGATTGTTGGTTTAGATTTTTCAGTTGCCTTGGGGGTGTCGTGGTTGGAGTCCTTCTGCAGGTGTTTCTGAGGGGTGTGCTTGCCTTCCACCTGTTTCTGGGTTATTCTGCTCTTCTCTGTCATTTCCTCCCCTTCCTTTTTATGTTTTTGCACTCTCCTTCAGAATCAACCTTTCCTCCTGTATTCTGTCTCGATCGAGGGTACACACTCTTGAACTCCTGTTTGCCTCCCAGCCGTGCTTTCTCCTGCGAATCATGGTTTGAGTTGTTCTGCCTTGGAAAATTACTTTGAGAGGGGCCGTTTCCTTGTCTTTGTGAACCAACCAATTCTCTGAAATTTGCCAAACCCGGGTCATGTCTCCCCTTTCCTATCGCCTTCATGATACCTTCAATCACTTTTTTCTCCTGTTTTCTTTCATCATAGGTTTCCCCTTCAGCTTCCTGGAGCTCATTTGACAAAAAAATGATCTCTCCCTTTCTTCCTCCCACTGTGTCTCCCATTGCATCCCCTGAGGTGTTTTAGTTACTTAACATGGAGCGTTTCCCTTTCCCTTTAGTCCCTTCCCTACCTGTGGCCCCTATGTCATTTGGGTTTTTCTTTCTGCTCACCTGTTCCTGGCCTGCACAAGTGTCTGGTAGAGTCCCTGTATATGTCTAGTTCCTTCAATGTCTTCTGACCATCATACAGTCCTAGTGTGTCCCTGTTTTTGTTTTGGCACCGTGTGGGTTTGACAGGTCTTTTGCATACAGTTTAGCTTCCTTGCTCCCTCCAGACCCTTTGTCTGTGTCTGATGTAGATATTCCTTTATGCTATGTCTGTATTATCTTTTTTCTCTAGACTGTTTCAGATTTCTCAGCTCTGTATCTTGGCTTTTCTACTGTGGCATGTTTCTCCCACCTTCTGCTCTCTGGAGCTAGCCTCTCCCCATTTTCCTTCGAAGCTCTTTTAGCTTCCTTCCCCAGTCTTCCTCCCTTTTTTTGAGCTCTGACTCCAATCCTTCCTCACAGATTCGTCCATCAGACCCTTGGGTTTCCCCATTGCACCACAGAAAGAAGGGGGGGGAGAGATGGTTATGGGGAGGGGGGAGAGGGGGGGAGAAGGGAGTGGCTAGGGGGAGGGGGACAGATGGGCAAGTATGTGTATGTGGCAAGTTATGTGTGTTTGTGCATAATTATGTGTGTGTGAGTATGAGAGAGAGAGAGAGGAGGAAGGAGAGAGGAGAGAGGAGAGAGAGAGAGAAAAGAGGAGAGAGAGAGAGAGAGATGGAGAGAGAGAGAGAGAGGAGAGAGAGAGAGAGATGAAGAGAGAGAGAGAGGGAGAGAGAGAGAGAGGAAGAGAGAGAGAGGGGAAGAGACAGAAAAAGAGGGAGGGGAGGAGGGGAAGGGGGAGCGAAGGAGGGAGATAGAGAGACCAATGGAAACACTGGTCCCTTAAGGTTGTGTGAGTCTATGTGCGCATGCGTGTGTGTGTGTGTGTGTGTGTGTGTGTGTGTGTGTGTGTGTGTGTGTGTGTGTGTGTGTGTGTGTGTGTGTGTGTGTGTGTGGTTTCGTGTGTGTATTCCTGTGTTGGGGGTAGGGGAGTCGCAGGGAGGTAGCTGGTTAGGGGGAGGGGGAGAGATGGTTAGGGGGAGGGGACGAGATGGTTAGGGGGAGGGGGATAGATGGTTAGGGGGAGGGGGGATGGATGGTTAGGGGGAGGAGGATAGATAGTTAGGGAGTGGGGAGGGATGGTTAGGGGGAGGGGGAGAGATGGTTAGTGGGAGAGAGGAAATGGATAGGGGGAGGGGAGTGATGGCTATGGGGAGGAGGATAGATGGTTAGGTGGTGGGGAGAGATGGTTAGGGGAAGGGGATTGATGGTTAGGGGTGGGGAGAGATGGTTAGGGGAGGGGGAGGGATGGTTATGGGGAGGGGAGAGATGGTTAGGGGAGGGGGATAGATGTATAGAGGGAGGGGGAGGGGTGGTTAGGGGAGGGGGAGAGATGGTTAGGGGGAGGGGGAGAAATGGTTAGGCGACACCGCCCATGCCCACCGTGCCTCGTTTAATTCAAACTGAAGCGATTGGCCTAAAGAGGCAGGTGCCAGAAGTCGCCAGAAACTTACCACACAGGTCAGCTGTTTTAATAATCTTCCTTGTCTGCTAGTGTACCTCGCATATAATCTAGTGATACCAGTGAATAGAATTCAGTGTTGTAGTAGCAACAAACCAGCATTATAATGGTACTTAGTGGAATGGAGTGACTTTCATTAGTTTTTTCTCCATTCTTGAAATACCAGACATATACAGTGAAATTCATATGAACTGTAGTTACCAGTGGTCGCAATATACACAACGAAAAGCAAATATCACACAAGAAAATGCATCTTTCCTCCAATAATTTCACCAATAAACTATAGTGAAAATATAGCTTTTGTTGTGGTAGAGACCAAAAATATCTAGAAAAGCTAGTTTACAGTGTTCGAAAAAATCCTTCGGCTGTAAATAAAGGTCTCACCCGTTCGTCATTGTAGGAGCTGCCAGCAATCCAGGTTCTTCAACACGCAAGTTATACTTTTGTATCAATCTAATCACATATTACTCGGTCAAATAATTTCCAGTAGTTCCTTCATGTGTTAGCTCAAATCACCGACCAGATATTTTTTTAAATAAGTGACCCATGATCACATCCAACTAGTTCTAAACCCTTGGCTGATCCGAGCCTTAACCGGGTTTCAAACGGGTTTGTTGGACAATAAAGCAGACTGTAAACAGACGGGGCTTTAGGCGCCCTTATCAAACACAAACAGTAAATATAAAACGGGAAACATACACCGGTAAGCTGTCCTATTATACAAGTACAGTTAGAATTAGAAATACAATTAGCCAGATCTTCACTTTAAGGAGGTTATTAGTAGAATATTCAAGGGGTTACTAGTAAAAACTATATTAAATCAACCATTCAAATCACTTTATGAAGCTCTGCAGTCAATAAAAACAAACGGCTTCCGCATGGAACTTGCCATTTTGTGAAAATTGTTGTCACGCCCCCCGTGTGCAGATATCCAAGAACTATCTACAAGCAGTATTAAATCAGAGAAGTGTTTTTGGGTATCCCCCAAATGAGATAAATCTGTGGATTAAAACCACTTTGGGTATTAAAGAGAGATAACATCAAAGCAGCCTTCATAGAAAACCTGGAAGCATTCTATAACAGATGGGAAAATAAAAGTTGGGCTGGATGGTATCGCCCTTGGTGCTGGTCATGTAGTTAGAACTGTAAGGCTGGAGGTGCTGTCCTGGGTCACAATAATGGTGAAGCGGAGGGTGCTGTTCTGGGAGACAGTAATGGTGAAGATGGAGGTGCTGTCCTGCGAGACAGAAATGGTAAGGGTGGAGGTGCTGTCCTGGGAGACAGAAATGGTGAGGATGGAGGTGCTGTCCAGGTAGTCAGTAAATGTACGCATGAGGGAATGCATATAAAATGATCTCGAGGGAGACAGGAGCTGTAGTGGGGAAACAAGTGTTAGTCATGGACAAGATAAAACCAAAATACAAACTATTAAACCACAGAATATAGCAAACAAGGGGACTCCACTAGCATTAGTGAGGATAAATTGCCAGAAACAACTGGTGAGAGCTCCATTGTTGGTACTAGTGGGATAGGAATGAGACAGGTACACATGCACCAACAGGAATACAGTCACAGAAAACCCAAGGCAAATGGAAACCAAGCCTTTTGCATATACTATGCACTTGGGATTCTGCAGGGATGTGAAAATCTGGAAAAACAGATGGGACGTGGGAACTATGACCACCCTAGAAAATGCTGAGCCCATACGACAACAAGAAAATGCAAACTCACTTCCTGTAAGCCTTTTCAACCTGAAATGTGTCCCTTTTCAGTACAGGAAAGACTGTGCTATAACTTAAATTGCCAGGCATACCATCTAAAGGGGACAAAAAGATACAAAACATCCAGGCCATGGGGAAACCTGTGTAGCCACAGCCACTCACGAAGGAGAGGTTTTTTAGTGCCAGGAAGGAAAAAAAACTGGCAGGAAATGGAGGAAATCGTACTCGAAATCCAGCCATTTTGGAGTGGAAGCACAGTCCATTGCCTCCACTCCAAACCAACAGATACAGATACTAGTGCCAAAAAAAAATCCCCCCCCCATTACCAACAATACCACCAGTCCGATGACATTCTTCTTTGCAAATATACAGGGTCTAAAGCCCGCAACAAAAAAACAAAGTACCTTTCATCCGTGGACTGCTTGCAGAGGCAAATGCAATGTTTGTGGCTTTCACAGAGACCCAAATAATGGATCACTTGGAAAAACGAAATATGGATACCAGGTTACAACCTATACAGATGTGACAGAGTGAACAGGCAAAGGTGGGGGTTGGCCTGAAATATCGCAGAGTCACTTGTTTACACAGAACTGCTTAATGCCTTAAATGATGTAGTGAAAATTTTAGCAGTAAAGATCGAGAACCAAAAAACCCAGTCATTGTGGTAGTCTACAAGCCTCCAGATGTGGGGAAGGCTTACTCAGCCCTGTAACAACTTCTGTCAGTAATTACCAAGGGCTGGCTCCTCCTCAGGAAAAATACATGAAAATAGAAAAAAAAGAATTAATAACGACAAGGATAAACAACTTTATTAATTAGAAACTGAAAATGTAAAAACAATAAAACCATGAATGGGTATCCTATCGAAAAAAAAAATGAAAAATGAAATGAAAAAAAGGAGCATCTGAACTCACGCTAACTATAGTGATAATGGGGTGTCTGGTGTTGTGACACTGCGTGTTGCAGAAAATCATAAGCCGTGAATACTCAGGGATCCAGATGTCAGAAAGCAGGTTCTTTACCACTGCAATGATTAGGGTTATATCCTGCTACTTGCATACACAAACAGAAATGGATCAAAAATGGGACATCTCAGGACGTTAGTCCGCTCCTTCTATCTACTCGTTGGTTTGACAGGTGACCCACTCTGTCATTTCAAGCTGTAAAGAGAGACAGATTAACCCCGAAAAGAAATCACTCTGCCATGATAAGTGACAATACCTAAAAGATGTGTGATTATTAAAACAATATAACAGATAAAGAACTGAAAGGACTAAGTATATTATTGGTCAAAAGGTGAAGCTTATTCATCTCAATAATCCACTAGAAAATAATGATCAGGCATGTACTCTACAGTAGTGTTGGGAGCTGTGAGTCCGAGTGATTTACTGTTTGACCGCGAGCCGCACACGCTCACCTTTCGCGGGGGGGGGAAGAGGGAAGGGACGAGGGAGGGGAAGGTGGATTAGTGGGGGAGCTAGACTGACGCCTGCCATAAGAACAATCACTGTCAATGAAACTATTGTTACTGTATACTCTGTATACTCGCAAGCTGTATCGCTACTCCCATCTAATGAACTCTTCCCTCACAAGATGCAACGTCCCAGCATTCCAGGAACAGCTGTCAAAATTACCACTGTCTGAAAACTGCAGCTCTTGCCCCCAACATCTGCTCCTAGGGATTTCAACTTAAGGCACCAAAATTGGAGGATAAATAGCAAATTAATGTGGTTCCAGTGATAACACCGTAGGCAGCACTGACAAAAACTCACACAAAACATGAGCTATTAAACTCTGCATAAATCAATCTTAAACCTGCAAATAACTAGAGCCCTACTAGACTAAGACTAACACTAGACCCTAAGTCTTCACTAAAAATATGACAGATACGAAATGTCACCATATCAAAAACAATATACTCAGATCACAACATAATCGAGGTTCAGACATGTATGCACGGAGCCCCAGACCGACAAAATGAGATTAGTCACGAGGGAGCATTCACCAAATTTAACTTCAATAACAAGAACATAAAGTGGGACCAAGAAAATCAAGTCCTAAACGATATAAGCTGGGAAGATAGACTAAGCAACACAGACCCCAACATATGCCTAGAACAGATTAACTTGGTGGCATTCGATGCATGCTCACAGCGGCAGCGGCAGCAGCAGCGGCAACAGGAACCTTGTCCTCTATTTTTACTTCTACCTGAGGTTCCCAGCAGCCCAGTGATGACCTAATCAAGACCCACATAACACTAACATGTGTGGATACCCAGAATGATATAAAGCAACTGCAGAAATCACCCAAAAGTTCACAAATTACCAACTAATAGGACTCGTTCTAGCAACTCCTACCCCGCTGCCACTGAAGTGATACTCCTCAATCATTCACTCCAACACCCATCGCCTACTAGTACACACTCGAAGCCCACAGCCAATGGACAAAGGGTCAGACCAAAAAAGAAGACCAGTAACCAGCCAAGACTCCTAACATCAAAGGTGAGAGCAGCAATAACACGGAGGAAAACTTGTAGTACTGCCAGCCAGGACACAATACCCTCCATACACCCACCGACACCACCACAACACACGACAGACGAACAACAAACATGGTCCCACACCGCTACAGTCCAAGATAACTCCTATTCCCAGTATTGATGACAAGATGATCAGCCGACCCAGAAATAGCTAAACTCCTTATGATTCATAACCAGCGATCACCAAACTAACTCTAGAAATGCAAGGAACCTAAAGGCTATGGCAATGCAGATTACCTCAACAAGATCACTGCTCTAGAACATAAACTATGTCACTCTAGAACAACCAAAGCAACACCCACACCCGTCCCTAGACAAAACCATCAACACTTTAACAAGACCAAGTCACCCAACATATCTACCAAACATTACAAGAGGAAAGATCAAGAGGTGGACAACAACTTAGCCAATGTCAATAACCACCTGACGCAAGCCCATAATGACCAACAGCAGCTATCTGAACGCTGTTGTAGTTAACAGCAAACATCTCCCACCCACAGTCACCAAGAGACCTGCTGGAGACCACCCTACAGCTTATCAGGATCCGACCTTCGCCTTACATAAGTAGTGATGACT
>NC_069469.1:7803201-7842405 GCF_026875155.1 Cherax quadricarinatus | reverse complement strand
TATTGAATAATAGCAGCAAAAGGGTTCTCTGCAAATTCTCTGGGTCTGCAATATTGCCTGCCTTGAAAGAAGCTGCTAGTGTACAGCAATACTCCAACCTAGAGACAACAAGCGATTTGAAGAGAATCATCATTGGCTTGGCATCTCTAGTTTTGAAGGTTCTCATTATCCATCCTATCATTTTCCTAGCAGATGTGGTAGAGACATTGTTGTGAATCTTTGAAAGTGAGATTCTCTGACATTATCACTCCCAGGTACTTCACATTTAGTTTTTCACTCCATTGTTGGGTTGGAATTTGTATTATACTCTCATGCAGTTTTCATTTCCTCGAGTTTTCCATAACAGAGTAATTGAAACTTGTCCTCATGAACTTCATAATGTTTTCCGAGACCCTTTGAAGACTTGGTTAATGTCCACTTAGAGATTTGCAGTGTCGTCAATGGATGACACTGTCAAGCAAATCCTGATATCATCAGCAAAGGAGGACACAATGCTGTGGCCTACATCTCTGTCTATGACAGGTATGAGAATGAGGAATAGGATTGGATTGTGGAGTGGGTTTATATCCTTCGAAAGATTAAAGGACCCCAATGGAAATAAAACCAATAGTCCCTGATGGTGCATGGACTTTATTGAGTTCCTTGATGCCTTACCCTCCAAGTTAAAAATCAGGACAAAATATTATCTTTTATGTTTCTTACTTACCAAATACAGATCAGCAGTTACTAGTATAATATTTTTCCTCTCTTCTGTAGTAGTAATAAGCTTATGGAAATGTCTACTAGACTAGTCAAAATGGATAACTTGCATAACCAACCTAGGTAAATTGCCCCAAGACACTACTAAAGTTACCTTCAGACTGCATAACGAAACAGCTGTAAATAACTTTATAGCAGCTATGAAAAATGTCAACTGGCATAATGAGCTTAAAACATATAAAGACACTAATGAATGTATTAATAATTTTATAAAAAGAACCCATTACCTCTATAACAAGCATTGCCCTAAAAAAAAACTAAACAGCTCACAGCAAAGAGACTAAATAGTCCCTGGCTAACACCCACCATCCTCAAATCCATTAACAAAAAGTGCCATATGAAAAACAGTACAGAATGGGTCAGATAACTAGAGACCAGTCTAAACGTTATTCGTCAGCCCTTACGAGGCTGATAAAAAGGTCTAAAAAACTGTATTAAGAAAACAGATTACAAAACATCAAAGGTGATATAAAAAAGACCTGGAAAACCCTATCTGAAATTCTAGGAACTAAAAGAACATCCAAAAACAAAACAATCAAATTAACAAAATCAGACAAACCCCTACTCCCACCAACTGAAACAGCAAACAGCCTCAATGTTTTCTTCTCCACTATAGGAAAGAATCTAGCAAACAAAATCCCAAGCTCAATAACCAGGCCATCAGACTACATCACAGGCACCTACCCGCATACACTAATCCTACCTCCAACCAACCCAACAGAGGTCTCGCTCATCATCAACACCCTTAAAAACAAGGCAGGAGACATGGACAACTTCTTTTTCTTTTTTTCTATTAACACATCGGCCGATTTCCACCAAGGCAGGGTGGCCCGAAAAAGAAAAACTTTCATCATTCACTCCATCACTGTCTTGCCAGAGGAGTGCTTTACACTCCAGTTACCAAACTGCAACATTAACACCCCTCCTTCAGAGTGTAGACACTGTACTTCCCATCTCCAGGACTCAAGTCCGGCCTGCCGTTTTCCCTGAATCCCTTCATAAATGTTACCTTACTCACGCTCCAACAGCACGTCAAGTATTAAAAACCATTTGTCTCCATTCACTCCTATCAGATATGTTCATGCATGTTTGCTGGAAGTCCAAGCCCCCCCCACACACAAAACCTCCTTTACCCCCCCCCCTCCAACCTTCCAAGGCCTGACCCCCTACCCTACCATTCCCTCCACTAACAGATTTAACACTCTCGAAGTCATTCAATTTTGTTCATTCTCTCCTACATGTCCAAACCACTTTCCAACAACCTCCGACCTCAGCCCCTGTAGATAATAGTTTTTGTAATCCCACACCTCCTAATTCCGAACAACGATTTCTCTGCATTATATTCACACCACTCATTGCCTCAGACATGACATCCCAATGCCTCCAGCCTTCTCCTCATTGCAACATTCTCACGCTCATGCTTCCCAGCTTTTCACACCCATACAATAGTGGTCGTAAAACTATACCTCATACATTCCCTTTTTGCTTTCCATGGAAAAGTTTCTTTGTCCCACATACTCCAATGGCACACTCACTCTTTTTCCCCCTCATCACATTCTGTGAATAACCTCATCCTTTCATAGACCCACCTGCTTGACACGTCCACGAACTTATCCTAAATTCTGAAATACACTCCAATCACCTCCCCAACTTTCCTACTTTATGTACAAAAAAAGCTTCCACAAGTACTGAACCAAACTATTGCAACATTCTTTAACAAATCCATTTGAATCCTCCACCTTCCCATCGTTCTCAAAATAGCAAGGGTTACCCCGATCCACAAAGGAGGTGATCAAGCCGACTGAATATCCATAGACCATATCTAACTACACTAACTCTCTAAAATCTTTGAAAAATTAATTCATAGACATGATTCTATACCTACCTCATCTCAAAAAACATACTAAACCCCTGTCAGTTGATGGATTCATGAATAATAAAAGCACAAAGTGATGCTATATAACACATGTAGAGCTAATATATACCGGCACTCGAGAAGAAAGAAGTCCCACTGGGAATTTTCATTGACTTATGTAAGCCTTCGATACAGTCGACCATGAAACTGCTGCACACTAAATTAACACACTATGGTATATGAGGCCAATCTCAATTACCTAAAGTCATACCTTAGTAACAGAAGCCAATATGTGTACTCAAATGGATTTGTCAGTTAAAAATAGGAGAGGAGAGTTAATTAAATGGAGAGTTAGAGGTATTGGAAGATGTGAAGGAAAATTTTGAGGAATTGTTAAATGTTGATGAAGATAGGGAAGCTGTGGGTTTCGTGTATAGGGCAAGGAGGAATAACATCTTGTAGGAGTGAGAAGAGCCAGGTTGTGAGGTGTGGGGGAAGTTTCGTGAGCAAGGTAAAAATAAAGGGGTAAGGCAGTGCCGGGATTTGATGTGATAAAGATAGAATGTTAAAGCAGGTGGGGATATAGTTTTGGAGGTTGGTGCAATTATTTAAGTAAATGTATGGAAAGAGGTAAGGTACCAAGGGATTGGCAGAGAGCATGCATAGTTCCTTTGTAAAAGGCAAAGGGGATAAAAAGAGAGTGCAAAAATATTAGGGGGATAAGTCTGTTTGAGTGTTACCTGGTAAAGTGTAATGGTTAGGTTCTAATTGAAAGAATTAAGAGTAAGACAGAGAATAGGATAGGCAGATGAACAAGGAGCTTTAGGAAAAGGTAGGGGTGTGTGGACCAGGTGTTTACAGTGAAACTTATAAGTGAACAGTTTTTATTTAGATTAAGGCTAAAGATTCTTTGTGGCATTTAAGGATTTGGAAAAGGCGTATGACAGGGTGGATAGGGGGGCAATGTGGCAGATGTTGCAAGTGTAGGGTGTAAGGAGGTAGGTTACTGAAAGCAGTGAAGAGTTTTTAAACGAGGATAGTGGAGCTCAAGTTAGAGTATGTAGAAAAGAGGGAAATTTTTGTTCCCAGTAAAAGTAGGTTAGACAAGGATGTGTGATGTCACCGTGGTTGTTTTAATATATTTATAGATGGGGTTGTAAGAGAAGTAAATGCGAGGGTCTTGGCAAGAGGCGTGTGAGTTAAAAGATAAAGAATCACACACAAAGTGGAGTTTCACGCTGCCTTTGCTGATGACACTGTGCTCTTAGGAGATTCTGAAGAGAAGTGCAGAGACTGGTGGATGAATTTGGTAGGGGGTGTGCAAAAAGAAGAAAATTAAAGGTGAATACAGGAAAGAGAAAGGTTATGAGGATAACAAAAAGATTAGGGTGATGAAAAGATTGATATCAATTGGAGGGGAAGTATGGATGAGGTGAACGTATACCAGAATTTTGGAGTGGACGTGTCAGCTGATGGGTCTATGAAAGAGAGGTGAATCATAGAATTGATGAGGGGAAAAAGATGAGTGTGCACTTAGGAGTCTGTGGAGACAAAGAACTTATGTCCTTGGAGTCAAATAGGGGAATGATGAGAATAGTTTTACCAAGCTCTTATATGGTGTGAAGCGAGGTGATGAAATGTTGCAGCGAGGAGAAGGCTGGAGCAGTGGAGATGTCTGTCTGAGGGCAATGTGTGGTTGTGAATATAATGCAGAGAATTCGTAGTTTGGAAGTTAGGAGGAGGTGCGTGATAACCAAAACATGTGTCCAAGGGCTGAGGAAGGGTTTTTGAGGTGGTTCGGACGATGTAGAGAGATGGACGAAACAGAATGACTTCAAGGTGTATCAGTCCTGTAGTGGAAGGAAGGCGGGGTAGGGGTCGGCCTAGGACGGGTGAGGGAGGGGGTAAAGGAAGGTTGTGTGCGAGGGGCTTGGAATTCCAGCAGCATTGCGTGAGCGTGTTTGATAGGATGAATGGAACAAATGGTTTTTAATACTTGACGTGCTGTTGGAGTGTGAGCAAAGTAACATTTATGAAGGGATTCAGGGAAACCGGAGCCGGACTTGAGTCCCTGAGATGGGAAGTACATGCCTGCACTCTGAAGGAGGGGGTGTTATGTGTCATTTAAAAAACTGTAGTGTAAAGCACACCGTTCTGGCATGACAGTTATGGAGTGAATGATGGTGAAAGTTTTTCTTTTTCGGGCCACCCTGCCTTGGTGGGAATCGGCCGGTGTGATAATAAAAAAAATAAAAAATGGTGCAAACTCTTCCACACAACCAATCACAGTAGGAGTCCCACAGGAAAGCATCCTAGGACCACTCCTCTTTCTCATCTAAATCAATGACCTACCAAATGCATCACAGCTACTCAAACCCATATTACTTGCAGATGACACTACATACATCTCACACCCAAACCCAGCCATACTCGCCTTCACTGTCAATGCTGAATTGCAGAAATATCTACCTGGATTATGACGAATAAACTTACCCTAAATACTGACAAAACCTATTTCATTCAGTTTGGAACTAGAGCTGCAAATGTCACACTTAACATAACACTAAATGGATCACCAATCCCAAGACTCACAGAGGGAAAATTCCTCATAATCCACCTAAACAGCAGCCTCAAATTCCAGACACATCAAAAAAAAATTCCCAAGAAAATCTCTAAGAAGGTAGGCATACTATCAAAGATACGATACTATGTTCCACAATCAGCTCTCCTTGCACAGTATCACTCACTCATCTACCCTTATCTCACATATGGAATTTGTGCATGGGAGTCAACAACATCAAATCACCTAAGGCCACTAATAACCCAGCAAAAGGCTGCAATCAGAATGATAACAAATTCCTACTCCCGACAGCATACTCCATCAATATTCAAAAGTCTAAATCTAATCACCATTAAGAACATCCATATTTATTCATGTGCCTACTACATACATAGAACAATACACGCTAACATAAACCCTCCACTCAAACTTCTCCTCACCAACCTTAACAGGACATACGACCATAACACAAGACACAGATCTCTTTTTGCTGTACCCCATGTCCATATCACACTGTGTAAAAACTCTATGCACATAAAGAGCCCCAAAATTTGGGAATTCATTACCAGAAAATACTTACGTAACCCGGTCTGAAAATCAATTTAAGACTCTTCTCAAAAGCCACATCATCACCCTAGACTAAATACTCAATACTCAATAAATCTACCAAGACCAAGTTCATTTTTTTTTTTTTTCAACAAGCTGGCCATCTCCCACCGAGGCAGGGTGACCCAAAAAAGAAAGAAAATCCCCAAAAAGAAAATGCTTTCATCATCATTCAACACTTTCACCACACTCACACATAATCACTGTTTTTGCAGAGGTGCTCAGAATACAACAGTTTAGAAGCATATACGTATAGAGATACACAACATATCATATATTGACAAATTACCACATAGAAGTATACATACCTACCAAAAGCAGTAATGCCCTTCACCAAATTGCAGCATTCTCATACTGTAATCTACTGGAAACTACTCTTGAATCACGTTTCATAAAAAGCATTTTTGAATATATGAATATATTCTTTGGTTTGTATAAATTAGATTCACTTATAATTAATAGAACTATGTACTGTACAACAATGATAAATTTCTTTAGTGTTAAGTAGTGAGTAAGCCATTAAATTAAGTTGGCCAATAATGCCTCGGCATAATAGAGGCTCTCTTTGCACTGCAACCCATTATTTGTAAAAATATACCCCTCAAGGAAGGTTCCTTAATGTTGGTGAGGGGCTCTTGATTTAGGGAATTGGATCTGTGCTCCAGTTCCCCGAATTAAGCCTGAATGCCTTCCACATCCCCCCCCCAGGCGCTGTATAATCCTCCGGGTTTAGCGCTTCCCCCTTGATTATAATAATAATGTAAAAATATAATCTCAATGTACTACTTGCAAAGAAATAAACGAATTTGAATTTTGAATTTCAATTTACATTATTTCTTAAGGGGAAAATGAATTCGGATATCATCAAATTCGGCTTTAGTCACACTATCTGCAATGGAATGGTTTCATTATGATAACCGGGGGTCCACTTTATTTTTTTAACATGCTAGCCATTGCCCACTGAGGTAGGGTGACTTGAAAAAAAAAAAAAAAAAAAATTCACCAATATTCACTCCAACAATGACTTGCCAGAGGCATGCAGTCACCACAGTTCAGATGCCAGGCTCCAAACTACAAATATCCCCACCCCTCCTTCAGAAGTTAGGCACTGTATCTCCCACTTCCAGGATTTGAGTCCAGTTAGCTGGGCTTGAACTCCAACACTTTGATTTGTTCCTCAGATTATTCTCCAGATATCATGTCTGAGGGCAATGTGTGGTGTGAATATAATGCAGAGAATTCGTAGTTTGGAAGTAAGGAGGAGGTGTGGGATTACCAAAACTGTTGTCCAGAAGGCTGAGGAAGGGTTGTTGAGGTGGTTCGGACATGTAGAGAGAATCGAGCGAAACAGAATGACTTCAAGAGTGTATCAGTCTGTAATGGAAGGAAAGTGCAGTAGGGGTCAGCCTAGGAAAGGTTGGAGAGAGGGGGTAAAGGAGGTTTTGTGTGCGAGGGGCTTACTTCAGGCAGTGCATCGTGAGCGTGTTTGATTAGGAGTGAATGGAGACAAAGGGTTTTTTAATACTTGACGTGCTGTTGGAGAGTGAGCAAAGGTAACATTTTGGAAGGGATTCAGGAACCGGCAGGCCGACTTGAGTCCTGGATATGGGAAGTACAGTGCTGCACTCGAAGGAGGGGTGTTAATGTTGCAGTTTAAAAACTGTAGTGTAAAGCACCCTTCTGGCAAGACAGTGAGGGAGTGACATGATGGTGAAAGTTTTTCTTTTTTGGGCCAACATCCCTGCCTTGGTGGTGAATCGTCCAGTTGTGATTAATAACAAAAAAAAAAAAAAAAAAAAAAAAAAAAAAAAAAAAAAAAAAAAAAAATAAAAATAATATAAAAAAAATTGTAAAGAACTTTTCAAATAGGTAAAATAACAGAATACTACCTTAATGCTTCTTGAATCATCTGCCTCATTATTCCTAGTACTATTCTTTGGTAAATTCACATCGTCTGCCAAAATATTTTTTCTCTTTACCTCAACTTTTCGTTGATGAATAGAGTTTTCTTGGGAGAATCAAAGATCATCTTATATGGGTTTTCCTGTGTGGAATATTTTTCACCAATGGTCAATACTATTACTGGGTCTTTAGGATATTTCACAACTAATTTAGATGAGGATTTGAAATTCTGAGAAGCTGATGATTGAGGCTCCTGTGTGATATTATTCATTAGTGCTGACTTGACATGTCCATTGCTTTCTGTCTTTCCTGTAAGAAAACAGGGGAGAGGAAATTTAAATATAATAAGAAAAAGTAATAAAAAATTATTGTTCAATAGATGTGCAAAAATACTTTTTTAATTATGGTAAAGTTAAAACAAAATGATCTATACTAAGCTTTTTTTTTTTTTTTTCAACAAGTTGGCCGTCTCCCACCAAGGCAGGGTGACCCAAAAAGAAAGAAAATCCCCAAAAAGAAAATACTTTCATCATTCAACACTCTCACCTCACTCACACATAATCACTGTTTTTACAGTGGCGCTCAGAATACAACAGTTTAGAAGCATATACGTATAAAGATACACAACATATCCCTCCAAACTGCCAATATCCCAACCACCACTCCTTTAAAGTGCAGGCATTGTACTTCCCAATTTCCAGGACTCGAAGTCCAGCTAATAAAAATAACCGGTTTCCCTCCCTGAATCCCTTGCACTAAATATTACCCTGTTCACACTCCAACAGCTCGTCAGGTCCCAAATACCATTCGATCTTCCATTCACCTCCTATCTAACACGCTATACGCACAGCTTGCTGGAAGTCCAACCCCTCACCCACAAAACCTAACTCCTTTTACCCCCTCCTCCAACCATTTTGAGGAACGGCCCCTACACCCTCCAATCCATCCCTGCCGAATTTAATACGCTCATCCATGTCATTCTAACTTTGATCTATTCTCTCTAAATGACCAAACCACCTCAACAACCCTTCTTCAGCCCTCTGACTAATACTTTTTATTAACTTCCATAACACCTACTCCTAATTTCCACACCCAAATTTTCTACATACATTTAAAACAACCACACATTGCCCTTAAACAGGAAACATCTCCACTGCCTCCAACCACCCTCCTCCGCTGCAGCATTTTACAACCCAAGCTTCATACCCATATAAGAGTGTTGTAACTACTAATACTTCATACTTTCCCTTCTTTTCCTTCATAGAAACGTTTTTTGTTTCCACGTATACCTCAAATGCCACCAACTCACCTTTTTTCCTTCATCAATTTTATGATTAACCTCAGCCCCCTTCATAAATCCATCCGCTGGGTGACACGTCAACTCACCAAATATCTGAAAACATTCATTCTTTCCATACTCCTCGTAACCTAATTTGATATCCAATTTGTTCTTTATATCTAAATCATTTGATACCCTCATCACCTTACTCTTTTCTATGGTCACTTTCAACTGTCTACCTTACACACACACCCAACTCGTCCACTAACCTTTGCATTTTTCTTTAGAATCCTCCCATAACACAGTATCATCAGCAAAAATAAACTGTGTCACTTCTCATTTTGTATTTGACACCCCCATAATTTTAATCCCACCCCTCCTCCCCAAACACCCTAGCATTTACTTTCTTTTAACAACCCATCTATAAAATATATTAAACAACCATGGTGACATTACACATCCCTGTCTCAAGACCTACTTTTACCGGAAGTAGTCTCCCTCTCTTCTACACACCCTAACCTGATCCTTCCCCACTACTATCCTCATAAAAACTCTTACAGCATTTAGTAACTTACCACGCTATTCCATATACCATGTACGGCAACATCTCACATTGCGCTTTGCTCCCCTATCAACTCTTATCACATGCCCTTTTCCTAAATCCATAAATCAATAAAAACTTCCCTACCCTTAATCTCCATAATGTTCACATATATGCTTCAATGTAAAACTTGATCACATATCCCTGCCCACTCAAAACCTCCTTGCTCATAACCGCAATCCTAACATCCTGTCATACCCTCTAATTCTTCAATAATAACCCTATCGTACACTTTTCCCTGTCTACTCAGTAAACTTATTCCTCAATAATTTTTCAATCTCTTTTGTCCGCCCTTCCCTTAATATAAAAGGATTATCCATGCTCTCCACCAAATCCCTAGGTACCTTCCCCTCTTTCATACGTTTATTAACCCTTGGGGTCGACAGCTCCCTCTCCGAAACTCGTTCTCAAGGGACGGCCAAAATTTCACAAAAAAAAAAAAAAATTATTTTTTTCTTATGAAAAAATAGGTATTTTTTTTCTAAACATATAGGCTGAAACAAAAAATTTTAACGTCAATACTTACCGAGGATATGGAGGTGTGAAATTAGCCAAAATTGAACAACATATGGTAACATCGCCGACTGCCGTCACCCCTTCGGTATTTTTTATTTACTTTTTTTATGTACTATTTTCAATTATTTTTTCAATTTTTCTTTTTCTGAGTAACTTTTTAATGCTCTGAGCCAACATGATCAGTATTTTTGTAGTTATTCTTTTTCAATACTACACAATAAGGCGTAAACATTGTTGTCATTTTGTTTACAGAAAATATTACACAAACAAACAATATTGAAATGTTGTTTATACGATTTTTCTATATTTTATTAATACACATATACAGTCACAGGAATGTTTCTAGAAAGTTTCTGCAGCCCTGTGGAACCTTTTGAAATCATGGTGTCTGCACAGTGGAGTTTTGCACATCCTCAACACTAAAACGAGTGTCTCTGCGTTGTTGTGCGTTATTTGTATGTGAACAGACTAACACCTCTTCTGAGCCTTTTTTCCCTTCAAAGAAGTAGCAGCAGATTTACCAGAAGTGATCACCATGCTTCAGACTGAGGCAGTAGTTGTTGATATTTGGTGGGCGGGTCAATTGCAGGTGCATTTCCATGGTACTTGAATACTATTGTCTGAATGACAGACAATACCAGAATTCCGCCGTACTGTGGTTTGTTTCTGGTGCCACATCTTATACATATTATAAGCATTGAGCATGGGGAAATGGTCCAAAGATGGAAAAACAGTTGATGTACCACTTATAACTCTTTGCGAACACATCAGCAAACCCAATCTGCATGTCACTATTTGTCCACTGAATGCATGTTGAAGGTGAATCAATCAACAGCTGCAGGTTTTAGAATTGGGTATCATTTCTCTCACTCTATGCTGCCTGCCACTGTCTGCCATTTCATTAGGGTGAATTGATGACAACAGTGTGACACATCGTTTGGTCAGGCCACGAAATGCCATGATGTCACTGGCAGCAAAACCTCTGCACCTCACCTCTGCGAGTGCCAGCGTCAAACCTGGCATATTTTTCGATTTGCACGCACTGTGCCACACACACTGCATGTTCTCTTTCGCAAAAAATCACTGAGTGAGGGGCTTGTGTACCAGTTATCTGTATATAATATATGCCCCTTACCAAGGTCTGGATTTCTATCATTGTTCGATTACCACATCACCTGAGATGCCCAATAACTTCCTGGAATTTGCAATGTATAACTTCCAGTGTACACAATAATATCCAATACCAACCATGCAACAATCACAAAGCACAAACAACTTTATACCAAAGCGTTTCCTCTTGCTTGGTATGTACTGTTAGGTAAGACACATATGCAACATATAGGTATATTTCTTTTGAAACGTTTCGCCTACACATAGGCTTCTTTCAGTCGATACAGAAAAGTGATAGAAGTCAGAAGATACTTGAAAGACGCTGTAATCAGTCATCACCCTTAAAGTTTTGAGTGGTCATCCCTCAGTCTGGAGAAGAGCATTGTTCCGTTGTCAGAAACATATGAAGTTGAAGTGACAGAATCGGGCTTAAATAGTGCCAGGAGAGGTGAGACGTATGTTGAATTTGGGAGGCAGGTCCTTCTCAAACCCAGCCTTCCTCACTAGTAGAGGTTGTCGAATTAAGATGGTCAGTACAAGATACCCTTGTGTTGCAGTGTCAGACAGAATGAACATTAAAAGGTATAAAATACCGACAGATTGTTTGGTAAGACACATATGCAACAGTTAGGTATCTTATTTTGAAACGTTTCGCCACACAGTAGGCTTCTTCAGTCGAGTAATCAGAAAAGTGATAGAAGCAGAAGATACTTGAAGAACGATGTAATATCCATCACCCTTAAAAGTTTTGAAGGTGGTCAGTCCCCTCAGTCTGGAGAAGAGCAATTGTTCCGTTTGTCCTGAAAGCCAATATTAAGTATGAAGAGACAGAATAGGGCCTTATATATGCCAGGAGTGAGACGTAGGTTGATTTTGGGAGGGCAGGTCCTTCTCAAACCCAGCCGTTCTCACTAGTAAGGTTGTCGAAGTAGATGGTCTGTACAGATACCCTTGTGTTGCAGTGTCCTGACAGAATGAACATTAAAATGGTATAAAATACCTGACAGATTTGTTAGTAAACACATATCAAACAGTTAGTATTTATTTTGAAACGTTTCCGCCTACACAGTAGGCTTCTTCAGTCGAGTACAAAAAGTTGATAAGAAGCAGAAGATACTTGAAGACATGTAATCAGTCCAACACTCACCCTTAAAGTTTTGAGGTGGTCAGTCCCTCAGTCTGAGAAGAGCATTGTTCCCTTGTCTGAAACAATATGAAGTTGAAGTACAGAATCGGGCCTTATATAGTGCCAGGAGGTGAGACGTAGGTTGATTTTGGGGGGCAGTCTCTCAAACCCAGCCGTTCTCACTAGTAAGAGGTTTTCCGAATTAATGGCTGTAACCAAGATACCCTTGTGTTGCAGTGTCTGACAGAATGAACATTAAAATGGTATAAAATACCGACAGATTGTTAGGTAAGACACATATGCAACAGTTAGGTATCCTTTATTTTGAAACGTTCGCCTACACAGTAGCTCTTCTTCAGTCGAGTACAGAAAAGTTGATAGAAGCAGAAGATATTGAAGACGATGTAATCAGTCCATCACCCTAAAGTTTTGAGGTGGTCAGTCCTAGTCTGGAGAAGAGCATTGTTCCGTTGTCTGAAAACAATATGAATTGAAGTGACAGAATCGGCGGCCTTATATAGTGCCAGGAGGTGAGACGTAGGTTGATTTGGGAGGGCAGGTCCTTCCAAACCCACCGTTCTCACTAGTAGAGGTTGTCGAAGTAGATGGTCTGTACCAAGAACCTTGTGTTGCAGTGTCTGACAGATGACATTAAAATGGTATAAAATACCGACAGATGTTAGGTAAGACACATATGCAACAGTTAGGTATTCATTATTTTGAAACGTTTCGCTTACTACACAGTAGGCTTCTTCAGTCGAGTACGTGAAAGTTGATAGAAGCAGAAGATACTTTAAGACGATGTAAATCAGTCCATCACCCTTACAGTTTTGAGGTGGTCAGTCCCTCCAGTCTGGAGAAGAAGCATTGTTCCGTTTGTCTGAAACAATATGAAGTTGAAAGTGACAGAAGGCCCTTATATAGTGCCAGGAGGGGTGAGACGTAGGTTGATTTGGGAGTGCAAGGTCCCTTCTCAAACCCTAGCCGTTCTCCAACTAGTAGAGGTTGTCGAAGTATATGGTTCTGTAACAAGAATTACCCTTGTGTTCAGTGTCTGACAGAATGACATTAAAATGTATAAAAAAACACCGACAGATTGTTAGGTAAGACACATATGCAACAGTTAGGTATCTTTAATTTGAAACGTTTTCGCCTACACAGTAGCTTCTCTTCAGTCGAGTACCAGAAAAGTTATAGCACAGAAGAAACTTGAAGACGATGTAATCAGTCCATCACCCTTAAAGTTTTGAGGTGGTCAGTCCCCTCAAGTCTGGAGAATGAGCATTGTTTCCGTTGTCTTGGAAAAAATATGAAGTTGAATGTGACAGAATCGGGCTTATATTGTGGCCAGGAGGTGAGGAACGTAAGGTTTGATTTGGAGGGCAGTCCTTCTCAAACCAGCCGTTCTCACATTAAGGTTGTCGAAGTAGATGGTCTGTAACCAAGATACCCTTGTGTTGCAGTGTCATACAGAATGAACATTAAAATGGTATAAAATACCGACAGATTGGTAGGGTAAGACACATATGCAACCAGTTAGGTTATCTTTCATTTTTGAAACATTTCGCCTACACAGTAGGCTTCTTCAGTCGGTAACAGGAAAAGTTGATAGAAGCAGAAGATACTTGAAGACGATGTAATCAGTCACCATCACCCTTAAAGTTTTGAGGTGGTCAGTCCCACAGTCTGGAAAGAGGCATTGTTCCGGTGTCTGAAACTATATGAAGTGTTAGGCGAATACGTTTCAAAATAATAGATACCTACTGCTGAATATGTGTCTTACCTAACAATCTGTCGGAATTTTATACCATTTTATGGTTCCACATACTGTCAGACACTGAACACAAGGGTATCTTGGTACAGACCATCTACTTCGACAACCTTCTACTAGTGAGAACAGGCTGGGTTGAGAAGACCTGCCCTCCCAAATTCAACCTACGTCTCACCTACTGGCACTATATAAGGCCCGATTCTGGGTCACCTACGCCCCACTTCAACTTCATATTGTTTCAGACAACGAACAATGCTCTCTCGCAGACTGAGGGACTGACCACCTCAAAACTTTAAGGTGATGGACTGATTACATCGTCTCAAAGTATCTTCTGCTTCTATCAACTTTTCTGTACTCGACTGAAGAAGCCTACTGTTTAGGCGAAACGTTTCAAAAATAAAGATACCTAACTGTTGCAAATGTGTCTTACCTAACAATCTGTCGGTATTTTTATACCATTTTAATTGTTCATTCTGTCAGACCTGCAACACAAGGGTATCTTGGTACAGACAATCTACTTCGACAACCTCTATCTAGTGAGAACGCGGGTTTGAGAAGGACTGCCCTCCCAATTCAACCTACGTCTCACCTCCAGGGCACTATATAAGGCCCGATTCTGTCACTTTCAACTTCATATTGTTTCAGACAACGGAACAATGCTCTTCTCCAGACTGAGGGACTGACCACCTCAAATCTTTCAGGGGATGGACTGATTACATCGTCTTCAAGTATCTTCTGCTTCTATCAACTTTTCTGTACTCGACTGAAGAAGCCTACTGTGTAGGCGAAACGTTTCAAAATAAAGATACCTAACTGTTGCATATGTGTCTTACCTAACAATCTGTCGGTATTTTATACCATTTTAATGTTCATTCTGTCAGACACTGCAACACAAGGGTATCTTGGTACAGACCATCTACTTCTGACAACCTCTACTAGTGAGAACGGCTGGTTTGAGAAGGACCTGCCCTCCCAAATCAACCTACGTCTCACCTCCTGGCACTATATAAGGCCCGATTCTGTCACTTCAACTTCATATTGTTTCAGACAACGGAACAATGCTCTTCTCCAGACTGAGGGACTGACCACCTCAAAACTTTAAGGGTGATGGACTGATTACATCGTCTTCAAGTATCTTCTGCTTCTATCAACTTTTCTGTACTCGACTGAAGAAGCCTACTGTGTAGGCGAAACGTTTCAAATAAAGATACCTAACTGTTGCATATGTGTCTTACCTAACAATCTGTCGGTATTTTATACCATTTTAATGTTCATTCTGTCAGACACTGAAACAAGGGTTCTTGGGACAGACCATTACTTCGAAACCCTATAGTGGGGGAAGGGGGGTTTGAGAAGGACCTGCCCCCCCAATCAATACGTCCCCCTCCTGGCAATTAAAGGGCCCGATTCTGTCACTTCAATTTTCATATTGTTTCGACAAGGGAAACAATCCCTCTTTCCAACTGGGGGGAACTGACCACCCCCAAAATTTTTAAGGGGGGATGGACGATTACTCGCTTAAAGTATTTTCTTTCTATCAATTTTTCTGTACTCGCCCTGAAAACCCTACTGTGTGGCGAAACGTTTCAAAAAAGTTTCCTAACTGTTGCATATGGTCTTCCCTAACAATCTGGGGTATTTTATCCCAATTTTAATGTTCATTGGTATTTATTTGCTTGAAAGAGAGTCTCCTTTGAACAAAATCAAAGACTCTTTCAATTACAAGCTTCCTGAAAGGGAAAAAATGATACGAATTTCTTTTTTTCAGATAACAAAACACATTCCTAACCCCTTATAAAAACCTGCCCAGTTTTTTCGGGCCTGGTTTTATCTGAAAAGGGTAAAGGCTTACGTAAAAAATTAGCAAAAATCGTTTCCGGGCATTAAAATCCCCTAAAACCCCTGGTGTTGCAATCGGGGGGGTCTGTTGACCAGTTTTATTTCACTTTGTGTTATACACATTTTGGCTTTAAGCTTTAAATTGGGGGCAAAAAAAAGGAAAATTTCTCGGCCCAGTTTGCCCCCTTCCTTTGGTGTAGACGGTTTTTGGTAAAAAGTAATGTTTTTTCCCATGGTGTATCTTTAGAAATTTTGTTGCTTTCCTGAAAATACTTTTCATCAGTGGTTCGTAAAAAGAATAACTCAAAAACATTCCAGTTCTTTGGCATTTTTCCCCAAGTGCAAAAATGGCCGTATTCCATTTGGGGCTGCCTTTCAAATGGTGGGGAAATTTTGGGAAAAAAATTGACAGCTTCCTGCCAATCCCGGGTTTCGGCTGCTGGGGGTTTTGGACCCAAAGCAGGTGGTTTTTGGGGGTTTTGGAGGTTGTGGTTGTGGGGTTTTTGGGTTTTGGAGGCTGGGGGTGGTGGGGGAGTGGGGGTGGTGGCCCTTTTTTCCAGATCGCTGAGGCAGCGGCGGGGTTGGCAAACGTGGGTGGCAGCATGGCCCACTCTGGTGCCTCACCCCCGGCCCCCAAATACCCCCCACGCACATTTTCCATCCCAATTCAACAGTATCTTTGTCATTTTCCCCTGTTGTTCCCGTTTGTACAGCCATGGGATGTACTCCCCAGATACAAACCCCTTTCCCCCTTTGGAAAAGCATATGGGGACCTTCCAGAGCGCAAATATCGCGATATAATGGCCCCTTCACTGGGGGAAAATTTTCAAATTTTACTATCACTATGGAACTAGTTTTTAAGAGCTTGTGTTCTTTTTCCTATCACTATCAACAACCCCTGCTCCTTTATCTGAAATCTGGGATTTTTGGGGAAAAAAGAAGTTTCCCCCTTTTGGGGTTTTGGAACAACTGAACCCTGAAAACGAGGGCCCCGCACAAGAGGTGGGGAAAGGGTGAGGGTCGTCTGGGTTTTTTTCACTATTACCGATATTATGGTCATTAGTTTCGGTCAAAAACCCCACTAAAACCACGAAACTCATCTTCACTGGCACTTCCATCACTATTTGAAATTTTCACTGGGGAACAAAAGTGTCCCAATTCGCCGAGGAGTGAGGAGCTTCTTACCGCGAGGCATGGTGGACATTGTTTACTAAGAGGGCATTCCCACAATGCACCACTGGGTCCCAGATTTTTCTACCGCGCACACCGATCACGCAGACCCATTCTCTCACACCTAGGCCTACCAGCCTTTTCGCGCGAGATTTGAGGCCGCTAGAATTTATGCGTACTAGTACGTCAAAAACCCCTACGCGTAAGACGTACTAGTACGACGAAAACCCTCAAAGGGTTAAACAAAAATACCAACCACTCCAATACTATATCATCCCCTGCTTTTAACATTTCTGTCATGAACCCATCAGTTCCAGCTGCTTTACCAACCCTTTCATTCTACGTAATGCCTCAAGTACCTCCCCACACTCACATCCTATTCTTCTTCACTCCTAAAAGATGGTATACCTCCCTGGGCAGTGCATGAAATTACCGCCTCTCTTTCCTCGTCGACATTTAAACATTCCTCAAAATATTCCCACCATCTACCCAATACCTCCATTTCCCCATCTACTAACTCCCCTACTCTGTTTTTAACTGACAAATCCATTCATTCCCTAGGCTTTCTTAACTTGTTCAATTCACTCCAAAAAATTTTTTTATTTTCATTAAAATTTCTCGACAGTGCCTCTCCCACTCTTTCATCTGCTCTCCTTTTGCACTCTCTCACCACTCTCTTCACCTTTCTTTACTCTCCATATACTCTACTCTTCTTATAACACTTCTGCTTTGTAAAAACCTCTCATTAGCTACTTTTTTCTCTTTTATCACACCCTTTACTTCATCATTCCACCAATCACTCCTCTTTCCTCCTGCCCCACATTCTAATACTGTATTTTTAAAACTATTCCAACCCTCTTCAACCTTCCCACTGCTCACACTTGCACCAGTCCACCTTTCTTCCAATAGTTGCTTATATCTCACCAAAACTTCGTCCTCCCTTAGTTTATACACTTTCACCTCCCTCTTACTTGTTGTTGCCATTTTCCTCTTGTCCCATTTACCTCTTTTTTTATTTATTTATTTATTTATTTATTAACAATTTGAGCACACATACAGAGGTACAAAACAATACAGATAAGAGCAGCATGCCAAAGCCACTTATACTATGCATAGCATTACGGGCTGGCTTAAAATTAACTTAAGATTAACTAAGCAATGATGAAATCAGTGATAAAACATTAATGTAAACAGATTACTATAAAGCACAAGTGAGTATTACAAAGACAGGTCATATGGTTGCATGCATTGTTGTACATTCAGTCGTATGGAGTATTCTGTTAGGTAGTGTATTTACAACTACTTTCATTACGTACTATATTATACCTTGTATATTTATTTATCCTGTTTTTCATAAAATATGTATTACTTATTACCAAACCTCTTTCTACACATAGTTCACTAAAAGGCTCCTGATTTTCATTTACCCATGGTACCCCAAATTTACCTACTACTCCCTCCACAACATTTTTACCCACTTTAGCATTGAAATTCCCAACCACAAGTACTCTCACACTTGGTTTAAAATTCCTCACACATTCACTCAACATTTCCCAAAATCTCTCTCTCTCCTCTACACTTCTCTCTTCTCCAGGTGCATATATGCTTACTATAACCCACTTTTCACATCCAACCTTTATTGTACTCCACATAATCCTTGAATTAATACATTTATAGTCCCTCTTTTCCTGCTATAGCTTATCCTTCAACATTACTGCTACTCCTTCTTTAGCTCTAACTCTATTTGAAACCCCTGACCTAATCCCATTTATTTCTCTCCACTGAAACTCTCCCACCCCCTTCAGCTTTGTTTCACTTAAAGCCAGGACATCCAGCTTCTTCTCATTCATAACATCCACAATCATCTCTTTCTTATCCTTTGCACAGCATCCATGCACATTCAGACATTTCACTTTGACAATTTTCTTCTTATTCTTTTTAGTAATTATTACAGGAAAAGGGGTTACTAGCCCATTGTTCCCGGCATTTTAGTTGACTTTTACAACATGCATGGTTTACGGAGGAAAGATTCTTAATCCACTTCCCCAAGGATATAAAACGAAAAGTAATAAGAACAAGAACTATTAAGAAAAAATCCAAGAAAACTCAGATGGGTGTGCATAAATAAACGAATACATGTATGTGTAGTGTGACATAAGTGTAAGTAGAAGTAGCAAGACGTACCTGCTAATCTTGCATATTTATGAGAAAGACAAAAGACACCAACAATCCTACCATCATGTAAAACAATTAGAGGCTTGTGTTTTACACTCACTTGGCAGGACGGTAGTACCTCCCTGGGTGGTTGCTGTCTACCAACCTACTAAGCTTATATACATTTAATTTCACACAGCACAACTATCATACTACTAGCATAAATAACACTCTCATGATCTTTCTCTAAGCTACCATAATGCTTGTCTCTCTTTCCTATTAGCTACTACCACAGTGGTATGCTACCAACCATTCAGGAAAAATACCCTGGCCTTTGCATACTGTATGTAGCACATTACCACTTAAGTCTTCTTTTTTTTTGTGTGTGTGTGTGTGTGTGTGTGTGTGTGTGTGTGTGTGTGTGTGTGTGTGTGTGTGACCTAATTCATGTCTGCTTAAATAACTCATTATGATTGTAACCAGATGTAAACATGTAAATACGTAGTTCATTACCACTGTAACTTGTTTAGCCATCAAATCTTTGTAGCCCAGTCCCCGGACCCATTATTTGCTTCTGTAATCTTTCGACTACCACCCACAGGATGGGTATGGAGTGCATAATATATTAATTAAACTAACTACTCTAGTGGCCTCTGAGTGCATGCTAATCACCTTTAACCTGCAGTACAGATGATCACAAACTCCTGCACCAGACAACATACCCTGCCACTCTTCAAGAGCTTGAACTTACTTAATATACAAAAATACACACGTATTAATTTGCCTACTATATATCAAAACATTAACCCTTTTAGGGTCGGCAGGCCCCCTCCCAAACCTGTTCTCAGGGTGGGAAAAATTCAAAAAAAGAAAAAAATTTTTTTTTCTTCAAAGCACATTTTTTTCCCCTTCTCTAAATTTTATAGGCTAAAAAAATTTTTTTTCCCATCAATACTTATGGGATATGGAGGCGGAATTTGACAAAATTTTAAAACCGCATATGGCAACATCGCAACTGCTGGTCACCCGGGAAATTTGTTTTTTTTTCATGTTTTTTCTTTTTTTCTTTTTTTTTTTAATTTTTATTTTTTAAAGAAATTTTTGGCCCTGAGACCAACAAAAAACTTTTTGGTAATTTTTCACTCAATTGTTTACAAAACATTTTTACACAAACCAAAAATAAAAAATGTTGTTTTTTACTATTTTCTATGATATATAAAACAGACTCATATATCACTGGACAGGTTCCTAAACTACCGAGGTTCAAAAGCTTGTAGTATGTGGGGTGACTTGTAAATATCGAGTCACCGGTGTCTGTGCACAAGATGCATCAACCACCATTCACTAACCTCACTGCCTTCCACAACACATCCCTTCCTCCCCCCCCCAAACCTACCCCCCTTTCTTTTCTTTTCCTACCCCCCCTCTTTTCCTCTCATTTTTTCCTACCTATTTTCCCCCCTTTCCCTCCCTCCTTCCTTCCCCCCCTCCTTCCCTCCCCCCCCTTTCCCCTCCCCTCCTTCCCCCCCCTTTTTCCTTCCCCCCCCCTTCCCTTTCCCCCTTCCCTTTTCCATCCCCCCTTTCCCTTCCCTCCCTCCTTCCTTCCCTCCCCCTTTCCCCTTCCCTCCCTCCTTTTTTCCATCCTTCCCTCCCCCTTCCTTCCCTCCCCCCTTTTCTTCCCTCCTTCCTTCCTTCCCCCTTCCTTCCTTTCTTCCCCTCCTTCCTTTCCTTCCTCCCTTCTTCCCTCCCCTCCCCCTTTCCCTCAAGTAATTTTTCGGGCCTTGAAACCAATATAAGGTAATTGAATTATTTTTCCTCCTTTCTGCTACACGTAACCGAAACAGTTATTAATTTTTACAAAACATGTTTACACAAACCAACAATAAAAATGTTGTTTATACTTTTTTCCCCATCACTAATACACAAAAGTCCCTGAACATTTCCCCAAACTGCACAGCCTTAAACTCATAGTTTTTTGTGGGGGGGACTTGAAAAATATGCTGAGTCACTGGCCAATAAGTGTCACAATGACAAATAACACCACCACTCGCCACTTCCACCCTGTCAACACCCCCCCCTTCCCGCCTACCCCACCAACCCCCATGGAAATAATCACTGTCTGAATTTTTTTGAGTTTTCCTATTTTATGGTTCCCCCTTTCCCTTCCTTTCCCCTCAATCTTCCTTTATTCCTTCCCTTTCCCCTCATCCTTTTTCTTTTCCCTTTCTTTTACCTTCCTTCCTTCTTCCTTCAGGTTTGGGCCCGGGGGATGCCTTGGTCAAAACTCCTCAAAACCATGAAATTCATCTTCACTGAACTTCCATCTGTGTTTTAACTGACACTTGGGAACAAAAGAGCCCCCAAATTTGCCCAAAGGGGTGAGGAGTTTCTTTCCGCTAGACAGGGAACAAAGGTGTAATAAAATGGCTTTTTTCCCCCAATGCACCACTGGGGCCCCGTTTTTTTTAACTGTGCACACTGGGCCCTGGAGACCCATTCTCCACATTTCCCGGGCTAAAACCCGGCCTTTTCCCGCTTTATTTGAGGAGCTAAATTTGTGTGTCATACGGCACCAACCCTGGGCAAAACCGTACTAATACGGCCCAACCCTGAAAAGGTTTTTAAACTCCAAAATTTAAACCCTCTGCTCAAACTTTTCCCAACAGAACAAAAGAACACACAGGCATAACACGAGAACAAAACACTTTTTGACATCCCCCGTTCTGTCTCACACTTTGCAAAAATCAATGCCGGGTAGCCTGGTGGGTAAATCCTCTTTTACACACGGAGGGCCCCGGGTTGATTTCCCGCGGGTGGAAAAATTTTGTGTGTTTTCCTTACACCGTTTTTCCGTTCACCTACATAAATAGGTATCTGGGTGTTATTGACTGGTGTGGGTCACATCCTGGGGGGCAAAATTGAGGACCCCAATGGAAATAAGATAGACAGTCCTCGATGATGCACTGATTTTCTTGGGTTATCCTGGGTGGCTAACCCTCAGGGGTTAAAAATCCGAACAAAATCTTATCTTAAAAGACCCAAAAATATGGAACTCTGTCCGAACCGGCAAGAGGTCCCCTGCCCACAAATCAATTTAGGACTATGCTTAAAAATCATCTCATCTCTCAATAATAACCATATCCACACTATGCTAATCTCTCAAAAGTTTTGAGCAACTCTCCTAAATATTTTATTACCCCTAATCTATTAAACCATTATTACATACCTAAAAATGTATGTTTGTATCATAAATTGTACTACTTGTAATACTGTTGTCAATTCTGTCTACATTAAACTATAAAGCTTATTAACTAAAAAAATTTTGGCTACCTCATATTAATAACAGAGTAAAATATTGAATACAGCCTGTCCTCACTTACTGACGTACTCGTTTACCAACGCCTCAGCCTTATGACAGGCTCTCTGACCAGTATTCATACCTAAATAATGTATATTAGAGCTGATTTCCTCTATTCTGTTTATTTCAATATACAGTTCACTACTGTACAAACATTTAAAATACAGTGGACCCTTGGTTATTGACCATTCCGCTTATCGGCCAACTTGTTTATTGACCGGTTTCGGCTTCCAGTTATCGGCCGTTATTTCGTTTATCGGATGTGTCCACCACGAGCCGCTCGCACGTTCCTGTGTCAGTGAGGCCGTGTCTCTGGGTGAGTGAGGAAGCTTCTGCTCATTCATCCAAATATTTCGCTATAATCCATTGTTTTTGGTGGTTACTGATTAAGTGCAACTGCAAAATAAGTAACCACAGCTCCAAAGAAAGTTCCTAGTAAAGTTCCTTTGGGAAAGAGGGTGAGAAACACAATAGAATTCATGGCAGGCAGGCATAGAGGTAAGGAGTGTAGCAGGCATAGAGGGAGTGTAGCAGGAAGGCAGGGAGTGTAGCAGGCATGCCGCATTCGTGAGTCAGTCTGGCTGTGTCTCTGCGATGTATGTTTATTAGTAATCACTCTTGGGCACATTAAATCTCTTATTTTAGGTTAATATAGACTTTTTCATTAATCCATCTATGATATTTTCTTCAAAATTATATATGAAACATGTTACATAGCATATAGTATATAAACTAGCACATAAACATGCAATGTTTATATGCTATCAAGTGGAGAGTAAACATTACGTTTTCTCTGATTCAAGTTAGAGAAAACTGAATCTGGCATCTCGCCCAGTAACCATCCATCATATGCGTTTGTTTACAATTCTCAGCATGAATCATTCATTACCTCTCCCTTTGTTTATGATGGCATCTAAAGGTAGTTGTTAGAAATGATTAAACTCAGTGAACATGATAATAATATGGCTGTGTAGTGTAATAATATGGCTGTGTAGTATAGCCCATGGGGGTTACTATGTGTACTGTACCTACATCTACCACTGCCTACACAGACTTCCTACAAATAAATACTACTCACCTCTTGCCCTAAATTAACCCTCTGACTGTCACAAGCCCCTTTCTGAAACTGTCATTCTGTTGCAAAATTTTTTGGAAAAAAAAAAATTATTTTTTTCTTATGAAATGATAGAGAATCTTTTCCCGGTGGCAGTGGCACCAAAAGTACAGAGAGAGAGAGAGAGAGAGAGAGAGAGAGAGAGAGAGAGAGAGAGAGAGAGACAGAGAGAGAGACAGACAGACAGACAGAGACAGAGACAGAGACAGAGACAGAGAGAGAGAGAGAGAGAGAGAAAGAGAGACAGCCACATTCAGTCAGCCAACAACCCACCCACCTACCTACCAGGGCACCCACCCGGCCACCCAGCCGCCAGATACACGTATTACACATGTTCCAGAGTTGTTTCTCTTTACTTAGGGTATAGGTTATACTACATTCTGGCAGGATGACACTACCAGTGGTATTCTCCCATTCCACTGTGTCAACAAAACATAAAGATAACAGTAACATATGATACTGTATGCGATGTAAAATTTACAATACAGTTCACTACCATGTATACATTATATACAGTACATAAATAATTAAAATATAGCAATGAAAGTAAATTATGGTAAAAAGAATGAAATAATGATGGTACATTACACTACAGTACTATGTAGGTAGTATATATAGGTAAGGTTTGACATTATGCCCTACCCAGTATGTCGGCAATTTTCAAAGGTTTGACTTACGTCCATTTTGACTTACGACTGGTTGGTTGGAACATACGTCCAAAACGCTGGCTCATAAGACGTATATATATGACCAAAACAGTCAAAGGGATAAGACTACAAATATTTTAAGGCAAGTAATGAATGTGCTCATTGTTTTCTATATGTAAAACTATAGTTAATCTTTAAAAAATGTATTTTCTGCTAATATTTTTGGATGTCTGAAACGGATTAATTGGATTTACATTAATTCTCATGGGAAATAATATTTCGGTTTTCAGCCTTTTCGGTTTTAGGCCGGCCTCAGCTCAATGTCATTTTGCAGTGAAATCAGTTCTTCCTCCACCATTCCTGTTTCCTCATTGCTGATATCTAGGAATGGATTGATCACCCGTCTGGTTTTGAAGAAAAAAAAAAAAAAAGGATCCTGAAATCTGCCCACATTCCATGCACTCATTTCAGGTGTGCAAATACACCGAAGGTCTCGTCGGGTATGCCTTCTTCTCAATTCAAGAGGCCGAAAACTGAACAGTTCAGAGGGGTTATGTTATTTTTTGACTACTGTAACCGGGGCAGACGGGTTTACATTCCCAAAAACACTGAGATGAGGTCAAAAATTTTGGGCAAGTGCATGTTTTGAAAACAAAAAAATTGTATGCCTAGTACATCAGCAAAACACTTCCCACAAAGTAATAATAAAAATAAAAAGCCTCTCCTCATTTAACAATGGAGCCCTTTCTTAAGAACACTCGTAAACGAATTTGTCGCTGAGTGAGGAGCATATTTAAAATTTGTTAGGGGGTTTTGTGCCCAACCTTTTTTAATTTTTTTAACTATCCCTTTAAACCATTTAAAAAACATTTCCGGGTATTTTTTTTTAAATTTTTATACAGCAGTGATTAAAAGGGACACCCTGAAAGGGGTTTAAAATCACGGCTCATTCGTGGATTTTTCTTAGAACCCTCCTAATAATTGTTTGCAGAAATCCCAAAAATTCACCCCTTTTTTTTTTGGCTTTTTATGGCAAAAAAAAATTTTTATATTTTTAAAAATGCAAAATTAAAAAAAAAGAAATTTAAAAATCTTGTAACATAAAAAAACTAAATTCAGCAAAATTTCCATTAAAACATAAACAAAAAGGGCCCCGTTTTAAAAGGGCGTTTCGTTTTAAAACGGCGTTCCACAATACGGACTTTTAAAATTATGACAAACTCGCTAAAAAAAAGGCTCCCCCCCCCTGACTTTCAAAAACTCACCGTGCCCCACCCGTTTGTTTACATTCTCCTGAGCTCATAAGCACTAAGTCTCCCATTTTGTCTGGAAACCCCAAAATTTCAAATGTTTTTAAAATTATTTTATATTTTATATATACCGATAATTATACTTTTTGTAACCCACCCAAATAAACTTACATACTGTCTGGGATGCAGGTACACATTAAAAAATTTGGGAAGTGTCTTATGTCTCCAGACTCATATTAGTAAAGATAAAAAAATCATCGAGTCATTTAAATGCGTATATTACTTAATATCACATTTTCATTAACCATCCCATATTTTTTTTCAAAATAAAATAATAAACACGATGCTAACATATAAATAAATAAATACACCCCACAGTAGAAAAATAACATAAATTGAGATGGTAGCAGACGACTTGCACAAGGACGCCATATTAAAAAAATAAAATAAAACAAAACTCACCGGTCCCATTAAATGTCGTAATTACGGTAATAACACATTTTTTTAATCCACCAGAATTTTTTTAAAATTAATAATAAACCCACAAACTAAAAAAAAAAAAACCCCCCAAAAAAAAAAAAAAAAAACCCTTACAAACCCAAAAAATAAAAAAAAACAAACCCCAACCAAAAAAAACAAAACCCAATTTTTTAAAAAACCCCCCCCAACAAAAAAATAAACACATCCAAAAAAAAAAAAAACCCCAAAAAAAAAAAAACAAAAAAAAACCCCAAAATTTTAAAACCCAAGAAAACATTCCTTTAAAATAAGAAAATTTTTCAACAGAAAAAAATCCTTTTGTAGATGGTTTTTTCAGATAAAAAAATACGTTAAAATAAAAAATAACAATTTCTTTCAACCAGGTCCCAAAAAATTTGTTACTTATTTCCTTTCCTTATTCAAGTTTTTTTTTCAAAATATTTAATAAAATTTTTCCATAATTTAAAATAAAAAATGTAAACAACCCCAAAAACAGAAAATTTTAAACAAAATTAAATTGTTTTTTTAAAATAACTTGTTTCCCGTACCATTCTTTTCTCTTCTAATTAAATTTTTACCCCGTAAAAGTAAAAATATTTTTAAGGGAATTTAAAAAAACAAAATTTTTTCGTCATGTTAAAAAACATAAAAAAATTTTCCTGTAAACCTGGATTACCAAATAACCCCCTATTTTTCAATCCTTTTCAAGAAAACTTAAATTTTTTTAATAAGTATAATGAATGGGGTGTTTTCTTTTTTTTTTTTTTTTTTGATGCCGGGTTTATGCAACTTAATATATTTAGTGTAAACTTTTTTATCTAGTGTTTGTATCATTTATAATGGAAAAAAAGGGGTGTTCCACTTTACGGGGGGGGGGTTTCCGCTTACGGCGGTAGCCTGGAACCTAACCTGGGTATAAGGGGGGGGCCCCCCCCTGTACTGTATAAATTTTTACTAAATGAAATTGCTACCAAATTTACGTAGGAATCCCAAAGAAAACAGGGTTGCACGAATTAAATTTTTTTCCAAAAGAAAATGGCTTCCATAAAACAGTAAAAAGGGGTAAACACGTATTTTACATTCTAGCACGGGGGAGACATAGCATACAGTACTTTAAAAGGGCAATCTTTCCCGGGAGTTTACCTGGAGAAGTTCCGGGTAAACGCCCCTGTGGCCCGGGGCCCCGTGGGCCAGGCCTCCTGTGGTCAAACCCGATCAACCAGGGGTTTTGCTGGCTGCACTAATCCAAATTACAAGCCCCAGCCCGCGGTCAGGGACCAACTTTTGGGGCCCGTCCATCCAGCTTGAAGACTGCCAGGGGTCTATTTGGGAATCCCCCTTAGTATGCTGGGGGGGCAGTTTAAACATCTTGGGGCCCCCGACACTTATTGTATTGTCTCTTTCGTGCTAGTGACACCCCTCTTTTCATTGGGGGAGTTGCATCGTCTGCCCCAAATCTTTTTTTTTTTGTTTTGAGTGATTTTCGTGTGCAAGTTTTTTTTTTTACTATCCCTCAGGATTTTCCAGGGAATAATCATTATCCCCTCTTGTGTTCCAGGAATACAGTTCGGAACTTCAAGCGCTTCCAGTAATTAGGTGTTTTATCTCCATTATGCGGGCCCTAAGGTTCTCTTACATTTTCTAGGTCAGCAATTTCACCTGCCCTTTAAAGGGGCTTTAGTGGCAGCAATATTCCAGCCTAAAGAACAAGCGACCTGAAAAATGTCTCATGGCTTGGCACCCTAGTGTAATATAAAAGTGTAATTAAAAGGGGCCTGGAGACATGACTAATGATACATGAAAACACTGCCTGTACCATACTTGTAAACCTTTTATTATGGCAACTTCAAGATAATTACACTTTTTTAAACTGAACCATTTCTGTAATATTTCTTTTTTTGGCAACTTTAAGAAATTTTCTTAAACCCACCTACTACCTCACATTAGATTTAAACCCCCTTTACTGTCACAACCCCCCCCAAACCTGAGGTGTCTCCTGTGTTGCAAATTTAAAAAAAAAAAATTTTTTTTTCTTTTGAAAAGATAGGAATCTTTTTCCCCGATTGTAATACACCAAAAAAAATTAAAATTTGATGGGGAAAAATGATGGAAAATTACGCTCCGCGAAGTTTTGCCTTGGCAAATTTACAAATCGGCGATTCGCCCACTTTGAGCCCTATTTTTTCCCTAATTCCATTTTTCCGGGGGACCTAAATCATAGCTATTTCTTTAGAACTCCATTTTTTCTATCGAATGAGTACAACAAACTGCCCATTTACCGATTTCAACTACCCAATAAGTGATCAGAAATTTGCAATTTGGCCAAATTTCACGAAAATAAAAAATATGACAATTTCAAAATAAGGTCCAGAATGAACAATGCAGACATTCGTGGCTCTAAAATAACATTTTCTTTGTACATCAGTCACATCTCCAGGCCCTTCTGATATTACTCTTGCTTTCTATTTTGAATTTTTATTCAAACAAAAAATAGAAGATTTACTGTTATGCAGACTACTGCAATACTGTAATAATTGTACAAATAATGTCAAACCCATTCATGACTGCATATTAGAATGGCTAGTTGCACATTTATTGGACAATTACATAATTTGTTTACTTTTGAACATCGGCAAAAATCAAACATTTCCCTTACTTTGAGCTCCATTTCCAAGTTCTTTTTATAGTAAAACCAATCAAAAGCACCTCTATTTCTATAATATATTTTCCATTCTATCAAATGAGATCAAGAAAACGAGAATACAACCATAAATACTATACAAAAATAGACCACAAAGTCGGAGTTTTTTTTTCTCATTATGCACTGTGTGCTCCAGGTTTTTTTTATGTGGTGCACACTGACCACACAGACCCATTCTCTCACATGTGGGCCTACTAGCTTTCTCCTGCTTGATTTGAAGCCGTTAGAATTTATGAGTACGTATATATAAATCAAACACGGTACCTCGTAAGACGTATATATATATGACCAAAACAGTCAAAGGGTTAAGTATAAATAAAATTGTAAAACAGTTAACTACTATTTCTTATCTATTTTAGTATTTACTATGTACTATTATCTTGTCTAGTTTTAAGTAGTTACTATGTATTAGGATTAGTCTGCCCGAAATGCCCCAGCATGATAGTGGCTATCTTTGTACTTAGCAAAACAAAATTGTAATTACACGCAGAAACCTTTACAAAGAAATAAACCTTTATCTTTTATCTTTAATGAAGAGAGAAAATGTTATTTTAGTGCTAGGAATTTTGGGCATTTTTTTAATTCTGGACTCTATTTGGAAATTTGGGCCCTTTTCCTTGAAATGTGAAAAAAAATTTGGGGCCAAATTTAAACCAATTTGTGATCACTTTATTGGGTAGCAAAAATTGGTAAATGGGCATTTCTGTAATCAGCGATAGAACAAAAGGACTTCCCCGTAAATACCCTCACTTTGGGGTCGACGGGAACAAGAAATGGCCAAAAAATGGGGCCCAAAAGAGTGAAAAATCCCGATGTGAAGTAAATAAAAATGAGGCCTTAACTTCATGAGAGCATAATTCCGTAATTTTATCAAAAAATTTCGTACTTTTTGGGGTCATTAGCATGGGGAAAAAAATCTCAATCATTTTAAAAAAAATAATTTTTTTTTTTTTTTTTTTAAAAATTTTTGACACTGAGACAAGTTTGTGAGCGGGGGGCTCAACAGTGAAAGGGGTTTAAATTGGGTGAGATGTAAATTGTATTTATTTGAGGAAGTCAGGTTGGGGGGTAGGGTACCAGCCAGGTCAGGCCACCCCCCCCACATTTTAATATACTACAACTTTTAGAGCGCAGTAGACTGAAAAAGCATCTTTATCATAGCAGCGGCGCGGCAGCAACGGATCCTACCACTCTTCTTTCTCAAAAAAACATCGCCCATCAAAACTTGTGATGGCCAAATGAAAGTTCAACTACATAAACCCCACTAGACCACAACATGACCCAAGAATAAAAAGAAATGAACCCAAAAATCTTGCAAAATTAGAAGTCAAGGGAAGACAGCCCTGCAACCCAAACACTCCCTCCGCTGCCGGGAAAACCCATTAAACCCCAAGCCCCCGAGAAAACAACCCTTTTCTCCTCCATTGCTACACAGTTCACTTCATGATACTATAAAAGGGATACGCAGAAGAACAACACCATATAAAAGAATAACAAAAAGGACCCTAAACTAAACTTGTCTACCCAGAGGACGCCAGTGTACATCAACCCCTCTCTCCGCCGCCACCCAAGGAACAACAACAAAAACAACAAACATGGCTGACTCCCCCCCCAACCCCACTCCCTTCAAAAAATTTTCACCCAGATAACTCAGGTACTTTATTCCTGACAATATAAAGGACTACTTGTTCTCTAAAAAAAGAAATAAAAGAATCAAAGCAGCACTCGAGCGACGGATTCCAAAAACCCAAACCTCGAAATAAGTCCAAAACCTTGAAGAGAAGTTTACATCGGAAGTGTTGATACAGAAAATACCTAAAACAGCTATAGCCTTCACACTGAAAAAAATAACAACAAAAAAATAGAATTTTTGAAGAACAATAAAGGACTGGAATCTGAACAGCACCTCGACTAAATGAATACCTTGATTTCCAAGACGACAAAACTAAACAAGAAATTTTGCTATCAGTTATAATAAACATCCCACTTCCTATGAAAAACCCAAGCACAGTCAAAGAAACTGCTATCAGGAAATACAAAACCCGTAAAAAGTCATCGTGCAAAACAAGAAACAAAAAACACGTTTGTTAGGAAAACCAGGAAGTAAACACAGTATAATGACCACTTCATTCATACATAAAAGAAAGGGACCAAATTTTAAATCAGCAATTACAATAAAAAATGGAGTGACATAAAAGAGTGTCTAACAAAAAAAAAACGTCAAAACCTTCTTTTCAGGCTAAAAACTTAAACGGGAAAACAAAATACACAGTGTTTCACGCGGAGGGAAAAAAATACTATAAGGAAAACAAAACGGACAACAATATACCATCTCAAACAACATGATTTCTCTACCTTCCTTAGAAAAGCTGACATTTCGTAACAGATTAAATAAGTCCCCTTTATTACATATTACGTTGGGGGGCATAAAGGTACGTTACATCATATTGTACTTTAAATTATTTTATTTTTTTCACACTCAAATCCAACTACCCCCAAATACCTATAACTTTCTACTGCTATTAATTGCTCAAATTTTTAAATTAAAATCAAATCTTACTCCAAATTAATAATATTCATTTTTTTTTACCTGCCATTTAATTTTTTTTTACACTACTTGTTTTTTTTTAGTCCTTTACATTGTAAAATCAATTAGGTATATTCCAATTATTTTTTTTGAAGTACCAAAAACATCTTTTGTTTAGCTAGTACCAACACCTCATTTTTTTTTTACTTTTATTGGAAAAAACTGCTCAATTTATCTAATATTAAAAATCAGATCTACTCCAAACCCAATATTATTTAAAAGTGACCACTGTCCTTTTTAATTTTGTTTACCATTACTTAATTTTAGCCCCTTATTATTTTCTCCCTTTTTTTTAGCTTTATATAACTACCCTAGCTTTCATTCACAATTTTTAAAATAATCAAGGTGCTATTCTCAGGTGCAAAGTAGAACAAATTCAAAATTTTTTGGTTATATTCCAAAGCTCATTTATTTTATAGTCTACCTACTACAATTCCCAAGCTCCATTTTTTATCATCACTTTATTTGTACTACCCTTTTATTGTCCCTTTTATTTAGCTTAAAAAAAAAAAAAAAAAAAAAAAAAAAAATACCTAGCTCTTATTTTACATTTGTTAAATAATTCAGGTGCTATTTTTTAGTTTAAGACTATTTACTTTTTTTTATACTTAATTCTAACTATAGATCACAAAAACTTATGATTACAAGCATTGATCCAGATCCCAAACCTCTTTTTTAATGATTAAATAAATCAAACAGTTACTTTAATTACACACTGCAGAAAAATCAAGCCTTCTCAGTGCCAACAACACATAACTATCTTTAACTACAATATCAGATTTTTAACAAGCATTACATGACCCAAGCTTACAAATTCCTTACTCCAATATTCCATCATTTACACTAACTGAAACCGGGCTAAACCTATACAAAACAGATTCTAACCATTCCGGGTTACACAGCCAACACAACGGGGCCAGACCAACAAGGGGGTGCACAGCCATATACACCAGACCAACTAGAATGTATCACAATACTTGCACAAGAGAGAACAGGGGGAAATAAAATAAAAAAATTCAAATCCAAATACCTAAAAAAAAACCCTCACATTGAAAACACTACAGATTCCACAGTCAAACATTAGCCAATTTAGTCAAACCGGAAAGTTGATAACGATCACGCATGAAAAAAAGACACTTACTACTCTCAGTGACTTCAAAAAAAATCTCCTGCAAGACCAGGACCCACAGTTACTGAATTCACAAACACAAGAGTAACTGTATTTTTGCTCCCAAACATCAAAACCTACAAAGTTAAAAGAGACTATTTTTTCCCTACTTGACCACATCGGGACCAACACCATACCCCCTTTTAAAAATCGGGCATAATTACAGATAATACCACAGACCACTACCCTATTTTCCTCTAACAACTCTTGGAAAATTTACCCCAAGACCACTAAAGTCCCCTTTCAACTTCAAAATGAGGCAGCCATTAAAATTTCACAACGCATTACAAACATTGATTGGCACACGACTAGAAACAATACAGATATTGACGAATGTTTTAAATAATTTTCAAAAAAAGACTAAATCCTCTATAAAAAGCACTCCCCAAAAAAAAACTAAGCAGATGACGCTAAGAGACTGAACAGTCCCGGCTAACACCCAGCATTCTCAAATCCATAAATACAAAACACCAATATGAAAACATACAAAGGGGTCAAAAACCAGGACCAACAAAACGTACTCGCAACCAAACCACCTGAAAAGAAGGGCAAAAAAATTGTATTAAGAACAGATTATCCAACTTACGAGGTGATATAAAAAAGACCGGGAAAACCCTATCAAAATTTCGGGGAACAAAAAATATCACAAATAGCGAAATAAAAAAAGCAAAACAATGAACCCCAAACCCCCCAACAGAAACAGCAACGACCAATGATTTCTTCTCCCATGGGACAAAACCTTTTGCCAAAAAACCCCAAGCCAGATACCCCACCAAATACTACCTCAAACGGCAACTACCCGAACACACGTTCCTAGCCCACTAACCCAACGAAGTCTCCCTTATTATCAACGCACAAAAAACAAGGCAGAGATTTTAAAAACCTTACCACCCTTTTATACAAAAAAATGTCACAATGATCACCAATCATTTCAACACTCTTTAACAAATCCATTGAATCCCCACCTTCCCTCAGTACCAAAATAGCAAAGGGCACCCCCCCATCCACAAAGGGGGAACCAAAAAGAGTTGAATAACTATAGGGCCCAAAATCCAACTTACACCCTCTCTCAAAAATCTTCGAAAAAATTTAATTTATAAAAAAATCTACTCCCACCTTATCTCCCAAAACAAAACCAACCCCTGCCAATTTTGGGTTCAAGGGCCCAATAAAAAAACTAAAATGCTATTATACCAGCAGAACAAATTTTACACTGCAATAGAGAAAAAAAAATCCCCTGGGGGTCTTCTTGACTTACTAAAGCTTTTGATAAGTTTGACCATGACTTGCCCACAAAAAATTTTCACACTATGGGATAAGGGGCCCCCTCAACACCTCAATCATACCTACAACAGAAGCCAAAATTTTTCGCAAAGGGGCAAACCTTGCACAACCAATTACAGTTTTGGGGTCCCCCAGGGAAAGGGCCTTTGGGCCCCTCTTTTTTCTCCTATACATAAATGACCTACCAAATGCTTTTCCCAAATTCTCAAACCCACACATTTGCTGATGACACAACATACTCTTCTCCCACCCGAGCCCAGCACCCCCCCTTGCCAAACTGTAAAAACCGAATTACAGAAAATACTACCCGGATGAGAAAAAAAACTTTCACTAAACATTTACAAAACCACTTTATTCGTTTGGTAACAGAGCTACAGATGTCCCTCTTAAATAAATAAACGGATCACCTACACAAAGCTAACAAGGGAAAATTCTTTTGGAACCACCTTTATAAAACTCAAATTTCTACACATAACAAAAAATTTCTAAAGAAATTTTCCCAAAACGTGGCTACTATCGAAGATAGGTCATGCTCCCATCACCCCCTGGCCCTATATCACTCTCTTTTTTACCCCTATCTCACCTAGGAATTTGTGCTGGGGCTCACAACAATAACCATCTCAGCCACAATTACCCAACAAAAGGGTGCATTAGAAAGATAAAAATTCCACTACAGGCAGCACACCCACCAAAATTCAATAAACCTCAAACCCACTCACCATACAAAACATCCAACTTATTACTGCACCTATTTCATACTAAACACTCAACCTGATATAACCCTCCCCCCCCCAAACATCTCCTTTTCCAAACCCCAAAAAAACACATGACCATAACACAAGGCACAGATACTCTTTGATATTCCTCGTGTCCATCTCACCTAGCAAAAACCAAAGCACATAAAAGGCCCAAAATCTGAATTCATTACCTTTAATTAAAAGAAACACTACCGTTTAAAATTCAAGTCTCTCTCAAAGTCACTTATCACCCAAAACCAAAAAATACTGAATAACTGAACCTTTTTAAATTTTATACTTAAATTTTTCTCACAATTTTATCACTAAATGTTAAACCTAAAACCCCCTCTAACTTTTATTATTTTTAAATTCACTACCTAACAGAATACTCCATTCTACTGAATTTTTCAACAATGCATGCAAAAACCCTTTGACCTGTCTTTGTAATACTCACTTGTGCTTTATAGAACAGTTTTCATTAATGTTTTTCACTGATTTCATCATTGCTTAGTTTTAAACTTTTGTTAATTTTAAGCCACCCGTAATGCATGCATAGTAAAGTGGCTTTTGGGATGCGCTCTTATCTTTTTTTTTTTTTTTTTGTACCTCTGTAAGTGTGCTCAAATTATAAATAAATTAAAAAAAATATACAGTGGACCCCCCCTTATTGGGGGGTAATCCGTTCCAGAAGGCGGCCATAACCAAAATGGCCAAAACCAATAAAAAATTTCCCATAAGAAATTTAAGAAAAACAATTTAATCTGTTTTCCCAAAAAAAAATTTCACAAAAAAAAAAAAATTTTTTTTAACAATTATGAAAAGGGTTTTTATACCTTTTTCTGAAGGCTAATGCGGGTTCTGGAAGATGGGAGGGAAAAAGGGGGGGAGTTAGTATTTGGGAAAAGGGGAAACCCCCTCCATAAAGACTTTAGATACAAAGCCCTTCTCTGGGATTCTTCCTTCTCTGTCCCTTTTTTGCCCCTAGGACCAATTTCGAGCCACGGAACCCTCCGGAAAATAAAATGCCAATGCTCTGTTTCGGGATCTCTTTTAAAAATTTCCCTAAGGGACATGGGTTTGGCACTAAACATTTGCAATATGGCCTTTTTCAGCTTTTTTCAGGTGTGTTTTCTCTACAAAACTTTCCCTTAGTCCCCAATGTACACACCTCTTTTATCTTTTAAAAGGACCTTCTTCATCCCCTTCCTCCCCTCTAAGCAAGTCTCCGCTGCAGTCTGTTGTTTTTCGAGATAACCCTTTCCCCTCTTGTGTTACTCTTCCCTGTGGGCCTCCACCAACCTCCCACCCGCTTCACCCCCAACCCCCGGGGCTTCCCTGCCACAATGGTCCACAGGGTCGGGAAGGCAGGGCACCTCAAAAACCCTTTAAAAATCCCTCCTTTTACACAATCTGACCAGTTTTTTTCCAATAGATTTAAATCCTGGGAAATCACTCCCCCCCAAAACCTACCTATAAGGCTTTTGCAAGGAGGATAGTGGAGTGATTCCTCCAGAACTGTCTTGGGTCAACCGAGTGTCCAGGTCACTTCAAAGCACTTTCGAAACACTGCTTTTTTAGATTTTTTGAAGTTAAAATAAAACCCCTGGGCCATGGGGTGGAGGGGAGGATGGGGTTAGGGGGCAAGAATTTACTGTGATAAAAGAAGTCCCTAAACACTTGGCTTTCAAATCGGGGGAGAACACTGTCCAGTACAGGAGCACTTCCAGACCAGGGGGCACTTAAATAGATTTCCTTTCACACTTGGGCCAAACACTCATTTAAACACTCAAAAATTTGCCTCGGACCCATGCCTTTATTAGCTTTTTTCCCTCCCCACCACCAATCTATTTTTCATGACATTGTTTTTTCTTAACCACTGGATTTTCTGAGTGATACAAAAAGTAAAGGCTTCCTAAAATCCCCACTAGCATTACCCTACAACAAAAGAGTAACCTGTCTTTTAAGGGTTGTCCTGGGATGCCTTTTTCCCCCTGGGGAATGTAGTCCTGTTTGGGATTTTTTTCCAAAACAGCCTGTTTCGTACAATTAACACTTTCTGGGGGGGCGAATCCTTCAGCCTTTACATAGTCCTGGGGAAATTCGTGAACAACTTTTCACTGCACATTGTCAGAGGGAGTAGGTTGTAAACAGCAACCACCCAGGGGAAATACTACCGTCCTGCCAAGACTGTGAAACAAAAAAATGTAACTTTTTGCATAGGTAGGATGCTGGTTTCTTTTTCTTCTCAAAACACCTAGATAACAGGGATTCTTTTCTACTCCTACTTACACTTTGGGCACCTTCACGACACGCACATGCATATATATTATACAACACTAGGGATTTCTCCCTTTTCTAAATAGCTCTTATTTTTTTTATTTTTTCTATTGTCCATGGGGAATGGGAAAAAATCTTTCCTCTGTAAGCCATGCGTGTCGTATAGGGGCTAAAATGCCGGGAGCAATGGGCTAGTAACCCCTTCTCCTGATACATTTACAAAAAAAGGAAAAGAAAAAAACATTTTTAAAAAATTGGGGTGCTTAAAAGTGCTGGATGTATGGGGATCAAGAAACAGATGATTGCTATGTTATGAATGAAAAGAAAGTTGGGGTCCCCGGGGTCTAACGAAACAAAGCTGAAAAGGGGAGGGAGATTTCAGTGGGGGAAATAAAAAGGGATTAAAACGGAGTATCTGAAGAGTTAGAGCAAAGGAAGGGGGAGCATAATGTTTTAAAAGACAGTTATGGGAAGAGAAAAGAGAAAAGAAATGTGTAAATAAGAATTATGTGGATAAATAAAGGGTTGGATGTGAGAAGTGGGTCATAATAAGCGGTAGCACCTGGAGAAGAGAGGAATGCAGAGGAGAGAAAAGATTTTGGAGATGTTTAAATGAATGTATAGGAGCCTTGAACCAATGAGAGAGTAATTTTTTTTTAGGGACCTAATCTAAAGTAGGAGAAAATTTTAGAGGGGGTGGAGGTAAGTTTGGGGTGCCCGGGTGTAAATGATAATGGAGCCCTTTGATTGAACTTTGTATAGAAAGGGTTTTTGTTATAGGTAATACATATTTTAAGAAAAAGAGGATAAATAAGTATACACGATATATGTAGGGCGAAATGACAGTACTTTGTTGGATTATGTATTGGTAGATAAAAGACTGTTGAGTAGACTTCAGGATGTACATGTTTATAGAGGGCCACAGATATATCAGATCACTTTCTAGTTGTAGCTTCACTGAGAGTAAAAGGTAGATGGGATACAAGGAGAATAGAAGCATCAGGGAAGAGAGAGGTGAAGGTTTATAAACTAAAAGAGGAGGCAGTTAGGGTAAGATATAAACAGCTATTGGAGGATAGATGAGCTAATGAGAGCATAGGCAATAGGGTCGAAGAGGTATGTGGGTAGGATTAAAAATGTAGTGTTAGAGTGTTCAGCAGAAGTTTGTGGTTACAGGAAAGTGGGTGCAGGAAGGAAGAGGAGCGATTGGTGGAATGATGATGTAAAGAGAGTAGTAAGGGAGAAAAAGTTAGCATATGAGAAGTTTTTACAAAGTAGAAGTGATGCAAGGAGGGAAGAGTATATGGAGAAAAAGAGAGAGGTTAAGAGAGTGGTGAAGCAATGTAAAAAGAGAGCAAATGAGAGAGTGGGTGAGATGTTATCAACAAATTTTGTTGAAAATAAGAAAAAGTTTTGGAGTGAGATAACAAGCTAAGAAAGCCTAGAGAACAAATGGATTTGTCAGTTAAAAATAGGAGAGGAGAGTTATTAAATGGAGAGTTAGAGGTATTGGGAAGATGGAGGGAATATTTTGAGGAATTGTTAAATGTTGATGAAGATAGGGAAGCTGTGATTTCGTGTATAGGGCAAGGGGGAATAACATCTTGTAGGAGTGAGGAAGAGCAGTTGTGAGTGTGGGGGAAGTTCGTGAGGCAGTAGGTAAAATGAAAGGGGGTAAAGGCAGCCGGGATTGATGGGATAAAGATAGAAATGTTAAAAGCAGGTGGGGATATAGTTTTGGAGTGGTTGGTGCAATTATTTAATAAATGTATGGAAGAGGGTAAGGTACCTAGGGATTGGCAGAGAGCATGCATAGTTCCTTTGTATAAAGGCAAAGGGGATAAAAGAGAGTGCAAAAAATTATAGGGGGATAAGTCTGTTGAGTGTACCTGGTAAAGTGTATGGTAGAGTTATAATTGAAAGAATTAAGAGTAAGACGGAGAATAGGATAGCAGATGAACAAGGAGGCTTTAGGAAAGGTAGGGGGTGTGTGGACCAGGTGTTTACAGTGAAACATATAATGTGAACAGTATTTAGATAAGGCTAAAGAGGTCTTTGTGGCATTTATGGATTTGAAAAGGCGTATGACAGGGTGGATAGGGGGCAATGTGGCAGATGTTGCAAGTGTATGGTGAGGAGGTAGGTTACTGAAAGCAGTGAAGAGTTTTTACGAGGATAGTGAGGCTCAAGTTAGAGTATGTAGGAAAGAGGGAAATTTTTTCCCAGTAAAGTAGGCCTTAGACAAGGATGTGTGATGTCACCGTGGTTGTTTAATATAATTTAAGATGGGGTTGTAAGAAAGAAATCGAGGGTTTGGCAAGAGGGGTGGAGTTAAAAGATAAAAGAATCACAC